>JASDFA010000006.1:21002500-22237500 GCA_035772735.1 Datura wrightii | reverse complement strand
ATTAAAACCTTGAATCATTATGTTACTTTTGGACAATTCATCAATGGAGATTCCGAGCCTTTTGAGCACCATCTTTGGCATAATATTGACTGTTGAACCATCATCGATCAGTATGTGGTTGAGAAATTGTTCCCGAATAACTCCTACGACAAACAAAGGCATGTTATGTAGCTTCGACCCTAACAGCAAGTCATCATCTATGAAGAAAATTGCGGCAAAACACGGTGCGACTTCTCCATTAACATGATGTTCTTGTTCTATTGTTGGACTACACTCGTCTTTGTTTTCTTTTATTTCCTCTGTGTGGGAGATTACATGTGTCGCACTAATTTGACCATCTTGAAGGAATTTTTTCAGAAAGAATTTATGCAATGTAATAGGCCTTCGAACCTTCTGTGACAAGAAACCATCAATCTTCTTGCTAGTATAAAATTTAGCACTTTTTCGTGGTTGTCGTTGATCCATATTACTCCTGATTATTCTTGACTTAGGAAGATGTATTCTTGAAAATGCTTGATGCCTTTGTTTCTTATGAGAAACCAAGGTCCAACTTCCATCCTCATCATCTTTGGAGTTGTTTTCTATCTCTAATGAACCTTCAAGAGTTTTCCTTGTAAAATCTACTTCAACCGGCTCGAAACTCCCAAATTGCAAGAAGATGGGCCTTGGCATAGTCCGCAACATTGAGCACTTCTTTTGCTCAAGTACAACACTAGCATGATTTGCTTCCACTATTTTATCCAGGTCAATGATGATTTTTCTTTCACTTACCGGTGTCATGATTTTCTCCTTCAAAATGAAGCATTTTCCTATCGGATGGCCAATGACGCGATGAAACTTGCAGTATTTTGGATCACTAACTTTATTGGCTTCCTTGGGCTTTTTTGATTCAGGAAGATCAATGATTATTTTGGCTAGCAATTTATCCAGTATCATAGGTATGTATGAATCTGGAAATGGATAAACCTTTGCTTCTAACTTTTTCAAGATTGGACGACATTTTTCCTCCCTTCAATATTGACTTGGGCTTCATCTTCTTTCACCTTTTGCTTAGTTGTGACCGTCACAGAAGTTGCTTTCACCACCATAGATTCTTTAGTCTGGATCTTTGAGGTCGTACCTTTCTTGAACTCTTTCTTTTCTTCTGTGAGATCAGCAAAAGGAGACACCTTCCCATGGCTTGTGATGCTTAACTCTATGTCATATGCTCGTGTAGCAAGTTCTTCAAATGTTTGTGATTTGATTCCTTATAGTATGTATAGAAGGCCCCAATGCATTCCTTGAATGTACATCTCCACAGCAAATATTTCAGAAAGGCGGTCTTTGCAGTCCAAACTCAGTGATCTCCAACGATTGACGTAATACATCACAGGCTCGTCCTTCCTTTGCTTAGTTCCAGTCAACTCTATCATGTTGATAGTTCGTCGAGTGCTGTAAAATTGATTGAGGAATTCCACCTCGAGTTGCTCCAAACTATCAATGGACTCATGTTCTAAGTCGATATACCAGTTGAATGCATTCCCTTTCAATGAACGAACAAGCTGTTTTACCAAAAGATCACCATGCGTTCCAGCATTGCTACAAGTTTCCACAAAGTGGGAAATATGTTGCCTCAGGTTTCCTTTGCCATCAAACTATTGCAACTTTGGTGTTTAGTAGTTAGTCGGCATGGGTAGACAGTAAATCCGTATAATATATGGCTTGGAGTAATACAACGAACTATGTGGTGCTCCACCATATTGAGCCCTAATGGTGTTTGTTATTATTTCTTGCAATTGTTGGACAGATAACGCTGCAACTGAAACAGATTATTTCTCCTTTTGAAACTTGGATTTAGAAAGTGATTCCTCAATGTTCTTGTTTTGTGGAGTGAAGCCAGGTGGACAAGTGGGGATGTGACTCGACTCTCTAGGTTCGAAGGCCTCCAATTTGTTCATTAGTTGAGCGATATGAAGGTTCTTATCATCAACAGACTTCTTCAAGGCTTTAATAGTTTGCTCCATCATTGTGAACTTCTCGTCCATGTCAGTTGAGTCAGCCATCAAAGCGTTGACCTTTGTTGAATTTGGAGAATCTGTTGAGTCCTCAGGTTCACCAAAGTTGGAGCCGGTTTGAGACAGTTCGCCAAAGATAATGGACGCAAGGTTGTACTCAGGGATTACAGTTACAACCGCCATGTGAGAGTTGTTATTTTTCACCATCTCCAAAGAGGTAAAGTATTCAGATCTATTCAGGCCACTAATGTTGAACTTTTGTCGAGTAATTGGGCCAACATGACTGAGATCAGCAGATGAAATGTCATTGGTCTTTCTAAAAGCCATTATAGTAGTTGACTTTGTGGTTTTCTGATTTGCAAGAGGAAGAGATGAAGTGCAGAATTGGTCCCATTGGGCATACCAAAATTTGTTTGCAACAAATTTTCAAACGTGGTGAAAATTAACTGCAATCAAAAATAAATAAAAGAAAAGGTAATTTTATTGATGAATCTTGTGAATACAATTCTTTTGCTCTCTTGATTCTTCTCTCCTAAACTTTTTCGTGATTCGAGGGCCTTCAGTAGCATACTTCTCGAATTATTGGATGATTTGGATCTTCTGGAGATGTATTTTGATCGTCGGGAATGTTGGTTAGTGCTTTGTTACTTCAAAGAGATCTCCGGAAAGAACTTTGTCGACCACTCCTTGGACGAACTATGTAGTTGATGTTGTAGCTTTCTCCAATGCTTGAAAAATGCTTGTTGCCAATGCTTCTTTTCCAGTCCCCTCTTTGAATGTTATGTCCATTCCCTATTTATAGTTGTAGGGGGTGGACAAGGTTGCTTATGATTGGCCAAATGATGTCATTTTGACACTTGGCAGATTGTGATTGATTTTTGAATTTGACTGGAACTACCACATTATTTGGACACGTGGCATCATCTTATTGGTCTTGAATTTGACTGGGATGCCAAGTCACTGTAACACATGGCATGGGTTTGGGCCCTCAAGATTTAATGGACCTTGGACTTGAATTTATAAAAATGAACTAATTAAATTTGTAAAGTCCAAATTAACTAATCAACCCAAATAAACATGAATTACATCCAAATTTTATATGAATTTGACCCGATAAAATTTATATGTCTACAGTAGGTATCTTGAAGAATTAATAGATTGTTGTCAATTTTTTATGCACATATTCTCAAAGTTTTACTATTTTCTAAAAATACAATTGATGTAGTTATGGTTAAAAGTTGTACACAACTAAACTTGCCGATACTTTTTACTTTTCAATTTTATCTGGTTCACTTCATTCTGAACCAATCATGTTTATAGTATTGACTTTGCAAGATTTTTTTTAAATTCTTGAGTGTCCTTTTAGATATTTCAAGCTCAAACTAATTAGATCATTAAACGATTAAATTTTAAAAAACTTATCTTAACTTTGAATATTTTCTAAAGCTTAACCACCACTGAAGATATTGATAATTTAGACCAATTTTGTAATTAAAAGTAATATCAGATATTATACAAGTAAAAAATGACACTCTAACTAACATATTCAATGTGAAGTTTTTAATTTTATTTTTAAATTTTTTTACAATTTCTAGAATAATTTCAATAGTTTATGTAACAATTGACTCAACTGTAAAAAAATTTAAAAACTAAAATCAATAAGAAGTTATCTAAGATCTAACCACTTGTGATGATGTGTAATATATAATCGTTTATATATATCTACTAATATAATTCAACTATAGTTTCAACCTGACAATTGAAAGCAGTAAATAATTTGGAATGATGTTCTTTATTACGATATATCTCAAGTAAGAATTATTTTTATTCTTTTAAAAAAAAATTATCTCAAGTTGGATAAACTAAAATATATTTCTTATCGTATGTAGTGATATGGTTGTGCTCCCTATCATTATATTGTATTGAATAAACAAAACTTTTTGTTTCGTATTCAACCAAAGCGCTAGTGCTGATTAAGCCAATCATACGGAACGATTCGGCTCGGTTTAGGCCCGGATCCATTCCGATTTGGTATGGATGGGATGAGATTTAACGGGGACGTGGGACAAGATGGGATGGAGGGTTTGTCCCGTTTTGATCTGGTCCTTTCCACCTGAATTAACTTTTTTTGTGTGTGTAAAAAGAAACCGTTGGGAGCAATGGCTAGTGAGCCCCCAACAAGTTAGATTGAATGAATTTACGACAAAATAAAGGAGTGGAATGTTATTTATAGTTGTAAAGTAGAACCAAAGTATAAATAACAAACTTAAGATATAAAATAATTTTTTGGGGATAAATGGGTGTTTGGGTTTGGGTTGGAGGGTCCACTAATCGTTTTCCCCCAACAATTGTTTCTTTTTAAAAAAAAAATTAATTCAATTGGGTCAATACTTCATAATTTCTTCCCTAATTGTGGTGGATTTAGGATGGTCCGGTCAATTCATGTTTTAAGATGCTAGTTTATACTTAGAGTGCGTTCGATTATAATTATGAATTTTACTTTAACATACTGATTTTGGAATGAAAATCTAAATGTGTTTGCCTGCCTTGTCAACTTTTACTCATCTTGTTGTTATCTACTACTTCATAAGTTCTTCCCTAATTAAGGTAGATTTAGGATGGTCTGCTCAATCCATGTTTCCAGATGCTATTTCGTAGTTCAATTCAATATGAGGTGACATTTTAAATGTTTTTGCTCATTTATGTTATTTATTTTCATTTTGTTTTTTAATTAAATGTTGTTCATTATTATAACTCTAGTTGTATTGTATCCTCAAATCTTTAAGTGGTTTGTTAGGTGTGACACCTGTATGCTTAAAGTGTTCGATAGAGGGAGGAACTTGATTTGTATGCTCTGCATGCCAATTATCTAAATTCACTAATTCTGAGTATTTAAATATATTTATTATTTTTTGTTTAACTCTTAATTTTTAATATAGTATGTTTATTTTGCCGTACTTCTTATAAGTTTCTCTGACATTTGAGGTCGGTGATCAAAGTCAAAATAAGACAATCTTTATCACCTTTAATCGTGTTGTCGACTCAACAGTTTTGTTTGATCTAAACATTTTATTTTTTGAATACAATTTGTCTCAAGTAAGTATTCATTTTTTATTCTATAATTTTTTTTATTTATTTAATTTTTATTCTAAGATATATTTATTGTGTAGGGCATTGATTCCTCTGTTTTACCATCCAGGGTACTTTTACCTGCTCTATTCCACAAAAATTCATGTTTCATATTCAGCTATTATCAATATCCAATGGTGCTATTAGTTGGTTCTTAAAAGTTATAGACTCTAAGACTCTTCCATTAACATCTCTTTAGTCCTCCCTTGGCCCATTAGTCGATCCTTCATCGACTAGAATTTCTACAAGTTGTAGGCTTGTGACTAATCCATCCCCTATGACTCATCCCGCCTCTTATAGGCTTGATGCTTCTGATCCACCTTTGTCTTCTTCATCTTCTTTGGCTTGTGCGGTAGTGTTTTTGAAAATTCTACCCAACTTTTTTAAACTCAAACATATTAGACTAGACAAAATATAAAAAGAAACGGTGGACTGATTTTACCATCTCTAATCACAGGTGCTCGAATTCAAAGAGTAATGATACTAAATGGAGGCTTTTTATTTGGAAATATCCAGTGTATTATTTAGTCTTCCACAAGTATACAATTCAAGATTTTTACAAAAATGAATATGAAACATTTACATATTTTTCTGATGGCGGATTGGCTATTATTAGATTAATTTTTCTTAGTATTATAAAGGCTAAGGTAAAGTTTAGGCATGTAGTGAGAGATTTTAAATATTATTGTAGCATATAAAATAGATAATCAATTTATGACGTATATGAAGGAAAGTTGTTCGGTCAAATCAATTCCTGCATATCTATTAATTGTCACCATTTTCACAATAGAACTATTTGGTGAGTCAAATTACTTTTTTTGTACAATGACTTTTGTAACTTTTCGTTTATCTAAATATAATAATTAAATATCGAGGTTTTGATCTTTTTTCATTATTTTGAAGAATTAAATTTTGTTCTTTCAAAAGTTAAGAAGCCTAAATCAACACAAATTTTAAATTATTGTACAATCGTAATGCAAAAATGCAATTTCTACTATATTATTTAATTTATATCCAGTTTTTCCAAATTATTTAACTTGTAGTCCATGTTGACAAGAATTTTTTGCTTTCAATCCTATTTTGGTTACGCCTTTTTTTTTTTAGCCCAAGCAGAGACAAACCTATTTTTAGGGCAAGGTGGTCATGGGCACCCGATAACCTCGATAAATATGTGTGCGTCTTAAATAATATTTTATTTCTATATTGGCACTCCTAGCGATAAAGGTACAGTGATTCTATTGATTGATTTAGGGTGCACATACAGATTTTTAGTAGACTCGCTGGATTCGATTTCATCATTAGTATTTTCCCAAATTTTAATCTTTTGACATTTTAATAATTACAGTGGCGCTTTTTTTTGTGTGCTCCCGGCACTTTTAATTCTTGAGCCTTCCTCTGAGAGACATGAGGTGTTGGAACTTCTATCGTATATATGTTTGTGTTGATCTCAGCTTTTCAAAGATCAAAAGCTATATGCTTAACTATTATATTAAATTGAACAAAAAGTTGAGAAAATCATAATAAAAGAAAAATAATTTGATTCTCATTGATAATAGTGTTGGATGAATTATAAGGATGAAAGGACACACAACAGTTAAGATTTTCATTGATTTTTTACCGATGACGATTATAATAACAATTAGACTTGGGTCAAAAATTAAAAAGACATCAATTAAAACTCCTCATAAACATGCAACTATTTAAATTAGTAAAATTACGATATCATTGTTCTTAAACCCAAAAGCACAATCATCTATGAAAAGCAATAGATAAATTTGTCAAGATGAATTTGTTAAACGATTTCCCCAAAGGACAAACATAATTAGCAAATATTAAGTAAGTAATACAGGAGAGATCAAGCTTTCTGTATACGCAAATCCTTCTTGATAAATATCAGCGTCACATTGAGGCCACGATCCAAATTTTCCTCTGGATGTCCTAAATATCAAACCATAACCCCAAGAATATCCGTGGGATAGTAGCACTTCACCATTCCCAAACCTATATTTCGGTATGACCGAAGAAAGACCAGGTTCTCCTATAGTAAACAATTGAGTCCAAGATTCTTCGACACCATATTCTTTCATGACCCATAACTTAAAAGTACCCTCCTCCTGTTGATAATTATATTGAGAAGAATGATAGCAAAGCATTCCTCCCAATACTGAAATGGCAATGCGGTCATGCTGGATCCTGGATGTATGGCGCATTTGCTCTAGCAAGGTAACCTCTCCATACACCTCATTTGAAACACTAAATGACACCACAGTAAAACCACTAAAACCTGTGATACCAAGCAATGGAATGCTCCGTGTACAAATGCAAAAGAATCCATAACAGGTATCGCGTGAGTCTGCACAAATATAATTACATTATGATTTTTATCAATATTTCTCCAAGAACCACTTTTCAGCGTAAAAATTTCATAGGATATTTCGTAACCATTGGGACCATCAATCTTAAGAATCTTATAGTCATCACTAGTTGCGTCATATCCAAATCCATAAGTACAGTCGTATCTACACGGACGCTCTGGATGGGAAGTACTGTTGATTCTCTTGTGGAGGGTTACACAGCAAAAGGTGTTCATCAAGTCCATCATAAACACTGAGAAAAAAAAGCCCATCGCAACAACAAAACAGAAAGCAACCCAATGGTTTGAAGTTTAAAGGGCAATCAAGTTTTTGTACATCCTCAACCAGTTGGACCGACGATAAAGGACAACAGAAGGTATACATATCATCTTTATAAAGGGAACTTTGGCTAACAAGAAGTTTTTGGGAATTTGGGTCGTTCTTGGCATGACTGAGATGCTTCTTCTTAAAGTAAGGATCAGAAATTAATGTCTTTTAAAATTTTGAAACACATTTGAAGTGAACAAGAGACCGCACGGGTAGACTGCTAAGGATGTTCATAAGAATTTCCTCTTTCAAGTGAATTTCCATAGCCTAGATAGGATAAGGAAAAGCGATGAGATTTTTTTTTTTTTTGAAGTACTCAGAAATAAGACAATTTCAACAAAGAGTTTAGAAAAGATAAACATGGAAATTTCTTAGATTCTTCAATCTACTATTTACTAACAAATAATAAAGTAGAAAAATGAAAATACTTGGCAATTGGCAGTAGCAACCAGTAAGCAACAGACTAGGGAAGTATTTTAAGAATTTCCAACATGTTTGATGCCTTGGCTGTAGATATGGTGTCTAGTGTGACAAAATAACTTAGTGAAGGAAAGTGTTATCAAGTATTAGTTTTGACTATCTATAGCGGCGAAGAAGGTGTAGTCGAAATGTCACAAAAAGCACTGAAAAGCTTTAAGGTCTGTTGGGGGTTGTAAGCGCAAATAAAGTGTGGACTTCAATGAAAAAAAGCTCAAATGGAGAAAATATAAAAACATGTAGTCCAAATGTAATAATTATAAGATACATGCTTGCTTCTTCAAGATTACACTCATCATTGGCAAGAAAACATAATGGCGACACTAAAGCGCCACTAATCGAGGTGACGCGCTCCACATGCTTTTAGTGTCGCTTAAGAGCTCTTTAAACGCGCTCCACTGTAACTATTCAACAGTTCTCCAATCCCAAATCTTGCATCTTCTGGCTTTTCTATCCCCTCCCGTAGATGTGGTGAAATGGATAGAGAAGTACTCTGCTAAATTCTTCTGGGGACAATATGAAACCAAAAACAAGTACAATTGGAGTGCTTGGCATAAGCTATGCTACCTGGGGAAGAGGAGGGTGTGGGTTTTAAGTCTCTAGCTGATATCCAAAGTGCTTTTATTATGAAAGAGGATGGATGATTAGAACACAAGATAGTCTTTGGGCTGCTTACATGACTTCTAAATATTGTATTAGACTGAATATTGTTGTAAGAAGCTGGGGAGCAGGTCATTCTCAAGCTTGGAAGGAACTGCTAGAAGATAGACATCTTACTGAATCGTATATGCTTTGGAAAGTTAACTCTGGTTCTTCCCTCTTTTGGTGGGATAATTGGACTGATTTAGGTCCTTTAGCCAACATGCTGGAACCTGGCCCTAAACCAGGTGACATACTGGTTAGAGACTTCATCAAGGACTCAAAAAGATTGAAAAATATTGTCCCTCAGAAGCTGCAACAGCTTATTTAGGAAATAGATATTGGGAACCAGAATGTTTGAGACACTTGCATTTGGACCAATATCTGTGATGGAAAATTCAGTTGTGCATCTGCAAGATAGATTATTAGAAAGAAAAAGGAAAAGTATGACACTTTCAACAATCTGTGACATAAAAAGGGCACCTTTCAAGATATCCTTTCTCAATTGGAGAATTTTGAGGAGGAAACTTCCTTTTGATGTCATTCTACCAAGGTTTGGGCATCAGATTGTATGCCAGGTGTAACTATTGTGAAAATCCTAAATCTGAAACTTTGAATCATGTCTTTATGGAGGGTGACATAGCCAACAAAGTATGGAAATACTTTGCTGGCCCTTTAGCTGTGAATGTTCATTATGGGCACATAAGACAGTTAATGTGGAGTTGATGGGCACATGACAACTCCAATGCATTACACAAAAGCCTATGCAATATCTTGCCTCTATATATCAACTGGGAGATATGGAAAATAAAAGGAGCTACCAGGTATGGCCAAAAGTCCCAAAGTGCCAGCTACATTATCAATCAGGTAACTTTTAATATTTAACTTTTCCTGTACAAACACTTTACACATATTAACCTTCACTTCTCTTGGAAAGATATCTATATCAGTACAGATTCCTATGCTACCCTTATCACTAGTACACTAGTAAACTGGAGAAGAACACAGCCCCAACAATGTAAACTAAATACTGATGGAAGCTCTATAGAGGCCAGAAGGAAGGCTGGAGCAGGAGGAATTCTCAGGGACAGTGCAATGAAGATGATCTTTGGATACTTAGAAGCACTGACTTACTGCACCAACAATGCTGCAGATATTAAAGCTACTTTAATAGGTCTTCAATACACTGCTAACCTTGGCATCAAGAACATTACCTTGGAGATGGACTCCAAGCTCATAATGGATGTGATTAGAGGAGTCAATAAGCCTTTATGGAAGCTTGAAAAGATTATGAAAGCTTTGCAATACAGGCATACACAGCGGAAACAAACAATTCAGGATTAAACTTGCATATAATATAGACAACACATAAACAAAGATTTTAATCAAACATAAAATTGATACTTATCTCTTGAAGCGTGATCGCGAATCAATCCTCTTGAAACTATTGCATAAATCATCCAATGCGTTTTCCATGTCTGCGATCTTGTGCTATAGCCTCAATAATCTCCGAGTAGGAAATATTTGTGTGGTCAGGTACTGCTTCTCAGAAAGATCAAAGTTTTCCCTCATATTTCATGGAGGAAGAGAATCTTATTTATAACTACGTTTTAGGTATAACTCTAGTCCCAAAACGTATAGAAATCTTTCTCTCCAAGTAATAGTAATACTTTCCTTCCAGTTTTTAACCAAAATCTTATAAGATTTTACTTCTTCTAGAAAACTGATTTCTTCCCTTCTAAGTTCATTAATTAATCAAGCATAGCAGGGACCACATATTTAATTAGTGAGGCTTCCAATTATGGTATTGATTCTCAAAATGAATGAATTAACCTACCATAATAAATTACAGATTATTCTACTAAAAATCTGTAATTGCACTCCTATGTATAATTTCAAAATCGTTCATTAAATCTTATTTAACTCCCCATGTTAAGATTACATATACCAATCAATCGAATTAAATTTCTGACTATTTAATTCATTGATTAATTTAATCCTTTATTCAAAGGCTTAACTTATTTCATGTAACGGATATTAAATCCACCTGCAAAGTTTTCACAAGAAAACTTATAAGCAATCATAAAGGGGTATCATCAATCTCAAGGCCGAGACATGGATTCCATCAATTAATTATTATTTCACAAATGTCATTTGTTATCATCCAACCTATCGGGAATATGTTAACTCACGAAAGATCGAGTTTCACCCTTTGATAGATCAAAACAACAAACAAATTACATTGATCATAATAATTATATCAAGATTAAGAGTATAAGTGCATTTAATGATCTAGAAAATTTATTTTATTAAGTCAAATAAAATATTTATCTCTACTTGGTCCGTTCAATACATACAAAATGTACTAGCATAAGAAGTTAGAATTATACTATTCCCATAATCAAGATAAATTATATTTAATCTTGTGCTACAATCGTACCAATGAATTTGTCCAATTTTTATCTTACATTGCGAACATATTTAAACTTTATACTTATAAGAACTGACGATTTAATCTTCCTTATATAAGCTAAACTCTATACACTAAATCATCTACTATATAAGTAAAGGACACATCAACTAATATATGATCTATTTGAACCTTTATTAAAATTGAATAAACAATAATTATATAATAAATACTATATCTAAACAGACAAAAAGTAACACAAATCTGATTGACAAGGTTGGGGGCACTGTGCAACATTAGGAGGCCAACACAGTGACCGATATTCTTTTCAAACAAGGCTCTACTCATGGCATGGCTAGTGCCTTTCAAGACTCTGGAAATCTTCCTGAAAATGCAGTTAGTGCTTATAGAATGGATATGTATAATATAGCTAATTCAAGATTAGCAGGAAAAAGAAAAGTGATATTGGTTGATTTTGTTGGGAACAAATGATGAATCTAATCTGTTCTAGATTCTACATTTGTTCCATCCCAATTTTTTGAGAGCTTTCTAGAGGAAGAGGAGACCCCTGTATTAGCAAGAATGGCCTGTCATTCTTGCTGGATGGCTTCCATCCTTTTCGTAATTTCCCCCCTATAAATAAAATTCTAATTTGTACTGGAGGATGCGTAAACTTATAGTACAATAAAGAGTGTTTTTATAACTTATTGGAATGTTTACATTGATTATGGAAATATGGTCATTCTTGACATATCTTCACCCGTACGAGCCTCTTATCTTATTAGTTTGTTAATTTTATTTTAATGTTTCTTAATTCTTAATTTTATAATTTAAATATGGAGTCTACACATAGAAAAAAATGTGATGATTCTGTTGGATTACACGGCGGAAAACAAAAAATAATTCTAGACAGATGTACTTGTATTTAAAATTTATTTACATCTAAAAAAATAGATTTCAAGATAAAATTGAGATAATTAGGGGTAGATATTCAGTTTTTCGGTTCGATTTTTTCAGTTTTCGATTTTCCATTTAGTGTACCGAACACCGAACCAAACTATTCAGTTCGATTCGGGTTTTTTCAAATTCTGTTCGGTTCGGTTTTCCTAATTCGATTTTTTCAGTTATGAACCTAATTAATGGGCTATTTTTTTCCTTACAAAATGAGCTACTTTTTTAATTAAAAATGAATTGTTTTATCTTTTTAAATTCAAAATAAATTATTTTAAGTTTGAATTCTAAAGTTTAATTCAATTAAGCTTGATTTTAACTTTTTAAGTAAAGAAAATAGCGGGATCAGTTGATTTACATTTAGTAGTACGTGCATATCATTTGATAATAAATTTTCTCATATGCAATTAAGGATCTTTTAAGATTTCATTTATGGTCCCTAATTTCTTATTAAATAAATATTATATATTTCATCGTTCTTTCAAAGCATATTGGTAATCGTAAGAATTTTCTTAACATGCTAAAACTATTATAAAACTTGTTATTTGTAAAAAATCTTAAGCAATTGTGTCAATTATATAAATAATTCTCTAAATGGGCTTTGAGATTTGGGTTGGGTATAGTATTTTTATTTTTTTGAAATTAAGTTATAATTTTATTTTTTATTTTTTATTTTTTAAAAAAAAAATATAAAATTTCGGTTAAACCGAACCGAATAACCAAAATTTAAAAAAAAAAAAAACGAAACCGAACCGAAAAATCGAATTAGTTCAGTTTAGTCCGATTTTTCGATTTTTCGGTATTTATGCCCACCCCTAGGGATAATAGTCATGGTTGAAAATTTTGTTCTATAGTACGAAGACTCTATGTGTATCTAGACCGAAATTAATCTTTACTATCAACTCATTGATCAACGAAACTCGCAAACAAATTAGATTACGAATATTGTGTTGGCATTTTTCTTAAAAATCTTAACGCACAATATACGTAACAAGAAAACAATTTTCTTGTCATAACTTTTCCCTCTTAGTCTTGATATAATACTCTCACACTTTTAACAAAATATAAAAATATAACTTTTATCGTAAAATTAGTATGAAATTTTTTTCCTATCACCCTTTGTATATGGTATCACCTATAAAATCCTCTTCTTATTTGAATAAGGTAATAATTTATATTTGCGGTAAAAGTTTAATTCCATGCGAAAAATTTGACAATGGAGAACTTACATTACCTGCCGACAAAGTACGTGGCAGTCCAAGTCCTTTTAGGACTTTCAATTTTTCCACCGCAGGTGTTGAATCCAATTTGAAATTGGATTAAACTTATTATCTTTATCATATATATTAATAATTATTGATATATCTTATATATATAAATATCAAATATATATATATATATATATATATATGTTTAAGTGATATAATTTACTTTTTTTTATTTTGAATAAATTTTTTTTAATTTATTCACAATACTAATTATATTAGTCTAAGTGTACGCGTCTCGCGCGTGTCCCTCATATTAATAAACACAAATTTATAAAAATAGCATAAATAATATTTGAAAAGATGTGTTTGTTTAACAATATAAGAATTTACAAAGAAGATTATGAATTTCAACTTGATAAATGATTATATTTAAGAGTTTGATCCAATCTAGTAGTTCTTTCTTCAGTTTGTTCTAATACTTATTTCAATAAACAACAACATCATAGAAATATTTAAAAAGAAAACATTATAGAAATAGCGTCTGATCGAAAGATTAAAAAATTGTTCACGTTTACATGAGCATTTAAATGCATGCATTATATGTATATATAAATATCAATAATTTTTATATATTTCAAATAAGTAAAAGTTTTTTCAAATCAATAATAATTTGATACATAAAATTTTCAGTTTGTTCTAATACTTGTTTCACTAAATAAAAACGTCATAGAAATATTTAAAAAGAAAACGTTATAGAAATAGTGTTTGATCAAAAGATTAAAAAAATTATTCGCTTTTATATGAGCACTTAAATGCACGCATTATATATATATATAAACATCAATATTTTTTATACATATTTCAAATAAGTAAAAAAAAATTAAATAAATAAAAATTTAATACATAAAATTTAATTAATTTTTAAATTTAAAATATTAAAAAAAATAATAAAATAACTATTTTTCTCGAAATATAAGATGCCCTCATTGTTTCGAATATGGGCAGAAGGCCAGCTAGGCAGCTATATTTTAGAATCAACAAGTGATATTTCAACTTTTATTTAATGATTCCCCTCAAAGCTAGCTACGGCAGCGACGATATGCTATTAGCTTTGGAGAATCTTGTGTACCCTTCATAAAGAGCATTACAGCTGAGGAATTTAGTAGATTCTTTAAACGGTCTTCAGGACTCTTTCTGGTGTTCTCAATTTTTAAAAAGGTAAAAAGGTGAATGGTATTTTATTATAAAATTTAATATTTTAAATTATTAAAATAATAATTTAATTTTAATTTTTTTGCTTTTATGAGATGATTTTATCTTAATATTTTTTCTCTTTTTTTTAATCTATGTGTGTCAAACACTTCACATAAATTGAAACGGAAAAAATAGTATAGATTTAACTAAAGAGAGTGAATAACAAGAGCACTCGATTAATTCAAACAACTTAAAGTATAGTGTTTATATATATAAATATACATACGTACATACATATATATATTAAAAGTATGAAAGCCATTAAAAATATTGATTGAATTTTTTATTCTTAATTAAAAAATATCATAAATATAATTATCATTTATTATTTTCACACAATTAATATTTAAAACCATTATTTTTAATTATTCTATCACGAGAAGGTAAAGATGCTGCGGAGAAGGGGTTTTATCAATTCTCTCAGTTCTGATCTTAAAGTGCTGATTATGTAGACACTATAAAAGTCAATGTAATTTTACCATGATAGTGGGGGAGGAAAAAGACAATAGTAGAGAGCCTGCACAATCTCAGTTTGGAATGCTTAATTGAGTACATGAGATATCAAGATTATTTAGAAGAAAAGATGACAACAGCCTGGTTGTATGGATTTATAATTTATAAATTTTTGGCTTAAAATAAATGTTTAAAAATATTTTTACATTTATACAAATAGTACAAAACTATTTAAATGTTATTTTGACTTAAAAACATCTAAAATAAGTTAATTCAAACAGGCTCTAAGGATGTGTTTAGTAGGACTAAAAAATAAATGCATCTCTTACTTTTCTAGTGTTTGATAAGTAAATTAAAAAAATATATTATCTCAAAAGTATTTATATATAATCTAGCAAAACACTATGAAGGTGGAATGAGGTAGGGAATAGGACTTGGGGAGTGGCAGGGGTGGGATTTGGGGGCATTGGGTGATAGAGACAATGAACTTAATGTCACTATGAAACTTGTTATTTTAATTGCAAAAGTCATGTTTCCCATTTTTACGCACAATAACCTAACTCACTAAGCTGTAAAACCCGCGCTTGTTCCAATTTGGGTGCCACATTTTATTGCTTTTGCTTTTCTGGAATTTGAATTTTACATCAAGACAAAACAGAGGTACATTCATTCTATCTGGACATTAATTTCCAGTGGATTAAAAAATGTTTATTCAGCTTGTTGAAGTTGGTGAAAACCTACACACACGTGCTTGTTGATAAACAAGTCCTGGCTTGCAAAAGTACCCTTTTGATGGACTACAATGCCTATCTTCTGAACAAATACACAGCCCTTCTAAGGCACATCCATCACCCTGATTTAATAAACCTTGTTGTTTCCCAAACAATATCTCATCAGACCATTCACTAGAAAACATATTCTTAGGATCCAGTTCATTCTTGGCAGCAACAAACTTGTTGAATTTTGGATACTTTTTTTGCACATCAAGAAATGCTACATTCCTATTCTTAGCCCAATGTGGCTTAGCCCCATACTTAACAAATGCTATTTGCTCAATTTCCTCCCAAATATCTTGGTTAAGTCGCGGGGTTAACGCATCACTAGCGCGATAATAATTAAAATCAACCACCACTGAATCTTCGCCTTGGCCTAAATATGCCGCCGAGGCCTTGATAAAACGAAAGAGAAATCCGTTGTACATGTCAACTCCACACATGCTCTCCGGCTTGACCAAATCGCGTAATGTTTTCAGGTCGCGTATGAAAGCACCGAATTTTGAAGCTGGGAATTTGGCTGTGGATTCATAGAAGAAGAGTCCATTGATTCTTGGATCCCAAGCACATGTGCTGGTGATGTCTATAGTGGATGAGTATAAACAAGAACCTGCAGTCTGCATTTTGGCTTGATGACCCACTACTGGATATGCAGTGAAGATTAATTTGTTGTTTTTAAATCCATTTGCTATCAATTTCTTATATGCCACGAAAGAGCTTGCCATTGTGCATTTGCCACCCACATTTCTCGTCTTTTCAAACCCCTTTTCTGCAAATCAAATTAAATATAACTGTGAGGGTCACTTTTAATTTCTCGTTGCACGATCAAACTGAAACTGAATATTTTTTTAATCTTTCAGCTTGTTTCAATTTAATCTTTTTCTTTTGGCTGAAATTTTCTCACCAACACAAATTCATCATCTTCTTCTAATTCTTATGTTGGAAGGCGGGATAAAATATTAACCTCAGAAAGAAGAAAAAGATGTCCAGTTTTTTTAAATTATGAGCTTTTATAATATAATTAATTTGTGTTTTAATGTACATATCATTATTTTATTGAAGACCTAGTGAAATAAAAATGGCGGATCCTTTTGTTATTTTTTTGATCCTTTTGAGAATCTCCTTTAAAAACTTAAAACTATATCTCGTTGGGCTTTCAAAGAGGTTCAGCAATTTTTCTTTTACATAAAAGAAAATAAATTATTATTATATTTTTATTTAAATCTGTGAAATACCTCGTTGGAAGATCAATGAAATGTCCCCTTTGATCTATAACAATTTTTTGTGTTCGATTTGAAAATTTTAAATTATTTTATTACCCATTTGATGTCAGACTCGTAAAAAGTTCCGACATGCTTAATTCTATGAAAGATTAAGCTGTGTATTTGGTTGAAAATACAAGGGGCATAGGAAGGGTTCGTTATTGAATCACGTCATATAAGTGTTTAGAGTAATTTATTATAATACGAGTGAAGAGTGAAAAACACACTTAAAATATTATGGTTTTTTGAATTTTATATCTGAACTATCATTAATTGTTCACGAAATATATCGAAACTATCACATATATGTTTACTTTTCCTACTTGAACAATAGTGACATTTCAGGTAGGAAAAGTGAGCAATTGATAGTTGAGGTGTGTTTTGATAAATATTTGGTGATAATTCAGATAGAAAAAGTAAACACGTGATAATTTGGACAGAAAACTCGAAAAAACTGAATAATTTAGATGTATTTTTAACCCTTCATTCTTATCATATTATTATATAAGTGGGAAGCTCCTAAGTTGAAAGTTAGATTACCATTTTGCCCCTCCACTAAATTAAAATTTAATTAATACATAATTAAATATTAATATTTTATCATATCATATCATATTTATATATTTATTACTAAGCCAAAAAGGAAAAAGTTAAAATAAGTAAATAAATATAAATAATAATAATAATGATAATGATAATAAATAAATATAATAATGATAATGATAATAAATAATTACAAATAATAAATATAAATAAATAAATAAATAAATAATAAAATAATAATAATAATAACTAAATAAATAAACAAAATAAATAAATAAATTATTATTGTGATCATCATCATCATCATCATCATTATTATTATTATTATTATTATTATTATACTAATTAAAAGTGGAAAGCTCTTATCTTAAAATTGGATTACTATTTTTCCCCTGTAGTAAACTAAAATATAATAAAATATCTAATTAAATAGTAATATTTTACCATCAAATATCTAATATATATAAAGTCATTCATTGAACCAAATAAATGAGGAGGATTGTTTTACCTGCTAGTAATTATTATAGGTTACACTTATATTTTTTATTAATTATTATTTTATATACTACCTTTTCACTTTCCAATTATTTCATCTTCTAAGTTTCTACCGGTTACAATAATATTTATACATAATCCTCTAATGAAGCTCTATTACCATTAAGCAGACTCAATATGAAAAATATATGTCTCTGTATTATGATCATATTTTACGCCTTTTAATAAGCAATATGAAGTTGTTACATTCTTTCTTCTTCTTTTTGATAGCTTTTCAAATATTTTCTTATTTACCTTCTTGTTTCGTCGTTGTTGGCATTTTGGGTTTGTATGAAATGTTTATAAACTTGATAGAAGCAGTCTCAAACTTCCAGATTGAATTTACTCTTGCTCGTGGCTTATATTTATACCCATCATGGTAACTTGTATTTTATGTAATTCTTGCACTTTTCTGCACAAGTGTTAAAAATTTTTTTGTTTTCATTTTGTTTAGATGATCTTGTCACGCTTTATATTTAATCTTCTTCAGAGCATGATTAGCAAACTAAGGTAACCAAAACGTCAGTTCAATTATTTTGAATTTACACTTATCGTACCTCTATATTTAATTATTTAATATGAATATTCACGTGTCCAGAAACCAGTAATAATAACTAATAGGAAGGGTGATTAACGTGGGAAATGAAATGCAACCAAAATAATGAAAGATATGATAACGATACCTGTGGCTCGAACAGACTTGGATAGCAAAATAGGGTTGGATTGAAAACCAAGAAAATCATTGACACCATCACCAGAAGTGTTTAAGGGGACTCTATTATCATATCTGTACACAGCAGTTTGTCTAGAAGGGTACCATTGAATGTCACCAAATTCATTCTTCCTTGCATGTTCCATAAACTCTTCTTCTATATCACTATCATTTGTAAAATTTAATCTTACACTTCTCTTGAATGCTGGCTCCAATTGAAACGTCACCTACACATGTACGATATTAATGCCTTAAAAAATTAAATTTCTCACTAATGCAACTGGCACATTGCAAATGACACTAATTTGGTGGAGCTCATAAACATATATATCATGAAAAGACAGATGCACACATATTTAATGCCGATTATACCAAATTTTATTTGTTTTGTTGGGAGTTTTGGAAAGCAAAGTGCAGTGCTAGGTATGATCAACTTAAGTACTCTATAAGCAAGATTTGTCGTGAGATCTTGTACCATGTAAAAGGTTTATTTGATATATATTTTAAATGGTTCTGACAACACATATATATCCTAGCAGTGGCCTATTAGCCTGAGATTTCATCTAGGTTAGTATTATGGAACAAGCCAAGGGTAGGTTTGTCGGGTGGGCCAAGTTAGCCCACATTTGACCCGAGTTAGCCTGACTGAACCAGGGCGCTTTGACGGGCAGCCAAGGTCCTGGGCCCGACAGACCAGCTTAGGTACTAGTGCCATCTATGCCCACCAGGGCATGGGCTCAGCCTAACACACAACGGTTAGATGTCTTTTCAAACAAATTGATTATTTATCAGTCGTTGATCAACGTTATTTCTATAGTTCAATCATTGTTCAAAATTTCAATCAATATCTTTGATTCAGTCTCCAATTTTGTATGTTTTTGATCTTTTTTCTTTTTGTTTTTCATGTTAGGAATTTCTTTTAATGTTGTGGATTTAAAAAAGACAAGTAATTTGCAATGTCAATTTAAGCTATTTATATGTAAAATAATTTACCTTATGTTGTCTCCTTAGTTGAGTCTAATATTGGTACTATGTTATCTACTCTAATTGAGTCTTATATTGATATATGTGATTTTAAATTTGTATTATTTGTAACTGATGCTCTTCATTTACTCATACATTCACAACTTTATCTATTCAGGTAAAGTAATCTCTTCATCTCATAACATATTTTTTTTATAAAATTATAAATTATTATAATTATAACTCTTGTACATAATTTATTTTAGATAATCTTGCAATGGAACCTGAAAAAGATTTCGCGAATGAAATTATGTCAAATAATAACCTGAGGCGATAAGGTTCTCATTGGATAGTAAAAGTCCTAGTAATTGAAGATGGATTAGTAAAAAAGTATAAAAGGAGAATAAAGGAAGGTACACAAATGACTATAATATTAGTTGATGAAGACGTACTAATTCTTTTTCATATTATATTCTATATTTATATTTTATATTTTTACATATATGTTTGAGTTCTTATATATTTTATATATTTTATATTTTTATATATATATTTTTTAATCAATAAAGTTTAATTTTTTGCAGGGCACAAAAGTTCATACTATACTTTTCAATAATTATACCAAAAAGTGAAAAAAATATCTATAATAAGATAAAGATATGTTATATCATAAAGGGACGCATTAATAATGTTAATCTTAATTTTGTATCGGTAAATAAGGAGATTGGGGTTGGATTTAGTGACAATACTATAGTTCAAGAATGTAACAATCACTTTTTCAATGTTACTTTTTCAAACAATTTTGTCTCGTTTGAAAATGCAATACAATCTTCGGATGGAACAATCTTTGATAATTTCTTTAGAATTCATCAATTAATCTAATATTCAATATATGCGTAATATATTACTCCTGTTTACTTAACAAAATATTTTTTGTAGATTAAGTACAAGGTCTTCAGAAATATTGATTGAATTTCTTGCCTTTTATTAAAAAAATTCTATAATAGACAAAATTGGCATTAACTATTTCCTCAGTTAGTTGTTATTTAATTATTATAGATCTTTACTAATTTGTAAAAAGTAAAACTCCTAATATTTAGTATTTTAAAATTGAATAAAATTTTACTTCTTAAATCTTTCCTTATTTGAACTTTATTAAAGGTCCTAACATTTAAGACTTTAAAATCAATTACAATTTTGTTAACTTATATATCAATCCATTATTTATTAAATTAACTAAATATCCGTAACAAGATTTCAATACTAAAAAAAATAAAATTAAAGAGTGTAATTTTATTATATATTAATACGTGAATTCCTTCTTCTTCTTCTTCTTTTAAAAAAAATTGTATAATCGGAAAAAAAAATATAGAAACACAATATATTTGAAGTTATTTCAATTAATCGAACTCTTGTTATTCACTCTCTTTGATTAAATCTACATTATTGTTTCATTTCAATTTATGTGAAGTGTTTGACTAAACACATAGATTAAGAGAAAGAGAAGCAAAATTGAGTTGAAATTATCTCATAAAGGGTAAAATGAAAAGTTTAAAATTAAGTTATACTAGTTATTTAAAATACAAAGCCTCGTAGCAAAATATTATTTAACTTTTTACCTTTCAAAAATAGAGTTCACACTTGACAAAATAGTTATTTAATTATTTTTCTAATATTAAGGATTTTAAAATTAACTAAATTTTATGTATAACATTCTTCCTTATTTGAAATATATACATATAATGCATGCATTTAACTACTCATATAAAAATAAATATTTTTTTTTACCTTTCAATCAAACATTATTTCTGTGACGTGTTTGTGTCATTGAAACAAGTATTAGAACAAACTGAAGAAAGAACTAATAGATTAAATCAAACTCTTAATTAAACATAATCATCTATCAATTTAAATTGATAATTTTCTTTCTAAGTTCTTATATTGTTACCAAACACATCTTTTAAATTTTTATTTATGCTATTTTTATAAATTTATTTTTATTAATATAAGGAACATACGCAAGACACATATGCATCAGAGGCGTATGTAGCCTTAAAGGTGTGGGTTCAATTGAACCCATAACTTTCAATGTGGGACATAATTTATGTATAAAAAATTTATTAAATTTGAAATTAATATTTCATCTGTTCCATTTTAATTGGTAGGATAAAATTTGCACACCCATTAAGAAAAAATTAATAAGGATGATAATTTGACTAATATAACCTTATTAATTTTTTGGAAACATACTATAATAATTATTTTCACATTTTAGAATGACTTTAAATACTAAGGGTAGAATTGAAAAACATGATCAATTATCTCTTGAATTTTGTAACTAGCAAGTATTTTGAAACAACTATTTTTAGTATACCTAGCAATTAAAATTAAACGAAGGAAGTAATAGATATGAACCCATAATTTTAAAATGACGATGGGTTCAATGCAAAAATCTTAAGATTGAAATTATAAAATTTAAATCTTGAATCCGCACCTCTGATATACGTAGACTAGTTTAAATAAATAAGCATTATGAGAAATTATTTCTTACCATTTTAAATTTAACATCTATGTTTAATATAAGGACAAAAATAAAGATAATAATAAAAAAGAAAGAAGATGAAAGGAAAACGTTTCTTACCTTAGAAATAATGCCAAGCAGTCCAAGAGAAACTGTGGCAGCATTGAAAAGTGGATCTTGTGGTGTCAATCTAATTATGTTAGCGTAACCCTCAAATTCACGTGCTGCTACAATGAGACTGAGGCCGATAACATGATCATGAACTGCTCCTCCTCTGCCCCACCACGAACTTCCGTGAGCCCCCGTGCTTATTAATCCGGCAACTGTCACTCCCTCCCAATACGGAGCAGCCACCAAACTCAACCCCGCCTTTTCAATCGTATCGATAAGCTTCCGGAGTCCAACTCCAGCATCCACGGTGACCGTATGTTTTTCCATGTTAATATCTACCGTAGAGTCATATTTTTCGGTGCTTATGAAGACGGAGTATTTTGAATTACGGTCGGGGCATGCTAGTTTGGGAATTGTATGTGAAAATCTTGTGACAACTTTGACTTTAAGGTTGTTCTTGTTTGCATTGGCTAATTCTTGACGAAGTTGTTCTTCGGTTGTGGGATAGACAACTTTTGGGGCGCGACATGTTTGTCTGTCGCCCCAAATGCCGTAGGAATTGGATAGTTGGCAATCTGATGAGTTAACGTCGTCGTTGCATTTGACAGGATTTGGTGGTGGCATAGCAGAGGAGATTGTTAAAAGTGTCCACACAAGGACAAGGTAGCAGCCACGCGGGCAGAGCCACAAAACATTGCTCATCATAATTTTATTTTATTTGAAATGAAATCTTGGATTGTAATTAATGATGGATGGGTGTTTGTCTATAAAGATGAATGTGGCTTCGAAGTTAAGTCCAGATGTGGCCATTGAAGCCTTCTACGTAAAGTCCAAACAAAGACATATTTAGGCCACCCAAAAAAATATGGGGAAAATTATACAAAATGTCCCTGTAGAGCAAATTAATTATTTGGATTTGTCTTTTTTTAAATTATTTTTGTTAAATATTCACTTTTTGTCAAATTATTTACCCATAATGTCTCCATTTCTTTTAGCACGTTGCTTTGTCTCTTTTCCTTCTTTTATTTTTTTGTCCTTTCATTTATTAGTTTGTCCCTTCATTAATTATTTTTGATTTTTTTCTCATTTATTATTTTTATCCTTTTGTCCTCTTTCTTTTTTTTTTTATGATCTTGTACTTTTTTCATTTATTATTTTTATTATTTTATTTCCTTTTATTCATTATTATAGATGTCACTTGCTAGCATTATTATTATTTGCTTTCTATTATTTTATTTCTTTTTTTTTTGTCTTAATTCTTCTTCTTTTTTTTACTGTTAGTTTATCTTCTTCTTTTTTTTTCTTTCCCTATTTTTATTTTTTTAAAGATAAAAATGTTAGTTAATAATTTTTAGATGAATAAAATATTAAAAATTAAATAAATTACTTTTTTTCTTTTTGTTGTCTTTGTATTATTTATTTAGTAGCAACTAATGGACCCTTATAGTAGTAGCAATTAATGAATTAACAAAATTATTTTGGTTTCTTTCTTCCCAACCGTTAATGTTATTCTCCTTTTGATCCTTTTTTTTACGTTTCATATTCTTCTTTTGTTCTTTTTTCTCTTGCTTTATTTTTTTCCTGTTGGCTCCTTTTTTATTTTTATTTTTCTCTTGTTATCTTCTTTTTTGTTTTGTTTTGCTTTTGTTTTTTAAATTTATTTTTATGATACTCTGTCAGTATATGATATATATCATGTGAGTATCACAGAGGACTCAATTTACAACTACGACAACAATTGCAAATAAACGTATTTTGCTTCACATTTATTCACTTTAAGCTTCCTTAATGCTTCAAGCTTAATGTACTACACTTTTGAACCTTTGGACAAAATCATACTTGCTTCCATAGGAGTGTAAAGACACAAAGATACTGATCCTTTCGATAATACATTTTCGTGCTTGAACAACGAGAATGGAACGCCTTAATATACCTTATTTCGACGAGCTTTCTTTAGTCGTTTTTTTCCTTCAATAACCAGCAGTTATCCCTTTTAATTACTTGAATTTATAATCAAGTGATAAGGTTGTTTCAAGACAATATATCCAGCCAAAATGTCACACCAACAGCAGACACAACAACAACACACAAGGTAGCATTTTAGCATAATATTACAACTTTTCCTACACACATTTAAGAAAAGAATGAAAGTAGGAAATTAACTAACTTCCTTTGTAACCAACTCCCGTCAACATGGAGTATATTTCCAGTAACACACAGTTACAGCAACCTTTAAAAATGAGCAGTAACCTTCAACAAAATCGCACCAAAAATGCCAGCCAAACTTGGAGCCCAACCTCAGTTTCTACCTAGGATTTTTAAGCAAGTTTGAATACTAGGAACACTTATGTTTTGCTGTAGGGTTATTCTTGGTTAAAATAGGAGTATTTGACTTCAGCTTCTTATTCAAAATGCAGCAACCTTGCTGACCAAATCGCAGCAAAAATAGTTCACAAACACACCTCCAACTTCTGGTCTTTTACTCATAAATTCAAGCAAGTTTAGTAGTACAATTCTCACCTTTTTTACTTATATTCAATCCCTACCAAAAGGGAGAATATTATGTAGCTTATAAATGCTTCAAAAATACAGCAAATTTATCACAATAACACTGCCCAAATACAACCAAAACAGTCACCAACACACCACCTTTATCTTGTTATTAATCTCCTTCACTTAGCTTAAGTTTTGGTGGAGTTTTCTTGATGTCTTCTCCTTGTTCCTTCTTGATTTTGCGACTAGAAATGAGAGTTTAAACAAGCAGCTTATTTCTAGGATGTTTGGAAAATGAATCACAAGACAAACATTAGATATATATCTAATTGGGGCAGTGGGGTCTTTTTTAGGGCGGGGGCCAATTCATCACTCGACAGTACCCTAGTAAAAGACCTATAACTTTTTACTCCGAACTTCGATTGACAAACGGTTTGGTGTTCTAGAAACTAGACTCAAATACCTTTAATTTGATAAGCTATAGAAGTTCTAACTCATTATAGATTGGAAGATAAGGCCGTTTAAATTTGATCCTTACTTATGAACTTTACATACTCTTTGTTTTTCCCTTCGTACATGTTTTCCTCCTCATGTACGACTAATATACAGCCCATACGTCCCTTAACACAATATACAAACATCAAATAATCACCAAACAATTTTCGGATTGTAACATCTAGCTTCTTGTAGTAGGAGTTGGGTTAAGTTATAATTTACTGCTTTTTTAGGAAAATTATTTAGAATACAAAGTTTAGTCTTTCAAGTTAGGGTTAACTTGAAACTATTCAACGTTTGGGTTAACCATTGAATATAGGAATTAGTGTTAGTTCTTAGATGATCAAATTTGTAATCTTAAACTTTGTTGAGGCTCATTGTATTTAGTGAAGTTGAAAAAAATCCTACAGTGGTGTAGGTCGTGGTTTTTTCACCTTTTTAGTCGGGTATTTTCCACGATAAATTACTGCATACTTTACTTTCTATCTAAGTTAAAAATTTTATTTGAAACACATGAATTGACCTGTTTTATTGATATGATTCGATTAGATAGTGCAGTTCTCCTTGTCTTAATTATTAACTGGGGGTGCTTAAGTTAACAATTGGTATGAGCGGATTTTCTTGCTGAAAAGTTTAACCATTTAAGAAAAAATCATGAATTCTACACATCCTCTCGGGCATAGTGAGGGATGACACATTAATAGCCCTCCATTGTTCAATTGTCAGTACTATTCATGGTGGAAAGTAAGAATAGAAGACTTCCTTCAAGCTAAAGATTATAAATTATGGAACAAGGTAGCCAACGTATCCAAATGCACAATGAAGAAGGATGTTGAGAACAATGATATTTCAAAAGAGAAGAATGAATACAATGAGGCAGACTTCAAAGTGCTAGGAAAGAATACTAAGGCTAAGTGTATTCTTGTGTGTGTACTAGGTTCAGATGAATACAATAGGATATTTGGATGCACCTAAGCGAAATAAATATGGGACACACTTGTCAATGATCATGAAGGAACCACGTAGGTGAGAAAATTCATAATAGTCATGTTTTCTACTAAATATGAAACCTTCAAGATGAAGTTGGGAGAATCACTACCGGACATGATCACTCGTTTCACAACTATTGTGAACGAACTAGTATCCTTGGGGAAGAAGTTATCTACTGAGGAACTGGTGGACAAAGTTCTCAGAACACTTCCAAAATCATGGAATGTTAAAGTCACTGTCATAAGAGAAGCCAAGGATCTAACCACCATGATACTAGATGAACTAGTTGAAAACTTGAAGATATGTGACATGAATATGGAAGGTTTTAAAAAGAAGACAAGTACAAAGGACAAAATATTCACTTTCAAAGCCACTGAAAGTGAAGGATCAGACATGGATGAAGAGGAAATGACTCTGATTACCAAAAACCTCAAGAGATTCCTCAAGCAAGACAAGAACTATGGAAAAAGAAATACTACTGCCAAGGTCCAAAGTTCAAAAAGAACCAATGGATGTTATAAGTATGGTAAGTTTGATCATCACATTAAGGACTATCCCCATTGGAAAATTGAATGGAGAAAGGAGAGACCTGAAAAGGAACAGACTCAGAAAAATAAAAAAATCATCCTCAAAAGCTATGCAGGCTGTATGGGAATCAAGCTCCAATAAATCTGACAATGACTATACTGATGAAACTGCACTGCTGGCATTTGAGTAATTAGACTTAGATGATGAAGAAGAAAAGGAGGTAAACATGTCTAATCTCAAAAGTAAACTTGAAAATTTTTCTAAGAAAAGGCTGACCTCCTTAATGATCACCCTAATTGATGATTTTCATGACTTAACTAAACAAAAGAATGAACTGTTTAGTGCCTTCACCAGTCTCAAATATGAACACATAGACAATGAAAATACAAAAAACAAGCCAGGAAGAGAAAAAACAGTCTCTGAAGGAACAGGTAAAGCAACTTGATGCAACTGTCCTATCACTCAGATCTGAAGTTCTAAAGCTAACCATCACAGGAAAAAGCAAAGGATCAATCAGTAACTCTGGACTGAAATATGATCAAGAGTTAAAGAAAAACTAGAAATGACCTTCTCATAGAAAAGTAAAAATCTAGGAAAATTAACTTTGAACTAACAAAGGTCAAGCATAAACTAGAAAAAGAAAATCACTGGACTACCTCCTCAAGAATTCTCATTCAACTCAGTAATAGAACACATAACATGACAACTAGTATAGGATTTAAAGAAGATTACAAAGCTGAATTTGAGCTATATCATCACTGTGGAAGAACTAGACATACCAGATTAGAGTGCCCAGCTGCCTTAAGACTGAGAGAAAAAAACATGAGAGCTGTAAGAGATTGTACTGATGAAACAAGAAAATGGAGTAGGTTTAATAAGAACTCAATCTCTCACTTGTTACCTAACTGGGTTAAGCAAGATCCAATACATCTTTTTACTCAAAGAAAAGGGCCCACACTTATTTGGGTGCGCAAAACTAACCTCAAATCTTCATGCAGGTGAAGTAGAGGAAGCAAGCAAAAATGGTATATGGATAATACTTTCTCAACACATATGACAGGAGACAAGAGGAGATTCCTCTCACTCATTGAAGAAAAGGGTGAAAAAATTTGCTTTCGAATGAGGCAAAAAGGGTCAGATAATAGGTATTGGTAAGATAGAAAATACAAAGGTGTCACACCCTTTTTTTTCTTACCCTGCTTTAAAGAGGGAGGAGTTCGGAAAAGGGTTCTTCCAACTAAAGTGACATTTTGAAAAAGAAATTCTTTTTATACAGAGTCGTCACTTACAATTGAGTTTTGGTATTCCAAGTCACCTTTATTGAATCCCCAATCAGAAGGAAGTTGATTCTTTATGATTTGGTTTGCGAACTAAAAATTTGAATAAGGAATTCTGTTGACCGAGGGAAAGGTGTTAGGCATCCCTCGAGTCCCGTTGTTCTAGCACGGTCGCTCTACCAACTTATACCTGACTTAAATTAATCTTGAATAGATTTTTTATATTTATTATGCCTATGATTCAGTTAAATATTATTAAACTTTTAATAGTCTCAACCAAGATCCGTGACAACATTCTTAGTCTTGACATACAACGGTTTAGAAGCATAACCTCTTTCTTTGCTCACGTGCACTACACCTACTAAAATATACACATGTATTTGATTTAACTTAATGAGCTATTAATTATTAAAATAAATTGGCCAAGATGCATAACCGCATTCTTGATTTTTATTTTTTGGCATCCCAAGAAAAGTGTAACGTATTCTTTATTGAAACGCGTGTATTAAGCGTGATTAAGTCCGTCTAACGTTTGAAACATCCTAATATTTGTCAAGCTTAAACATTTTTTACTAGTCCATTTAACTTCAAATGAGAATCCGTTACAATAAGTCACGAAACATAACATATTACATTGCTCTAGTCGAGCTTTGGATACTTAAACTTCAATAAATACATTTTAAATATACCATAAATGAACCAGTTTAAAAAATTTTAGAACAAGATTAACATACAATACAACAAATATCTCTTAATTTAAAGACAAAAATCAACTAAAGTAACCATTTAGTCCAATAACAAACTCAGATCAATCATCTTATTATACTCTCTCTTGACATTAGTAACAATCTACGCTGCTTACAAGAATAACACCATCACACCCAACAACAATATAAAATGGACAAACTAACATATCAATTGTCACCAATTAGCTTATAATAAATATAACTATAAAAAGTGAAAGGAACTAGTGAATAAAAAAATATGACTTAGCTAACTAATTTATATTCTTGTCCTTTATATCTTAATGTTTAAATGTAATTCTTATGCTGGCCGTATAATGGGCATGTCAAACAATTAAATATGTTGAAAATAAGATAACATGTTAACATATTTGACATAATATTCAAACAAGTGAGTCATTAATCAGTAAAATATTCATAAATATTTATCCATGGTATTTTAAAAATAATGGAGTAAAAAATGAACCTTTAATGGAGTAAAACCTTCTTGCAATTTATAAAAGAAGCTTCAGTTGTCTATCAAGATGAAAATACAATCAAATTCGGCATTGAACATCTATGGAAAGTAGTAACACGATTGAAGAACCTCGACGAACTCGAACTTAATTTTCAACAAACCTTTTTCAAAAACTTCTAAAATTATGCTAAATAATCAAAGAAAGGTTGAAAAATACTTAACTAAAAGCTAGATTTTTTAATCATTTTTTTCTCTTATAAGTAAAATCAAAATATGCACTCTAAAAAAATTAATAGTTTGTACTTTTTCAATTTTTTCAATAAATAAAGACCTACTAAAAAGCTAAAATCAAGAATAACAGTAATAGAAAATTTAACATCAAAATAATATAAAAATTAAGGAGGCCAAAAATTACATGTCTATAAGAGGCACAATCAATTGAGAACGTCTACCATGTGGATGGACTCAATCATAGCCTGCTAAGCATATCATAGCTATGTTATAAAGGAAATAAGGTAACATTTACTTCTGCAAGTTTGGACGTTATAAATCTGAAGATTGAAGAAACTGTTCTGACAGATAAAAGGTACAAACATGTTTATACTGCTGATATGTAGAAGGTACGTGAAGAGAACTTCATCTGTCATGCAAGTCTCAGCCAACTAAACAAGCAAGTCTCTAAGAACTTAATGATTGAGCTACCTAACACTAAGTTTAAAGAAGACAAAGTTTGTGAAGGGATAAGAAGGTGAAGTCTTTTTGCAAATCGAAGAAAGTGGTAAGTACTTCCTGGTCTTTGGAATTGGTCTATGGATTTGTGAACCCATAAGAGTGAGAAGTTGTGGAAAAGATACATATCTGTTCTAGTTGATGATTTCACCAGGTACACTTGGATAGTGTTTCTTGCAACAAAAAAAGATGCATTTGATATATTCTATACTAAAAAATCAACCAGTATCAATTAGATCTGTCCATAGAACAAAATTTGAAAACTCAAAATTTGTAAAATACTGTTCTGCTCATGGTGTAGATTACAACTTTTCTGTGCTCAAAACAACACAACCAAATGGTGTAGTTAAAAGAAAAAAAAAAAAAACTTTACAAAATATTGTTCCACTCATGGTGTTGATCGCAACTTATTCATTTATTTTGATTCCACACTCAATTTGACTCATTTCATTTCATTTTTTTTTTCTTTCTTTTCTTTTCTCATTTTATTAATTTCTTCTTTTTCTTTCTAGGTTTATTTATTTATTTTTTCTCATAATCTAATTTCAAACAGTTGTTTGCTCCTTTTCTTTTATTTCTTCTTTCTTCCGCTATAATCTAATTTCATTCACTTTTGTTTTGCTCTTTTTCTTTATTCTTTTTTTTAATTTTTGTGATTTTCATTCACTTTTTTCTCCTTTTCTATTCTTTTTTCAGATTATTTTTTTTATTTTTTTAAATAATCTAATTCGGCAAACATTTTGGCTCCTTTATTTTTATTCTTTTTAATGTTTTTTCTATATAATTAAAAAGAGATAACTGATATATCATATTTTTTAATTTATTTTTATTTTTTCCTATAGCTCAAAGAATAATTTATTCTAGCATTTAGTATCCCATATCAGTAGCAGTTGAAGTATATTATTATTATTTATTATATTCTTCAAATAATATATATCATATACTTATAAGGTATCATAGAAAATTGATACATTCCTTCAAAAAATATTACTCAATTCTTTATGATACTCACATGATATATTATATACTAACAGAGTATCATAGAGGAGTGGTAGTTCATTTCTTCAAGAAAAATATTCGGTCATCTATGATACAAATGTGGTATATATCATACGTTGATGGCTATCATAGATGATAGATTTATTCCTTAAAAGAGACACAACTCAATCCTCTATGATGCTCATATGATATATATAATATACTAATAGGATATCATAAATGATTTGTTCATTCCTTCAAGAGAAAAACACTCCTCACATCTATCATACCCATATGACACAGTCAAACTTTGTTATATCAATCATTCTTCATAACAACATTTTACTATAACGGACTAATTTTCTTGAGAATCAATTTTTCATCATATTTTACTTCTGTATAACAACATTCTACCTATAATGACAGTGACGTTTAGTATATGGTACACTCTTTGTAAAATCATCCCTCTATAATAATCATACTCAACTATTGTGCAATAATATTTTGTAAAAAGTATATTATGTATAAAAATAAATATTAAAGTATTAATGGTAATCATTATTAATGTCATGCACATGGTAATTCTCACGTATGAATATCTAAATATATATATATGTCTTAAAATAGTGTCCACCAGTTATAATCGTAACTTCATGAGGAAAGGCTGCATGTATTTCTTCTTTTTTACATTTATACTCTTTTAATTTTTTTGGTTAAATCTATATTATATTAAAAGTGTGAAAACCCTTAGAAATGTTGATTTGACTTTTCGCCCTTCATTAAAAGACTCTGTAATAGATAAATTTGTCATTTATTATTTTTACATAATTATTATTTAAAATTACTATTTTAATTATTCCATCACCTTATTTTATTATACTAGTTTTAGTGTACGCGCTTTGCGCGTATCCCTCATATTAATAAGAACAAAAATTTAAAAAATAGCATAAATAAGATTTAAAAGATGTGTTAATATAACAACATAAGAATTTACAAAGAAAATTAAGAGTTTGATTTAATCCAGTAACTCTTTCCTCAGTTTGTTCTAATAATCGTTTCAATGAATAAAACGTCGTAGAAATAAAGTTTGATTAAAATGTGAAATATCCTTCATTTTTTTCATGAGCACTTAAATGCATGCATTATATGTATATCTCATGTTAATTATTACAAAAATAAAATTGTATTACTACTCTATTAACATTTAACATAAATATTAACATTACGAAGACATATTATAATACAAAGTGGTATAGTATAATAGAACATATAGTATGAGTTATTCATTTAAATAATTAGCACTTGCGAAATCGTATTATGAGTTATTATATCACAACTCATGAATTTCCTTGGCACTAATAATTGATATCATATCACAAACGCATTTATTTTTTTGTAATTGATTGTCCAAATTAAGAAACTCGTTAAAATTTTTGTGGAAACAAAATTCTATTTTTTAAAGGATAAAAAAGTGAATATAGTTTGCTATGAGGCTTCGTACTTTAAATATTTAGTTATAATATAATTTTAACTTATTTTATTTTACGCTTTATGAGATGATTTCAGTTTAATTTTTTCTCTTGATCTTAATTTATGTGTCTAATCCAATACCTTCACATAAATTAAAATAAAAAAATAGTGTAGATTTAACTAAAAAGTGTGAATTACAAGTGCACTTGATTAATTGAAAGAACTTAAAATATGTTATGTTTCTATATATATTTTTTCTTTTTTATTTCAATTGTACATTTTTTCTAAAAAATAAAACGAAAAAGAAGGAATTCAACGTATTAATGCATAATAAAATTACGCTATTTAATTTATCTTTTCTTACCGTAAGTTAAAAGATTGTGATGGATAATTAATTAGTTTAATAAATAAAGGATTAATAAAGTTAACAAATTTATAATTAATTTTTAAAATTTTAAATATTAAAAATTTTAATTTAGTTCAAATAAGGAAATTAGATGTAAGAATAAAATTTTAGTCAAATTTAAAATACTGAATATCAGGAATTCTTACTATCTTCAAATAAGTAAAGATTTAATATCTATAACTTTGATTAATTTCAAACTCCTAAATATTAGGATAATAATTTAATGATAATTATTTAAGAAAAATAGTAAATGACAATTTTATGTGTAGCAATGTCTTTTAATAAGAGTAAAACGTTCAATCAACATTATTAAGGGTCTTCACACTCGAAGATCTTAGAACTCATAAAGATGTCAAGTATATCTACAAAGAATATTTTATTAAGCAAATAGGAGTAAAACATTATGCATATACTGAAAGTTAGATTAGTTGATGAAATCTAAAGAAATTAACAAAGATTGTTTCATTGGAAGATTGTATTGTATCTTCAAATGAATTTTGTTTGAAAAAGTAACAGTAGAAAAGTGACTCAATCTCCTTGTTTACTAATATAAAATTAGGATTAACACTATTAATGTGTTCATTTATGATGTAACTGATCTTATCTTGTTGTAAATATTTTTTTGCTTTTCAATATAATTATTGAAAAATATAATATGAACTTTTATGCCATACAAAAAATCAAACTTTAATGGTATGTGTGTGTGTGTGTGTGTGTGTGTGTATAATAAAAATAAATAAGAATTCAAACCTTAAGTAGAAATATAAAATATGAGATGAAGAGATTATTACTTTACCTGAATAGATGAATCTTAAAAATGAGTAGATGAAGAATGTCAATTGCAAAACATAAATTTTAAATCATATAGTATCACTATAAGACTGAATTAAAGGATATAACATAATATTAATGTTAGACTCAACTAAAAGAGACAATCTAAGTATGACATAACAATTATTATTGTCTTTTCAAATCCACAACATAAAAAAATTACAACATGAAAAAAAAGATAGAATAATACGAAAACATACAAGACTGAATTAAAGGATATAACATAATATCAATGTTAGACTCAACTAAAAGAGACAATCTAAGTTATGCCATAACAATTATTATTGTCTTTTTCAAATCCACAATATAAAAAAATCACAACATGAAAAAAAAAGATAAATTAATACGAAAACATACAAGGCTGGAGATTGAATCAAGAGTGTTGTGGTAGAACAATTGATGAATTAAATTATGTAATTATAAATCTTTTTATAGAAGTAGAAGGATTTATAAATTAGAAAATTACTATCGAAAAGGGAAAAAAAATTTCCTTACTATGAAAAAGGAAAAAAATATCAAAAAAGAAAAATATTCAATTAAAATTTTGTGCCATAAAAAGAGGAACAAAAAAATTTTCAAATCAAAAAATTCTCGTTGAAGAAACTTTTAAATTATTTTTTATTATTAATTTTTTAAAGGTTTAGACTATAAATAGAGTTATCCATAAGTAAAAAGTTCAATATAATAAAATAAAGTAGAAAAAAATTCTTGACTATAAAAAAAAAGATTAAGTGATTTTTTTTCTATTTTTTTAAGGTTTACATCATAAATAGAGTTGTGCCAAAAATAGAAGGTGATAGAATAATTAAAAATAATAATTATGTAAAAATAGTAAATGATAATTTTGTCTATTGCGAAATCTTTAAATGAAGGGCAAAAAGTTCAATCAACATTTCTAAGGGCCTTCACACTTTTAATATAATATAGATTAGATATTTTATTTGTGACATAACTCTATTTATGATATAAACCTAAAAAAAATAAAAAAATTTCACCGATTCTTTTTTTTTTCTTGATAATCACAAATTTTTCTATCTTATTTTATTATATTAAATATTTTACTCCTGGCATAAATCAATTTATAATATAAACTTTAAAAAAATATTTTAAAAAAGGAAAAGAACTTCCACCGAAATATTTTTACTTTTGATTGGGAAAATTTTGTTTCCCCTTTTTATGATACGTTTTTTTTTTCTTTTTTGATATATCTTTTTTATTTTTTTAATAGTAATGTTCAAATATTTTTTTATATATATTTTTTTTAATTTATAAATTCTTCTACTTCTATAAAAAGATTTATAATTGTATAATTTAATTCATCAACTCTTCTATATCAATATTTTTAATTCAATCTTAAGCCTTGAATATTTTCGTGTTAATCTATCTTTTTTTTCATGTGAATATTTTTGACATTATGGATTTGAAAAAGACAGTAATAGTTGTTATGCTAGCTCAAATTATTTTAATTTAACTTAGATTATCTTTTTAGTTGAATCTAACATTGATATGATGTTATCTCATTTAATTGAGTCTTATATTGACATTATGTGATTTAAAAATTGTGTTTTGTAACTAACATTCTTCATCTACTCATAAATTCACAAGTTTTATCTATTCTGGTAAAGTAATTTCTTCATCTCATGAAATTATGCCAATTAACACCTTAAGTCGATATGATTCTCATCGGATAACAAAAGTCTTAGTAATTGGAATTAGATTGATAAAAGAATATAAAAAGGGGAACAAAGGAATACATTCGAATGACTATAATATTAGTTGACAAAGAGGTAATAATTCTTTTTCGTAGTATATTCTATGTTTATATTTTATATTTTTACATATATGTTTGAGTTCTTTTATATATATATATATATATAATTTATTTATTTTGACCATTAAAGTTTAGTTTTTTGCAGGGTACAAAAGTTCATGCTATACTTTTTAATAATTATAATGAAAAGTGAAAAAATATTTACAACAAGACAAGATTCGTTACATCATAAACGGATGCATTAATAGTGTTAATCCTAATTTTTTATCAATAAACAAGGAGATTGAGGTTCGATTTAATGATAACACTACAATTCATGAATGCAAATGTCACTTTTCTACTGTTACTTTTTCAAATAATTTTGTTTCGTCTGAAGATGAAATACAATCTTTGATAATTTCTTTAGATTTTATCAACTAAATTAACATTCAATATATGCATAATATTTTACTGATATTTACTTAACAAAATGTTCTTTGTAGATATATTTGACATCTTTATAAGTTCTAAGATCTTCAAGATATCACTATAGATAAAATTGTCATTTTCTATTTTCTTAAAGAATTATCATTAAATTATTATTCTAATATTTAGGAGTTTGAAATTAATTAAAGTTGTAGGTATTAAATTTTTACTTATTTTTAAAACGTAAGAACTCCTAATATTTAATTTTTAAAAATTGACTAAAAATTTTCTTCTTAAATCTTTCCTTATTTGAACTATATTAAAAGTACTAACATTTAAAACTTTAAAATTAATTATTATTTTGCTAACTTATATTAATCATTTATTTATTAAATCAACTAATTATCTATCAAAATTTTTTGAACTCACGATAGGAGAAAATAAATTAAAGAGTGTAATTTTATTATGCATTAATACCTTGAATTCCTTCTTTTTCTTCTTCTTCTTTCTTTTTTTTTAAAAAATGTACGATTGGAAAAAAAATACATATAAAAACACAACATACTTTAAGTTGTTTCATTAATCAAGTGTTCTTGTTATTCGCACTCTTTAGTCAAATCTATACTATTTTTCATTTTAATTTATATGAAGGTATTAGATTAGACATATAGATTAAGACCGAGAGAAAAAATTGAGCTGAAATCATTTATTATTGATGTTATTTTTAAAATTTTATTCTTATTAATATGAGAAACACGCGCGAGACGCGTACACTAAAACTAGTTAGTTAACAAATATATTTGTTCTTCTTGGTACACAAAATCATTAAGTTAGATTTTTGCTTACTTTTCTTTATAACTGTCAAATGAGATCTAAACATCAAATGTCAGTATAGATACATGTCATTATAGCAGCCCAAAAAATTTTCAGACAAATGCTGCCACTATAACAAGTTTTGACTATATATATCATATATTGACAAGGTATAGTCACTATAGCAGCCAAAAAATTTTCAGACAAATGTTGTCACTATAACAAGTTTTGACTGTATATATCATATATTGACAAAGTATCATAGAAGAGTGATAAAACCAAAAAAATTACTAGTAGCATGTTTGACAAAGTTTTTGGGAGGCCAAAAGTGCTTATTTTTTCTAAAAAATTATATTTTATTTAATACAAAATGAGGTGTTTGGCTAAACTTTTAGGAGAAAATAAGTGTTTTCAGAGAGTAGCAAAAATTATTTTTCAGAAGCTAAAAAAGTAACTTCTCCTTAAAAATACTTACTTGAAAAACACTTTTGAGAAACTTAGAAGCATTTTTAAAAAGTTTGGTCAAATACTAAATGCTACTCAAAAGTGTTTTTTAAATTTATTGGTCAAACACAAACTGCTTCTTACCAAAAGTACTTTTTGATAAGTACTTTTGGAAAAAACACTTATAAAAATAAGTCAATTTTAGAAGCTCGGCCAAACAGCCTATAAATCATCTATGATACGCACATGGTATATGATATATTGATAATGTATAATAGAGAACTGACAGTTCATTCCTTCAAGAAAAAATACGCAGACCTCTATTATACCAATATGTTATATATTATATACTGACAGGGTATCACAGATAGCAGATTCATTCCGACACGACTCAGTCCTTTATGATGCCCACATTGCATATATAGGGTATCGTACAAGACTGGTCATTCCTTCAATAAAAACACTCTTTAGTTCTCTATAATACCCACATGGTATATATTATATACTAATAGGGTATCATAGATGACTTATTCATTCCTTCAAGAAAAATGTAACTCAGTCCTCTATGATACTCACATGGTATATATCATATTTTGGCAGGATTTCATATAGGACTAATTCATTTCTTCAAGAAAAACACTACTCAATCATCTATGACACTCATATGATATATATCATATACTAATTGAATCTCATAGAGGATACCCACATGATATATCATACACTGACCAAATATCATAGAGAACTGATTTATCCTTCACAAATAAGCTTAGTCATTTATGATACCCACATGGTAGATAAATCATATATTGATAGAGTATCATAGATACTGATTCAATCCTTAAAAATAAAAGATGTATATATTTTTCAATCCTTTAAGATACCCACATGGTATATATAATGTGCTGACATAGTATTATAAATGACAGGTTCATTCCTTAAAAAACACTCAGTGCTCTATGATATTGATTATTACATATCATATATCGGCATGGTATCATCGATGCAGATTCATTTTAATGTTACTCAGTATATATATATATATATATATATATATATGTATGTATGTATATATGTATATATATGTCATATACAGAAAAAATATCTTAGAGGAATGATTCATTCATTTAATAAAAATATTAATCAGTCATATGTGGTACCCACATAATATATATCATATACTGATGAAATATCACAAAGAACAAATTCATTCCTTAAAAGAAATTATTAAAATAATACAAACAAAAAAGAGGTTAAGCTTAGTTTTGATGTTTCAATTTATATATAAATTTTTAGCTAGCTTTACTTGAAAAAAAATAAAAGAAATAGAGTCATATTTTAAATATAAATTTTATTGTTATTTGTAAAAGAAATAAAAATTTATAAAAATATATTCTCTATAACTTTAGATTTTATTAAATAATTTAATAATTTTAATATTTTTTGATTACTTCTTATTATAGTCTAATTATTACTTATATTTTTGTTAATCTAAATAATTAGCTATTAAATATATTTTTAATTTTTGAAAAGAAAAAGAAAAAAATAAAAAAATCAAGAAAGGACTTAAAAAAAGACAAAACCCAAAAGAAAGTCATTGTACTAATTGTATTATCAAATAAGGAGAAGAAAATGACAAATCTTTCATTATATGATGTGAATATTTTATATTAAATATTAATAGAGCCTTGTTGCGATAAAAAAAAAATCATCGAATATGCTGTGAGCCAATAACATTGGAACCCTTTGAGGATATCAAAAGTGAAAATTATTATACCAATTAATTGATTAAAAATGCAGGGTATTATTTACTGTAATATTTTTTTAAAATTAATTACTGCAGTTGAAATGAAGCAACATTAATTAAGACAGCCAAACAACATTACATTACACCAATGAAAAAGAGTTAAATTCTAGACATTACATTGTTTGCTGGCTATATAAAAAGACTTAGGCTTCTACCATATTTGTCAACAATTATACTGTCATACTATATCTGGATTGAAATAAAGACATCAAATATGTACAAATGTACAATTATTTACACCTTAAATTTAGGAAATAGATTCATCCATCCCTACACAAGACTAATTCAGCAACCACACACTAGAAATAGATTTATTAATGTGTTACGTTATATTTAGTCATGATATAAGAATTTTTTATAAAATGCTCAAACAAATTACAGGAAAATAAATAAAGAATTTAAAACATAGTAAGAATTGGACGAGTTGAATTATGACTCGATTTTTAGCCCATTTCAGTCCAATTCATTTCAACTCAAGTAACTTTTGAACGAGTCATTTGCACAATTGCCCCTGTTTTGGGGTAGTCTTTAGTTTTTGTTCGTCAAATTCGTGATTTGTAATTTTTGTTCTTCGGCACTTTAAGTAATAAAAAAGTGGTGGAACATGTCTCTAATAACGAAAAAAAAATCGCAAGACAGAAGTTTTGACACAAGTTATCCTTTCGGGCATAAATAGAGTATTATGAACTTGTGCCTTGGGGCAGAAGAGGTTCATTAGATGCCTTGGACATAATTTAAGTAGCATTTACATAAGTTCAGTAATATGAACTTGAATTTTGGGGCATAAATTCAGTAGCATGAACTTATACCTTTGTAGGACATAATCTACAGCTAATTAATTAGATAACACTTAACTTATACCTTAAGATAAAAATTCTCTAAAAATATTTGCCTAGCGAAATTAAGTCATAATAAAAGATACCTGGGACAACAAATTTTCATTAAATGAGCAGTAGAAAAAAAGAATTAAAGACTATCAAATTGAAGAACAAAAATTAAAGACGAACCTGAAAAAGGGACATTACGTACAAAAACATATTTATTTTTTAACATATTCAAATTTAATATTCACGTTACGATGTATAACATTCGCGTGACAATATTAAAACAAATTTTGAAGAATAAAATCATTGCCAAATTAAATTAAGCTTTAACTGCTTATATTTCACTAGTCTAATGTCACAATCAGAATAGTTTTACCCTAAAAATCCATAAAATAGGGAAATTAATTGAATAACATGGTGAATTTATATAATAACAGAAAAGAGAAAATTTTGAATCTGCATCCTAATTATTATCAATTAATTATTGTACTGAATGCTGGCACCTTTTTTTTCCCCTTTGAAAGGTGGAGGCATTTTCTCTTGTGTGGTCCTTTTTGGTATTCTTTTTTTTAATTATATGTAGGAAGAATACTTTTGTAAATATATTGGGCTCATATTGCCACATTACAGAGTTTAATATATTAATTTACCTTATAGTATTCTATTATGCACTTACATAAGAATATTAGAGTAGTATTTATGAATAATATTTATATCAAAATTTTAATTTATTTTTATCAAATAGTAAATGTTTTGAAAAATAATAATACCGGTCAACAAAAATTGTGGGACGTGTCAACAAATAAAGTGAGTACTGAGCAATTATACTAAAAAAGAAAAGATAAAAGAGTAGTCGTAAATGCAATTTTCTGCTGCTTTTTTTCTTGCTTAGTCGCTGTTTTTCTCAAGATTCAAAACATTGAACACTTTCAGCTCATTCGATATGTTTGATTAGTTGCCCCACAAAGGTTTTTGAAGTTTCTGTTTCAGCACTGCCTTAGCTATCAATTGTCTCAAAAAAGAAAAAAAAAGGGCTGATTAACCTCGTGGAACTGTGTGATTGCTTCTTCTTGTTGTTTGTCCTCCTATTGAGTTGAAAACCATAGATCGATGACCCTTTTCTTATTGGAAGAAAATGCGGTAACCCTTTTCATTTGAGCCCAAGATTTGCTCATCTGAAGTTCAAATCTGGCGTTTTCTGGAGGTCAGAATTGACTATTTTCTTAATGGGTATTGGCCTTTTGTTGACTTCATTCAAGTTTTGTTGGTGGTGTTGTGCTCTTCTGTAAGAATGCTTTCACTTTTAAAATAACATATACGGTGTTTCATTGTTTGAGGATAGATCAATACTTAGAGAAGTTTAGAATGTTGAGGAATTGGCAATGTATTGTGATTGACTCCTTTTGACTCTTGTGCTGCCAAAGGAGTCAAGCGGTTAGTTGAAATTCGCTTCGAGGTTAGTTGAACTTGTGCTGAATTTGCCACTATTAAGGATATTTTCACTGTACTTGATGTACTAAGATGGAGTTATTATCTATTCTGGTCTTATAAGCTTTCCCTCATTTTTAGCTATCTATACTTTCAGAATTTTCACCATATTGATTGAGTTGGATAAGGCCTGTAAGGTAGTACTATTATTTTAGTGTGCCAGATTCAGTGAACGCCGTATTGGTTACTTTTTAACTAGAGACACTTTGAAACAATTTAAGGTTGCCTGGTTACTATTATGGCTTCTATTAGAAGAACATTGTCCCCAGTGCCTCGTCCTGGAAGCACTATGAATGGGGAAGTATGTCCTGCGGCCTCTCCACTGTCCAAGTCATCATCATGTACTAATAGCTATACACCAACTGGTGCATTGCTGTCTTCTTTTGGTTCATTGGATTATGCCATCTACAGGGTTCAGACATTTGTAGTTGGTCTTTTGTCACGAAGATCTTCGAGGCCCTTAGAAAGGTCAAAGTTGAAGGGGCTCATTTGGAGGAGAGCTCTTCTACAATTCTTTTTCTGCTTCGTTCTTGGAGTATTTATTGGCCTTACTCCATTACTAAATTTGTCAACAAATTTTATATCTAAACATCAAGCTTTATCCTTTGAGGTCCTCCAGCCAGAAGAAAATGCTCGCTCATATGGCGTATCTAGCAATGTGAGTTCAACCACCGAAGACTTGTCTGTCGTGGATAATTCGACATCAGAGCTAAACTTAGTACATGTTGAACTGAAAGAGGAAATTGCCTACAATGCCTCCTTTAACCAATCACTTGACCAAGAGTTGATAATGTCCCATAAACTTTTGATTATTGTGACACCTACAGAAACTCGACCATTTCAAGCATACTATCTAAATCGTCTGGCCTCTACATTAAAGTTGGTGCCTTCTCCTTTGTTGTGGATTGTTGTTGAGATGAACTTTCAATCTGTTGAAACTGCTGATATATTGAGAAGAACTGGAGTCATGTACAGGCATCTTGTGTGCATCAAGAACTTGACTGATGTAAAAGAGAAATATGTGCACCTAAGGAATGTGGCGCTCTCTCACATTGAAACACATCATCTTGATGGTGTTGTCTATTTTGCTGATGAGTACAACGTATACTCTGCTGATGTCTTCGAGCAGATGAGACAAATCAGGTACTCTATTTGTTTGTTTGTTTGTTTTTTTTTAACTTTTGCAGTGTTAGCAACCTTGTTTTACTTTGTGACATAAAGCAAAGTGGAAGCAAGTTTCCAGTAGTCTATATCCTTATGGAATGTTAACTATGCTCAACTTAGTTGATATTTGCATGTTCTCATTTCCTTTATTTCTTGCTTAAGCTGTAATTATTTTGTTTAAAGTCTATCTTTAAATTGTTATTCAGTAAACATTTGTTTTCGTATGGCTTCTTGATTACTCTGATCTTGGGTGCCTCTCACTGTATCTTTTCTTTTTGGTATAACCATTTGGTCTAAATGCAATGAATCGTGCCCCTCTGGGTAATCTGCTGAGTCTATGATTCCACCTACGTATCAACGTTCTTGATGAGAAATTGTTGAATGCAGCCGGTTCGGGACATGGATTGTGGCAAGACTAGCTGAAAATAATAGGAAAGTTATCTTGCAGGGTCCAATCTGTAATGGCTCTCAGGTTATAGGTTGGCATACTGAAGGTAGAGCAAAAAGATTTCAGAGATTCTATGCAGAAATATCGGGATTTGCATTCAATAGTACAATACTTTGGGATCCAAAGAGGTGGCACCGACCAACACTAGAACCTATAAGGCAGTCTGATACAGCCAAAGCTAGTTCCCAAGTGAGTTTTGCCTCTATCCTGGATTTCTGATGATTGTTAATCGAAAAAGATATTTTGTTAGTGAATAGTTCCACATTCAGTACAGCTAATGTGATGGTGTACCTTCACGAACATGGCTACTGAAAATGAACTTGAAGTGGAGCGCCGCGCCCAACCGCCCTTAAGAGAAAGGGGAAGGGCTAACACAGCTCTTATCTATATTACCATATTCAAAAATGTCAATCCTAATAATTTTATATGCAGGTTAGCACACTTATTGAACAACTAGTGGAAGATGAAAGCCAAATGGATGGCTTACCAATGAACTGTTCAAGAATCATGGTTTGGCAATTCAACACGGAGATATTGTACCCATATCCTCACGAGTGGCTTATGAAGAATTACGCAAGCTCCAGTACTTCAGTTGGATGGCAATTTTGACATTCAGAGAGACTCTTAAGCATTGACAAGGTGAGTGAATTATGCCTATAATTTCTCCCTGGAGCTCCTTACTAGCGCTTTTACTGTCTTTTTGTTTCCGGCTTTTATGAAAAAACAATATGGATGTTTTCCAGTTGTTATTCATCTGTGTTGTAACTTTCTTTCATGAGCTTTCTGCTTGCCATGCTAGAATAAATAATTCCTTTCTTCCACTTCCCCTCTCCCACAGTCTGTTCAATTTGCTGCTATTTCTTTTTAATTGTTAAAAGATTATATTATTGACAATCTAGCAACCAGAAGGTGCTCTTGAATATTTGCAGAGGAAAAATCCTGCTGAATATATAAAGAACTCAAAAAGTCTATCATGGCCTCTGTTTCATTTGGAATAGCCATGTAAAACAACAGCAAAGCGATAATCTGTATTTCGTGCTAATCACAGATTCCAGTTTCAAAAATAAAAATTAAAAAATGCTAATTACAGATTCAGTTTGCTTTAAAAAATTCTTACGTTCCTTTCCTTCCAGTTGGTCCACCAAATAGCTGAACGGATTGAGTTCCAAATTTTCATGTTTTCCTTTTCCATCCCTTTAATGTATCAACCTCGCAGCAGCTCCTTTGTTGTCCTAGGCATAGTTCAATTGATTCCCCCATTGTCGAGGATGAGGTCCCGGATTTGCTTGGTGTATGAGCAGTGGATGAAGAGGTGATTATGTCCTCATTTTGTCTTTCACACAATGAGCATTTGCCTATATTGACCCCTCTGTTTTGAAGATTCTCATGAGTTAGGCATACTTCCAAACTGACTAGCCAAGTAAAGCATTCCACCCTAAAAGTGCCTTGTTTCTCCAAATACACTTCAAGGCCAGTGGGGAATGGTGGCAGAAGTTCCCTTAGGTGTTTGTAGCAATCTTTAATTGAAAATTTAACTTTTACTTCTCCAAATACACTTCAATTTGCTGCTGTTTTTTTCAGTGATTTTTATATATTAGTGATGACATTAATTGTCATAATTATCAAGTAGTTTCTGAAATCACAACAACATACCTAGTTAATCCCACAAGGGGGGTCTGGGGAGGGTAGAATGTACATAGACCTTACCTCTACTTTTCTGGGGTAGAGAGGCTGGTTCCGCCAGACCCTCAGCTCAAAAGATATGTACCCAAGGCAGGAAACTAAGAAAAAAAAAAGAGACAACAAAATAGCGATGTACAAAACAAGTGTAGCAAGAAATATTAATACACATCAGAGAAAAAGGAACTACAACAGCAGACCCAGTGAGAAAAAGAAACTATGTGATTCCTAAATCATACTACTAGCAGCACGACAACCCTCGACTACCTACTAACCTTATACCTAATCATCGACCTCCCATCTTCCTATCTAAGGTGATGTCCCCAAATCAGCTAAATCTATGCCATGTCCTGTATAACAAAGAAGGTTTGGCTTCCGCAGATTGCGTGATGGCTTCTTTTGTTTCTTTTGCTCTATTTCTCCTCAAATAAGTTATCACATTAGGCCTATCCAAATGCCCAACAGTCTCCCTCTGAATTCTTTCTCCAATTTCACTTTCCCTCGTGGTAGTGGCTTCAACTCTGGAGCTAGAAAAAATCATCTCATTTCCCTTACAACTCTTCCCCCAAGAGATGATGGTGTAATAGTGAAATAGGGTTTAGATTCTCAAAATGTAATATCCGTGCTGACAAAAGATCTCATGGAAGGAGAATGATAGCATTTGTATCCTTTCTGTGTTGGAGAATACCTAATAAAGATATATTTAAGAGCTTTAGGATCAAGTTTCCCTAGTTCCTAGTGTGAACAATACAAACACACTCAAATACCTTCAGAGGAATAGTATATTCGTTCTTACCCTTTAAAGCTTCCAGAGGACTCTGAAATTGAGGGTTTTAAGAGACATTCTATTGATTAGATATGCAGATACTAGAATAGCATCCCCCTAGTATGGTTTTGGTAAATATATGGTAAACATAAAGGATCTTGCCACTTCTAATAAATGCCTATTTTTCCTTTTGGCAACCTCATTTTGTGCACTAGTACAAGGACAACTAGTTTGATGGATTATCCCATAACACTCCAAATAAGCTTCAAAAATTTTATCCATATATTCTGTTTCATTGTCAATTTGGAAATCTTTATCTTAGCTTCAAACTGAGTACAAATCATTTTATGAATTGACTGAAAATAGGAAGAAACTATACTTTTGACCTTTAACAAATACACCCATGTATCTTAGTCCAACAAAAAAATAACAAATCATCGACTGCGTGACAGAGAAGTTACTTGAGTAACCCATTACATCAGAATGAATAGTTGAAAAAGGAGGTGTACTTTTATTATCACTCAAAGGATAAGAGTTTCTAATATGTTTGACATATTCACAAGCATCAAAAAACAATCCAAACTCAGTTCTAGAAAATAAACTAGCAAAAAATGATGGGTGCCCTTACCATCCAATCCACTGTATTATTTCTTGGTTAACATCCTTATTTCCTCAAAAAAAAAAAAAAAAAAGGGAAGGCCTGACCAGAATCTCGAGTTCCATTGATCATGTATAAGCCATCATGCAATCCACCACTGCCAATCTTCTTCTTGGTTTGAAAGTCCTGAAAAACACAATGATCAGGGAAGAACTCGACACTACAATTTAGTTCTTTGGTGATGGAGCTAACAGATAACGGGTTAACTGGAAACTAAGGTGTATGTAGAATGGGTGATAACATATTCCAGAGATGAGTTAGGGAGCCATTGGCTATTCTGACATAATCCCCTTATGGACTAGGAGAGTAGTTTTTAAAGCCTTTAGAGGAGCTTGTCATGTGTCTATTTGCACCTGAATCAACAATTCAAGAATTAAGCTGAGCATTAAAAGCACTATCTGACTGCACATAATTGGAAGTTGGTAATATTAGAAGAGGCGATTCTGTTTAGAAGACAATGAAGATGTTGAACTTCATCCGAAGATAAAATTTCTCCTAAAGTGTCTTTGGGTGTCTTCACATTTTCTGCAATATTAGCCTGACCCCTTCTACCATGTAGTTTCCAACATGTCTCCTTTGTATGTCTTGGCCTTCCACAATAATCACAGTGCAAGTGATCTTTATCAGAAGTGGTTGTCCTTGGTTGCTTATAAGATACAGCTAACCCAGACTTCTCAGTTGGTGCAGGATAAATCATGACCCCTTGCCCGCTCTCTTTCTGTTGAACATAGAAGTATGCATCCTCAAGAGAAGGAAAAAAGGATTTTACGAGAACTTGAAGAACCCTGATTTGATCATACTCTTGGTTCAAGCCAGCTAGAAAATCATACTCTTTTCAACCAGTAGTTGAAGGAGAACTGCATCATCAGTACACTTTGTTGGGAGATCCTGATAGTAGTCAATCTTTTGCCATAACCCACTTAGCTCGGAACAATGATCAGTGATAGTCAACTCACCTTGCTTAGTAACATGAATTTTATTTCGAATCTCAAAGATCTGGGCGTCATTTCCCTTGCGAGAGTAGGTGCACTTAGTTGATTCCCATATCTTTTCAGCAATACCAAGCAATAAATATTGCTTAGAGATTCGAGGGTGCATAGTATTCAGAAGCCATGTCATAACAAGGGAATTAACAGAATCTCGTCGACTATAGTTAGGGTCTACCACAATAGGTGCTTTCTTTTCTCCGGTGATATACCCAAATAATTTCTAGATTTAATAAAAAGCAGGCAAGACTTGACCAAGCAAGATATGTACCTGCCTCATCTAGTTTCACAGTACTGATTTGTGAAAAAGAATTATTATCTGCTTCCTTAGTATCTCCATAGTTTGAAGCAACAAAGATCTAAAAAATCAGCAGGTGTTCCAAGCAGAAATACCTCACAAACAGATGTTGGTGATCAACACAGTCGCCGAATTTTTTTTATGAAAAATGAACAATGACTTTCACCCTGGAATATTACTTCCATTGATTTGAAAATGTCAAAAGTGGTATAGGTAGGCTCGGAGTGTGTAGGTGACCCCAACAGAGACAAAAAGATTTCCAAAAAAAGGACAGAAAAAATCTGGATTGCAGACAGCCACTAGGAAGGAGAAAACTCGACCTACTTGATATAACGGAAACCTAGTGCTGCAGAGGGAGATAACTCACCTCAAAAAGGCATCAATGACTCTGATACCATGAAGACTTTAAGAAGAACAAAAAGCTTCTTTGTATTTCTTGATGAATTTACATCCCATGAGAATGAGTGTTTATAGAAAAAATTATCGATATACTCTACTCCTATAATTACTCCTACAAGCACTCCTATAATTAGGCTACAAAGTCTTCAATTAACCAACAATGTCAGAGGCTACAAAGTCAATCAATCAATCAACACTCCATCTTACTTGGTGTAGACTTTGGCTCTCGGAATCACCTTTCCTTGAAAATCCCTTCTTATTTGCTTCACTGCCTATTGAGCTATTGAATGCCACGACATATAATAAGTTGCAATCCCATCGAATACATTATTTATGAGGGTGAAACCGTGAGTCTGTCCCCAAAAGAAGGATGTTGCCTTTCCCCTGAAGCGAACCTTTTTTCCTCATTTTGCTACCACATTCTTCCATACACCAGTCTGTCTATGTGACTATCTTTAGCTCCAAGGAGAAGGCCCTCAAGTACACAGGAGGAAAGTTTTCCACTTTTATGTCCCAGTATACCTGCTAATGATTCCATGTCTTTCACGAAGTTAACAGAGAGGAACTGCTCTGTGCCAAATTGACGTGTAACTCAGAAACAGCTTAAAAAATTAACATTAATTACTTTCAAGGACCTTAGTTATGATTCTCTGCAGTCTGCACCAGAGAGTACCACGGCATCATCTGCATATAGCATGCGGGATACCTCAATCATGTTCCGTCTTTCAGTACCAATGAAACATCATTGATCAATTTCCTTTTTTAGCTGCCTATCAATCATTCTACCGAGGAAAGAGGAAAGGAGACAAAGGGTCCCCTCGGCTTACTCCTCTTTGTAGCCAGAAGTAGTCTATAGGAGCCCCATTGACTAGGGATCGAGAACCTGCCGCTATTGACACATGCTATCAATCACTGAATCCATTTATCTCCAAATCCCATAGCTGTCATCAAATTTTTAGCAAAGAGGTCCAGTTAACACTGTCATATGCTTTCACCAGGTCTAGTTTGATAATGACTCATGTTTCCCTGTGCGTTTGCCTTGTAAACCAAACATTCGTTGGCACCTAGCACTGCATCCTTAATTTGCCTCCTTTGTACAAATGCATTTTGAGATTCAGTGATTAGTTTCCCGGTCACCACCTTCATCCTTTCATTGAGAATACTGCAATAATTTTATATAAGCTACTCAGAGGACTGATAGATCGAATGTCTTTTGACTAAATAGTTCATTTCCTTTTAGGGAAGAGTATTGTAAAGGTAGCATTTACTTTTAAGATTTTCCTTTCTATGTAGAAGTATTCAAAGGTTTCCATTACGTCTCCTTTTTGAAGGACCAACATCTATGATAAAAAAAACTATGGAATATCTGTCGGGTCCAGGGGCCTTATCCTCAGCATTACCTTTTGTGACAATGAACACTTTAGGTGTGTTCGGTACGAACAACGAAGGACAATGTTTTCCATGGAAAATGTTTTCTAAGAAAACGTTTTCTCACTTATTTTCTTGTGTGCAAAAAATATCATTTTAGAATAATTTAAGTACTATGAGGGTTGGGTGGTGGTGGGGTTGAAGATGAGGTATGTTGGAGGGTGGGGAGGACACAATCTATGTAGAATGTCATTTATAGAACTTGGTTTCTCTATTTCCATTAAAGAAGTCATTTTCCTCATTTTTTTAAGCAATATATATTTCATTTGTAGTTTGATGTAATCAATTATTGCAACTGTACTCTGAAGAGGTAACCATTCACGTCAACTGCAAATCTGCAATGACGTAACCATTTATGTCAACTATGATGAACAATTATTTAATTGACGATGAAGAGACTAGAGAGTCTTCCATAACATCTAAAGAAAAGATGTGAGGAAAGGAAAAACCTTAATTTGAACAGAGATTGGGAAATCTAGAAAAAGTAGGTAAATTAATATAGAAAAGTGAGTTTAGTTGGGTTAGGGTGACAAATACATTGACCCCCCCTCTCTCTTTCTTTCTTTTTTGTCTGTGTATGTGCGTTGTGTGTGCAGCATGTGAGGTGGGTGTGCGAGGGAGAGAGCATCTCTGTATGGGTAAAACAAACCCTGCCATGCCCCATTGCAGTCCCTAGCAAAGTGTGTCTTACACTGTGCACCATATTGCAGCATTTGGTAATGAAACATGAATAACAACATTAGAAGAATATGTGATTAAAGATCGGTGCATAAGTAGCATCACCTGTCGCATGTCTAAATGATTTTGGGGCTCACAGTGAAATTGCTATTCTTAAAACAAAGATATTATGTGGACATCTTAAGGGAGCAGATGATGTCACAAAAAGAAATGTGCTTGCTAAGATCTCAATTGATCATGCACACTAGAAACCGAAAGCCTTCTGGAAAGTGCTCCATCAAATTTGATAGATCTTTGGTAACATCAGGGCAAAATGTATTGGGAGAGAGTAACCTCATTTTGGATATGCCGTAGATTATAAATAAGGACTCAGGTGAAAAAATAGCATCTAAAGTCATTACTGCATCCTTGTTTAACTCTGAAATTCAGACAAAGAAGACTTCTCTTGATTCTGTAAGATATTTATAAGAAAGTTGGACAACTAAATAGTAAATACAACTGAAAACAGAATGACTTTTCTTGATGATGTTCTTCCCTTTGTCGATAAGTTTTGTTATTAGCTGTTTGACATATTATGCAATCTTTTCTGGTGCAGGGAAATTTAGTGAATGAGCATCAGCTGCAAATATTTATCAGGCAAACCACTTGAATGCTATCAGTTTCAAGCTTGTAATGTTTAACTACATACTATAGTATCTAGAGAGACCAAGGAGACCCAGTTATCTCTGTCCTTTCCTCCCTCCCGCAAAGCTCCTCTCCTTTTTTCCTGTTCTGCTGCTATATCAGTGGATGCTAATTTGTACAGTTACTTAGCTAGTCATGGTATAGTCTTCTGGCGACCAAGTCAGAAGCAGAAAAATTGTGGCCATATGGAAAAAATTGTTTTCAACAGATAGGTGAGTTTCAAGTTCCTAGCCAATTCTTTGGACAAAAGTTTTTAAATCCAAGTTGATGTCTGAAATGGAGTATTGTTCTTCACCAACTCCACCAAAGTAGACTTGACTTTTAGTGAGATTCGCTCTCAAGCCTATTGCTGAAGAAAAAATATTGAATTTATCCCTTAGCAACTGAACAAATATTAGATCTCCCTGGTAAATAATAGCAGCAAAACACAGATGAGTTATCCCAAGTTTCTGGCATCTTGGACGATAGTTAAAATCTGGTTGGTTCTTCAGTGTACTCAGGCATCTGTTCAAATATTCCATCACTATTACAAATATGTAGGGTGATATGGGGTCACCCTGTCGAAGTCCCCTCTTGGCTCTCATAGTATCTGACAGTTGACCATTAATCATGAATGTATAACTCATAGTTGTTATACATAGCATGATCCACCTAACCATTGCCTGGGGGAACCCCAACTCCTTTAAAACCTGCTCGATAAAAACCCATTCAACAGAGTCGTACGTCTTTTGAATGTCTATTTTGATCATACACCTGGGAGATATATTCTTCCTTGTGTAGCCCCGCACTAGCTCATGGCTTAATATGATATTATCTGCAATAAGCCTGCCAGGAATAAAAGCTGACTGGCTATGGCCAATGATCTGCGGCAGCACACCTTTGATTCTATTTGCCAAAATCTTTGAGATGATTTTGTATATTGTAGTACAACAAGCAATTGGTCGATAATCTTCCTATAGTCTCTGGATGGGTTGTCTTTGGGATCAAAGTTATGACTATTGTTCATAGCCCTTAGCATGCTGTTACTTTTAAAAAATTCTTGTACTGCTGCTATCAAATCTTTGCTAACTACTTCCCAAGCCTTTTTGAAAATTGCTGAGTTGAACCCATTTATTCCATGGGACTTAGTTCATCAATAGCAGATAAAGCTGCCTTCACTTTCCTCCGAGTCACATTTCCACACATTCCCCTCTTCTGATCTTCAGTGAGCGTTGATCCTTGCCTCATAATAGTGACATCAAGTGATGGTAGTATATGTGCTTGAGTCCCTAGCAAGTCTTTATAAAAGCTAAGAACCTCCCCTGCTATCTCATGTCGGGTTTGAAGTATTCTTCCCTCCGCATTCTTTAACATCATTATAGCATTCATTCCTGCTCTAGCCTTCATACAATTAAAGAAGTAACTTGTACTAACATCCCCATGTATAACCCAATGTGCTTTTGCCTTTTGTTTATAAATTCTCTCCTGGATTTCCATCTATTTGTTTAGCTCCTGCCATGCCATTTGTCCAGCTTCTATCTTCCCCTGTTCAATTCTAATGTGTAATGCTCTGTTGTATGTCTTGTAACCTCACCTGTGCCTCTGCAACTCTTTTGTCCACACTCCCAATAGTACTATTTTCAAAGATTTCAATGGCCTTTTGCACAGTTTCAACTTCTCCCAGATTTAAAACATTGCAGTTCCTGAAATTCTCACTTCCCAAGCTGTTCCTATTATCTGCATGAATCTCTCATTTTTAGCAATTACATTCAAGAATCTAAAGGATTTCCCTCTGTAGGTTCCTCTTGTAGCGCATTCAATATGAATAGGGGCATGATCTGAAAACCAATTCTCCATAAAGTGAGCTATCACTCTGCCATAATTCACTTGCCATTGATCATTACATAGGGCTCTATCTATCTTACTCCGCACACATCGATTAGTCTATGTATATACCCTACCCATAGACTTCATGTCCGACAAGTTTATCTGATCACATATCCGTCTAAAATCCCTTATTTCCACTTCAGTAACTTCTTGACCTTCAATTCTATCTTCATAATTCAATAGAGAGTTAAAATCTCCACATATACACCATGGCCCTGTAATAGAGTTGTTCACCTGTACCAACCCCTCCCACATACCTTTCCTCTCCTCTCTACTGTTACTCCCATACACTACTGTCATGAATGCCTTAAATAGTGAGTTCCGGTCCTGAACCTCAAAATGAATGAATTGACCATGCATAATTGTAATGTTAAGACATACTTCCTCTGCTCGCCATAATAACCATACCCGCCCATTCGCCTCGTGGGTGTAATTGTGTGCAGTGCTCCAATAATTCCCTATTCTGGCTATGCTTTCCACAAACCTCCCTTTCTTCACCTTAGTCTCCAAAATACCTGCAATACTTATACTATGCTGTCTTAGATACTTTGCTAGCTGCCGTTGTTTGAGGGACTTATTCATGCCCCTCACGTTCCAAAAAAGGCATTTCATTTCCCTCCCTTCAGGAGGTCCGCCCAAATTATTATCCTCCTCAAGTCCCATGACAAGGGGTGAAAAAGTATTCTGTACTAGCATGGTGTTAGTGGCCATCCTCCCTTGTTGAGCAATAGTAGCATATGCTGCACTTCCTGCTCTCCTAGAGTCTAGACCCACCCAATGTAATGAATTGGTCCTCCTTCATATGCTGATTTTTTGGAGTCACTTGTTCCATCACCTCCCCTTCTCTAGCATTTTTGGTGTATATATGCCCAATTTTCATACACCTCTGACAGTGCAATGGCTTCCACTCATACTCCATAAGTTGAATAAACACACGTGCTGATGGATCCAGTACTTGGACCTCCTCCACCACTAGCCCTTGGGAAAAATCTACCTCAACAAGCACCCTGGCAAACCATTTTGAATTTTCTCTCTCGTACAACTAATAGAATAGAGATTGCTTAACATGTTTAAACTTTGTGTTACGTAAGATAGAGTGACTGAGGTTGATGGCTTTGCAAGTCTTCTTTGCATTTTTCAAGTATGTTGTCCTTTCAGCCATTGCTGCATCTCTGGAGTAGATGGGGTTTATTTTCATTTAACGAGTTTGGTATACATCTAGTTTTGTATTTATTTTGACAAAGGCATAATGACAGTCTTCTATGCATGATAAAAGAAATACGTGAGAGAAGTAGACAACACCAGCTGAGAAGAAATGAAACATAAACATGTTGTTTTAATAATCTTTTAACTCAATTTTTTCAAAAAGAATCAGATCATCTCGTGAAGACTCTTTGAGTCTGAGAAATGGTATCCACATAAAACCAAATTTGCTCCAATATAACATATTATACATAGGGAAAAATAAATAAATATAGATTTATATAGTAATAATTACTAAAAATACTAATATTTTTATGTTTTCAAATGTAGCAATAAAATATTTACCAAAATTAGCAGATTTGGTAAAATAAAAAATGATTACTTTTACTCCCCATAAATCACGGCTACTTTTAATCCCCAATTTCCCATGAAACACGGTTATTTTTAATTCTCTTTCATTTATTTTTATTTTTTTTCTCTTGATAAATGAAAATATAATCTACACGAGAGGTGTTCACGGTTTGGTGAAAAATCAAACCAAACCGTAATCTAAATCAAACCGATTAAAAAAGATCGACATTTAATTTGGATTGATTTTAAAATTTTAAACCAATAATATTTGGTTTGGTTTTGATTCTCCTAAAAAAAAAATTGAAGAAATAACCAAACCGAATAGATAAATTTTATAGTTATTTGAATATATGATATTAGTTTTTCATAAATAATTATAAATATTTTATACCTTTTAATCATTAATATGATTTTAGTATACTCATTGCATATGAACTACACTTCTTTTAAATTCTATTTCTTAAAAAATATGTTCAAACTTAACACTCTAAGTCTAATTATCTATATGTGGCATGACGTATTGCCGATTTTTAATTTTCTTTGCTAAGATATCCATATACTCTTCAATCTTTACCTCTTTGATTTTTGAAGGGTTGACTATTCTATCTAAAGTCGTATATTATTTCTGTGTAGGTATTAAACATGTAAAGTGGAAGAACCTCTACAGTTATGCAACTTAAACATACTAAAACTTTGGAATAGTGTTGAAAATAAATAGAAAATTCAGATACATTCATCTTGTGATAATAAAGAGAAATTTGTTAATTCATAATGTTCATTTGAAATAATTATCTCATATCTTTGTTGTTTCACTATTATTAATTTATTATTAACTAGTTATAAACCGAAAAATCAAACCAAAACCAACAAGAATCAAACCAATGATTTTTATTTTTATTTGATTTGGTTTGATTTTAGAAATTTAAAAAAATTGATTAAATTGGTTTGGTTTTGATTTTGATTGAAAATCAATCCAAACCGAACCATGAATACGCTTAATCAATACCATTATTGATTCCTAATCAAATTTGAATTCTTTTTTCTTCTCCATAAGAAAATTTATTACAATGTCAGAAAGAAGTTTTAGTTCAATTATGATTCAACATGGTGGGAGATGAGATGTAACTAATAAGTTTTTTGATTTTATTTATTTTCACCCAAAGTATATTTTTTTTATAAAAAAAAACATCGGTCTTTTTTATAACTATAAATACATATTATGTTTAATTTATCATTTTTTAAGAAAAATATGCACAACAAAGCGAACATAGTGTTATCTTTGTTAATTGGTTTATAATAAATAAATATTAGATAATTTAATTTAATGTATATCAATTTTTAAACATTCTGCAAATATATGAGTCACTAAACTTGATAACACTTTTAAATTATATAAAACCCCCCCAAAAAAACCAACATAACACAAGAAAATAAAAAAGAATGCAATTTAAAAAATTTAATGTATACCAAACATTCTGCAAACATATGAAACACTAAACTTAACAATACTTTTAAATTATATAAAAACTCAAAAATAAAAGAATGCATCAACATAACACAAGGAGATGAAAAAGAATGCAGTTTAAACAAAATTAAGTTATACCAATTTCTAAATATTTTGCAAACATATGACAATTGATAACACTCTTAAATATTATGATAATTTAATTTATTGTATACTGATTTCTAAACATTCTGCAAACATATCACTCACTAAATATGATAAATTTAAATTATATAAAAATAATAAAAAAAAAAACTAACATATCAACATAACACAAGAAAATGAAAAAGAATACCGTTTTAAAAATTTAATGTATACCAATTTCTAAACATTTTGCAAACATACGAGCAATAAAACTTGATAATACTTTTAAATTATATAAAAAAAAATTCAAAAATAAACCAACATATCAACATAACACAAGAAGATGAAAAAGAATGCAGTTTAAAAAATTTAAGTTATACCAATTTCTAAATATTTTGCAAACATATGAGCCATTAAAATTGATAACACTTTTAAATTATATCAAAAGCCAAAAATAAATCAATATATCAACACAACAACGCAACATATATTGAAATTGCGCATCTGAGGCAGCACGCCACAACAACAGGGAAATACCGTGCGTGACCGCGCAGAAAAAGAAAAAAAAACATTTTATACTTCTTTTTTAAGTTTTTAACTGTTTCTTTTCTTTTTTTTTTTTTAAAAAAATAAATTATTTTCTACTTAGATTTTTTTAGGGTATTAAAAATATTTTTTTACAAAGAAACCTGTATCCCACTATATTCTCCCTTCTCTCCCTTTTAAAAAACAAAGTGAAAAATCATTTTTTTTGGTGATAAAGAGTTACGGTAGAAGAAGAGTTGAGTATTGTGGAAGAAAACGATTTTAAGAAAAAGAAAAATCATAGAGATACCGGCAGAAGCAGAGTAAAGCATTGTGGAAGGAAATAAATTATTTTAAGAGAGAGAAAAATCACACGATTCTTGAGAAAAAAATCATGCAAATATTTTATTTTTCAGACTAATAATTTGATTTGATGTGCAACAGTAATAAATATTTTTCATAGATATTTGTACTATAAATAAATGATAATTATTTTCTGACCGAATTACATGAACAATAGTGATAACTACCATGTACCCACATATTAATATTTTAATAATTTAATTATTATTTTAGTGAATAAAATAAAGTATTAATATAACATGTAATTAAAAATCTAAAATTAATATTTCATGTAATTTTCCCATATATATACATATGTGGTCATGTTTTACAATATAGCCAATATTTTTACTGAAATTTTTATATAAATAGCTTGTCAAATTTACTATTTATTTTTTAGCTGATAGATATTACTAGACATTAATTTGTAGCCAATTATTTTTGAGTGGACAACTATTTAAATTAATTTTTCTATTTTTTTTGTAACTATGTCTATACACTTTTATACATTATTATAAAGTATTTATATAGGCACTTCGTGTACCTCATATAAGTGTATAACAATATATGAATGCCGCTTCTTCTGAGATTTCAGTTGCAATTCTTGTTCATAATTAATTCAAATCTCTGCTAAATGACTTCAAATTGACAATAAGCTTATATTATTTTCAACAAGTCAAAACAATACCTACTTTAAGTTTATCATAAAAATCAAATTCAAAATTCAAATTTATTTCTTTAAGCTTGTTCAATAAATTATCATTATACTATAATTTTTATCACTCAAATTTTATTGAAATGATTTTTAATCGCAATTTAAACTTCAAACACAATCATAAATTTGAAATTTTCAATTAACAGTCCATAGAATTCACAATTTGAATTTGGTGTCTTGGATAGAATGAAGAGAGGCTGTGGGATTTGTAAAGAAAATAAGAGAGGAAATCAAAATGGAAATGGTCCTTAATACATGGGGTTTGAACTATTTTATTCCTATACATATTATATATATATATACATACTAGGTGAATTGAAGTCCGTGAAGAATTACGTTACATTACATGTTTTTATTTTAGTTTATTTTAACAAATTATCTCCTACAAATTTCCAAGTAATTCAACTCAAATTTTTAGTTTTACCCTTGGTAATAGGTTTTTTATTATCACATAAATATTTGATATATTTAAGATCACACGTTTTAAAGACGTAATAATAGTATAGTAGTATAATATATTTAAAATATTAAATATTAAATTTTTCCCCCCTTCAAAATATTGGGTATATAGTGAGACAACTCATAAAATGAATTTACATATTCCAATAAATTCACTATTTGAATACTAATTATAAAAATAATCTGCATGGGCCCAATAATTTATCATGTTACAGTATATGTCTTTATTTCAATCTATTTGATTTTTATAATCAATCTCCTACAAAATTATAAGTGATTTTATTTAAATTTTCAATTTTATCTTTGATAATATTTGTTTTTATTACATAAATATTATGATATATTTGAAATCACACATTTTAAAGACGAGATAATCATATAACTGGTATAACATATTAAAATTATATATTTTATAAATATATTTCTTTCCTTTAAAATACTGAATATATATATAATAAAAAATAACCCCAAAATAAGAAAAACACCAAATAACAAATACAGAGCAGAACTCAAAAAATAAATTACATATTCTGTTAGTTAAATTTACTATGCTAATACTAATTATACAAAAAATTAAAAAGATACTATAAAATATGTGCAAATTTTGATATAATTACCGAAATGACCTTGAGCACAAAAAGCCAAATTACGGACCTTGAAACAGACACCTGAAGCAGCTAAACTGCTGCTTCTTATATAAGATATATATATATATATATGTATGTAATTAAAATAGTTCTAACTCCTATATATTAGGGACCATTTTAATCATTTCTATGAGTTTCTCATTAAAAAAGAAAAAATATGTCTAAAATTAGTATGAACTGTAACATGTATTTTTCAAAAATTATCAAAAACAACCCTGAAATAGCTATGAATATGCATAAATAGATGCTTTTTTGTTAACACTACTTTTTCCTTTTAATTTATGAAAAATGAGCAAACATACTCTGTACTACTAGAAATAGAACTAAAGTTCCTAACCATTAGCAAACTGAACCAATTATGTCTCTATCCTGTTAACGAATTTTTAAATCTGATGTATCCCTTTTTAAAAACTTATTTCTTTTATGAGACGGACTCTACCTTGTAAATGGGATTGATTGCTTTGTTCTCCCTCCGCTACATATCTTATCCTAGATTTTAACCTAATCCACCATGGCCGTGATAATATAATTCCAGATGGAGTATATAGATAAATTGACATGGAGAAATCTATTCAAGAATCTCCATAGAAACAACCTTTGAGGTTAATATGGATGGAGACAGAGGAAGAGATGGAAAAGGAAGAAGGGTGAAATTCCACAGGTAGTAGTTAGCAGGAGTAGAGAGGTCAAGGAGAATGAAGAAGACATTGTAGACCCTTTAGCTATTGATGAAAGCTACAAAATTAACAGTCAAGCAGAGGAACCACAAAGAGATATAGATCAAACAAAGGCAGCAAGGGAAAGATCTATACAGTTGTACTCACAGAAAAGGAATTTGAATTTAGGAAGGCCACAAATATTGCAGATGACCCTAGATAGGCACAGAAAGGAGTGAACAAGGATCTGAGTATACAAATAATTAATATGGAGAAAAAGGAACTCAGCCCTAATAAAATTCTACATGAGCTAGTATCTCATAATCTAGAGAACCTGGATAGCGTTTCCACGAATGAAAAGGGTATGGAGAAAGGAGAGGGAAACAAAGATGGAGAAAAAAGAGATATTACAGAAGAATCATCACCAAAGACAAACAAAGGGCACAAAAAAGGAAGGAAAGTAGGCACCGGAGAAAGTCAAGAATCAACGAGGGTGGTGTCAAGAAGAGCTGCTTCCACTAATAGTGTTAAATGATGAACAAAGCCATGATATGAAATATTAGAGTAGTAAATTCACAGCAAGCATTTCACAAACTACAAAGGTTAAACAGACACCACAAGTTTTTCATAATTTCCCCAATGGAGCTTTTTCAACAATCCAGTCAAGTGCAACACTGCAGAAGAATATTGAGAATAAAAAAGCAGATTCCAACTAAAATGGAAAAATATGATACTTTGTAGATGAACATACAGAGATAGAGATTATTAGTGACACACAACAATAAATTACTTTAAAGTTGTTGTTACGGGAGATACAAAGACACATAATTACTACCCTAGTATATGCTAAATGTGATGAAGTGGAGAGACTGATACTATGGGAGAACATTTACCAGCTATCAGAAATAAACAACTTGCCATGGCTAGTAGGAGGAGACTTCAATGTCGTCATAAATGAAGAGAAAAATATAGAAGGGCTACCTGTTAACCCATAAGAATATGAAGATTTTTTGTTTATGTATGAACTCTTGTGAATTAGAGGAAGTTAACTTTAAGGGGAACCCCTTCACTTAGTGGAATGGAAGAGTAGGAGGACATTGCATTTTCAAAAGACTGGATAGGGTTATGGTGAATCACCAAAGTCAAGACTGCTTTTAAAAAATGAAGGTAGAACATCTATTCAGAACAGGGTCAGATCATGCTCCATTATTTATTACTTTGGGGGATCAGGAGACTCACATTAAGAAGCTTTTTAAGTTTCTGGCCTTCTGGGTAGAGCATATATCACTAATTGACATAGTGAGACAAAGTTGGAGCTCTCTAGAGGAAGGAGACTCATTCTGAAAATTCAATCAGAGAATTAAAGATGTGAAGAAGCTCTTACCAAATGGAGTACAGATACTTTTGGGGACATCTTCAAGCAATAAATCATCAGAGAAGAAATTATGAAACTAAAAGAAAGATTATTTGAGGAATACCCTACACCACAGAACAGATTGGTATTGCTGCAGGCTCAGAAAGAAATGAAAAAGTAAATATATTATGAAGAGAAGTTTTGGAGATAAAAAGTAGGAGTAGAATGGTTTAAACAGGGAGATAGAGATACAAATTTTTTTTCCCCATAACCTAGTGAAGGAAGAAGAAACAAACTCCAGATAAACAGATTGCAAAATTCCCATAGAAAATGGATAGAAGACAAGAAGATGCTAGCAAAAGAGGCTATAAATTACTACAAAGCACAATTTACTCAGGAGGAAGAATGGAAAAATTTTGACCTACTTGACCACATTCCAGAAATGATTATAGAGGCAGAAAATGAGAGGCTCCATGAGTTACCTACAGTGGAAGAGATTCATAAAGTTGTGTTTAAACTGAAAGGATCCAATGCATGTGGACCTGATCGGCTATCAGGTTTTTTCTGTTAACACTTCTAGGAGGTGATAGAAGGTGATGTCTATGAGATGATTATAGATTTTCTAAAGGAAAAAACTCTGCCTAGAGCAATTACTCATACAAATTTGGTACTAATACATAAGAAAGCATTAGCGAAGAATTTCTCATATTTAAGGTCAATTAGTTTGAGTAATTTTATCAAACAAATCATTTCCAGGGTGCTCCATGACATATTAGAACGAATATTACCAAAGCTAATATTTCCTAATTAGGCTGGTTTTGTTAAAGGCAGAGAAATCATAGAAAATGTGCTACTCACTCAGGAGACTACTACTGACAACAGATTAAGGGGAAAATCAACCAATGTTATCATAAAGACGGATATAACAAAAGCTTATCATAGAGTCTCTTGGCTATATCTTACAAGGGTGATGAAGAAAATGGGCTTTGAAGAGATTTATAGAGACGTGATTTGGAGATTAGTGGCAAAGAATTGGTATTCTATTTTATTAAATGGATATGCTCATGGGTTTTTTCACTCCACTAGAGGGGTAAAGCAGGGTGACCCTCTATCACCTGCTTTATTGATTATAACAACTGAGGTACTCTCTAAATGTAACACCCCGAAAAGGTCCCTAAGATAAGATTCTAGACACGAAACAGAGAACCAGTAGAGATTGGCACCAAGCCACAGGACGACCCAAGGAACGGGTCGTTATATGGTCTAATGGATCGTTGGTTGACCCTTCCTGAGGAAGTACTGAATTTGGTGAAAATTTTCCCGCAGAACCAACGAGTTGAGCGACGACTCCTTATATCCTACAATGGATCGTGGTATGGGATCACGGGATATGATTCAGAAAACTATTCAAGGTAGGTTCAAGGGACCATGAGGCAACGTACGGGTCATTTATAGGACCCACGAGCCATTGTTTGGCTCTTTGTCAATGTCGGACAGATTTTTAATACGAGTTTTTAATGGTATTTTCGTAACTTCCTATGCTTTTAACGCCTAAGTGGGGTCGTCTTGGGTTTTATAAGGGGTTGATTAAAGTATTATACTTAGACTAAAACCTCATTTTTTTCAAATACGGTATATTGAAGATTCATCCTCTCAAGTCTCTCAAGCTCCTAAGGTTCTTCCTCATCTCAATTCTCTTGGAACTCAATTCTAGGAAAGAATCCACCAAAATCCAGGTATGTAGGGTCATGAATGGAGGATTCCTTGCATCTTCATGCCCAATTCAAACTCAATTTCATGAATTCAAGCCTCTAATTATGATTTTCATGAATTTCTAGGGTTAGGCCCAATATGATGAAAAACTCCATGATCCCTTATGATTTTGATTCTCTAATGATCTAATCTATATTTTATGATTATAATTGCATTATTTCTATTAAAAATTCTCATGAATCTCTACTTTCAGTTATGATGAATTATTCAATTATGCATGAATTTCATGAATATCAAGCTTATGTATCGTCACTGATTTTTTGGTATTGTTTTCATGACTAATTCATGTAAGTTAAGCAAGTTACAAATTTCATGATTTAAACTAGCCCATGCAAACCTAAGTATATTTCATGATTATGATATGAACACTATATATATTTTGAGAGTAGTATTTAACATCGAGTGATTAAGGGTTCTAGATAACCCGAGTCCCATAACTACGGGCTACGGTAGGATGAGGAGTCCTCTCCAGTTGAGAGTGTCTCCCTCGCCCCTAGACTAAGGAGTCCTCGCCAGTTGAGAGTGTCTTTCTTATGCTACTGGGATCATGAGTAATATCACGCTTTCATGATTCATACCCTTGTCAAGGTATGGACACACCTTTCAGCTAGGGTTACAAGCTGGGCTCCATGTATGCTCACTTGGAATATGTTGGTTATGAGAATCTCCATTGTTTCTCATGTTTTATGATGTTCATGTTAAGAACTTATGATATCATACTTTATAGTGTATTTTGACCCATTGATTTGTTTGTGAGTTTAACTTATGATTGCAAACCTGTTAAGCTTAATAATTTTACTTTCTAAAATCTTAGGTCATTATACTTCAGATTATGATAAACAACTCACGTGTACGATTATCATGGTTATGATCTACAACATGTTGTCCTTACTCTCATGTTTTGCTTGTCCTGCACACTCAATACATTCAAAGTACTGATCACATACTTTTGTGCTATATCGTCTTATGATATAAGTCTGGGTGATTAGTCTCAGCTCCGCCGCTAGATTTGATCTTTCTTCAGATTCAAAACAGTTTTGGTGTGTCCTCTTCATTTGAGGACGTCAGTTTTGATTCATGTCTTTCCGTGTCAGTTCAGTTTTTAGACTTAGTGGAGATAGTTGGGATTTTTGTCTCTTCAGCTCATTTTACGTTTTAGAGGCCTTCAGACACAATGTATAGATATTCAACTGTTTGACTTGTTGTCTCAGTTTTGACATTTTATGCTATTTTAGACTTCCACTTTTGATATTTTTCATGACTTACTTCCGCTTGGTTAAATTATTATTATTATATTTGCATGTGCCCATGGGTTAGTTTAGAGCAATACGTGGTTTTAGGTCTCGTATACGTCCGGGGTCTATGCTCGGGTCGTGACACTAGAGCTCTCAATTCTCTCTTAGATAATGGGTTATATAAAGGGTATGGACTTTTTAAATGGAGCAGACAAATAAACCATCTAGCATATGCAGATGACACCATTATCTTCACATCTGCTGATAGAAGATCTATAGAAAATGGTGTTGAAAATTCTATTAGAGTATGAGAAGATATCTGGTCAGTTGATAAATGAGAACAAAAGCAGTTTCTATATGTACAAGAAAGTGGCTGCTAGATTGGTGGAGGAAGTTAGAGTTGGGACTAACTTCAAGCAAGGATAATTTCCTTTCCAATACTTGGTGTCCTATCACCCATGCTAGAAAAAGGAAGGCCCACTTCAATGATCTGATGAAGAAGATAAAGGATAAATTACAAAATTGGAAAGAAAAATTATTAGTCTTTGGAGGAAAGGTGGTATTCCTAAACATTATACTACTAAGCATCCTATTATATCTTCTTTCTACAGTAGTTCCTCCTAAACTCATCATCTATGAGCTACATAAAACCTTTAACAGATTTCTATGGAGTACAAAAGAAGAAGAAAAGAACAATCACAGGTTTGTATGGGGAGAACATGTGTTATCCCAAGAAAGAGGGAGGAATAGGTTTTAGATCTCTGTTTGATATCTCCAAGGCCTTATTTGCAAAACTATGGTGAAAATTCAGAACCACAAGATCCCTATGGAGAGATTTTTTATGGAATAATTATTGCAAAGAACTTATCCCAACTGTGGTACAATGGAAGGGAGGCACTCAAGTTTAGAAGCACATGTTAGAAGCTAGAGATTCTATTGAGCAGAAAATATGATGGGAACCTATTATGGGCACTTGTAATTTCTGGTTTGATGACTGAAAAAATTAGGAGCACTTAATTTTATAGTAGGCGAAGACTGTATTATTGATGAAACATTTAAGATTTAAGTTCCATGATGATAGAAGATCAATGAAACAATATCAAACTTTAGCAAACACTGCTAGAGGACAAAGTGGAACATAATAACACAAAAATTTATTAGTAAAAATATAGGGCAATGGGACCAACCTCGAGGATGGCTACCAGCAGTGAAAAACTCACAGTAAGTAGTGCTTGACAATTTTTAAGACAAAGGAGAAAAGAGTCAGATCACTGGAAGAGGCTGTGGATAAAAAGGGTTCCTTTAAAATTTTCTTCTTACTGTGGAGGGTATGAAATTTCAAGATTCCTACAGATGTCTTACGAATATGTGGCATAGACATGGTTTCCAGATGTAGGTGCTGTGATATACCACAACAAAAAACTCTCCATCATTTGTTTATTATAGGGGAGTTCGCTAAAACACATGGAGATTCTTTTCACAAGCTGCAGGACTATCAGGACCTTTTGTACAAATACAACAAGCAATGGTGCAATGTTGGAACACAACTTGTAGGCCTAATCTAAAAGCTATATACCAAGTTAAACTTGCAATGATATGCTGACAATTATGAAAAAGGAGGAACTCTATTATACATGGAGGGAGGATGTTAAGGGGAAAAGTGATATATGAAATAAGTCAATATCTTTGGATATTATTAACTCTTTATGTCCAGGAATTCAGAATTTACCTTCAACATGGCCTTTGTTAGTGGAATGTATGGAAAATGATAAACTACTAGTAATAGCAATTCCTATTTTATGGAAAAGACTCCCAGAAAGATGGTATAAGTGCAATATAGATGAGGCATCTAGAGGGAACCCAAGCCCCAGTGCTCTAGCTTTTTGCATTAGAGATTATAGAGGGGACCTAATCTATGCTAGTGCTTCTAAAATCCCATATAACATAAGTATATATGAAGAGATAGAAGCACTAATAAGAGATATTAAGTTTTGTGAAGAGAATCAATTGCTACCCCTCATTATGCAAATAAATTCCTTAGCTCTAAAGAAGAATGACAATGTCCATGGAGTATAATAATGATGATGAGGAAGATAAAGGACTGGAGGAAAGTAGGGAATACTAGAATCCTATATACACACAGAGAAGGAAATAACCTGGCAGATTTTATTACTAACATGGCTTTTGATTTTACAGGTACACTAATATATCAATCATTCCAAGAGGTTTCCAACAAAGTCAAGAGAATTATAAATTTGGGCAAACAATAAATACCATGTCCAAACAATAAAGAAGAAAACACAGGAAATTTAAGATGATAAAGGTAGAAACCAACATGCAAACAAAGAGGAACAAAAATAGAGGTAGTAGTACAACAACCTAAAAATATTCATAGTATTCTATGTAATCTAAGTACAAAAATGTAAGTTTAGAATTCTATACTAGACTTTTCTGGAGGTGATATTAATCTCTTTTCAGATTCAACCCTCAAAGAGGAATAGTGAAGAAGCTTACTTGCATGTTTGAAGATATAAAGACTAAAGTTCGAAACAAGCATGGAACAAAGTTCGAATCAAGCACAGAACACACTAGATTTCTCCATTCTTGGCCTGAAGCATTCTTTAGAGGACCTAATTGCATAACACCTGGTGAGTGATTTAGGTGACTTAAAGTGAAATCGATCCAAGGCCATTAAACTAGGATATATCAGTGTATCTATATAAAAAAAAGTCGTAGTTGCAATCCATTATCATAACTAAAATTCAATCCCTTCCCTTCGATATGGCGTATCCATAGCAAAATCAGAGAGGCTTAAGATACACCATTCCTGAATAGACGCCCAAAGTTGTGTAGCTAAAAACATCGTTGCTGAACCTGCTGCGGTAGCTGAAGAAGAAAGGAAGGATAGTGGTCGAGCGATGAAGCTTTTTGAAAACTTCTGGAGGACTGGCCAGTAGGGTTGCCTTTTTGGCTTTTCTTTCCATTTGTTTAGTTTTTGTGATTTTGTTTTTGTTTTTTTATTAGTTGTTATTTCGGATTGGACCAGTTTTAGGCTAACTAAAGGACTTTGTCTATTTTATATGTTAGGGATTGCTTTGGCCAACTTTTAAATAACCAAAAAGTCCAGTCACACTTTCCTTTTCACATCTTTATAAGGATATTTTTTTCGGCCCCCAAAAAAACTTGTAAATAAAAATTACCCCACTTAGTTTTTATATATTTTGTTTTTTTCCTTCATTAAAAAAATATATCTCTTTTGTTCTTGAACTTTCTCCTCCATAAAAGATTAGAACATATATTTGTCACCTAATTGTTACTCTTAGTAAAACATGATAAAAATCCATAAAAAAATTCAAATTCAAATCTTAAGTTCTCAATAAAAAAAATTCTTTTCATCTATCTAGTTTTTGAAAGACAAAAGTATTTGATAACTGTACTGATAGAACATAGTAGATATTGATGAATGTCACGCCCCGCCTTGGGAGGCATGACTGGCACCTAGTGCCCTACTAGGACCTGGACTGCTGGACTAGCTGAGCCTGAGCATTTCTGGTGCCAGACTGGCTCTAACTCTGGATTCAAGAAAACGACGGGCTATATAATGGATGTAAATACAGCCTCCGGCTGACTAGGCCTATAACCACCTATAAGACACCAACAGCTAACCAGAACAACAGTAGTATAAAGGAACCTATGCGGGCCGACAAGGCCACCATGCTGTCTAGTTACTTCTGAATCAAGAAAACAGGTGCTAAACCGCTACGTGACCGACAAGGTCACCACTACCAACTGAGTAAGGCCCCACACGACCATTATAAACAAGCTAAAACATACACACGACCTCACGCGACCGGTACAGCTAACCACAGGGAATATACAATCTGCAAGCCTCTAAGAATACTGATAAGATGGTCGGGACAGGGCCCCGACCTACCCATACTGTAAAAAAAAAAGAAAAGAAATCAACCTCTAGCTGTCTAGCTCCGGATGACAGGAGCTGATAACTCTATGTGCTGGCTGGAATCACGAGGGATCGGCTCCTCATCTATGAGTACCTGCAGGCAAGTAATGCAGCGGCCCAAACAGGCGCCAGTACCACTGGTATCGAGTATGCAAAGCAAAACTGAACATAACTGAAGATAAACAGTAATACTGATAGTTACTGAAGTGACAGAGGATAGCTAAAACTATTTGGGATAGCAGAAATCTGTCGATGCGGCGTAACTGTACTGGAAGGAAGATAAGAACCATACCTGTCGATGTGGCGTCCTGCTAACTATTCATTTAATAAGTAACATGTATATATATTTAGTAAGTAACATATATATATATATATATATATATATATATATAGCATACAAGAACGTATACCAGCCCCTATAAGCCGGAAGGCGCCAATCAACATGCAATCTATATACCCCTACCCGGGTGATACCATCCAAAAATAAATTCACTCCACTCACCTAATAACTACGAGCACCCTGCCGACCCCTGGGTATGCAGCTTGGGCTCACTGGGCCCCTGAATATAACTGTATCTGATTCTGGAGGACTCCTATAATTGTAATCTGAAATCTGTATCTGTAATCTGTGTCCTAGGCGCAAGCGCTCAACATGGTATACTGTAATGCTGATGAGTCAGCTATGGGGAATGCTGCATCCTATCTTCGTCCTACTGTGGACGGCATGCCACTCCTTGGAGTGATGTATCCTTACCCTCTAGCGGGTGAGTCGACACAACTATTAACCCTGGGGCGACAAGGAAGCTCTAAGGGTGCCTACATAACACAATCAGGTTTCAACAAACAACAGTAATCACATATAACATGTATATTAATTCTTAAAATACTATCCATGTTCTGATATTCTATTATGAATCTCTTGTTGTATTAAACTGAATCTAATATTGAGTTCAAATGAGTCTGGGATTGATATCTTACTGTTTGGTACAACTTTACTAACTTTTATTCTGAATATGGCGTAATAATACAAACACACTTAATATTCGGCTTCTGGAACTTCCTTCTGGATTTTATTCTCTTTTACTATGCTAAAATTATTAACTTGCCGAAGAAACTAGCTTTACATACCTCAGTTGTCGGCTTTCCGGCTAACTGGCGTAACTCAGCCAACATTCAGCTATTTCTTCCAACTGTATTCACATTCATAGCAATTAGAACTAAATTCATCAATATTTTGGAAGAAAATACTACTTTGGATATATATATATATAGCCCAAACTTTGACTTATCGAAATATCACACCCCACCTTGAGGGGCATGACGGGCATCTGGTGCCTGCTAGACTCTGAGCTACTAAAAGGTCCAGCCTGAGCACATCTGGTGCTTTGGCTGACTCTGGCTCTATTTCAAGAAACGAACCGGCTATATAACGGCTGTAAATACAGCCTCCGACCGACTGGGCCTATAGCCACCTGTACTGTATCATCATCTAACCAGAATCATCTCATAAAGGGGAACCTATGCGGGCCGACATCATAGCCACCTGTACTGTAAATACAGCCTCCGGCCGATGGCATCGCCCAGCTGGTGGCGGTATCTGAATCTGGTATCGACGCAGCTATAACCCAGGGGCGGTGGGGATGCTAAAGGGTGCCCACATGCCACAACAAGTCTTAAAATGAAAAACACATACACTGCAAGCATGCTCAAATGAAAAATACTAATCATATTCTCTTCTTTTATTCCAAGGCCAGTCCGTACTAAACAACTGATCCTATATTCTATTTTACACTATTTTTGGCTGCTGGGCTAACTGCTACCTGGACTTTATCTGTTTATGGAGCTATTTCTGTATATGGGGCTATTTCTATATCTGGTTACTGATCTGATTACATCTGGATATAACTCAATAACATAGAACATGCCATTTGTTACCGGATACAGTCTCAACAAATGTAATACATACTGTCTATAATCTTGCTAATTCATTATACTACTTTTAAAATTTCCATTATGGGTATTACGTAAGAACATGCTGAGCTACTAGTTGATACCACATTACTATCTAAAAAATCATCTGACAATCCGTTATTCTGATTATCGCATGATACGTAATGATATACTAGCATGCTTGCTGGAAATCGTACTAAAATCGTTCCTGTACACTGGGTATCTGTTAATAGCCTTTATTCTATTTATTTTCTAGACTGTACTTCCTGGCTTGCCGAAAGAATAGCTTTACATACCTGGTTTCTGAGTACCCGACTGACCGATGTGATTTTCGTCGGTACTTTTGATGTTTCTCCCAACTACATTCATATACATGTCAATTAGAACTAAATACATCAATATTATGAAAGAAAACATTACTTTCGATATATTTATAGCTTAAACTTTGGCTTATCGAAAGACGGTCAAAAACTCGTTATTTCTCGAAAGTCCAGAAGGGAGAAATATTCACTTTAAGGCTAGGAGTATATTGACATTAATTTGAAGCAATTCCACTTACCTTAGTTCGGTAGCACGATGATTCGCCGGCCAAATTTCACGAAACTAAATCCATAGGAATGCTTCTTTCTGCTAAATACCTCGGTATCTGGAGTTAATTTGAGTTTGGACCGCGTTTGACGGCGTAATCGGACAATAATTTAGTAGTACTTTCGCACCCTCTCTGTTTTTCTCGATTTCTCTGGAAATTTTATGAAATATATCATTTAAAACCGAAGTGGAGGGCTTATATAGTTGGGCCTGGACAGGGCCAATGTGTCACGGAGCCAAAGGGAGGCTCCACCTCCGTGACACGTTGCCATCGCGGAGGGGCTCTGCCCCTGCTCCTTCCGCGATGGTTCGACAGGTTTCTCGTCCGATCTTTTCCCGGGCCTTTTCCTAGCATGTATGGATTTCAAATACTCTTAACCAACACGCAAATAGGCCATCTATGTGTCGGGAATTTAAGGGGGTATAACATTCTCCCCTCTTAAGAACATTCATCCTAGAATGTAAACTTCTATCTAGAGGACTTCTCAACTTACTCAACTTGTTTCTATAAAAATTTCGGCAGAGTTTCCTCTGTAATATGGACTATACCAAAAACCTGAAATGCAGAAAAGTCCCATACAGGTACTCTTCGCAATACCAAAGTATTTAAATGACAGATTAAAATAGACCTTCTCATTTATATGTATACTATAAGTCACTGCATAAGATAATAATACCAACATACCTATCGCCTGACTAGGCTTGGAATAAATGAGGGTATCTGGTCTTCATATCTTCCTCCGCCTCCCAAGTCATCTCCTCTCGATGCCTGTTACGCCACAATACCTTGACAGACACAATATCTTTAGTTCTCAATCTACGATTCTGTCTGTCTAAGATGGCTACTGGAACCTCTTCATATGCTAACTCTTCTGTGACTTGGACATCTTGAATTGGAACAACTGTGGAAGGGTCTCCTACAAATTTCTTCAACATAGATACATGGAATACTGAGTGAACAGATGCTAACTCTGGAGGCAAGTTCCATTCGTATGCAACACGACCTATTCTTCACCGAATCTGATATGGCCCAATGAACCTCGGGCTAAGCTTGCCTTTCTTGCCAAATCTCATCACCCCTTTCATCGGAGACATTTTCAAATATACCCAGTCACCTGATGCAAATTCTAGATTTCTGCGCCGCATATCCGCATAATACATCTGGCGGCTCTGAGCAGTCAATAGGTGTTCCCTGATAAGCTTCACCGCCTCTTCTGATCGACGAATAATATCCGGCCCAATCAGCGCTGTCTCCCCCACTTCAAACCAGCCGACGGGTGATCTACATTTCCGCCCGTATAATGCTTCAAAGGGCGCCATCTGGATAGCTGAATGATAACTTTTATTATAAGCAAATTCAATCAACGGCAGATGCTCATCCCAGCTACCCCCAAAATCTAGTACACACACTCGTAGCATATCTTCGAGCGTCTGGATAGTTCGTTCTGCTTGCGCGTCTGTCTGAGGATGAAAGGTTGTACTTAAGTTAATCTGTGTCCCCAGGCCTCTCTGGAACGACTACCAAAATCTAGCTGTAAACTGTGCTCCTCTATCTGAAATAATAGATACCGGCACTCCATGTAATCTAACAATTTCTCTGATATATAATTCAGCATAATCCTCAGCCTAGAAGGTAGCTTTCACTGGTAGGAAATGAGCTGATTTTTTCAGCCTGTCAACTATTACCCAAATAGAATCGTGTCTATGTCTGGTACGGGGTAACCCTGTTACAAAATCCATATTTATCGCTTCTCATTTCCACAAAGGCACGGCTATATCCTGCGTCAGACCGCCCGGTTTCTGGTGTTCTGCTTTCACCTGCTGGCAGTTAGGACATCTAGATACAAATTCAGCTATTTCAGCTTTCATACCTGGCCACCAGTAGATGTCTCTGATGTCGTGGTACATTTTCATTGCTCCTGGATGGAGGGAATAACGAGCGTAATGTGCCTCGCTCATAATCTACTGGCGGAGCCCTGAAACATTCGGGACATATAGGCGGCCCTTACAACGCAACACTTCATCCTCAGTCACTTGGAAATCTGTCTCCTTACCTTTCTAAACCCTATCTCTGAGCTGGATTAAGTCAGGGTCCTCGTACTGCCGTTTCTTTACCTCTGTAACTAAAGACGACACAGTAGAGTTCTGAATCACCGCTCTGTTATTTTCTGTTTCTGCTACTCGAACGGCTAAACCAGCTAGCTGATGAATTTCCTTGGCTAACTCCCACTTCTCGGGTCGCAAATACGCTAAACTCCCCATTGACTTATGGCTGAGGGCATCTGCTACTACATTGGCTCTCCCTGGGTAGTAGAGAATATTTACGTCATAATCTTTCAGCAATTCTAACCAACGACCCTGCCGCAGATTTAACTCCCTCTGTGTGAAAATGTACTGCAGGCTTTTATGATCTGTAAAAATGTCTACATGAACGCCATACAGATAATGCCTACAGATTTTCAGAGCGTGGATCACTGCGGCCAGTTCCAGGTCATGGGTCGGATAGTTCTTTTCGTGCTTCCTCAATTGTCCGGAAGCATAAGCAATCACCTTACCATGCTGCATCAACACACAACCCAGTCCAATGCCTGAAGCGTCGCAATACACCGCATACCCATCTGTTCCCTCTGGCAATGCTAGTACTGGGGCGGAGGTCAATCTGTCCTTCAATTCTTGAAAACTCTGCTCACATGCCTTCGTGCACTGAAATTTTTCTACTTTCTGTGTCAGCTTTGTCAGAGGTGCTGCTACAGTGGAGAATCCTTCAACAAATCTCCGGTAATACCCTACTAAACCCAGGAAACTGCGAACCTCGGTCGGAGTGGTAGGTCTGGGCCATGTCTTGACCGCCTCTATTTTCTGTGTGTCCACCTGTATACTAGCATCCGCCACGATATGCCCCAAAAAGGCAACTGAGTTTAACCAGAACTCACACTTAGAAAACTTGTCGTATAGCTGACGGTCTCTAAGGATCTGGAGTACTGTTCGTAAATGGTTCTGGTGATCTGTCTCTGAACGAGAATATACTAGAATATCATCGATAAATACTATCACGAACAGATCCAAATACAGTCTGAATATGCTGTTCATCAGGTCCATAAACACTGCGGGAGCATTCGTCAGCCCAAAAGACATGACTAGAAATTCAAAGTGGCCATATCTGGTCCTGAAAGCAGTCTTTGGAATGTCCCTCTCACGAACTCGGACCTGGTGATATACGGACCTCAGATCTATCCTAGAGAAACATCTGGCCCCCTGCAACTGGTCAAACAAATCATCTATTCTAGGGAGCGGGTATTTGTTTTTAATTGTTACCTTATTCAGCTGCCGGTAGTCTATCACATACGGAGTGAACCATCTTTCTTTCTTACAAACAGAACTGGTGCACCCCACGGGGAAATACTAGGCCTGATAAAGCCTTTGTCGAGCAAATCTTTTAGCTACTCTTTCAACTCCCTATGCTCAGCTGGTGCCATGCGATACGGGGGAATGGATATAGGTTGGGTCCCTGGCAACAAGTCAATTGCAAAGTCTATCTCCCTTTCGGGAGGGATACCAGGCAACTCATCCGGAAATACGTCAGGGAATTCATTGACCACTGGAATAGACTGAAGAGTCGGAGGTTCCACCCGAACGTCCTGGACCCTAACTAGGTGGTAAATACATCCCTTTGCTATTAATTTTCTCACCTGAAGGTAGGAAATAAACCTACCTTTTGGCTTAGCTGTGCTCCCTTTCCATTCTCGCACTGCTTCCCCCAGAAAGTGAAATCAGACCGTCTTAGTCTATCATTCTAGGTTGGCATAGCATGGAACTAATCAGTCCATACCCATAATGGCATCGAAGTTGACCATCTCAAGTTCTATCAAGTCTACTGTGGTCTGGCGATCAGCAACCTCTACCGTACATCCCCGGTAAACTCTTTTAGCTGTAATCGAGTCACCGACCGGTGTAAGCACTGAAAAGGGCTGCTGAAGCAATTCTGGTTTGATACCCAACTTCCGAGGCACAAATGGTGTAATATATGACAAGGTAGACCCTGGATCAATCAATACATAAACAGGGTATGAGCAGATAATCAATATACCTGTGACCACATCGCGAGATGCCTCTGAATCCTGCCTCCCTAGTAATGCATAGGTACGGCTGGGGCCTGTCCGCAGTTATAACACCCTGAGAAGCCTTGCCTACAGTCTCCAAAATGGGGTCGGTGGCATATAGGACAAGGGGTAGGTGCAAATCTACTCTGTTCTGCCCTCCGCTACTGAGGTGATGCTACTGTCCGTAAACTGCTACCGGACTCTGACTGACTCTGGCGAACAAATCTGCCTCTCTGCTGCTGTACCAGAGGTAAAGATCTGGGTGGCCTATCTGAAAACCGTGGTCTCGGACCCCTAGGGATTTCCCCTAAATCTCAGCGGGTCTGCATCTACGGCGCTTCTCTGAAGTCGCCTGCCTGTCGCCCCACTGCCGCTGTCTCAGGCCTTCAATTGTCTGTGCGAAGGCCTGTACCCTGGCTATGTCCATGTCCTCTCTCAAGGTAGCCGTCATGCATGTCTCTATGTAATCTGAATTCAGGCCCATAATAAAATGATGGACTCTGGACGACATGGTGTCCACAAATGCTGGAGCATAGCGGGCTAAGGAGTCGAAATGTAAGGAATACTCACGGACGCTCCTGGCCCCCTGCTCTAAGTGTAAGAACTGGTCCATCTGGGCCTGTTTGACCTCCCGAGGTAAGTAGTGGTCTAGGAAGGCCTCTGAGAAGTTGGACCAAGTAGGAAGGGCTGCATCTCTTCCCCGAGATGTCTCCCAACTTTCGTACCACAAAACAACAATATCCCTCAACCGGAACACTGCTAATTCCACTGATTCTGCTGGGGTTACATGCATGACTCTAAAGATTCTCTGCATCTGGTCCAGAAAGTCCTGGGGGTCCTCCGCTGAATATGACCCCTGTAAACTGAGGGGGTCCCAATGCCAAGAATTCTCTAACCTTGGAACTACCTGGCCCACCTAGAGATTCTGCTGCTGCAGGTGGTACTGGCTGACGTTGAGTAGCTAGCATCTGGGTCAACATAACCACCGCACTACGTAGCTCCTGATCAGATGAAATATGTGCAGGAGCTGTGGGAGGCGGTGCTGCCTCAAATGGTGTCATGCGAGGTGGAGACTGCTGGGAGGGTTGAGATGACACCTCCGTATCGCCCTTAGATCGAGCTAAATCTGGCTGTAACTGAGGCATCCTGTTGGTGCCCTCGCCTGCCGTTGTATCTAATCTCCTGCCTATAGCAGGGTGTCGCTGATTTGCCATAGTATCTATAGACAAAGAGGGTGGTAAGTTTCAAAGAACCAACCCTATACTGTACTGTGCTATGGAACGACTGAGTATGAAAGAAGGGTAACCATCCTATTATGCCTCGCAGCCTCCTGCCTATAGTATGTGGTGCACAACACATCCATAGACAGGACTCTACTTAGCACGACTTGCAGACTCCCTGGGACACGAACTGCTCTGATACCAAGTTTGTCACACCCCAACTTGGGGGCATGACGAGCACCTGGTGCCTGCTAGACTCTGAGCTACTAAAAGGTCCAGCCTGAGTACATCTGGTGCTTTGGCTGACTCTGGCTCTATTTCAAGAAACGAACCAGCTATATAACGGCTGTAAATACAGCCTCCGGCCGACTGGGCCTATAACCACCTGTACTGTATCATCAGCTAACCAGAATCATCTCATAAAGGGGAACCTATGCGGGCTGACAAGGCCACCATGCTGTCTAGTTATCTACAACTTAACAATAGTATACTGAATAACTACGTGACCGACAAGGTCACCACTACTATCAGACTATGGCCCCACACGGCCAACATAATCAACAGACACATATATACATGCACGGCCCCACACGATCGGCTCCACTACCACAGGGAAACATCAGACCGCAAGCCTCTAGGGAGTAATAATAGAATGGTCGGGACAGGGCCCCGACCTACCCAAACTGTAATAAAAAAGGAAATAGGAGCAACCTCCGACTGTCTAACTCCGGAGGATAGGAGCTGACAACTCTGCTGACTGGATCACGAGGGATCGACTCCTCGTCTGTGTGTACCTACAGGAAAGTAATGCAGCGCCCCCACGGGCATCAGTACCACAGGTACCGAGCATGTAAAGCAAACTGAAATATACAGCTGAAATGGGTAACAACAACAACATGAAATACAAGCAGGAAGTAGCTGAGTCTATCTAGCTGAGTATAATTGGGGAGAGTTTATTTATTCTGTAACTAAACAGAGCGTACCTGATGACGTGTCATCCTAATGTCTATTAGTATCTAATAGCATATATAGATATACATATAAATACACACAATACCTGACCGACCCCCATAAGCCGGAAGGTGCCAACCAACAGAACAATCTATTTACCCCTACCCGGGTCTAAACCAACCAAAAACAAGTCACTCCATCTGATAACTGTGAGCTCCTCCTACCGGCTCCCTTGGGTACGTAGCTCAGGCCTCAGCCTTTGATAATAAACTGTGTCTGAGTCCGAGGACTCCTGCCTCTGGGCGCAGGTGCTCATGGAGTAATCTGCTGCTATATCTATGACTGAAACTGCCCCTGGGTGCAAGCACACAACAAGGTAATTTTATAAAAAATAATATGTATCTGAAACTGCCCCCGACCACAAGCGCACACAGAGTAATCTGCCCTTGTAAACAGGGTAATCTGGCTCAGCGCAGAGCGAACTGAACGGCCCCTGCCAGCAGGGTAATCTGGACCGTATTATCATGGTGGTCGGCCATCATCGTCCTCTAGGCGGACGGCATCGCCCAGCTGGTGGCGGTATCTGAATCTGGTATCGACACAGCTATAACCCAGGGGCGGTAGGGATGCTAAAGGGTGCCCACATGCCACAACAAGTCTTAAAATGCAAAACACATACACTGCAAGCATGCTCAAATGAAAAATACTAATCATATTCTCTTCTTTTATTCCAAGGCCAGTCCGTACTAAACAACTGATCCTATATTCTATTTTACACTATTTTTGGCTGCTGGGCTAACTGCTACCTGGACTTTATCTGTTTATGGAGCTATTTCTGTATATGGGGCTATTTCTATATCTGGTTACTGATCTGATTACATCTGGATATAACTCAATAACATAGAACATGCCATTTGTTACCGGATACAGTCTCAACAAATGTAATACATACTGTCTATAATCTTGCTAATTCATTATACTACTTTTAAAATTTCCATTATGGGTATTACGTAAGAACATGCTGAGCTACTAGTTGATACCACATTACTATCTAAAAAATCATCTGACAATCCGTTATTCTGATTATCGCATGATACGTAATGATATACTAGCATGCTTGCTGGAAATCATACTAAAATCGTTCCTGTACACTGGGTATCTATTAATAGCCTTTATTCTATTTATTTTCTAGACTGTACTTCCTGGCTTGCCGAAAGAATAGCTTTACATACCTGGTTTCTGAGTACCCGACTGACCGATGTGATTTTCATCGGTACTTTTGATGTTTCTCCCAACTACATTCATATACATGTCAATTAGAACTAAATACATCAATATTATGAAAGAAAACGTTACTTTCGATATATTTATAGCTTAAACTTTGGCTTATCGAAAGACGGTCAAAAACTCGCTATTTCTCGAAAGTCCAGAAGGGAGAAATATTCACTTTAAGGCTAGGAGTATATTGACATTAATTTGAAGCAATTCCACTTACCTTAGTTCGGTAGCACGACGATTCGCCGGCCAAATTTCACGAAACTAAATCCGTAGGAATGCTCCTTGCTGCTAAATACCTTGGTATCTGGAGTTAATTTGAGTTTGTACCACGTTTGACGGCGTAATCAGATGATAATTTAGTAGTACTTTTGCACCCTCTCTGTTTTTCTCAATTTCTCTCGAAATTATATGAAATATATCATTTAAAACTGAAGTGGAGGGCTTATATAGTTGGGCCTGGAAAGGGCCAACGTGTCACGGAGCCAACGCGGATGCTCCACCTCCGTGACATGTTGCCATCACGGAGGGGCTCTACCCCGGCTCCTTCCGTGATGGTTCGACAGGTTTCTCATTCGGTCTTTTCCCGGGCCTTTTCCTAGCATGTATGGCTTTTAAATACTCTTAACCAACACGCGAGTAGGCCATCTATGTGTCGGGAAGTTAAGGGGGTATAACACAAAAAACAGTCGAAAACTCTCTATTTCTTGGAAATCCAGAAGGGAGAAATACTCACCTTAGGGCTAGGAGTATATTGAAACTAATTTGGAGCAATTCCACTTACCTTAGCTCAGTAGGACAATGATTCGCCGGCGGAATTTCACGAAACTAACACCGCAGGAATGCTCCCAGCAGCTTAATACTTCACTACCCAAGATTAATTCGAGTTTGGACCTCGTTTAATAGCGTAAACGGACGAAATTTTGTTGAATCTTCTCGTTCCCTCTGTTCTCTGTTCGTTGCTGCAAATTTAAATGGAAGTAAATGATTAAAACCAAAGTGGGAGGCCTTTTTATACTTGGGGCCTGAACAGGCCTCCGTGACACGCCAGTCATCGCGGAGGCCCCCCCCTCCGTGACACGCTGCCATCACGGAGGGGTTCTGCCTGGCTCCCTCTTGCGACTCTCCGACTTGGCGCTTGTCCGGTTTCTCCCCGGGCCCTTCTCTCGCACGTATGACATTCTAAAACTCTTAACCAACATGCGAATAGGCCATCTACATGTCAAAAATTTATGGGGTGTAACAATGAAATAGTTGAGTTGTGTACAAATTGTTATTTTTGACCAGCACAAAATAAAATAGCAAAAGTGATAGACACATTACATTTATGAATTAGCAGAAGTTAATTGACGTATGATTTCATTCACATCTCTAATAACCAATCTACTTGCAACCAATTTTTCACAAGTACGTGTTACCTTCCATCAGTATTCTAACGACCCATATGTCATTTCGAGAGAAAACAAACCTAAATTACTCTAAATGAGGCTAGATAGCAGTTAGAGAAGTGTTGTGGAGGGAACTAGTGTAATTAATGAGTCTGAGGGAGCTACTGGTTTAGGGAATCTCTACAGCAGTAGAATTTCAGCTACAGTGAGACCATAGTGACGATCTGGGTTCCGCCATAATGGATCAGGGAATTAATCACCAGATCCGCTATAGCAGTTTCCTGACTGCTGCAGCGGACGACGGGAATCAGAAAATGAATTTAAGTGAGATTTCTGGAGTTATACCCCATTATATTCAAAACACAAAGTTTGAAGGTCAAAAGCTTGTGTTGAATCTGGATCAGTATTAGAATGTGTGAATTCTTAGAAACTGGTGAAATGACGAAGGTGCACCTAAGTCGAGCTACTGCCCAGGGCAATACCGCGCAGGAGTTATTCCGCTATAGAGAGATTAGCGGAAGGCCTAATCCAGTGAGCAGGCCGGTTTTCACCTATGCAGAGTTAATGTTCTTGAAATGTTTACTATACTTATGTATGATGTTTTGGACTGGTTGCATATTGTAGCTGCAATGCTTATATGTTATTATATAAGGTCGGTCAATGATGCCTACCAGTACCATGTTTCGTACTGATGCTCCTCCTGCACTTTTTTTTGAGTGAAGAATTCAAATCAGGAAGCTCCTCTCATCCTCCCCTATAAAACAGCAACAGTTACACTTGAAAGGTGAGCTATCGCAATGACGAGCAGTCCCACTCCTCCAATGAAAATCTGTCTACTCCTGACATTTCAGTTTCTTTATTTTCTTAGACTTATCATTCCTAGTTTTACACATAGACTTTTGGTGCAATGACTTACGGATCTTGGGGATTATTGTTTTTTTAAGACGATTGTTATAGTTTTCGGATATTTCAATTTGTTTTGTTATAAAAATGCTTTATCTTTCTCATTTGAATAATGGATGTTGGGGGTAGTTGCTGGGGATCGTTGGTTCACCCACTAGGGTGTTAGTATGGGTACCAATCATGACCATTTGGGTCATAACAGAAATTTTCTCACAGCTCTAGGTTCATCAATCTCATTACACTAAGACGAGTCTAGTAGAGTCACGCGGATTGGTGTAGAGATGTCCGTAACTTATATTCAAGAGGCTGCATGACTTTAGGAAAACTCCTTTCTTCTTCCATTTCATGCGATTACTTGATTCTAATTGGTATTTGATGATCCAAATTGGTATCTAACAACTCTTATTTCTTTCTCTCACAGATGGTGAGAACATGTGCGGATGCGACCATAGAAGCAACACCCGAGCCAATAGTAGTCCATAGCAAAGAAAGGTGCCAAGGACGCAGGCGAAGGCTTGCCGCAGCTAGAGGAGGGACTTGCGCTCCTGCTCCAGTATGGGAGAGGTCAGCATCTCCAGTACCTCTTGCAGTTTAGGAAAGGGTGGCGGTGTAAGTAGAAGTTTCGACGTAAGGATAGGTTCCTGCCACTCTAGCATCCTTTGAGTTTCTGGCTCAGGTCCTTAATCTCCTGAGTGGCCTCGTAGGTAATGGGGCAACGCCAAGAACGCCTTCAAGGCATCAGTCAGGGATACAATATGCGGCTGTGGTGTCTCCTTGCATAGATGACACGTCCGAGGCGGTCATGTTTCCAAGGCTGGTGGTTGGGCCTGTGATGATAGGGGAGGAACATGACTTGTTTGAGAGGTTCACCAATATGAAGCCTCTTACTTTTCATGGTACTGAGGCGGAGGACGCCTATGAGTTCATTATTGATTGTCATGAGAGGCTCCATAAGATGGGGGCAGTGGATAGATACAGTGTGGAGTTTGTCACCTTCCAGCTGATAGGTGATACAAAGATCTGGTGAGGGCTTTCATGGAGTGCAGACCAATAGGGTCACCATCGTTGACCTGAAGGCAGTTTTACTCCACGATTTTGGAGAAGTATGTACCTCATACCTTAAGAGATAGGAGGCGGGATAAGTTCACCACCATCGAGCATGAAAGCTATTCTGTTGGAGCCTATGAGGCCCGATTCCATTCACTATCTAGGTATACTCTATCCTTACTGCCCACAGAGGAAGCGAGGATCAGACAGTTTGTTAAAGGCCTGAATGCGGGTCTCCAGTTATCAACTCTTCATATGGTCTCCTCAGGTAAGACCTTTTAGGAAGTAGTGGAATATGTAAAGAACATAGAGGGGGTGAAATAGGAAAGGTATGTAAAGAATGCCGAGAAGAAAGCTCAGAGGGTGGGTTCGTATAGTGGCTTTGTTGCTAGGACTCCGGTACCACAGGGTTTCTCTGGGCATCCTATTCAATCGACTATGCAGGTGTTAACTGGGGTTCCGTCAGGAAACAATCCTCGACCAGCAGGTACAATTGGGGGCACTCAGCTTGTTCACTCAGACTTCGGGGCTCGACCTATTTCTGCTGTTCTGGTTCAGAGGCCAGTGATCGAGAAGGTATGCCATGAGTGTGGGGATTATGATTACATTCGCAGATGGTGTCCCAAGTTTGGCCAGGGTGGACAAACCATTTCACACCCAGCTCCTCGAGCTCCGGCTTCTACCGGGAAAGGAGGCGGTGAATTCAGCACGGATCGTCCGTACCTTGGGCGAGGTAGTCAGCCAGCCATCAGAGGTAGTGCTCAGCCGAGTAGAGGATGTGCTCAGGTGGGTAAGGTTGGAACCCAGTTAGGTAGAGAGTTGGCACAACCCAATCGTAGTGATTCACAGACAGGTAGTCAGGCTCACTTTTATGTTTTTCCTAGTAGGCACGAGGCAGAGGCTCCAGACGCAGTTATTACATGTATGATCTTCATGTATGACAAAATGGATATTATGTTGTTTGATTCATTTCTAATTTTTTCTATGTGTCTGCTTATTTTGCATTGGGATTGGATCTTGTTTATGATGTGCTTAATACTCCTATTCATGTACCTACTCCTATTGGGGACTCTATGGTGGTGGATAGGGTTGTTTGGGATTGTATTACTGATTTCATGGGGTTTGAAACTCTGCTAGACTTAGTGATCTTGGACATGGTTGATTTTGATGTGATTCTGAAAATAAGCTGGTTATCTCCTTACCATGCCTTTCTGGAGCCATGTTAAGACCATCACTATATCGGACCCGGGGTCATCCAAGTAAGAGTGGAAAGGGAACTGTAGCCCTGTTTCTAAGAAACTTATTTCCTATGTTCGTGCCTGTAAGTTGATACAGCAGGATTGTTCAACGTATCTAGTGCATATTCGGGACACTAGTTCCAAGGGTCCTTTTATAGAGACGGTCCCGGTGGTTTGTGGGTTCTTAGAGGTGTTCCCTGCAGATCTGCCCAGCATGCCGGCGGACTGTGATATTAATTTTTGCATAGACTCAGAGATAGGGATCTGACACATTTCTATTGCACCGTACTGTGTCACCAGTTGAGTTGAGAGAACTCAAGGAGCAGTTGCAAGAACTACTTAGTAAGGGGTTTATTAGGCCAAGTTTCTCTTAGTGGGATGCTCCGGTCTTGTTTGTGAAGAAGAAAGACGGCAGCATGCGGATGTATATTGATTACCGTCAGTTAAACAAGGTAACTATTCAAAACAAGTACCCTCTTCCTCAAATAGATGACTTATTTGATCAGTTACAGGGAGCAGCTGTATTTTCAAAGATTGACTTGAGGTCGATTTATCACCAGCTGAAGATTCGGGCTAAGGATATTTCCAAAACAGCCTTTCGAACCAGGTATGGGCATTATGAGTTTCTGCTTATGTCGTTCGGACTCACTAATTCCCCAGCTGCATTCATGTGCTTGATGAACGGTATCTTCAAACCCTACTTAGATTTCTTTGTGATTGTTTTTATTGATAATATCTTGGTGTACTCTAAGACCAAGAAGGAGCATGAGAATCATTTGAGAATCGTGTTGGGCTTGCTGAAGGAGAAGCAGTTGTATGCCAAATTCACTAAGTGTGAGTTTTGGTTGGACTCTGGTGTCCTTTCTGGGGCATGTGGTCTCCAAAGAGGGAATCAAAGTTGGTCCACAGAAGGTGGAGGCGGTCAAAAACTGGGCTAGGCCAACTATCGTAATAGAGATTTGGAGTTTTGTGGGGCTGGCCAGCTACTACCACCGATTTGTGAAAGTGTTTGCATCCATTGCCTCAGTGCTGACTAGGTTGAGTCAAAAGGATGTACCTTTCCAATGGTCGGAGGAATATGAAGCGAGTTTTAAGAAGCTCAAGACCCTGCTCACCACAACACCTATCTTGACATTACTGGTAGAAGGTAAAGATTTTATTATTTATTGTGATGCCTTACAGCCTGGCTTGGGTGATGTGTTAATGTAGGAAGGACAAGTCATTGCTTATGCCTCAAGGAAATTAAAGGTGCACAACAAAAATTATCCTACGCATGACCTGTAGCTAGCAGCGATGGTGTTCACCCTAAAAATCTAGAGGTACTACCTATACAGGGCTCATTACAAGGTGTTCACAGATCATTGCAGCCTGCAATATGTGTTTTCTCAGAAGGATATTAATTTGAGGTAGAGAAGGTGGATAGAACTGCTTAAGGACTATGATGACACCATATTATATCACCCAGGGAAGGCTAATGTGATGGCAGATACACTGAGTCGGAAAGCAGTAATCATGGGCAGTTTAGCTTGTCTGGAAGCTACTCAACGACCGATGGCCAGGGAAGTTCAGACACTGGTAAACATTTTAATAAGTCTCTCTTTGACAGAAACAGGTGGGATACTAGCTAGCATAGAGGATAAGTCATCGTTGTAAGAGGAAATAAAGGCAAGACAGTTTGAGAACGAGAAGTTGGGTAAGATCCGAGATAAGGTTCTATAGGGAGAAGTGAAGGAAATAGTACTAGATGGTGAAGGGATCCTGAGGATAAAGGGGCGCGTGTGTGTTCCCTGAGTTAGTGAACTAATTAAGACTCTTCTAGCATAAGCCCACAACTCGAGGTACCCCATTCACCCTAGAGTCGCCAAAATATACCATGATTTGAAGCGACACTATTGGTGGAGCAGAATGAAGAGAGACATTGTTGACTATATCGCCCAATGTTTGAATTATCAGCAGGTGAAATACGAGCACCAAAAGTCTGGGGGAGTACTTTAGAGGATGCCTATCCCCGAGTAGAAATGGGAGAGAATAGTTATGGATTTCGTAGTAGGGCTTCCAAAGACTTTGGGAAAGTTTGAGTTTATTTGGGTTATTGTGGACAAATTGACCAAGTATGCTCACTTTTTGCCTGTATAAGTGACTTACAATGTCGAGAGGTTGGTCAAACTGTATGTAAAGAAAGTGTTTTTGTTGCACGAAATGCCAGTGTCAATTATGTCGGACAGAGGTACCCAATTCACCTCTCATTTCTGGAGGACCTTGCAGGCATAGTTAGGCACCAGGCTGGACTTGAGCACAGCCTTCCATCCTCAAACAGATGGACAGTCATAAAGGACCATCTAGGTATTAGAGGACATGCTCGGGGCCTATGTTATAGATTTTGGGGGGGCCATTGGAATAAATTTCTAGCCTTGGTAGAGTTCTCCTACAACAAGAGTTATCACTCGAGCATTGGTATGGCTCATTTGAAGCTCTATATGTGAAAAATGCAGGTCTCTAATCGGGTGGGTTGATGCATTTGAGGTGCGACCTTGGGAAATCGATTTGCTGAAGGAGTCCTTAGAAAAAGTTTGGATAATCTAAGAGCCTTTGGTGGCGGCTCAGAGTATACAAAAACAATATGCAGAAAAGAAGGTGAGAGATATGGAGTTTATGGAGGGAGAATAGGTTTTGCTCAAAGTATCCCCCATGAAGGGAGTGATGAGGTTCGATAAGAAAGGCAAACTTAGCCCGAGGTATATTAAACCATTTAAAATCCTTCGGCATGTGAAAGAAGTAGCTTATGAGTTAGCTTTTCCGCCAGGGTTGTCTAGGGTACATCCGACGTTCTATGTTTCAATATTGAAGAAATATCATGGGGTTGGATCGTATATTATTAAATGGGACTTCGTGCTGCTAGATAAGATCTTGTCCTATGAGGAAGAGCCTGTGGCGATATTGGCTAGGGAGGTCCACAAGCTGAGATCAAAAGAAATGCAACGATAAAGGTCCAGTGGAAGAATCATCCTATAGAGGAAGCCACTTAGGAGACTGAGGCCTATATGCAGATCAAATTCCTCAACTATTCGCGAAATATGGTATGTTCTCTTCCTTTATTTTGTAGATCATTCGGGGATGAATGGTGTTTTAATTGGTATCTGATGTAGTGACTCGGATGTCATTTCGAGGGAACATGAACCTAGAATACTCTAAACGAGGCTAGACAATAGTTAGAGAAGTATTATAGAGGGAACTAGTGTAATCAATGAGTCCAGGGGAGCTACTACTTTGGAGGACTGCTGCAACAGTAGAATTTCTTTTGCAGCGATACCGTGGTGACGGTCGGAGCTCCACTGTAATGGATCAATAAATTAACCACCGAATCTGTTGTAGCGATTTTCTGACTTCCATAGCGGGTCCACTGCAGCGGACAACGAGAATCAAAAAGTGGATTTAAGTGGGATTTCTGGGGTTATATCCCATTATTTCCAAAACACTAAGGTTGAAGGTTTGTACGCAAATTCTCCCCCCAGAGTAGTTGAACTTCTTCCCCAAGGTAATTCTCTAGCCAATTATTTCCCCATTTGATTCCTCAACACCCTAGAATCGTAGGGTGGCTCTTAAGGGTAATTTCTAAGCTAAGAAACCCTAGGTTGATAGACTAGGGTTGGATCATGGGGAGTTAATGGGGTGGTTTGATTAGAAGTTTATTGAGGTAATGATCATTTCCCAAGGTTACTTTCTAGAGAATGTAGGTTATGCAGAAATTAGGGCCTAGAACTAGGTGGAATTGGGGTTTTACTTTTTAAAGTACCTTGAAGGGAAGGGTTTGAACTTCTAAGACCCTTATTCAAGAGTAAATAATGAAATTACCCTGTAATTGTTGTTGTAGATTTTGAGCATTCTGAGGCTTTGAGAAAGGGAAAAGCTGTCACGCCCCACCTTGGGGGGTATGACTGGCACCTGGTGCCCTACTAAGACCTGACCTGCTGAACTGTTAAGCCTGGCGCATCTGGCGCCTGGTTGACTCTAGCTCAAATTTCTGGAAACAAAGGGCTATATAGCGGCTGTAAATACAGCCCCCCGGCCCATTGGCCTATAGCCTTCTGTACCTGTACTACTTCACGGGGTTTCAGCTGAACACAACAATATCTTAACATGGCATATTACATCATACACTGAATATACGGGGTAATCTCTAACGCTTACGTTAGAATCTATTTCATACCGTTAGGTTTCATACACATTACAACCCAATGTTTCTCACATCGTACCACCATTCATAATAACGCAATACTCGACTTCTGAACATTCTACTGGTCCGTAATTTATTATGCTATACTGATATTACTTAACTTGCCGAAGGAAACTAACTTTACATACCTTATCTTCGACTATTCGTCCGTCGGACGAGGCTCGGCCGGTACTTCAACTATTTTCTCCCAACTGCATTCATAAATACGTCAATCAATACTAAATACAACATTGCTATAAAGAGCGACGTTACTTTCGATTTAATTTATAGCCTAAACTTAGGCTTATCGAAAGACGGTCAAAAACTCGCTATTTTCCAGCGGCCCAGAAGGGAGAATTATTTACTTCTCAGCTAGGAACACATAGACATTAATTTAGAGCAATTCTACTTACTTTAGTTCGGCGGCTCGCCGATTCGTCGGCCGTATTTCGCAAAACTAACTCCATAGAAATGCTCTCTGCTGCTAAATACCTTGGTATCTAGGATTAATTTGGGTTTGGGCAGCGTTTGGCAACGTAATCGGACAAAAATATTTACTTCTCCTTCGATTCTCTCTGTTTGCTGCGTGTTCTGGAATTTTTTTCAAGTATAATCTGATTTGGACTGAAGTGGAGGATTTATATACTTGGGCCTGGACACGGGCAACGTGTCACGGAGCCATCGCGGAGGCCTCACCTCCGTGACACGCTGCCATCGCGGAGGGGCTCTGCCTCGGCTCCTCCCGCGATGGTTCGACAGGTTTCTCGTCCGATCTTTTCCCGGACCTTTCCCTAGCATGTATGGCTTTCAAATATGCTTAACCAACGTGCGAATAGGTCATCTAAGTGCCGGGAATTCTACGGGGTATAACAAAAGCTTCCATGGAGTAGCTGATTTTCTTACCTTAAATTCGAGGTAGGTTATGGTTTAGAGGAGTTAGATTTTGTATAATGGCATGTATATTTTTGCAATGATGATATGTTGACTGGTCTGCCGGCATTACTTGTTATGGTGATTTTCCTGTTGAATTAAACCGTTGAAGTAATTTTAATATGATGTGGTCATTGAACCTATATGAAACTATGTTGAGTTGTTAAGTGTAGTTCTTTTACATTATTATTTAGATGATTGATGATATGTTAATTAATCAAGTGAGGGAGTAGATTGCAAACTCCTGAATGTATTAATAATGAACCCTGCTATATTCAATTGCTTGAGAAAGGTTAGGATAGTAATAATATCCTGAGATGAGAGGCTCGTGCTTGAGGGGAGCATTCGGGCGAGCAATTGGTTGATGGCTCGTGTCCGAGGGGAATAGGACTAGAATATGAGTGGAAGCGGGTACCACGCCGATACAATACATAGATTTCTAGAGTTCTCTAAAGGTCATGACTGGAAGGGCAGAAATAAGACCCTCTAGAATGTGTGTACACTAATATTAAAGACGGAGCATTTATGGTGATATGGGCAGGCGTGTGCCCGACATGTCATCATTTTTTCTATTTTATGATGTATTTGTAATCATGTTAAAGACTTGAAATGAGTAAGTGCTAAGTGGTTGAGTTAAGTTTGTGATCCTATAACTGTAACCTGAATGAGGAAAGTGGAGGAGAGTTGAAGTGTGATATGGTTAAATGATTATTGATATTGATTTGTTCTTTCTTGTGATGAATTGCTTCAAAACACATGTGATGATGAGTAGTTGTGAATTGATGTCAAAAGCTTGTGTTAAATCTGGATGAATGTTAGAATGTTTGAATTGTTAGAAACTCGTGAAATGATGAAGGTGTAGCTAAGTCGAGCTACTGCCCAAAGCAGTAGCACTGCAGCGCGACTTATTTCGCTATAGCGAGATCGCGACAACGGTCAAGTAACAGCTGCAGCGGAAGGCCTAATCCAGTGAGCAGGCCGGTTGTTACCTATGCAGAGTTGATGTTCTTGAAATGTTTACTGTACTTATGTATGATTTTCGGACAAGTTTCATATTGTAGTTGCAATTCTTATATGTTATTATATAAGGTCGACCAATGATGCTTACTAGTATCGTGTATTGTACTGACACTACTTTTTCACTTCTTTTCTGAGTGTAGAATTTGAACCAAGAAGCTCTTCTCGTCCTCACCTATAAAACAACAGCGGTTACACTTGAAAGGTGAGTGATGGCAATGACGGGTAATCTCACTCCTCCGATGAAGATATCTCTCCTCCTGACATTTCAGTTCATTTGTTTTCTTAGACTTTCATTCCTAGGTTTACACATAGACATTTGGTGCAATGACTTTCGGGTCTTGGGGATTATTATTGTTTTATTTTAGACGGTTGTTATAGCTTTTGGATATTTCAATTCATTTTGTTATAAATATGCTTTATCTTTCTCATTGGAATGATGGATGTTGGGGTAGTTGTTTGGGATTGTTGGTTCGCCCACTGGGGGTTAGTATAGGTGCCAATCACGGCCATTCGGACCGTGACAAGAATAGATATCAAGTAACTTTTATTCTCCAAAAATTAAATATATTGATAGAATGAAATTACTTTATTTATTGCGATTCGAATTTAGTTTTTTTAATGAATTTTTATCCTATTTTATTAGGAATAACAATTCAGTCAATACATATATGAAAGCTCAAGAACAAATAAAGATTATATCTTTCCAGTGAAGGAGAACACACATAATTTTTTAAAAATTTATAACTCTAAATTTGTATTTAGTAATTTTATTTTAATATACTTAGAATATTCATAATATAGAAATACAAGTGTTTAATTTTAAATATAGATATATAAGAAAAAACATGTTTAAAATAATTAATCCTACATATTTTACAATGTGCCCAAATTTCTCTATTTACACAAGAAAACCCACTCCTCTTTCCTCTCCTGCTCCTTTCTCCCGACTCCTGTTGCTCATCCTCTTCTCCTCCTTTCAAAGAGATGTCAAAAGGGTCTTTTTTCCCCAATAATTCTCTGTTTTCTCCCATTAAAGTGAATAGTTGGCCAAAACATAAAAAAGGAGCGTTAATGTTTTCTAAAAAAATGATTTAATTGTATTAAATTTATTTAATAAAATTATAAATTTTTATACAAATTTATATATTAAATCAGAATATAAATTTATATGTCTAAAATAAATTTTATAAATTAATTAACATTTAAAATAGAGAGACATTAAAATTTTGCTTTGAAGGTGGGGTTATGAAAACCATTAAAAGTCAATAGATAGTTAACACCCAAAATCTCAATTCCGGAGTCTATTACGCTATTTTTATTGAAACTAAAATAGTTATAGCATCTTGAATATTAATTAGTAAGCTATACAAAGTATTTCAACGATCTTGAATAGTAAGTTACAAGATACTAGATATCTTTCTTCTCATATAATTTAAATTATTCTTAATTATTGGATTACTTAATCTTTGTAAACTCAGTTCTCGAGTAATCCCATCTTAATTAATTTTTTCCCACCCATGTTATAATTTAATTTTCTTGTCTTTATTTTTCACTACTGTCAAATTATGGGATGAATTTCTATTATTGTCGCCTTTCAAGTCTCCTGAGTTCATCAATAAAAGTGTTTAGAGAGCTTTTGTCAAAATCCTATGGAAGATGTATGATTCTAATTATCTGACTTTTTTTTAAAAAAAGTAAAAAATTAATCGAACTATACTGATAACAAAGAGAAACTGAGATGATGAGACAGTTTGGAAAGGTATAAATTTGATTATACAAAATAAATAATCAAAAAATTAATACGTATAAGTTTCATAAAATAACAGGTCTAATTGTACATCTCTACTCATTGTAAGCCCATGAAACTATAAATATATTTCGGAATATCAATAAACAACGAAGCGTCAATATGTCCGAGTGGTTAAGGAGACAGACTCGAAATCTGTTGGGCTTTGCCTGCGCAGGTTCGAATCCTGCTGTTGACGTTATATTTTTGTTTTTTCAACTCTATGTTTTATTCTTTTTGAAGGTTAAAATCCTTCTTAATTTTACGAGTGAATATCACGCTCCAAAAACTCTTTCAAAGAGTTCTAAGTGACAGTATATGTGAAATTTTTTATTCTTTTTAAGTGAATAGATTAAAATCCCCCCCCTAAACTATCATAGTTATGTGAATTTCATACTTAAACTATTACGATTTACAGAAATCTCCACCCCACTTAACTCCCACCCCACAATTACCATAAATTCATAGCGCTAAGTTGACTTATTTTTTTAAAGATTTTTTCATTTCCCACGCATCTTTCACCAAGTTATTCTCAATATTTTGTTATATATTTAACAGAGAATTTTTAATGTAAAGAGAGTTATAATTCGGAAGATAATAAAAATACTCAATAATATAAGTGTGAACCTCGCAAAATATCGATAATTTAGGGAGGGTATAACCTATTCACTCTTTTCTTTACTAGTACTAGTATTACTCTCTTTTTTTTTTCTTCTCTTTTCGAATGAAATAATCTTCGAAGATTATGATGCTTATCTTGAATATCAATGCTAAAGAGTAAAGGCTAAGAAGTAACACCATAGTAATTTTATAAATTAATTAATCTTGTAGGATTAATTATAATTAAGAATTATTCGCATCTCACACGTTTGTAAATTGGTGTTTCTTTTCCAGTTGTATCTACTTTATTCTTTTACGAAAATAAATAAAAGTTTTAAATCAATTTTACAAAATAATTGAATGAAAATCATTTACATTATCCAACTTTACTTTTAAAAAATAAAATTGTCCCTGAACTTTGGAAAAAAACATTCTCTCCCCTCCCATATACCAAGTAATATCTATTTTACTTGTGATATTTTTAATCATTCATCTATATAAAATTGAAAGAGATAAAAATTTGACTGAATATGTGAGTGAATCAAGAAGCGCTACGTGACAATAATAATAAGTCAAAAGTGACTCAACAGGAATGACATTAAATGCTTCCTTAGAATAGGACACATATAAATAAATTTAATTGTGAAAGATCTAAAGTCAAAATAGTCAGGACTACTCTTATATTAACAAAGTCCGCTTAGCTATGTAAGTACGGGATCGGGCACAATGTTGTGTCAGACAAGATAAATTCAGGGTCCAGTCATTGTGGAAGAATTCGAGATCTGTGCTAGCCATTAAGGAAGAGCTCAAGATCTCTGCTAGCCATTACATAACTAAATTAAATATGTAGTTAATGGTATTATGAGGACAAAATCTGCGGAAGCTGCTCTCTAGGGTTTAGCTATAAATAGTCTTATATCTATTAGTTATAAACCAGTTGATTTATACTAATTCACCTGTACTATACTCTTACTTTATGTTCGTAAGTTGTGAAGCTCTGTAATTCTATTGTTCTGATAATCTCAATATGATCAAGCTTACCGGGTGATGATCCATATATCAGCACCGGAACTTAGCTCATTCTATGTACTTAACTTATTATTCGTATCAATTTCATATTTGTTATTTCTTTTGCCTTGTTCACACAATTAAACAAGTTATACTGTACAAATTATGTATTTTGGTCATTTCAATCCCACATGTTCTTGAGCCACGTCTATGTATGGGTAAAAATTGGGTTTAAGATTTGGAAAAATCAAGAAGCGACACATGACGAGAAAAATAGATCAAAAGTGTCTCAATAGTAATAACACGAAATTCTATCTTCAGAATATGACCTAAGGGTAATCCTATCCATGAAAGATTCAGAGTTAAGAGGGTTGGGGTCGGTGTCATATCAAGATAAGGTTGAGATACGCTCAAGGGTCCAACCACTGCAGAAGGGTCTGAGTCTTCGAGAGCCATTACCTAATTGAAGTAACGTGCAAATAATAGACTTAATAGGAACGAGATTCTCAAATGATGCTTGGGATTTAGTTATAAATAGTCTTCTATATACTCATTGTAAACTAGATGATATTTACGCATTTAATAACAATACACTTACATTTTATAATCTCAAGTATTGTAATACAAAAAAACATAGAATCTTCTTTTCGGTGATGCTGCTCACAACTACATCCAGGGTAGGCTCAACAAGATTGGGGCCTAAAGCAAAATCTTACAAAAAGACCTTTATTTTTTTTAAAATGTGAAATTTTCTAACTTTTTTAAATGTGAAGTCATATTCTCTTTAATATATTTTAATTAAATAAATTCAAATAATAACTAAAACAATATTATATACTTATGAAGTAATTGTAATTTTATCAATGACAAATTTTTTTATGAAAAAATATAATATAAAATTAAAATAATAAAACACGCTCAAAAATTTGATAAGTGATATAGTGATATCAAAATAGTTTGACTTGTTGTAATATAATGAATAGTTATTGCATACTTGAAGTTTTAAAAAAAGATACTAAAAAATAAATTTTAACTTATTTTTTTGTAAGTAGAGTAATTTTATAAAATGCGAAAGGTTTGGTTAGATCTCACAATATTTAATAATAAGAGAATAAGAATAGTGAAAAGGAGAATGAAAAAAGATAAATATATAGAAAATGTGGGTCCATGTTAGTTGTTATTAGAATCTAACTATAAAGAGAGAATACATAATGAAGGGGGAGGAGGGAGTGGGTGAGTATAAGCAAAAACAAAAAGAAAAAAAAATCTTTTTTAGTTAAATTAACATAAGTCAAGCAAGAATTGGGGTGTGGTTAGCACCTTCTTTTTAAAATTAGAGTTGGTCAAAAAAGGAGTAATAATATAAGTTCAAAATTATTTAGGGAGGTAATAGGACTTTCGCAGAGTTTAAATGTCTCCTTGAAATTAAGGTCTTACTTTGAACGTTAATTATATATTCTCTCTAATTATAAATGAGCAAACAAAATAGGTACCAACTTAAAAAAGAACATTACAATTACCAAAATAACTATTTCATTTTTTGATTATTGCAACGCTCTCCACATTAAAAGGTAAAAAGATATTTTACCTTCTTCCCAAAAAATTCTCTTTAAATTCAACAAAACATAGGATTATATATATATATATATATAGAGAGAGAGAACACATCTTTTAGAAAAAAAAATGGGGCCCCAAACCATTTCTTTAATGGCTTTATAGTAGAGCTGGTCTTGGCTACATCGAGATTCAGGCTAATCTAATTACTTAATTCCATTATTGTTGTTCAATACTTTATTTATTGATTATGTTCTACCTTAGAATATATTTTCTAAGAAAGTTGGTTCATTACAATCTAAATTTGATTATCACAATCCGCGTGTTTTTAAACACATATATAAATTCAACTATACCGATTTAAGGGTAAACAGTTTGACAACCACTATGGGGCTTGGACAATTATGATTTTGTTTTGACCTTCTAATTTACCTTTTTGCTAACTTGTTTGGGTTTATTTTACAAGAAAAACTCATCACAGTTATGGCCAACAATAGAGACAACCAACAGTTCACCGCCAATCAAAACAATGGTAGTTTTTCCTAAATAATGATTAGCTATTTCTTGGCCCTCACAGAAAACTTTCATCGGGGTACAAACCCCACATGGGGAAAGGAGCAGAACTCCTTGTGAATAGTACAAGCAGTGGACTGAGAAAAGATAGATTCCCAATAATTTGGATGATGATGAAAATGATGGTCGAGGAAATAATGCATTTTGGAGAAAACGGTGAAGATCCTAGTCACTCTGCAGGGCGTAACGACGAATCTTTTTATGGATGCAGATCTTCCGAAAGGTTCCTCCGAGGCTCTGTCCCATGGGGTTCAAGATACTCCTATGAAGACACAGACTATCGTGTTTTATGCCCCTAAGCAGGGTGCAAAGTCAAGTACTACCATTGTTGGGGAGGCTTCAGCTTTGGGTATTCTTTTCCTAAGAGGCAAAAGCTCAACCACTATCCACCTATTGATAAAGACAAGAAATTATCGGTCCCTGCTTTGCAGTAGAAAGAGTCATATGTTTATCTACGGATTCAAATGAAGAAAATACTGACAAAGGGTCGCCTTAGCTTCATAGAAAAAAATTGATTCTTTATCTTTAAATTTTAGGAGAGGTCGAACGCTTGTTCGACGGAGGATGACAGGGAAATGTCCCGAAGAAATTCAACGAGTAACTAATAATCCTGTTATATTTATGTAATTCGATGCCATATGATCCTAATTTTTTTGGTGATAATGTCTAAAAAATCAAAGCCAAACCCCTATTACAAGCGATTCGAAGGTTCCCGCCTTAGTTGCAATAACCCCATCCCGATCTTCGAGATCCGAATCCAGACGCTTTTCATGTCCTTATCCTCCTAATCCGAATTGACCAATATCTTTTTTAACTTCCTAAACAATCCAACGAAGAAAAAGTCAGTCTCCATCAACGTATATGAGGAGACAAACATGTTGTCCCAAGTAGTCGCAGTAGAAAATTAACTCCGTCCCTTGGTCATGGTCAAAGATCAAGAAAGGATGGATAAGGTCTTTTGGCCTGCTTCATGAATGAACCAGCCCAAGCATGTGCCAAGGTAAATATTTTGATAAATCACTCCTCATATTTTCGTTCTTGGTTTCATTTGCCTCAAATGCTACTCTTATTTTAATCTTCAAGCCAATCTGCTTATCACCGAGGTTCTTCAGTGGGGGCTTCAAGAGGCGAACGAGTAACCGCTGATCGTGATGAGCTAAGGTAGAGAACGGATGAATGAAAATCCAAGTCTATCAAAATGGAAGCCCTCGAGTTGAAAATTTTTAAGGTTGAGGCAATGAAGACTAATTTGGCCTACGTGGAAGAAGAGAGAGAGGTATTCAACAACGAGGCTAGTTGCTTGAGTTTGGAGGTTGTGAGCCTCGGGAGGGAAAATCTTCTTATTTAGAGGCCATCGAGGCTACTGCTCGAAGGGAGTCTTTTCTCGCGAAGAAACCTCGAGTCAAGGAAGAAACCTTTGCGGCGAGGATGAAAAGATAGGAAGGACTATCGAGTTTTATTCTAATAAAGTGCTACAGGAATAGGCTATCAATATTGCTAGTATCAATAAGATCCATTATGATGGACACTAATCGAAATTTGAAACACCTCCTTAAAGACAGAAAGGTTAAGGTTGCCTTCCTCCAGGATTGGCAGAGGCTGCAAATTATTCATGACACTTGGGTCATGCGGAAAAGGATATTGGAAGAAGTCAAAGTCGGCTCTATTGATATCGACAAGCATCTCGCTAAGGCCAGCTCTCTGGTGGAGCTTTGGGCTCCTAAAAATAGCTTCTTGTTGAGTGGTTTCTTCTAGTCAAGTTGGTGATCGGGACTGACTGGCTAGTGATTATATTTCCTCTATCATCGAGACCCACCTTCTGGTGAGTAAGCCGACTATGGATGTTTGGAAGGGAAGGTCTCTGTCTTCATTTTCAACCCTATTTAGAGTGTGAACTTTTTCAAATTCGACTACTCTTTTGTATATATGTAACCCTCAGATTAGGTTTAATTGATCGTCCGTCCATAGATAATGTCATTCTTCAACTCTGCCAAACTTATTAGATTTATTTGTCTTAGGTTGGTCCCTCCTATAGAGGGACGTAGTGTGTCTCCATTATCTAGCAGACGAAGCCGACCATTCCATTACACTCAACCACCTCATTCTTCTCTACTCTCCCAATTTATTTTGTGGGGGGATTTTGAACCTACCCCATCGTGGGAAGAACGCCATGGTATCCAATCTCGATGATGATTATGATCGAGGTTGGATGGAGAGATTCATAGTTATAGTTACAAAAGATATCATTTTGTATAAATGAAGGATTGAAGAATGGGAAATATGACAATTTGAAAATGCCCTTTTAAGAAAGATTGATCAGCGTGAAGGAAAGAAAAATGAAATGACTGATGAAGTATTTATAGAAGAAAAAGTAATCTTGACCTGGATATGGAGAAAAGATTCATGATGGCAGAATGGTGGCACGTGGCAGTTTGCATTTAGTGTGATGCAAAATGAGTTTTTTCAGATGTCAAGAAACGTTTCAGATACTTTTTCATCTAAAGAAAACTTCTAAGTTTTCCTCCTATTAGAAGTATCGAGGAATGTTCTGCTTTCCAAATTCTTCCCCAAATTAACATCTGGATATCAGTAGGATTATCTGTATGGGAGAAATATAATTTCAAATACGTGGCAAGAGGCACATGATGTCACATGCTATCGAGGAGTCAAGTGTGAAGTCGCAATAAGTCAATCGAGGTGAAATGAAGAAAGTTTCATTGGAAAAGTTCGAAATCACTCTTTGGGTTGTTGAAAGAGATAACCACAGATAATGGCAATGAGAAGAGGGTTATAACTCTGGATCCAACGTATAAGGCTCGAAGGCACGATGAAAGTAGTAGCGACACGTTGGCAAGGTCGTACAAAGGACTTATTAATATCGATAAATTGATAGCTGGAGTCTGTAATGGCCTTGTAGGATGACCACCATGTACAATAGGGCCCATTTGGAGTCATTTGATTGGTCATAGTACTATAGCAAAAAACTAATAGATCTATCTTTACTTGTAAAGTGATGGGAAAAATAGTTAAATATAGCTCTACTACTTTCTAGCTCTCATTTGCTCTCATTGTCTTTTGTTGTATCCGGCTACTTATTTGCATAATTAGTTTCGGATAATCGAGGTTTTGGAAGCTTCAAACATCTAATCAGGATAATATCGAAAAATACTTTTTTTAAAAATATATTTAACCTGCCTTATATATATATATATATATTTACTTATTAATCACTTTAACAACCACCACTATCGAATAATTGGTTTATTGAAATTAAATGAAAACGCAGATATTGAATTGAAATGGAGGAGTACCCATGAAAATTGGTTTCAATCTTCTTCCATTTTTTTCCAAGAACATTTGACTGCTAAATAATATCACTATCAGATAAGATAATATATGCTTATATTAGTTGACATTTTATGTCAATCTTTCAAATGAAGAATATATGCATGTCTATGCAAAGAAAGAGAGGCTTCTTGATCCTGAAGAGGAACATATTCGAACCATTATGTAGATAAGAGAGGAACAAAATTATTTCATGAAAGGAACAATTTAATTAGCTATAGTGTCAGGTCAAACACTTGAAATTTAGCAGGAATAATATTTTCATCACTATAAATACCTAACCAAGAAGCATATATTATATATCCATTAATAATTAAGACAAGAGAAAAAAATGGCGAAAGTATATATTTAGGAAGAGAGGCCTTACATGAATGAGAAGAGTATCTCTTTGTTTAGTAGCCAAGGATGACTTGCCTTTCATCAATGCCTTTGCAAAAAGGAAATTACATTAACCTTTTTATGGTATTGGAGGGCAAGCATCCTTGGCGACTTGACAAGCTCTTCTATATCATGTTAGTCCATCTTCTTCATCTTCTCTCTTCATGTATATATGTTGCTCAACATTATATTGTCAAGTGTTCTATATTGGTTAATGAAATAGGTTGTTGTCTTCTTAAACATTATATGATTTTAAACTATCTCTACCTCACAAGCTAATTTCTTTAATTGAGTTTTATCGAAGGTTCATCTTTTTAACATGGTATCAGAGAACTCTTATTTTTGTCTATAGTTGTCGGTGCATGCTCTAGATAGAAAGTACTAGGTAATGCGCGCGGGAGTGTAAAGTTTTCCACATTGATTATAGATTGTTATCTGGTGATATAGTTTTGGGCAATCCTCACCCCATAAATAAATTTTAAATTTCTATCTCCTTCCAGATTCAATCTCATGTTAATCAGAGAGTGTTTGTTTAAACTTATAAGTTGATCAAACTAGCTAATAATCATTTTTTTTCTAATCTACATGTTTTGTAACACCAAAAGTGTTTATAAGACAAAAGTCATAATTATTTACCCCTATATATCTTATAATTTTAACGTGTATATTTAAATTTATATTTATTGTAAGTATCTTTAAGGATATTTTAGTTATTCAATTATAAAAGGTGCTTATCATCTTCTTCTTTATCAAAAACACTAACTATTTATTTATCAATTTCAATATTTTTATCCAAACACGTAATTTACTTATTTATAAAATCAGCTCCAACACCGAGTACTTCTTAACACTTGATGCTTTTCAATCAGCAAACCCAAAAATGACTTCACTCAAGATACACATGATTAAAGTATCGGTAATTTTTGTATGTACTTATGAAGTGCGCGCAGGAAAAAATGGGTGCACTACTTCAGTCAAATGTTGTAACTTTCCAACTTGAGAGAAAATTTGTAACTTCATATGTGAATTTTATTAATTCAATCACATATATTTGAAGTTGTGTCATTAATAATTTGCTCTCTCTGCTTCTTTTGGGAAATCATTCCATGAATTATATCAACAGGTAAAAAAAAGAAGAGATTTTTGAGTATCAAATTGTATATTTTTTTAAATAAAATAAAATAAAACGTAAGATCCAACTTAAACAAATGTTCCCAAAGTAGGGTATTCCTTCAGTTGGTTCATTAGACTCGTAGTAGTAACATAGAAACAACGTAAAATTTTATTTGGATATACATATATATATTAGTCGAGAATTTATTAGAAACAACGTCTCTATCTCTGAGGTAGGAGTAAGGTCTGCATAAATTTTACCCTTCCCAGATCCCGCTTTGTGGGATTACATGACTGGGCTGCTGCTGTTATTATATTTTATTTGGATAATGCTATTTAATGTGTCTTCAGTTTTTAAATTATTTTGTATATTTATCTACTTTAGAATAACCTCAAACATGTGATCTTTAAAATATGACCGAAGTTCAATCATTTTTACTTAAATTTAAGCCATATGTAATTGAATTCGGTCTCTTTTGCCTCAACTTCAGCCATATTTTGTCTGATTTCAAGCAAAGATGCCTAAAATTAATGTACATTATATTCAGCCATTTTCATTCGAACTTTATGCAAAGATGCATGCACTTCAGTCATATGAAATTTTAGATACCGCATGTCTAAAATTATTCCTTAGTGAGCCGAGTAGACGTGAAAAAATTTTAAAATACTAGGTACATCCAAATAAGCTATCCCGTGGCATTCTTAAGAAATAAATCAAGTAGCCGCTTTTAGAACCCCTATTAAAAATATTCAATTATTAAAATTATGACCAATTTTGAAAAACTTCAAACTGAAGTTATTGCTTCTTCGTCTTCCTCCTCCTCTTCTTCTTCTTTTATGCATTAAGGTTGAAGTTGGTTTCTGTCAAAGACTAACTTGAATACCCGAACGACTAGTTTAGAAAGTCAAAACCCGGATTCAAACCTATGGATTTGAAATTGTACTCTTTCAAAGCCTAACTATAGATCTCAAGTCTCATTTTATTAAATATAACTTTTTTTGAAATGCTTAAAGGTCATTAAAGAAGTTCCAAGTGTCCTTACTATTAATTTTTGTGTGAATGAATACTAAAATTATGAATGATATCATTTGGACATGTTAATAAGCGTACAATATGTATTACAAGTCATTTAGGGCTTATTTAGCATTCTTTGAAAACTATGCAAGAGCCTAAATGCACACATCTTCTAACTTTAAACCACCACAACTCACCATATATAATAAGTTATTTTTTAAATAAAGTATAAAATTAAAAAAAATTTAACTCTAATTTTCAACACTTCAAATCATTTATTAATTGGGATCTCCACAAAAGATTTTGCCCTTTTCATAAAGACTGGACATTTGCCTCATGAACTGCGGCCCAGGTCCACAGGAAACACTTCAAATCATTCATCAATTGGGGTCATTCGGACAAATACTCTTATTTTGATGTGAATTTTAAATTTATAATCTTTAATTTTTGTCCTTTCACATTTTAAGTGACAAAAAAGTCATAAAAATGCCCTAAACAACCAAAAATAAAAAGAAAAAGAAATTAGCAAGGCAAAAATAAAATGCCCAAGGCATAAGTTTTTGCCAAGTTATGTCTTAAAACATAAATTCATACAGGTTATGCATCAAAGCATAAGTTAAGTAGTATAAATTTATGTCTTGGGCATAAGTACAATAACATGAACTAGTGCCTAAGGGACAGAAGTTCAATTGCATGAACTTGTGCCTTGAGCATAAGTTTAATAACATGAACTTATGCCTTGGTGCACAAGTTTAGTAGACAGAAGTTCATGCTACTGTACTTGTGCCTTGATACATATTCAGTAGGGAACTTGTGCTTAGGGGCAGAAGTTCAGTAGCATTAACTTCTGCCTATTGAACTTGTGCTTTGAAACAAAAGTTTAGTAGCATGAACTTCTGCCTTCTAAGGATTAATCTATGTCTTGCAAATATTTTTTGATTTGCAAATTTTATTTATCTTGTAAATATTTAAAACTATTAGGAGTATTTATAATTCTTGATCGATATATGTATGAATGTACTGTAATGGAGATTTGCACATTACAAAACCTACTTTCAAGCTATCACAAATTTTAAATGCTCAAAGCTCATTAAAAATCAGTCTTTCTAATCATTACAAAGAAATATACAAAATGATGACAGAATATGTATGAAGATTTTAATTTATGAACACAATTCATTATGTTACCAAAATTTGTGACAAACATGGTCCGTCACATTCACTTATAAACTTGTGATGGAAATGATATATTTGTTACAATTATATCATAAATTTGTGACAAAAATAAGTATTCCGTTATAATTTCACCACAAATTTATGACATACATATTAATCCGTCACAAAATTATGATAGATTTGTGATTCCATTACAATTTTTTTAACAAAATAAATTTTAATTAAAATAATTTGATTTTGCAACGGAATATTTCATGACATCAATTAGTAGAGAAATTGTGACGAAAAGATCCCTCACAAAATTTGGCAAAATAAATGTCTTACATCAGAAAACAATAAAACATGTAATGTAAGAGATTAGTATAAAAAGTGAGAGTTTTGGAGATATGTGTTTTATTGAAATTATTAATAATTCAATTATTATCTAATAGTATATATAAGTATTTATTATTTAACAAAATTATTAAATACTCAAGACATTATATAAATTATTATTTAAATTTAAAATAAAATGTAATTTCGTGATGGATTTGTGGCGGATTTATATGTTATTAGTCCATCACTATTGTGACATATTTAGCTTTTTATTATATCAAATATTTTGTGATAAATTAGCAAAATACGTCTCTAATTGAGATGGACATTCCATCACAAATATTTGTGATAGAGGCATTTTTGTATTCTAAAATTTTATGACGAGCAAATATGTGAATGTCAAAATTTTGTTACAAATTCATGACAAAATTAAATTTGTGATATTCTTATTTTTTTATGGATCAAAAGATTAATAGAAGATATCTATGAATCATTTTTAATACGTCAAAGGTACTTTTAGCTTTTTTTTTATAAGAATAAAAATAACAACATTTTATTCTGTATTTGGTCGAGTTTTTCTTTTAAACTTTGGTATAAAATATTTTGTGATTATTGTGTCACAAATATATTTTTATTTTTATATCATACTTAATATGGAATAATACTAACGTGGAGATAAAATAATAAATCCAAATTTATCCTCTCCCAAAGTCCTTTGAGAAAGCATAGGTAAAGTTAAAAATAAAAGTTATGCGAATTTATCTAATGTAAAACCAAATACACATTTTGAAGTTATACCAATACATCTCATTTTTAGTTTAATAAATCAAATATCTACCAATAAAAATATAATAATAACTAAATAATCTCATCATTATTTAATTTTTATATTAACATAATAATCCTAATATATCTTATTCACAAACCAAACCGCCCTCACCCTTTTAAAGTAGAGGTCCAAATGGAAAACACTTTCCTTAGATACTCAAGTAATTCAGTCCACAATTAATATGTTCATGTTATACACATATAAATTTTAAAAAAATTCCCACGGAATTCAAGAATCGTCCAATGCATTTTGCACATCTGCTGCTTTTATCTTAATTGTATAATTTTTGTTTTCTATCTTTATGTATACATATGTAGATGATCTTACTCTTTATGAACTTTCAATATATTCTTGTACAGAAAGAATAGCATTGTGTATATTGGGAGAAAGAATAGAATCTGAGGGATGAGGCAACTTGGCCAAAGGGTCAAACTCTTTCAATCAATTGGTTATGCCTATAAATATTGGCATTAAGAAAGCAAAATAATCCACAACCAAGAAAATGTATGTTTGGAAGAGAGGCCTTGCATGAAGGTAAGAGCCTTTGTTTACTAGCCAGGGATGACTTGCCTACATAGTTATATAATTTATACTATCCAACAAGTTGAAAAATTTCCTTGTTTGGTTGACATGTTAGGCAGTCATCTATGGCTTTGTTGACAGACTCTTCTCCATCATGTTAGTCCTTCTCTTCCCATTTTGGTGCCAAACATCAACCACTGACTTGTGATTCTCTCTCTCTCTCTCTCTTTCTTTTTATTTATTTTCCCTTTCTTTTGAACTTTCTAATGAACATGTTGGAAAAATCTTTGGTATCTCAAAAAGATCATTTACTAGTCCTCAAAAAGATCATTTACTAGTCATGATTAATAGTCATTAATTATGCTTTTATTACTATTTATAATAGACCCTTCGTTACTCCTCTTTGATGAACCTTTAATCTTGAGCTATTTATAACCTTCTTTACCGTTGCAGCCATTTCAGGAGCTGATGATTCACTATATAATCTAATGTTTTCCCTTTTGGAAGATACAAGAAAGATGATAACAAATTGTTCCTCCCTTATAATATTATGCTGTTTTTTTTTAATTTTTATTAGATTCTGGCTCCTAAGTTTAGTACTAGAACTGCTTCTTGAGTTTTGGGATACACCTACAACAGGGGAAAATATCCATTAACATGCCTCAAGTTATGAAGAATTCTCTACACGTTGTATGATCAACTATTTTTTGTAAGATTTCCAACACTACATAGAGAAATAATTTTTTAGGCTTACGGGGCAGCGACATTAATACTCATATAAAAATTTTTCTAACAAAATCAATTAGGGTGATAGATAATTTTTTTTTTCGTTAACCTTACTTCATAGAAGGAAAATTTTACTTCACAAGGTAATAGAGTGAAGGCAAGAGCATTACTATGAGGATTTGTTATTAATTGAGAATGCCGGCAATGTTAGGGACCATTTTGGGTGGAAAAGCATTTTGAATACATTTGAAACCAGGAGGATCGTCATTGATTTTGAAGGAAAATAGGCAGGTGCTGGATATGTGGGGTACTTTTTAATTTGTAGGAAAGCTATATGGCTGGTCCAAATGTTTCTCTAAGTCAATTTCTATTATCAAAGTTGACGCACATATTATAATTAATGGGAAAAAGAGAGCTGTTGTCACAAAACTATCACTATCATTGGTGGTTGTCATTCGATATTTTGATCACAAAATTGTTATCAACATTTTAAAAGGTGAAAATGGAACTCATTCGCAGTCGTCCGAGCAAGACACTAAAAGGGGTTGTTTGGTCTGAGATTAGTTTCTTTAATATTATTTTTTTATTAATTATTTGGTTTGTTATGCAAATAACATGCATTTAGGATTGTACAAATTAACAGTTAAATCAATAACCCGATCGATAATTGGGTTATTGAATTAATGATTTGATTTATTGGTTTAACGGTTCAGTTTACTCACCCAAGATATTGGGTTATTACTTTGGCTATTGGTTTGACCTTTTTTTTTAACGGGTGAACCGATAACCCGATAACAATTTAGTAAATTATAATTTTAGCCTTCAATGTATAAAGTTCATAGCAAGAAGTATTGGGAAACGCAAAGCAACAATAAACAATAGTTACAATCAAATAATAGGGACAAAATAAAAAATAATGACAGCAAGAATTTTACTTGAAAATCCTGTTAATTAAGAAAAAAGCCACGGGCCAAGAGGAGCAACTGATATTACTATAGCAAGAAATTTTACACTGTGTAGGCCTAAACAAAATGCTACAAAGACCACTATGCACTCAAAAGAAATAACCCTCTTTTGATTTCTCACCTTACTAAAATATCGCTCAACACTAGATTTTTCTTCATAGACTATGTTCTTACATAGTATATGGTATACCTCACACTTTCTCTAATACTCAGATATATCTGTTTGAGTTTTGATGTGTTCAGAAATGAGCTAAAGAGCTCTATTTATAGGAGTTGAGTGACTCTTTTTTTCTTCCTGCATTAAATTGGCCAATGTCAATTTGTCACGCACTACCTTGGGAGGCATGACTGGCACCTAGTGCCATATTGGGATCTGACTGACCTGGTTGGGCTTATGCACGTCTAGTACATGCCTGCAACTCAATTCAAGAAAACAACGAGCTATATCTCGGCTGTAAACACAACATCCGGCCAAAAGGCCGTATAGCCACCTGTAAATAAAACATCTAACCAACAACGGGCAATAAAAGGGATCATATGCAGGCCGACAAGACCACCATGTTGTCTAGTGATAACAAAAGTGAGAACAAACTACTATATTAGGCCCCACACGGCCAACATACGAAACATAGTTGATGTAAGCCTCACACGGCCAACAACAACCAACTAACTGACGACTGTAGTCTGCAAGTCTCTAAGAGTAGTAATAAGATCGGGACAGGGCCCCGGCCTACCCAAATGCTATACAAAAGAAAGACTGAAATCTCTACCACCTGGAAACTCCGAATGAAAGGAGCTGGCCACACTACTGATTCTGAGCAGCAGCTACTGAAGATCCTGAATTCTGTCTGTCTAAACCTGCAGGCAAGTAATGCAGCGCCCAGAGATGGGCGTCAGTACAATATGTACCAAATATGTAAGGTAGTAAGTAAGTTGTTAAAGACTGAAAGTGAGTAGAAAGAAGGGGCAGAAAGATTAACTTGTAAGCTTGCTCATTCGTAATCTGCATCTAGCAAAAACACTACACGTACATGGGATAAGACTTTATAATACATATTCATAAGCTATATACAAACAAGAACCTCACCTAGCCCCCATAAGCTTGAAAGGTACAATCAACACAAAATAACCCGCCCGGGGCCCCCATAAGCCCTGTTGAGAACACCTCAATCTATATACCACTATCTAGGTTTCTATGACTCTATTGGTGCTATAGCCAACCTACCTGTTCCCCTGGGTCTGCAACTGAACCCACTTGGCTCCTGATCTGTAGCTGTGTCTGAGTCCAGTAGACTCCTGATAACTGCACCCCGGGCACCAGGATCGATGGGGGTGTACTGCCGATACGACGTAGAAATAATAGTCCAGCCATAGAATGGACTGTATAAGGCCCTCGGACCTTATCTTCGTCCCTCAGGACATCATATCACTCCTTGGAGCGACGTCATATATCCCTCTAGGGTGGTCACGGAAGTCTACTGAGTGAGGGCAACCCCAATCGAGGTGTTGTATTGAAATCTCAATCTAGCCACTCAAAAAGGCGTATCTGGCCTTCTAGGCCTAACGCTACCGCCGCTCGCCCCCTAGAATAGTCTGTCAGGCTGCTAGCAAGCACACCCGATGCACCTGTATCTGATCAGAAGATCCTGGTAGCAATCATGATCTCTAATGGTTTAGACTGGATAGGACGAGATTTGGAGTGGCCTAACAATACTCTAAATGTCCTGCCCAGACAATTATAACTCATAAACAACTGTGCAGACGTGGATGACTAATTAACTTAATTCCTTTACTTAGAACGATTATAGGGCTGTTACTGACCGAACATGCTTTTGAGTGATCGGCCCCTAATCTTCCACAGGCAGCTTACCGAATTCTTATCCTGTGGGTAGTACTGTACTAATATGGTGCTAGTCCTTTAGAACTCATCTTGGTCTTCTTAGATCTTATATGACTTTTATGGATGATTCCTAACCCTATAGACAAGTTTATATAAATTTAGCTACTCACGGCAATCTGCACCTGAGTATCTTATAGGAACTGGCTGGGGTGCTGGCCCTACCTCTAACTACTAACAAAGTCCCCTTCCTTAGGGTACCCACGGGTCTATTTGACCTGGATGACTAGGCTGGTTTCTTGGATGACCTGTATGATGATTGCTAAGTCAATTGGGACTGACAATCACTGGTAATAGCTAACTAGATGACAGACTGTCACTCAATTCACTAGGCAACCCTAGGCTGCTGACTCTAAAGTATGGTCTTCCTATCTAAATTTCTAGCCCTGGGGTGTAAGAGTGCGCCGATGGCCTCTGGGCGTTCTTTAATAACAATACAGGCGCCAAACTAATGGCTATATCGCCGAGTTGCACCTATGCTGTTCAACTGACTAACTCAGGCCTAATGACTATCCACAAGCTTTTAAGGTCTAGGCCCGACAATAAAACATCAGCATTCTACTAATACTGTAAACAAAAGAGCAGAGAAATCTCTATGAAGCTCCCAGCATATGTCGTACCTAACATGTTCCTTCCCGACAAGGGATACTGCAAATTAGTCTTTATACATTTTCTAGCATCTAACCACAACATATATACATTCATAGTCCACAAACAATAGCTGCCCACAACATATCTGATCGCAATTTACTGATAGCAACTATTTGCAACATGTGGAACCGTTATTTCCATTCAAAAACATAAGTCGTATCTTTTTAGACGAGAAAGTTGTACTGGTCTCAGCTAATAGCAACAACTAATCATAATAGACACACTTCTGGCTCTCTTACTGAGATTCAAACTGTATTACAATACTATAGGAACTAACTTGCCGAAGGAATTCGCCTTAACATACTTCGATCACCGATTCTCGATTATCTGACAAGTTCCAGTTTCTATTCAACAGCTCTTTGTAACTGTAAGCATAATACTGGGAGAAAGCGACTAATTTCAATTCCAAAATTGGCCAAAATGATAGCTTTTGATATTAATAACAATAATACTTCAACTTCGCTAAAATACGACCGAAAACCTATAATTTCCGTAGAGTTCAGAAGAGAGAAGTGCTTACCTAATGTTTGTGACTGTTTAGGAATCAATTTGGAGCAATTCTGATAACTTCTACTTGGTGTAGTTCCAATTCATCTGGTGTATTTCGAGAAAATAACTCTGTAGTAATGCTCCCTGCAGGCTTAGAACTCGACACCTGAAGTTAATTTGAATTTGGATTGCATTTGGAAGCATAATCGAAAGAAAAATAATTGAAACCCTCGTTTTCCTCCTTCTCTGGACGAGGCAAATATTTAGAAATGAATTGGAATTAAAAGGACGGGCTTATATATAAGTGAGGTCAGTTGGCAGGGGGACGCCCCGCACCTGCCATAGCGCCAGCAGGCCCCTCGCCCCGCACCTCTCCTTGCACCAATGTGCTGGCACACCGCGCTGGCCAGTGTCCTGCCGACTAGTGCGTCGCGCTAGCCCTTCGCGGCCTAGCCTCGCCCAATCCTGCTTCTGAGGTTTTTCTACACGTGTCGCACTCTCTTTATTCCTCATGAATCCATGTGTACGCTTACTAATTGTTAACTTTTATAGGGTCTAGCATCCTTCCCCCCTTAGGAACATTCATCCTCGAATGTCATTCTTAAGCTTAAAGGACTTAACTATCTTACCCAAGATTTAGAAAAATTCCGGCAGAGTCTTCTATGTAATGTAGACCTAAAGCGCAGAAAAGTCTAATACAGGCACCTCGCAGGACGCAATAACAACCATTACACCATAATTAGGGTTAGCTAAACAACAGTACGGATAGCATAAACAGTAAAATAACAACTGAACAACAACCTCACCTTACTGTATAATCCGGATTAATCCTGGAACAGGTGAGGATATTTAGCTTCCCAGGTCATCTCTTCTTTATTTCTGTTCCTCCATAATACTTTAACAGAGGATATATCTTTTGTTCTCAACCTATGAACTTGTCGATCTAATATGGTCACTAGAACTTCTTTGTAGGCCAACTTCTCAGTAACCTGGATGCCCTTTATTGGCACGACACGGGTCCCCTATACATTTCCACAGCACTGACACGTGTATGGCCGGGTGGACAAATTCTAGCTCTGGAGACAGTTCCAACTCATATGCCACTATGCCTATCCTCCGGAGGATATGATACGTGCCAATAAATTTAGGGCGAAGCTTGCCCTTTTTACCAGACCTCGTAACGCCCTTCTTTGGCGAAGTTTCTAAAAATGCCTAACTGCTGCTTCAACCCTTATCTTCCTACATCGTACATTAGGGTAGGACTTCCGATGACCCTGGGCTATCGGTACCCATTTCTTGGTAATTTAACTTTTCAGTCTGCCTGTTATAATATGCCCTGGTTCAACTGCCTCTAATTTACTTTAGGGGGCTTCCACTTCTATTCATAATAGACCCCCGACGTCTAAGTTTTGTGCTCTGCTTAGCCATTTGTTTGGAGATGAGGAGTCACATTCAACTTAATATGCATCCCAGTTTGTTCTGGAAGCCTTTCTAAAACCTAGTTGTATGTTGTGCCCCTCTGTCAGAGTTTATTGGATACTTGGCTCCACGCAAACAAACTACTTCTTAAACATTTAACTCAACATAGCCTTTAGCTGAAATATAATTCTATCTAGCAAGACATGATTCGATCTTGTTGGCCTTACCATACTGACTCAAACGAGGTCAATTTACACCTGGTACGAGATAATCCTATAAATGTATTCATATCTATTACTTTCCACTTCCTTACAAATATGATCACCTCTTGAATTGGGCTGCTCAGTTTTTGCTATCCAGCCTCCCCTGGCTGGTCGATGGAGTCCTGTGCTATGATTCAACGATATCTCTCCTCTTCCCATGCCATCTGTAGGTCTCTCTTTATGAACTGATGCATTTTCATTAAACTCTGGGTGGAGGGGATAGTGGACATAGTGCACCTTGACCATAGTCTACTAATGAAGTTCTGCCACCTTTGGAACGCAGAGTCAACTTCTGGGTCTTATGACTCCGCCCCTTATTTTCTCAAGGCCAATAACTTCCTACTAGGCCTAGTATCTAGGTTGTACTAGGTTAGAATCTCTGTGTCGCCACTCCTTTACCTTATCAACTAGTGGTGATATCGCAACATTCCAGGCTACAACCTGACTATCCCTTAACTGTCAGCCCGATGCTTATTTCTCGACATTCAGTTGTGGTCCTATGATCTGTCAATTTACTTTTAACCTGGGGGTGATTCTGTTCCCCCTTCCCCCCCCCCCCTCCCAGAGTTAAGTACTCGTGTCTTTCCCTTTGCTCCCTTAGACTGAACTCTAGGGTTCGTGCCTTCTGCCTCATACTGTCAAAGATATTGCTAACCAAGTCTGCTAACCTGTATCCTTCTGACCCACACTTGGGCCCATTTTATTCATATGATCTCTCTATCCCCCGTATAACAAACTAGGGCCATAACCATTATCTTGCAGGTATGCTCTACCATCATTAGCACACTGCGTCAGAGTCAGCCTATTTCTGACCTGAACTTTACTGTTGCTCGGAGGGGTCTATCATTTATGGACTCTCACATGCACTTGAGTACTATTGGCTGTCTTATCTGCTCTCCTGATTTACTACCATAAAAGTCTAGACAACTTATTTAAACACTAGGGGTTTCAACCACTTCCTAACACTCTTCAGGAGTCAACGGATCTAACCCTCCTTTACTATTTACTCTAGGCAACATCTCCTCAATTCTTACGCTTTTTGTTTTACTGAAAACAAAACTAGGAGGCAGAAGATAGACGTTTCTTACTACAATGGAACTGAGGTATAGAACTGTACACCATCCGAAGCATTAGAGGTAAGACTTCCGCAATTCCTCCTTCTCTCGTACCCTCCAGGTAAACCAACATTAACTGTCGCCCCTGTCTGATCTTATATATCTAGTAGGTAAGTCGACTCATATGTATACCATACTCCTGATCTCCTATTCTAAGGCTGTGGAAAAAACTAGGGACAGTGCTGGCATACCTACCATCTTATAAGATTCATGGTGCCCCAGGAAGATACTGAGAAAATTAAAAGTCATTCGCCCTCGTTCTCAAGATGGCTATCCCCCAGCTATGGCATCACACTAGTACTTCCTCCCGCTGCTGTAGTTATCTTGCGGCTGGCTAGAGTCTGTCTCATATCACATATTATTCTAGACATACATAGCAAGGAGAGCTTAGGGACTCAACCCTGTATAACTCGGCTCTATAGCACGATCTGAGAAAAAGGAAAGGTAACCGTACTATCATACCTCGTAGCCTCCTGCTTATAGAATGTGATGCACAACACATTTATAAGCAAGACCCTACTAGACACGACTTGCAGACTCCCTAGGATATGAACTGCTTTGATACCAAGTTTGTCACACCCCACCTTGGGAGGCATGACTGCCACCTAGTGCCATACTGGGATCTGACTGACCTGACTGGGCTTATGCACGTCTAGTGCATGCCTACAACTCAACTCAAGAAAACAATGAGCTATATCTCGACTGTAAACATAGTCTCCGGCCAAAAAGGTTGTATAGCCACCTGTAAATAAAACAGCTAACCAACAATGGGCAACAAAAGAGATCCTATGCGGGCCGACAAGACCACTATGCTATCTAGTTATGATAAAAATGAGAACAAGCTACTATATTAGGCCCCACACGGCCAACATATGAAACATAGCTGATCTAGGCCTCACATGGCCAACAATAACCAACTAACTGACGATTGTAGTGTGCAAGCCTCTAAGAGTATAAATAATGGTCGGGACAGAGCCTCGGCCTACCCAAATGCTATACAAAAGAAAGAATGAAATCTCTACCACCTGGCAACTCCGAATGAAAGGAGTTGTCCACACTGCTTCTGAGCAGCTGCTACTGAAGATCCTGAATTCTGTCTGTCTAAACCTGCAGGCAAGTAATGCAGCGCTCGAAGATGGGCGTAGTACAATATGTACTGAATATGTAAGGTAGTAAGTAAGCTGTTAAAGACTGAAATTGAGTAGAAAGAAGGGGCAGAAAGATTAACCAGTAAGCTTGCTCATTCATAGTCTACATCTAGCAAAACGCTACACGTACATGGGCTAAGACTTTATAATTACACATTTATAAGCTATTAACTAGCAAGCAAAAATACAAACAAGAACCTCACCTAGCCCCCATAAGCTTGAAAGGTACAATCAACACAAAATAACCCGCCCGGGGCCTCCATAAGCCCTGTTGAGCACACCTCAATCTATATACCACTATCTAGGTTTCTATGACTCTATTGGTGCTATAGCTAACCTACTTGTCCCCCTAGGTCTACAATTGAACCCACTTGGCTCCTGATCTGTAGCTGTGTTTGAGTCTAGTGGACTCCTGATAACTGCACCCAGAGCACCAGGCTCGATGGTGGTGTACTGCTGATATGGCATAGAAATAATAGTCCAACCATGGAATGGACTGTATAAGGCCCTCGGACATCATCTTCATCCCTCAGGACGGCATATCACTCCTTAGAGCGACGCCATATAGCCCCTCATGGGTGACGACGCAGCTAGTAACCCTGGGTTGGTCATGGAGGGCTCCTGAGTAAGGGAAACCCCAATCGAGGTGTCGTGCTGAAATCTCAATCTAGCCACTCAAAAAGGTGTATCTGGCCTTCTAGGCCTAATGCTATCGCTTCCGCCCCCTAGAATAGTCTGTAGGGCTGCTAGCAAGCACACCTGGTGCACCTGTATCTAATTAGAGGATCCTGGTAGCATCATGATCTCTAATGGTCTAGACTGGATAGGCGAGATCTAGAGTGGCCTAACAATACTCTAAATGTCCTACCCGGACAATTATAACTCATAAGAAACTGTGGGATCGCGGATGACTAATTACTTAGTTCCTATACTTAGAACGACTATAGGGCTGTTACTAACCGAACATGCTTTTGAGCGATCGGCCCATAATCCTCCACAGGCAGCTTACCGACATTCTTATCCTGTGGGTAGTACTGTACTAACATGGTGCTAGTCCTTTAGAGCTCATCTTGGTCTTCTTAGATCTTATATGACTTTTATGGGTGATTCCTAACCCCATAGACAAGTTTATATAAACTTAGCCACTCACAGCAATCTTTACCTGAGTATCTTATAGGAACTGGCTGGGGCGCTGGCCCTACCTCTAACTGCTAATAAGGTCCCCTTCCTTAGGGTACTCACGGATCTATTTGACTTGGACAACTGGGCTGGATTCCTGGGCGACCTGTATGACGAATGCTAAGTCAATTGGGACTGACAATCACTGGTAATAGCTAACTAGATGGCAGGCTCTCACTCAGTTCACTAGACAACCCTAGGCTGCTGACTCTAAAGTATGGCCTTCCTATCTAAATTTCTGGCCCTGGGGCGTGCTTTAATAACAATACAGGCGCCAAACTAATGGCTATGTCGCCGAGCTGCGCCTATGCTGTTCAACTGTCTAACTCAGGCCCAATGACTATCCAAAAGCTTATAAGGTCTAGGCCCAACAATAAGACATCAACATTCTACTAATACTGTAAACAGAAGAGCAGGGAAGTCTCTATGACGCTCCCTGTGTATGTCATACCTAACATGTTTCTTCCCGACAAGGGATACTGCAAAATAGTCTTTATACATTTTTAGCAGCTATCCACAACATATATACATTCATAGTCCAAAAACAATAGCTGCCCACAACATATCTGATCGCAAGTTACTGATAGCAACTATTTGCAACATGTGGAACCGTTATTTCCATTCAAAAACATAAGTCGTATCTTTTTAGACGAGAAAGTTGTACTGGTCTCAGCTAATAGCAACAACTAATCACAATAGGCACACTTCTGGCTCTCTTACTGGGATTCAAACTGTATTACAATACTATAGGAACTAACTTGCCGAAGGAATTCGCCTTAACATACTTCGATCACCGATTCTCGATTATCTGACAAGTTCCAGTTTCTATTCAACAGCTCTTTCTAACTGTAAGCATAATACTGGGAGAAAGCGACTAACTTCAATACCAAATTCAGCCAAAATGATAGCTTTTGATATTAATAACAATAATACTTCAACTTCGCCAAAATACGACCGAAAACCTATAATTTCCGTAGAGTTCAGAAGAGAGAAGTGCTTACCTAATGTCTGTGACTGTTTAGGAATCAATTTGGAGAAATTCTGATAACTTCTACTTGGTGTAGTTCTGATTCATCGGGTGTATTTCGAGAAAATAACTCTGTAGTAGTGCTCCCTGCAGGCTTAAAACTCGATACCTGAAGTTAATTTGAATTTGGACAGCATTTAATAGCATAATCGGAAGAAAAATAATCGAAATCCTCGTTTCCTCCTTCTCTAGCCGAGGAAAACATTTAGAAATGAATTGGAATTAAAAGGAGGGGCTTATATATAAGTGATTTCGGTTGGGGGGGCACCGGCCATAGCGCTAACAAGCCCCCCGCGTCGCGCCTCTCCTTGCGCCAATGTGTTGGCGCACCGCGCTAGTCAGTGTCCTGCCGGCTGGCGCATCGTGCTGGCCCTTCGCGGCCTAGCGTCGCCCAATCCTGCTTTCGAGTTTTTTCTACATGCATCGTACTCTCTTTATTCCTCACGAATCCATGCGTATGCTTACTAATCGTTAAATTTTACGGGGTGTAACACAATTTCAACAAAAGTGCTAAGGAATTTCAACAAAAGGGTGCTAAGTAAATTTTTTGCAGATTTTGCGAAAAAGAAAAGGAAGACTTTTCTTCCTCAAATTAAATCAAGGGTATGGGGCTAGACCATCTCCCTCTCCAGTCCCATTCATCTGAAGGAGGTATCTCCGTTTTCTCTGAGAGTACTCATGCCTACAAGTTCTCTGCATAGATCGAACTTGTCAATTGGTATCGCCTTGGTTAGCATATCTGCAGGATTTTCACTTGTGTGAATCTTTTTGACGTGAAATGATTCACTTTCCACTTATCATGAATCCAATGATATCTAACGTCGATGTGCTTTGTTCTTGCATGGTACATGAAGTTCTTGCTCAAGTCTATTGCACGTTGACTGTCATAATACATAACGTACTCTATTTGCTGCAATCCAAGGTCTTGAAGAAATCGCTTGAGCCATATCATCTCCTTACTAGCTTCAGTAGTGACAATGTACTTTGCTTCAGTTGTAGATGGTGCAACACACTTTTACAACTTTGATTGTCACGATATAGCTCCCCCTTGAAATGTAAACAGATATCCAGTAGTGGATTTTCTATTATCAAGGTCACCTGCTATATCAGCATCCGTATAGCCCTTCAAGATTGGATTTGATCCTCCAAAACATAGACATTTATTGGAGCTTCCTCTTAGATACCTAAGTATCCACTTCACAGCTTCCCAATGCTCTTTCCCTGAATTTTCAAGAAACTTGCTAACACACTGTCTGCATGAGGAATATCAGGTCTGGTACACACCATTGCATACATTAAACTTCCGATGATGGAGGAATATGGAACTCTATCCATCCTCTCTTTCTCCTCCCTTGTTGTAGGATAAATTGTCTTGCTCAACTTTATATGACCAGCAAGAGTTGTTCTGACAAGCTTGACATTCTTCATATTGAAGCGCTCCAGTACACGTTCAATGTACTTGTCCTATGACAAATAAAACTTTCTTTTATCTCTGAGACAAGTAATCCTCATACCCAAAATCTTTTTAGCATGACCCAAGTTTTTCATAGCAAGACCCAAGTCTTTCATAGCAAAAGACTTACACAATTGTTTTTTCAACTCGTCAATCCTGGAAGTATTTCTTCCCACAATCAATATGTCATCCACATATAATAAGAGAATGATAAAATCATTATTAGAAAATCTTTGTACATACACAATGATCTGAAGAAATCTTCTTGTAGTCTTGCTCCCCCATAACAGATTCAAATTTCTTGTACCACTGTCTAGGAGCTTGTTTAAGCTATAGAGACTCTTTTTAAGCTTACATACATAATTTTCTCTACCTTTTACCTTGAAGCTCTTAGGTTTCTCTATATAAATATCTTCTTCTAGGTCACCATGAAGAAAAGTTGTCTTCACATCCATCTGCTCAATCTCTAAATCAAGACTAACAGACAAACCAAGAACTGTACGAATGGAAGTCATTTTCACAACAGAATATAATATTTCATCAAAGTTAATGCCCTTCCTTTATCCAAATCCCTTCACAACCAATCTGGCTTTGTACCTGGGCTTCAAGTTGTGTTCTTCAACTTTAACTTTGAACACCCACTTGTTCATCAAAGCTTTTATGCCCTTTGACAATTTCACCAACTCATAACTGTAGTTCTCATGTAGAGACGTCAACTCATCTTGCATGGATTCAATCCATTTATCCTATGCTCATCTTCCATGGACCCCTCATAAGATTCAGCTTCTCCCCCATCATTGAGTAAGATATACTCATTAGGTGAATAACGAGAAGAAGGAACATGTTGTCTAGTAAACCTCCTAAGTGGAATATCTGGCTCATCCACAACTTCATGAGTAGGAGCATTTATCTCTTCAATAACAACATCATTGTCATTGTCATCATCAACATAAACATGTTGATCTGGAACATGATTCTAGGCATCACCATGATTATCAAGACCACCAATATTGTGCACACTTGTTTGAGGGGCTTGATCAAGATTACTTTCACCATTAAGACTAGAAGATTCTAGCTTCGTAGCTTTGTCAATATCTTCAATGGTTTGATTTTCCATGAAGACAATATCACGACTCCTCACAAGCTTCTTCTCAATTAGATCATATAACCTGTAACCAAACTTATCAAGGCCATAACCAAACTCATCAAGGCCATAACCAATAAAGATGCATTTCCTTGTCTTGGCATCTAATTTTGACCTCTCATCTTTAGTCACATATACAAAAGCTTTGCAATCAAACACTCTCAAAATGGTTATAAGAAACATCCTTTCCGTACCAAACTCTGTTTGGAACATCACTTTGTAAAGCAACGGTAGGAGATAGGTTAATAATATGTGCAGCAATCAATAAAGCCTCGCCCTAAAAGGAGTTCGGCAACTTTGCTTCATAAAACAAACATCTAACTCTTTTCATCAATGTATTGTTTATCCTCTTTGCCAACCCATTAAGTTGAGGAGTCTTAGGAGGAGTCTTCTAGTGTTTGATGCTTGTTGCTTGCAATATTCGTCAAACGGTCCACAGTATTCACTACTGTTATTAGTACGAATACACTTCAGCTTTTTTGCTGTTTCTCTCTCAACTGAAGCTTGAAACTGCTTAAAGACACCTAACATTTGGTTTTTGGTCTTCAAGACATAGACCCAAAATTTTCTTGAGCAATCATCAATGAAAGTAACAAAGTAGAGTGCACCACCCAAAGTCCTTGTCTTCATTGGACCACATAAATCTGAATGCACCAGCTCAAGAACCTATGTCTTTCTTGAAGGAGGATGAGTCTTGAATGAAACTCTATGTTGTTTTCCAGCCAAGCAGTGCTCACTTTTTTCTAATTTAGCACTTTCAAAATCTAACAATAATTTCTTATTAGCGAGAACATTAAGTCCTTTCTCACTAATGTGGCTAAGCCTCTTATGCCATAAGGTTGAAGAGTTATCACTCTCAACTGCATTCACCATATCGGTACAAGTAGAAGTCGTAGTTCAGTACAGACCACGACGTTTATTACCACGAGTCATAATCAAAGAACCCTTAATGAGTTCCCATTTTCCACCACCATTGGTACTAACATACCCCTCATCATTCAGAACACCAACATAAATTAAGTGCAAACGAACGTCGGGTGCATGTTTTACATTTTTTAAAACTATTTTAGTTTCAATACTAGTTTTCAAATAAATTGTACCAATACCAGCCACCCTAGATACTGTCTCATTACCCCTACTCAATGTTCCAAAATCACCTGGAGTATAAGATGAGAAAAAAATTCTTTCTTGATGTCATGTGAGATGCAGCACCAGTGTCCACAACGCAGCTTGACTCATCACAAGCAATATTTATCAGATTCGTATCAAAGACAGTAACAAAATTTTCAGTGGTGACTGTGGCTACGCAATTTTCATTGTCGTCTTCTTTAATTTCCTCCTTGTCTCTGTTCTCCTTCTTCAACTTTCGATAAAACTTCTTTGTGTGTCATTTTAACACACAATGATAACACTCAATATCCTTGAGTCTGCCTCTGGATTTACTTCTATTATATTCTTTTTTATGAAGACCACGATTTTTGCTTCTCCCCGTAGAGCCAGTCACCAGGACATCCAACGAGGAGGAATCCTGAGACTTTCTTCTCATATCTTCATTCAAAATGCTGCTCTTAGCAAGATCCATAGAGATCATACCATTCGGAGCAGAATTTTACAATGAAGTTCTAAAAGTTTTCCAAGAGCCTGGCAGAGAACCAGGTAAAATCAAGCCTTGAATTTCTTTATCAAACTTAATGCCCGTAGAAAATAACTGGTTCATGATCCCCTGAAAATTATTCAGATGATCTGTCATTAGAGAACCATCATGGTATTTTAAACTCAAAATCTGCTTTATCAAGAACATCTTATTATTTCCAATCTTCCAAGCATACAAACTTTCAAGACGCTCCCATAGGGTCCGAGCATGTGTCTCCCCGAAAATATGATTCAACACATTATCATCAACCCATTGCCTAATAAAGCGCAAATCTATCTATGCAACATATTCCATTCTTCATCATTTTTATCATCGGATTTTTTAGTGACAAAGATTGGTTGATAAAAATTCTGACATAGAGCATATCTTCCATTTTCCCCTTTCAAATGGTATAATTAATGTCATTCAAAGTAACCATTCTACTTGTATTGGCTTCCATCCTTTAAAACAAATATTTCAAATCAAAACTCTGATACCAGTTTGTTGGAAAATGCAGAGCAACAACAAACAATAGTTACAATCAAATAATAGGAACAAAATAAAAAATGATGACACCAAAAATTTTACGTGGAAACTCTGTTAATTAAGGGAAAAATCACGGGCCAAGAGGAGCAACTGATATTACTATAGCAAGAAATTTTATATTGTGTAAGCCTAAGCAAATACTACAAAGACCACTATGCACCCAGAAGAAATAACCCTCTTTTGATTTCTCACCTTACTAAAATATCGCTCACACTCTATTTTTCTTCGTTGATTATTTTCTTACACAGTCTATGGTATAACTCACACTCTTTCTAATACTCAAATATATTTGTTTGAGTTTTGATGTGTTTACAAATGAGCTAAAGAGCTCTATTTATAGGAATTGAGTGGCTCCTTTTTTCTTCCTGCATTAAATTGGCCAATGCCAATTTCAACAAAAGTGTGCTAAGGAATTGCAACAAAAGTGTGCTAAGGGATGCCAATTTCAACAAAAAGGTGCTAAGTAAATTTTTTGCAGATTTTGCAAAAAAAAGAAAAAGAAAAACTTTTCTTCCTCAAATCAAATCAAGGGTATGGGTCTGGACCCCACAAGAAGATGAATCAGGTGTCTATAAAAATTGAAGGAGATGCTATTCAAATCTAAATTAAAGTTGATTGCTTTAGTTGGCTTAGTTCTATATGTTTCACTACTAAAAATTTATTATTTTTTCATTAATTTCCCACTGAAAAATGTTAAGTGACCATTCCCACCGATTATCGGTGAGAAAAAAATAATAGTATTTTTATATGAAAAAATCATGAAATTTTCCACTATTTCAATGGAAAACTGTTTCCCACCATGCATTTTTTCAGTGAACAAGTTCGGTGGGAAATGAGTGAGAAAATCATGTCTTATAACACAAATTTTCTATTGATTTGTGGAGGAAAAATCTATATTTCTAGCAGTGTTCTTTCTCTTTCATTTCACCCACTTTTTTCTAGCTAAACATACTTATGACTTATAAGTTTTTTTTCCTGTGAAATCTTAACGTTAACGCGATAATTGAATAGAAAATGATCAATAACCGATTAACTAATAACCCATTAACTGATATCCTAACAGTTCTTTAATGGTTTAGCATGTCTACAAACCGATAACCGATAAGCAGAATCGATAACTTTCAAAATCGAACCGAACCGACTGATACATAGCCCTACATGCATTGCATAATTTCTAAGAATTTATTTGAAATTTTTGACCAAAATAAGCCCTAATTTAAGTCAATTCACCAAAATAATATATTTTTTAAAAATTTTAAGAAACTACAAGAATGTACTTGGCAGTAATGTATTAGGTAAAAAAATATTTAATTGAGATTGACGGCGTTAAACATAAAACGTACCCGGAAGTTACGCTTTATGCCTAAGACGATACTGGCAATAATGTTTTACTAATTCGTAAATTTAGCACATTGAAAAATAAGGAAAACATTTTCATCTCTACGCTTTAGGATAGAGGACAATGTCATAGGTATTTTTTCATATTTTTATTAGATTTTTAATTTAAATTTAGATAAAATTCATAAATAGTTATTCTTCAATTATTATAATTAAAAAATAATTATAATTGTAAAATCTATTTAACGGGTAAAATTTCATGATGTTATCCTAAATCTTAACTTGTGAAATATAGAATTCTACAATAATGGTTATATTTCAAATTATAGCGCAAAAAATTGATCAGGAAATACGTTCGAACTCTAAGAATAGAGAAGTTTACACTTAAAAGTGAAATTTTGCTACGAAATTCACTAGTTTGATATCATGACATTGTCCTTAAAATATTATCACATTATTTAATAATAAGGCATAATAATTAGTAATTCCAGTAACTTTTAAGTAAAACATTACTGCCAGTAACGTCTTAGATATAAAACGTAACTCCCGATTACATTTTTATGTTTAACACCGTCAAACTCGGTTAAATATTTTTTTTTTACCTAATACATTACTGTCAAGTACATTTCTTCTAGTTTCATAAAGTTTTTAAAAAATATATTATTTTGGTGAGTTAATTTAAATGATGACTTGTTTTGGTCAAAAACTCATTTATTTGTTTACAAAGATATCTTAGTAGAATAGGGGTTTGAGGAACCTCAGTAGTATTTTTATTATTTTTATTATTTTATCCCAGGATAACTAATCCTGATATATACTATTAATATTTTTACCCTCTGACAGGATTAACTTATCTTGATACTAATTACTAATTCCAGTATAACTTATCCCAAAATTAGTAATCAAAAATGGGATAATGCAGTATCAAACTTTTATCATAGGACTATCTATACTTTTCCGGCATATGAAACGATCCTTAAGAAAATGCCTCAAGCCAAAAGTAAAAGTCCTTGTTTTTGTTTTTGTTTTTGTCTTAGTGTTCACATATCCATTTTGGAATCTCAATTAATTTAAATTTGCGATGCTTAAAGTTCATTAAAGATAAAAGATACTTTTCATCGAGTTTTTTTTCACTTCTAAAAACTCGAAGTTAAAATCTCAAAATGAAGAGGGATGAATCAATATATATGTTCCGCCACAACGGTTAGTGTTACATGAGAGTCAATTGTCTCCTCAAAAGCCCTCTTCATTGTTTACAAACCACAAGTATGACAATATTGCTACTTAAAATTGAAGTCATACTATCCTGTGTATTGTTGGTTCTTAAATAGTCTAATGTGTTTGGTATTTATGGGAAATTCTCTTCCGTAAAAGATTGTTCTCGAGAAAAATATTTTCCACTCGATTACCATGAAATTTGAGAAATATTTTTCAGAAGTGACCTCTTTCTTTATGTGTGAAAATTATTTTCTTTAAAATATTATCCTAACTTTTATTCAAACTTATTTGTTTCAATCAATATTTAATTAATTAGACATTGTTATCAAATATTTCCAAAACGTTATATATCCACAGAATATGGTGCACTATTTAGTGTCGCAGGCAAAAATTAGATTAAGGTTATTCAAATTTATAGAGTAAATAACTTTTTTAATAAGTATATGCACTGTAATTTTTAAATTAAATTATATAATATTTAGAGATTTCATTTTATGGCTTTTTAGTTTATCGTAAAATTATTACCTAATTAAGCACTACATTTGAAATATACTTTATGAGTTTTTACTGCAAAAATTTAGTTGAGCAAAAAAAAGTCACTCATAAAATTTCAACAGAAAAACACATCAGACACTGAAAAGAAAAACGAAACTAAAAGATAACAAAAATGAATTATCAAAAATAGATAAGAGCAAACCATGCAACCAACTTTAATAGCATCTTATGGATAGAAACAATAAGATTTTAAATAGACTTCTTTGAGTAATTAGAAAGGCAACAAGATTTATTCGTAAATAAAATTTTAAAAATTTATTTATGCTTCGTGCTAAATACATGAATAAATTTACAAATATTACTTTTATAAATTTAGTCAAAGAGATACTTTTAGGTTTACATATAAAAATTACTAATATAATAATAAAACACACATATAAACATCTTTTGATTTAATTATATTGAATGTAATATGAAATTTGAGGAAGGCTGAGTAACACTTTTAATTTTTAAACAATGTTACAATATTTAAAAGAAATAGCTTAAGAAAAGAGAGTAAACAAATGCTACCGCATATGGAACACGCAACCCGCGTTCAGTATGATCGCCTTTTGTCATTGAGCTACAACAATCGGAGATTCAAGGATGTTCAATATTATCATATATAATATAAAATATGATATTTGATTTCCTGACTGATTACCCTTGCTATAGGTAGCTCCGTCAGTACGTACAACCACCTTATATTACCAACTTTAATTTTATAATTTTCTTTTTAGATTTACGATGAATATCTACACATTTAGAGAAAGGGTGTAACAATCAATGAAATATTTCGGGAAGTTGAAAATAATTATAAATTCAAAATTTTTCGAATTGCTACCGAACTTATAGACAGAGCAGAGATAAACTGGCGAACTTGATGAATGCACTATGAAAAATCAGAAATTGATTTCTTAAGGAAAAGCTACTACCAACTGCATCAGTATAAAAGAACCAACCCGGACTAATTAAAGACCTACTTGTTTTGAATGAAAAAATTACAATTTTCATCTTCTTCAGGCTCCTTCACTTCCCAAGCTGTTATATTCATTTGCACACCACATAATTATAATTAATAAAATCCAAATGATCAATTATTTCTCCATAATCATTGGGAAAAAAAAAACAAATAAATAACAACTATACGAATTAATAATGATGTCAATACACACAAAGTAAATTCATAATGATATTTTATTTATTTTAAATTCACCGACCCTAAACCTTTGAATTAGGCTTCTACAATAATACTTTTCTTTTCCCTATAATACTAATTTTAAAAATAATAATAATAATAATAAAACGGTAAAGAATGTGGATAACAACAGAGGGAGTGAATAGCTCCGCCCTTCATTAATTTTTAATACAATAATGTACTATCTTCTATCACAAACGCACTTTATCAATTTTTGTGGTGCTTTTTTTAATATTACTCCATTCGTTCGATTTCAATTGCTATGTATACTAAATATAGTTATTTTAAAATAATTATTAGTTTTAAATTTTAAAAAATAATTGATCATATTTTTTCAATTCTACCCTTAGTACTTAAAAGTCATTCTAAAATATGAAAAAAAATTTATTGTTATATGTTTTCAAGAAAATTAATAAGGTTATATTATTCAATTTACCATCTCTATTAATTTTTTTCTTGAATATAAAAATCTTATTATAGCAATTAAAATGGAATGGAGAAAGTATTAAATTGAGTTCCCATAGATCAGTTACAACTAATTTTTATGGTGTTTACATGTATTTTGATACTAATTGAGTTGATGTTCATGATGCTGCAAATTATAGTAAGAGGTACAAATATCTTGTTCTTTTTATTTTTAATTTGTTTGCTGATGTTAGAGAAATAAAAAGGGTGAAATGCCAAAGTGTAGGAGTTTGACATTTAAATCAATCCCGGGGTGGAAGATATTTTCAAGGATAAAAACTTATTCATATCGGGTGTATACTTTTCAATCAATAAAAAATGATATGTCTTGTTTTTTTTAAACTAAAATTATTTATATATAACCATAGTTAATTATTATATATTTAAAATAAGACTCATAATAAATATTAATTTATCTTCTATGATTAACTTAACTATATTTGCGTGTATATATTCGGTGAGAGTAATATTTTTACCTTTTTCAGGTGCATGTCAGTTATAAAGAAAACTCATGACATGTACCTTTTTGTTATGAAATAATAAAGAAAGAACGAGAAAGAGAGAAGTTCTTATTTCTCTTGATGGGATAAAATACAATGAAGGAGAACCCTCTATTTATTAGGATAATTTCTTCTGACTATTCTCCAAAAGATAGACTTTCACTATAATATAAACACATATATCCACTATAATATAAGTACCTTTATACACATTCACTATAATACAAATATATTTATAACACTTTTCTTTTTTTTCAAAATAATCAAGACTAAGAGAAATAGATAAGCCACAGTGAAGATAGCTAATGAAACTTATCGCCACTCAAATTATATCTTATCCATGAAGTTTTTCAAATTGAAGATTTGACTATGACTTTTCAGAAAGATTCAAATGCTAAAGAATTTGAACTTTATGCTAACACTTATTTGATTCCACATGTACAAATTGGTATTTTGGGCTGGCTGGCTCTTATAAGCTTTGTTGTAATTCGGTTGACATTTGATCTAAATATGTGGCTACAATGGAATTAAAAGAGATAAGTATTCTTGAATTCAAAAGAGAACAATATATATATATATATATTCTTATATGAAGGGACAAAGAGTCATGGATAAGGCAATAATTTAATTTGACCAAGGGTTAAACTCATTATTTTATTAGTTTTCTAACTGAAAATCTTGAGATAGAGCTTTTAGTTTTGGCTATAAATAGAGAGCCAAGTACAAGCAACAGTACATGTACAATTAACACCAAATTTTGATTCAAGATGTTAATTCAGTATTTTATTATTTTTTTTTGAAGAGAGACCTTACATGAAGAGAGAAATATTTGTTTATTAGTCAAGGATGACTTGCCTATGTACAACCTTTTTTTTCAAAACAAATTTTGAAATTGGGTATTTGTAGGCAGTCATCTTGGGCTATATTAACAGACTTTTCTCTTCATGCTAGCTCTCTACTTCCACTTTCTGTTATTCTTTTCTTTTTCTTTTTCTGCTAAGTTGATTTTCTGGCTGAGAGGTGTCACTGTAGCAGTATCTTTTGGTATAATATTTTGTGAAACAGAATTTCAATAGTAAATATGTATTACGGATGAGAATTATGGGGTTAATTTCATGGATAGTCAATAGTTTTATTTTTTTATCCAAGTATCACATAAAATCACTAGATCATTGAACCCACAATGTGCTATACTTTGTACCAAGAAAGTCACCCAAATAATTTAGTAATTTATGCATAATTGTGTAACTTTTCTGCTCAAAAATTATGTCATGAAATAATAAAGAAAGAACAAAAATATTGGAGAATCCTCTATTTATAGGGATAATTCCTCCTAACTTTTCTCTAAAAGATAGACTTTCACTATAATATAAACACACGAATCCACTACAATACAAATATTTTTATAAACATTCACTATAATACAAATATATTTATAACACTCCCCCTTGAATGTCTATTTGATAGATAATGAGCCTCGTTAAAACCTTACTAGAAAAAATTCAGTGGGAAAAAATCTAGTGAAGGAAAAAGAGTACACATATCTAATGATACGCATTTTGGCTGCCTCATTAAAAACCTTACAAGGAAAACCCAGTGGGACAAAACCTCATAAGGAAAAAAGAGTACAACGCGTATTAACTCCCCTTAATGAGAACATCATTGAATCTTTGCATACCGATTTTGTGCACCATCTTCTTGAAAGTTGCAGTTGGTGAAGATTTGGTGAATAAATCAACCACATTGTCACTTGAACGAATTTGTTGCATGTTGATATCACCATTCTTTGGAACTCATGTGTGTAGAAAAACTTTGGCGAGATGTGTTTCATTCTATCTCATTTTATGAATCCTCCCTTTAGTTGTGTTATGCATGCTGCATTATCTTCATATAAAACTGTGGGTACTTTGTCACATTTCAAAGCACATTTTTCTCTAATGAGACGTATCATAGACCTCAACCACATACATTCTTGGTTTGCTTCATGAATAGCTATTATCTCAGCATGATTTGATGAAGTAGTCACAATAGGCTGTTTTGTAGATCGCCAAGATATGACAGTACCCCCCACATATGAACACATAGCCAGTTTGAGATCGAACTTTGTGTGGGTCAAATAAATATCCTGCATCGGCATAACCAATAAGATCGTCTTGCTAACAAATTAACCAAATTTCATGCCTTATAGTATTAGCAAGATAGATTAGTGCATCAATCATACTAAGATATGGTACTTCAAGACCAAGGATTTCCTCATTCTTTTCTTGAGGTTGAAACCAATCATTATTCACATCAAGTAATTGAACAACCATCGAAGTATTTAATGGATGTGTTTCATCCATATAAAATCATTTCAAAACCTTCTCAGTATATACAGATTGATGTATAAAGATATCATTTGCTAAATGTTCAATTTGCAGACTAAGACAAAAATGTCTTTCCCAGATCTTTCATCTCAAATTCTTTCTTTAGATAATCAATTACCTTTTGAAACTTTGTTGGAGTTGCAATGAGGTTTATGTCATTAGCATAAATAGCAAGTACAAAATACTCCAATGTTGTTTTCTTATTTGATTTTCCTCATATTAGAATTATGAACAAGTTTAAAGAAACTTGAAAATGCTTCAGGCATTTTGAATCCTTCATGATTTTCATATAAATTTTATCAAGTGATAACATTCATTAGTATTTAAATGTGTGACATCTTGTGGTATCTGGACTACAGGTCCAATAAGCTTTACGCTTATCAATATGCATCATTTCACTTGATAATTATTTCTACATCAGCATGCTTTAATAGAGGTAGAATTCAGATCCTCACAATCTTTTACAATATTGCGCTCTATATTGTATCAAAGATATCGTCGATGATATATAATTTATATCGATTTGCAATTGGACATAACTCATTGAGATCTCATCACTTTTAATGTTTTCTTAGGTACCTAAACCTCTCATGGGCTTTCATGAAGTGTTATATCGTAAGCTCTTCAAGAGCTCATTGCCTCCTTATTATGATCATTTGCTCCATTCTTTTTTCAAAGATTATTGCAATAGATATCGATTGATCTACAATGCTTCATGCATACTGTAGACTCTGTCCTTCAGGGACATAAATTTAATAGGAGTTTTTGCAGCTGAAATATGAAAATAATTTTAGGTCAGCAAATGCTTCAGGCATTTGACTTGAATTATTTTAAAGGAGGGTCATACTAATAATAATTCACAATATATTTCTTATCTGCTTATTCTCTCCCTCACATGTTAGATGAACTAACATGCATCCCCGATCTTCTTTGGGGAATTCATCTATGTGCGTCATGATAGATTCATTTATCATATATTACACATCAAAAGTTATTAGATAAAAATATTTGGTTCCTGACTCTAAACCAATTGACTGAAGGGGGGATTAATCATAATTTATTGGTCAACATACAAGTATTATTGTATGTAATATATTATATCATAGACCAACTCACTAGGCTTTATTCTCATAAGCAATGGTTCAATTATTTATTAGAGGTATTTAATGTCAAACCAACTTAAATATAAACCAACATTATCAATGTAAATTGTCTTGATTACATATTCTGAAAATTATACTTTTAACTCAATTAATATTGAGTAAGCATCTTTGTGAATGTCAAACTATAGGTTGACAATAAACGCACATGTGACCATCTTATAGATGCATCAATTTAAGACATCACATGGCAGGTGAATGGGCCCATATTCACCTTTTATATTTTTCATAATTTTGGGGATTCAGTCCCAGCATTGGCTGGTATAATCAACTTATCATGAGAACAAACAACATAAAAGATTTCTTGAAGAATCTTCTAGTTCTTCAATACATTCTGAATACTCAATTAACATGTCATATCGGGATGACCAAAACGGTCATGTCAACTGATAAAATTGTATTACTAGTAAACTTCAGATTTACCATGATATATGTTATTTATACCAACAAAATAACATTCATATACATTGTTATTCTATCTCTCTAGGAATGGTGTTATTTTATTCACTTCGGGAAACAAACTTAACGATTGTGTTCAAGCATAAGAATACATTGTCTCAGATAGCTTGCAAAGTCTTCTGCTTCAGGAAAAGATTTTAAAGTTCCACTATTTCAGAGTAGATTTTAGATGTACTACTTTGAGAGTAAATTTCATAATATTTCTTCTCAATTATTCTACCTCTTCTAGAGGTGAGTCGTGATATATTCACAACTATGAGTATTTTTCTGTTTATAAATTTTACTAAATATTGTCACATTCACTTCAAAGAATGGATCTATAGTTATAACATTTATCAAAAATTTTCAATTTCTCATTCTTCGGGAGTGGAACATAATCATCTAAACGTGCCTTAACCACATAACATTATGATAGCTTAAAACCTCTTTTAAGATATTGCTACTTCTAGAGCAAATTGAGATATGCATACAATGTACATAATTTCTCTAACATATTTTCAGTCGTAATTATAACAAGCTTATGAAAATATTATCACTTCTAGTGATCATATAATTTTTGCAAATTCTCATTATTACTCATTAATTAATATCATCATATATTTTTATAATATTGTTCTGCTAGAACACAATTATATTTCCACAATATTTGTTCTTCTGGAACAAATATGAGGCATGAATTGCCAAGTGAATCAATAAATCGTTCTCAGATCCATAAACAAAATCAATATTCTTATTAGTAAAGACATAAATATCAAGAAAATTTTAATTTTTCTTACCTCAGATCTATTCAAAGTGAATGCTCAAGGTAGAGACTCGTGTTGATAACGTATTATAAAATAATAAAGAAAGAACAAGAATATTGTAGAGAAAGAGATAAGGAGAGAAGTTCTTATTTCTCTTGATGGGATGAAATACAATGAAGGAGAATCCCTCTATTTATAGGGATAATTTCTCCTAACTTTTCTCTAAAAGATAGACTTTCACTATAATATAAACACACAAATCTACTACAATACAAATACCTTTATAGACATTCACTATAACACAAATATATTTATAACAGATCGGTTATTTTTATAATACTTACATAAAGTTAAGCGATTTTTTTATTTAAAAATAATAATTGAGTGGCTTTAATGCAATTATGTAAAAGTAAATGACCAGATATATAGTTAACCCGAATTATGACATCCACAGGCTCGAATTATTCTCACCATATTTCTTTTAGTCTTTTGGACATATTAATTGTGAAATTTGAAAAAAAAAACAGTATTTATTTTTAAGTTGGAAATAATATTTGATACTTGGAGTTGTATTTGAATATGAATATGAATATGAATATGAATATGAATATGAATATGAATATAAATTGAAATTATTTTTGAATTTTTGTGAGTAATTTATACTGAAAATTGAGAAAATAATTTTTTGAAGCATTTCAAATTTTAAAAATTTCAACTTCAAGTTAAACTTCAAAAATTATAATAATTTTATATCCAAATAATTTTTTGAAGTGAATATTTTTTATTATATCCAAATAATTTATTGAAATGAATATTTTAAAAAAAAAAGTTATTCATAACCAAAAAGGCAAAACTACTTTTAACAATTTTGTCACGGAGTAATCTATTTCGCAAAATTTCTGTTTTAAATGTAGCTATAAATAGCGCTTTGGTAGTGAGTGGAAACTTATTTTCTGTCTTGTTAGTAGGAATTTCTTGCCTGCTAAGGGATTAGTCCAAGTTAGACCGAGAAGTAAGAGTTTGTAATTGAAGTCGGGAGGGCTGAATAGAGAAATTCTCTTCCCACGTAGCGCTAAGAAGCAAGTTCTGATAGTCTGTGATGAAATAGCACATACTAGATGAGGATCAATAATTTAAAATTTAATATATTTTTTTATACTGCGTGTTTGCAATTAATAAATCAATAGAAAATTTCATAAAATATACCTGAGTTAAAGTGATTTTATGCCAAAAGAGTAATATTAAATTAGGCACAAAAAATTCACGATGACAAATATGCATGCCGAATGATATTCAAATAGTGAAAAAATAACCTTCTACCTTAAAATATCACCAAATATGGGTGTGTTGGCCAAGAACTTGATTAAAAAAAAGAGTGACCATGATCTTTAATCTTCTCTTGCAAATGAATGTAGCTAGGGCGATATATTTTCCCTATAAGTGTTTCATTTATTTTTCTTGTACATCTGTAGCTATTGAAACCAACTCCCTCTCCCTTGATAATGTGATTTATGGGTAGGAAATTAAATATCGTGATATTTTCACAAATGCATAAAACTATAACTTATGCTTACATCCTTGACTCGAATTGTATTGCTAACTCATAGATCTTAACGATATATTCCATACTCTACGTCTTTTAATTACTTTCAAACTTAAGAAAATACATACTGAAAATATTGGCTTCAATTAGAGCCTTGAACTATTTTCATCAAAGTAATTATGAATGTGACAATTCTGAAATATTGAAACTTCAAGAGAGAGGAATTTTAGCTTTTGTTACAAAAAGGTGCTTTCAATATTAAATTGTATTGATAGTTGTTTAATTATTCTTTTGAAACTAAAATTAATCATAATTATTTTCAGCTAAGTATGATTGAGAATGATAACGGGGATTACACTTGATAATAAATTGTCTTTTTTATTTCTATAAACTCAAACAATAACTTATAACTTGTTTATTGTCACAAATGATGTCGTACTCGTTTTATCTTTATGTCAAATAAATACACTATGTCAAACAATTAACTAATATCAATGATATTTTTTCACTTTGTATTTGAAAATATTACAAAAGATAGATTAAAATTATATGTTTTATTTACATTAACAAATTTCATCGAGTTAAATGAAGCAAAAAATATTTTGATCTATATAAATTAATTTCAAATACAGATAAATTCATCTAGCAAGTGTTGCTTACTTGATAAAAGTTAAAACATACCACATTATAATAACATAATAAAACACGAGAAAAATATATAGCTTTAATTCAAATGATTTTATACACGAATCAAAAAAAAAATAGTATAATAAGCAAAAAGAGCTTTCAAAGGGATTTACATGCATAGTGAGACTATGTACTACCTCAAACAAAGAGAATCTAAAAAATACTAACAAAGATTAACATAGTATAAGTTGTAGTAATTCAATGAGGTAATTAAATTACATTTTATATAACTCTTTTTAAATGAAATTAATTCTTAATAAAATAATAAAAATTTACATATAATTTCATAAAGTATATGTATTTTAATTCTTTTCAATAACAAAATTATAGCCTTCTTTAACTAATTTAGTAAATAATAAGTAAATAAAATAATGCATGTTGAGGAGATAAGAATTAAGTACCAAAAAAAGGAGATAAGAATTATTTTTTATTTTATAAATATTTCATATTTTAATTTTCATAATGAAACAACATAAGATTACAAAAGATAAATTCTAAGACAATTTATCAATAGTTGAAAATTACTCATGGATCATTAAAGGATGAGGTGCAGCAGATGAGACTGCTCCTCTAAAGGTCTCGACTTCGTGCTCTGGATATAAAAAATTCTTTGTAGAGAACGCTTTTCTTATGTGAGTCCTATGCAATGTGAATTCAGATTAGTAAGGCTCCAATATAAGTACTATACATCAAAAGAGTAATCAAATAAAAAAATTCCTCATAAAAAAAGTGAATGTATGTCATATATAATATTGGTGTAAAATAATTACAATATTAAATTTACTTATTTTATTAAAATATGCAATTTATCTTATTTTAAAATTATAGATCTTTTTTTATAAAAAATACTTATAAATATCTTTAGACCTGATAGTAAAAAATTCTTTACTTTGTAATATATATTATTTAATTGAACTTAGTTTATCATTTAAGACGAAATATAATATCCTAATACAATATGAACAGAAAATATTGCTTAAATTAGTTTTTCAATTTTAATAAAAAATACTTTAAAATTATCTTTAAACATGCGAAAGTTTATAATTTATAATTGTTTTCAAATAGTATGAATAAACAATCTTTCAAATAGTTTTTACAAAATTTATTTATATTATTATAATACTTTTGTGCAAAAATTAAATATGTAAATAAAAATTAATTAATTTTAATTTTTTGTAGAATATTAAAATTTCACCTCATAAAAGAAAATTATGGTTGAAAAATATGGGGTTAACGTGAGATTTTTAATTATTTGGGATACATTTGGCATTTAGAAAAAAAATGCTTGATTATTTTGTTATTAAGAATTTTATTGTTGAGACAATGATAAATAAAAAAATATGAATAATTTTTTAAAATGACTATACTACACTTGGTTTACCACTTCTTTATATACATATACATATATATATATATATATATATATATATATAATATAATAGAAAGATGATCTTTTTAAAATGACTATAATACCCTTGATCTACCACCGCTTTACATTTCTATATAATAAAAATATATTTTCTAAACAAATTTAACCCACTGAGCTAATAATTGAGCATGTTTATATATTTACATACTTATTTATGACCATTCGACCTCTTATTTTGTAATATTTGAGTTTTGAGCATGTTTATATATTTACATACTTATTTATGACTTTGTTGGTATGCAGAGACTCAAAATATTCATGCGTATTCTGAAACATTTGAAAGCTGAGAAAATGTTATTATAACTACAATCGCGAGGGGTGAAGTCCCGATCGCGAAAGTGCGAAGCTGCCACTACTAAAAATAAAATTATCCGATATCATCCATATTAAATTAAGAGAAAAGGTCAAAAATGTCATTAAATTATGCGAAATTGAACAAAAATACCTTCTGTTAATAGGTTGGTCCAAAAATGTCTTTGTCATCAATATTTTGTCCAAAAATATCTTTGTTATTAATAGTTTGGTTCAAAAATGTCATACTGCTACTTTTAGGTCAAAAATGTCTTTTTTTTTCCAATAAATGTTTTCTTTTTAAAAAAACACATTATTTTCCTAATAAAAATGCTCAAAAAATATATTTAAGAGATTATTTTGAGCCTACCTCTAAACATAAGGGATAATTTGTTATTTTCTCTCATATTTAAATAGGATTTTAATTAAATTTTATCAAAGTTACTTTTGTGAAAGATAAGATAAAATTAAATAGTTTTTATATAAAAAAAATAAAAATAATAACTTTTGAATAATGAATATGAAGTTGGATAACACTCATAAAATTTACTCTACTAAATTCTTCACAATTACTCTTCCGGAATTAATTGTGCATGCATGTGATTGTCTCTCTCTATATATATCCAGCAGCATCTATGTATGTTGACCGCTTTTGAAGGTGAAGTAGCTATCTATTTATTTGATTCCAAGCCAATTGCCTCATCATGACATGTTATATAAAATAGAATGTCAAACTTCAATTCTTTTAACATATTCCAATCTATTAGCCAGCTACATATCAAGACGAAAGGAAAAAAAATTAATATTTAATCAGTTTTGTCCAGCCTTAAATGAACATATTCCTTAAAGAATTTGGATATGAATGAGGCAAATTGCATTGAATTTGATAGCTATAAATAGAGAAGCGAAGGAAGCCAATTACATATATCGGACAATTTGGGAAGAGAGGTCTTACATGAAAAGAAAAGCCTTTGTTAATTAGCCAAGGATGACTTGCCTAATATTATTAGGTACTCCATTTTTATTGATCGAGTACTATATATACTAGGCAGTCGTCTTTAGCTATATTGACACTCTTTTCTTTATATCATGCTAGTTCTCTTCTTCCAATGCATAAATCAATACTGTCTCTCTATATACATATTTCTTCTACCTAATTAAACTTTTCATTCAAATCTGAGAATGGTGAAAATTCTCCTAGCGCTTCCCCTTTAATGGGGATCACTTTTGTCAGGAACGGATTCAATATTTAAATTTTATGGTTTTTAATTTATCATTAAAGTCATTATATTTAAGATTATGGGTTCATATCTACTATATATGATCTGCTGCAAATTTTAATAGTTTTTACCATATAAATTTATATTTCACGTCAAAAATACTAGTTTCAGATGAAGATAATGTAAGATTGGATGAAAAAAGAGATCTTGAAACAGAATATGGAAAAGTTCTAAACACGTGGAGGGAACTTTTATCAGAATGAATATATGTAATGTAAAAGAAAAAAGAAACTTATGGACCTATTTCTATGCTAGTAGCTACGATACCTTTTTTCTTTTATACTCTATTGAGACTATCTGTAATTATATGCCCTGACGATGAGGATAATTTTTAGAAGGAATGAGTGGAACTCACTTCATTCTCTTTTCTCCAAATCAAACATTCTCCCAAATCTAAAAACAAAAATGAAAATATGTATATAATATTACTACTTACCGCAATATCTTCTTACATGCCTTGTGACAATAATGGTACCCAATATTGAGCTAATTCTCCTTGCACTTGTTTATGGTTCAATCATCTCATGCATTCTTCTTCTTGTTGTCTTCATCGTCTTGATTTGCCTCTTGCTCACATTTGCTATCGTTCTCTTCTCCATTGTTTTGATCGATTCTTATAATGCCATTGTATTCGTTTCGTGGTATTTTGAAATCTTGATTGCTAATATTCAACTTGCGTTTATTTTATTGCTATGTTATTTCATACGAATTGGTGTCAATATTAAATTAGCTTCCAAGCCTTCGATGGAAAGTATGCTGACCAAGACAAAGGCGAAGACGCAGAACGTGATCGATCTTAATTAATAACATAGGTTTTTATTTTTTTATTTTGTTAATGTTTTGAGTATATATTGTCTGGCTGATTAGCGTGTTTTTTTCTTTTTCACATCTTAAATGTAAATCCTCTTTGAGAAGCTTCGGGTTTGAATCATGTTATTGATTTTTCTCTCATATTTTTAGGTTTTTATCATTGATTGCAGCGTATCGATTGTGTTATACTTGATTATTCCGCTATTGGATCTTGTTATGTAATTTGCTTATTGATTCATATTTTAAAATTAATATTGATATTACTTGCACAAAATTTCGCGTAAACACAAAATAAATGTATTGAAAAAATAAGAAATATTTTAAAATAGGTAATAAAAATTGGGTTGCTGAAAAAGTTTCTAACATCGCCAACATAATAAGAAAAGATGTTGCCTATTAGCACTATCTAGTGGCTCACCTTGAGAGCCCATGTCGCATACTTATAATAATATTTGATTAAATAGTCATAACTAGGGTTTCAAATGAACAAGTTAGATTGAAATTGAGAGAACTAAAATGGAATAAATTAATAGATTTAAACTTAGTTGGACTAAATTTATAAGCTATTATAAAATGGAAAGAAAATTTCTTTGTTTATCCTTAAAATGATACAATTGAATTTATACACGTGATTTAATTAAGGCCAGGCGAGTTAAATTGACCAAATAATGTAATTGCGATAATTTAAAGTTAAATTGACCAAATAATGCAATTGCGATAATTTAACTTGCAAGAAATGAATATTACAGATAATTGAATATGATAAATTGAGATAAATGATTGAATTGTCTTGAGCTTCGAGGAGGCTGGCTAGCAACGTCACCGGAGAGTTATACTACCCAAAGACTTAAATGAATAGCCATCGTTGTTAAGAACAACCGAGATCCAATAAGAATTTGCGGGTCAGGAGCTCAATCAAAAAACTAGCTACAGTTCCCTCTCAGCCTACCTGCAATCCTAACTGAGGACGGGTTTTTGGGGTTAGATCACTTTCGCGGGATCGCGAACCAGCTACTGGATCACTCCAGTGCTTCGGATACTACGGATCCTCTGTCATCCATTGCAGCAGAGCCGTTTCATAAGGGGGGAACCAAGGCAAGAAAACTTTGGTATGCACGAGACAAGCATAAGACACCAATCAAAAATACTTTTTTGGAATCAGGTGAGTTAAAGGTCAGGAGCTCAATCAAAACTAGCTACACTTTTCTCTCAGTCTGCCTGCAATCTGAACCGAGGACGAGTTTTTGAGAGTTTAATATAGTGCTTGTGTAAGAATAAAATTCACATGCCCTCCAACAAGGAAGTAAGGCAATATTTATAGCTAAAACATAAGGAACAAGATCCACACGAATCACACCTACTTAAAATGCATTAATGATATGTTGTCGCAGTTGAGTAATGATTGACAAATATCTGGGAATCTTCCGCGACGGCCTCATTCTAACTGTTTGGTGTCTCGTGTACGGTGTCTTATTTTGAGAGCTAAATGGGTTGTCTTTTCAACACCAGTTTTAGTCTCCTATCTAACCTATTACAAATGCCACGTGTCATTGTCTCATTCAATTATTTGTCAAATTGGGATTTTATCCCATGCAACAACTAATCAGGATCATGTCCCGTTCAATTTAACAACTATAAGAAAACACTTTTGGGTTCGAAATACTACAAAGTTTGTAATTATGTTCTTTGTAACAAGTGAATTTGTGGAATAAATTGGTCTTGTTCTGTTTTTAAAGATGTATTGGGTAAGTTAATTTTAGAATAAGTGGTTACAAAATAGAGATATAAAGTGGTTGAATTGGTGATATTATACACTATATATACATTTATTATACATTTTTTCATATATATATTTCATATATACACTTTTTATACAATATATATATAAACACACACATAGAGTACCATTTTATACATTTTTATCAGTAAATTTTTAATACACTTCATATTTACTTTTTATACAATATATATACATATAATATACATTTTTATTAGTACACATTACATATGCACTTTATGTATATTTCATATGTTTTGCACTATTCAAAATCCTCCATGTTATTGTTGTCAAATTATGTTGCATTTCATCAAGTAATCTCTCCAAATTATTTACAAGTTCCTACACAAATCTATCCTCAGCATATAAGAAAATGAATGACAGAATATGCAAATTTATAACTCTGCATAAAATAAAATAAAAATGAACGACGGAATATATAAATCTATGCCTCTGTACAAATAAATGGTCACCAGCCTTACAAATCATTATCAACTTGAATTCTTCAATTATTGACTACGCACAAACTATATCCAAATTATGAAGCTTCATTGGTCCTTTTTTTCCTCTTCTTTTTTGAATTCTATGCGGTCGCACCATAAAAAGTTAAAAAATTAGAAACTTCATTATGAGTTTCCTGATATATCGCTATTACAACATTATAAATTTGAACAATATAATACTGGATAGACAAATGCGAGGGAAAGAGAGGAAAAGAGACTAGAGAGAGAGAGAGGCGAGACAAATAGGCTAAAAGAGGAAGCAAAAGTAAAATTTAAGGATTTGGCTATAAGTTGTCATTATTGTGAGTCTAAAGGGTATTTAGGGGTATGTAGGCCAAAGTTGAGTCATTTGTTAAATTATCTTGTACTCAATCCATTAAATTCTGGATGAATTAGATGGGTCACTAATATTTGAGTCAGATTTGACATAAAACATTACACGTTTTGCCCTTCAGATTGGCAGATCTTTAATTTTTATCTTTCAAATGGGCTGGTTTTTATTTTTTATCCTTTAACAATTAAACTTATGCCTAGTGAAGCATAAATTCTTTAAAAATTAAAGTTATGTCCTAATATAACTTGTGCGATATTATAATATAAAATATAAACTTACCCCATAAAAAAATTATTTATTAATGAGAAATATAAATCAAAATCAGCACAAAAAAAGGGCAAAAATACAAATTCCCCATTTGACATCCCTAGTCTTAATTAATTCCACTTCTTTCTGGAAAAGCAAAACATCAAATTCTATAACTTTTGTAGTTTTATACCTTCTTTTAACTCAGAAGTTGTTTTCACGAACCAAATGATGTCTTAGAAATTCTCTGATATTTGTTTCAAATCTAATACTTTCTCCATTCTTTTTTAGTTGCTAGTTATATTTAAAATAATTATTCTAAAATAATTAGTAGTTTCAAAATTTAAAAATAATTGATCATTTTTTTTAACGTTACCCTTAATACTTAAGTCACTTTAGAATGTGAAAAGAATTATTATTGTATGTTTTCAAAAAGTACCTAACATTAATAGGGTTATATTAATTACATTGCAATTTCTATTAATTTTTTCTTAATGAGTATGCAAAATTTATCCTAACAACTAAAAAAACGGAGGAAGTAGTTTCTTGTTTCTTCCAACTCTTGTCATTCCAATTTTATGTGTAACATTTTTTTAATCGATTCAAAAAAATTAAATTTAGTAATAATTAATGTAAAATTTTCATTCACCTTTAACAATGAGAAATTTTTATAGCCACAATGTTATAAATTTTTTAATAAGATCACAAGTTGTGTGTTTCAAAAGTCTTACCAACATACAAATTTTATGACATATTTATAATCATAAGTTTTTTAAAAAATTTCTTTTTAAATTTTATGTCTACTCAAGTTGTCACATAAATAAAATGATAGAGAATAATAATATAATCTTTTCCTTCATTTTTACTTGTCAATAATAAACTTTGTATTTTTTGTAAGAAAATAATAAAAGTGTGTATTTTACTATAATATTGATAACTATTAGCATTTTAAAAAATTTTGAGAAATGATTAGGAAAATTAATAGTTAATATTAAGGGTAAAATTTTTCAAAAAAATATTTCTAATATATTGAACAAAGTAAAGTGAACCAAATAGTATATATATTGACTCGTACACCATTTCATACTTCTATATATATATTAAAAACCTTATTCATAAACCATGACATACTTAGAATTATTTCTCTAAGTGCTTAAAATTGTTTTACAAGAATATCATCAATGATTTGAATGTTATATATGCACGCCTGTTAATTCTACATTATATTAGTCTAAGAATGACTTTCTTATTTGATACATGTACCAAAAAGAGAGTAACAGACTTTTTCCTCTTCATATTTATTTACCTTCATTCTTCTAATTTTGTTCCTTTCCACCCAAACTGTTAGAATTAAAGGATGTAAAGAACTCATATCCATTTCTGAAGTGAAAACTAAGGAAGAAGAAGGCAGAGGTTTGACAAAAAGATCTACTTCTTGTGAGATCAACCCGATCCAAGATATTCAGTCCAACCTTCAGCCCAATCAAAAGCACAGCCCAAGACCAATATTCAGTTATGCACAAAAGAAATAAATGGAACCTTCTAGTACAAATACACGTCAGCCATATTGTTTTGAGAGAATAAAAGTTTATTAGGGAGGTCGTGTGAATAGCCAATAGAAAATAAACAGATATGTATAGATTTTCCAATTTTATTTTGGTAAAATTCATAAACTCTTGTATATATAAAAAACTTGGTTTCAAAGGAATACAACAGAAAATTCCACAATTCTTGTGTCAATATTAAATCTTTCATGGTATCAAAGCAGGGATAAGAAAATGATTTGAGAGTTCTTTTTATCCTTCTTTGATTTTACACTCATAATCACAAAATGTCTACAAAAGAGAATTCTCAGGCAACTACTGTTAGAGCAGTAATCGATTCTGATCATCCTTATTTCCTCCATTCTTCAGTTGCACCTAGTATGGGTCTTGTCAATGTCCCTTTCGATGGTAAGGGATATCAAGGTTCGAAAAGAACTATCCTCATAGCCTTGTCAGCAAAGAACAAGCTGGGCTTTACCACAGGTACTTGTGGAGCTCCAGATCTATCATCATCAGACTATCATTGTAGGAGCAGATGCAACGATATGGTGACATCATGGCTCCTCAACTCTCTGCCAAAAGATATAGCAGATAGTGTGATCTATTCCAAAACTGCTAAAGATCTTTGGACTAGTCTGGAGCATAGATTTGGACAATCTGATGGTGCCAAACTTCATCATCTGCAGAAACAATTGAGCGGGTTAACACAAGGGACAATAAACATTGCTGGTTATTTCACTAAACTTAAAAAATTATGGAATGAACTAGAATCAATGAATATAAACAGCAGATGTGAATGTGTCTGTACCTGTCAAGGAAAGGAAAAGTTGAAAAAATCACTGGAGGATGAAAAGTTAATCCAGTTCCTCATGGGTTTGACTGATGTCTTTTCTTAAGCTAGAGGAACTATTCTCATGATGAACCCCTTACCTGACATCAATGTTGCTTATTCTTTACTTTTGCAAGATGAGAATCAAACGAAAATACATGTGAATCCCTACACTCTATCAGATTCTGCATCATTCATGGTGGGACAGAATATGCCCAGAAACTTAAGAGAATCATCAAGATTTGGTTCCTCCTCTCAAAGATCAGTAACAGTACCACAAAAACCAATGCCTCATCAAAAGAATGCTGGTAACAACTACAAAGGAAAGAATCCAAAATATGATCCTAATGTAACATGCACACACTGCAACAAAATTGGGCATGTCATTGATGATTGCTACAGAATTATAGGATTTCCAGAAGATTTTTAATTCACTAAGGGAACACAAAAGCAGATCAGAGGCAATGCAGCAATTACTAGAGAGGAGTTTGAGGATGTGAACTACCAAAACATGGAGATGAACTGTCCAATTGAGCATCTCAATAAGGGGCAGTATTCACAGGTTATGCACATGATCAAACACGCTAAATTATCAGATTCAACAGGTGCAAGAAATTCAGAAATCAATGTCAATGGTATTGCTGGTACTATAACCAAATATCTTGGTACTTCTTTCTCAGTTTTCAATTCTAGTTCCTGGATTATAGATACAGGAGCTTCTGAGCATATGTGTTTTGATGCAAATGATTTCCTAGATCTATCAATTCTGGCCAAACCTTTAAATATTATACTACCAAATTCTCATCATATTTCTGTCACTCATATTGATGAGGTTATTATTCTGCCTAACATTGTTTTAAGGAATGTTCTCCATGTTCCTAGTTTTAAGTACAATCTTTTATCAGTCCATTGATTTTGTTCCCAGTTCACCTGTACTTTATTTTTTACTGAAATTGGGTGCATGTTGCAGGGCCCTTTAATAAAGAGGTCACAAGTTTTTGGTGAAGCAAAAGAAGGATTATACCTACTTCAACCTAGCAGTTCCAAGAATAGTCTCTCCTCTAATGAAGATGTTTGTTTATCTTCTTTAGGCAGTCATCACAATACTATTTCTGTTCCAGTTTCTTGTTTGTTTCATAAGTGTGCTAATGTTGTTTCCAATGTAAATCAATGGCACATTAGATTAGGACATTACCTTTTTCATCAATGAAGAGGATTAATTCCATTCCTTTTTCTTCAAATTCTAATTGTTATTGTGATATATGTCCTTTGGCTAGACAAACAAAGCTTCCTTTCAAACTCAGTCACATTTTCACTAAATTAGTGTTTAGTTTGATGCACATAGACACTTGGGGACCATATAAAGTTTCTACTCACAATAATTACATATATTTCTTACTATTGTGGATAATTTTAGTAGGGAAACTTGGACTTTCTTGATGAATAACAAAGAAAATGCTCTTTCAGTGATACAATATTTCCTGCACATGGTTGAAAGGCAATTCAAAACAAAGGTTCAGACTATAAGAAGTGATAATGCCATGGAAGCAGGGAGCAGCAGTACTGGGTATGCTTTCTTTCAGTCAAAGGGTATTATACATCAGACATCATGTGTTGCAACTCCTTAACAAAATGGGATTGTTGAGAGGAAGCATAGACATCTTTTTGAGATAGCAAGAGCTTTGTTATTTCAATCTAAAGTTCCTATTGAGTTTTGGGGTGAATGCATTTTAACCTCCACTTTCTTGATTAATAGAATGCCTTCCAAGGTTCTTAAAGGAAAGACTCTTTATGAAGTTTTATTTGGGATAGCTCCTAAATATCATTTTCTTCGAAGTTTTGGTTGTTTATCATATGCTTCCACATTGTCTCACAATAGAGGAAAGTTTGATCCAAGAGCTAAGGCTTGTGTTTTCTTACGGTATCCTAGTGATCAAAAAGGTTATAAGTTACTAGACCTTGCAACCAAACAAAGCTTTGTGTGTAGAGATGTTCAATTTTATGAGTATATTTTCCCTTTTTCCTCAAATTCTCAATTGCATCAATCACTTTTCCCTGATCATATTTTCATAGATCCAACTTCTTCCATTCCTGGATATTCTCCTAATCAAGAATCAGTCTCTATTCCCCCATCACCCATTATCAATTCTTCCAATTCTGCACCAGATATACCTGATCACCTATCTCCTTCACGATCTACTTCATCCTATTCTCCTACAGCTCCTTCTCCACCTTGCCTACCCTCTGTTCCCACTAGACAATCTAGCAGACCTAATAAAGGTGCCCCACCTTCATATCTTGCTGACTATGTTTGTAAAAACATTATTCTCAGTGATGTTACCAGCTGTCTTTCTCAACCTCTTTCTCCTCCTACTATCCCATTTTCTGCTTTGTCAATCACTAATCAAACTCTTCTTCATTCTCTTTCTGTTATCAAAGAACCCACGAGTTATAAAAAAGCTTGCACACAGCCTGAATGGCAGAAAGCAATGGATGTTGAACTTAAGGCATTACAAGCTAATAACACATGGGATATAGTTGCTTTACCTCCAAAAAGAAAAGCTTTACCTTGTAAATGGGTTTGCAAGGTCAAGCAACATTCAGATGGTTCTATTAAAAGATACAAGGCAAGATTGGTTATTAGAGGTGATATTCAAAGGGCTGGAATTGATTATAATGAGACATCTTCTCCTGTGGTAAAAATGACTATAGTCAGATGCTTAATTGTTGTTGCCGTGAAGAAAAGGTGGAAAATTTCACAATTTGACGTGAACAATCTGTTTTTACATGGGATCTGCAAAAGGATATATTTATGAGGTTTCCACCTGGTTTCCATTACCATTTTACTTCTCCTAATATGGTCTGAAAACTCAAGAGGTCTCTCTATGGGCTAAAGCAGGCATCACGTCAATGGTATGCAAGACTTGCCTGGGCACTTCATTTCAAAGGTTTCATCTCTTCTGTAAATGATTATTCTCTATTTTTTAAAACATCAGATGGACATACTACCATAGTAGTTGTCTACGTGGATGATATACTCATTAGAGGTGATCATCCAACAGAAATTGCTACTCTCAAAAGCTTCCTTCACTCAGAATTTCAAATCAAGGATCTTGGTCCTATTTATTATTTTCTAGGGATGGAAATCATAAGGGAAAATGCAGGACTTATCATATGTTAAGGAAAGTATACCTTGGATCTCTTGAATGAATTTGATATTTCTCATTTGCCTCCTGTCTCTTCTCCTCTTAATTCATCTTCAAATTTATATGTCGATACTAGACCTTTATTATCCGATCCTACTATTTATCGACATCTTATTGGTAAAATTGAATACCTCACCCACACTCATCCTGACTTTTCATTTGTTGTTCTTACACTCAGTCATTATATGCAATAGCCTCATCTAGAACATTTCTTTGCTGCCTTGCGAGTGCCTTGCTATCTCCGCAATGACCCCGATCAAGGAATCTTCATGACTTCTCATCCTTCTTTCGATCTGCTTGCCTTTTGCGATGTCGATTGGGCATCTTGCTGGACATCTCGTAGATTAGTGAGTGGGTTCTATATTAGCTTAGGGGGTTATCCTATCTCATGGAAATCGAAGAAACAACCATCTGTTTCTTTGTCTTCTACTGAATCAGAGTATCGTTCTATGCATCATTTGGTCACTGAATTGACTTGGCTCACCAGATTACTTACAGATCTATCTGTTCCTACTCACCTTCCCATACATGTGCATTCTGATAGCCAGGTAGTCATCCATATATCTCGGAATCCCATTTTTCATGAAAGAATAAAACATGTTGAACTCGATTGTCATTTCGTCAGGCAGCAGTACCTTTCTGGATTAATTTCATTGTCTTTTGTTCCTTTCAAAGATCAGCTCGCTGATCTCTTTACTAAATCTTTATCCAGCCCCGTCCATCTTCGTGCTCTCAGCAAGTTGGGTGTTCCTTCGTCACCCTCCAACTTGGTGGGGGGGGGGGGAGATGTTAGAAGTAAAGGATGTAAAGAATCCATATCCATTTATGAAGTGAAAACTAAGAAAGAAGAAGGCAGAGGTTTGACAAAAAGATCTTCTTCTTGTGAGATCAACCCGACTCAAGATATTCAGTCCAACCTTCAGCCCAATCAAAGGCACAGCCCAAAACCAACATTCAGCTATGTACAGAAGGAATAAATGGAACCTTCTAGTACATACACACACCAGCCACATTGTTTTAAGAGAATAAAGTTTGTTAGGGAGGTTGTGTGAATAGCCAATAGAAAATAGACAGATATGTATAGGTTTTCCAATTTAATTTTGGTAAAATTCATAGACACTTGTATATAAAGAAAAACTTGGTTTCAAAGGAATACAACAGAAAATTCCACAATTCTTGTGTCAATATTAAATCTTTCACAAACTAGTCTTAGCAGTTGGGATATCTATGGGGAAGCAAGGGATTTCTGAACCCTTTTTTGTTGAAAAAATCTACTCCTTTCTTATTGTAAAGAAATGAATCTTAAGTCGAACTCAACCCTAAAAATTAGCTCAACAGAAAAAAATTGCCCAAGATTAGAACATCACCCATCCCTTTTACATCTAATATGGGACTCTTCAATACTTATATTTTCAAAATTCGTATTATGTCATTTCTTATGAACATACTAAATATGTATATGGTAAATGTAATTATGGTAGTTATATAATTATAACCTAATTAAGAGAAGGAAATATTGAAATCCTATTAAGACATGGTTAGCCTAGGTTGGTTAAGAACTTGTATAAAAGGAGATGATATTGTGAATACAAAGATAGAGAATTCTTCCAAAGATTCTTTTCATTCTTTACGTCTTTTTGTCTTGAATTTTGCATGTTATCAAAGCAAGGTTAACAAAGAACCAGAAATTCTTGAAGAAACAATGGAAGGAGATGGTAGCAAAGGAATTGGAGACAATGGCAAGAAGATCATAGCGAAGAAGACAAAATCAGAGGAGAACTTTCTCTTCATACGCTCTCACATTGAACGACAACCCAGGAATTGTGATAACACAAGTCCTGTTAAAGGGTGAGAACTACAAAAAAGGGGCTTGATCCATGAGAAAGGCCCTGAGAGAAAGAAAAAAAATTGATGCAACAATCAAAAAATCGAATGATTGACTCATTAAATCTAAAAGACTGGTGGACCATAAACTCGTTATCAGTGCCATAGATTCACAACACTGTTGAACCTATGCTTCGCTCGACTATATTGTATAGAGAGGAGGCCAAGGAACTGTAGATCAATATTTGGGATTATTTTGCGGCTGTGAATGAGCCCAAACTGCAGTAGTTGAAGGCAGAGTGGGCAGGGTGCAAACAACGGGTATGACCATAGTTGATTATTATGGTAAATCAACAAAGTTGTGGAAAGAATTGACGAATTACGAGCAAGCCCCAATATGTAAGTGCAGAAAGTGCACTTGCAATCTGGAAGCAATTTTGAGGACTAAGAAAGAAGAAGAAAATGTATATATTTTTCTAATGGGATTGGATGAAACAACATATAAAATAGTGAGGTACAATCTACTTGTGTAGGAATTGTTACCATCCATGAATAGAGTTTATTCAAAATTGGTACAGAAAAATGCGTGAAAGAAGTCGTCTGTGGAAATGATGATTGAAGTGAAACAACGAAGTTTGCAGTACAAGAAAGATACACTTCTCAGAATCAAAGTGAAGGGAGAAATAATGATGTGGTATGTTCATATTGTAAGAAACTTGGGCATGAAGCTAACATATGCTACCGACTCATAATTTACGCGAAATGATAGACAAATAATGTAAAGTATGAATAGAAGATAGCTGGCTGAAGAAGTGCTCAACCACAACAATAGAGGGGTGGTCCAGAAATTGGACAAGGAAGAGAAAATTATCGGGCCAATGTCGTATTGATTAAAGATGGAAGAGAGTTAGACACAAGTTGGGTGAATGTTAGTCAGATAGAACTCCCTCTCCCCCAAACTTTGCCACGAGGACTGGTAGACTGTAATTAGGATGTTGGAGTCACAAAGATCAAATATAAAAGATAAAATGAATGGTAAGCCTGAAAACTTGTGCTGAATTATTGACTCCAAGGCCACCAATCATAAGATAGGTAATCCCTTTGGATTATACAATCAAAAGGAACATTCCAAAATTCTAATCAGACTTCCAAATGGAAACAACTCGATAGCTATCAAATAGAGTACCATTAAACTGAATGACATAATATGACTAAAGGATGTGCTCTATATTTCGGAGTCAATTATGTCATAATTAATTGACCTTTTAGATTGCAATGTCACATTTAAAAATTTTGTGTGTGCTATATAGGATCCACTACAAGGAAATTGATTGGAGTGGGTGAACATCAAGATGAATTTTACTATTTTTAAAATGTGTCACACATATGGGCTATAAAGGCGAAACTGTAGATTAGTTCAGTAGTTGGCATAAGAGACTAGGACACCCATAAGTACAAGTGACACAGTTAATTTCTGCTTTAAGTCTAAAAAAAATAGTGATAGATTAGATAAGGATAATGATGTTTCTTAAAGAAGAAAAAATAAACTGCAATAACATTCCATTTGAGTAATAATATAGCTATTGAGATTTTTGAATTAATTTATTGTGATTTATGGGGACCTTATGGGATTCTTTTTTCTTGTAGTGATTCATATTTTTTTATTATTGTGGATTACTATTTATTAGTTGATAAGAAGTAAGTGTCTCAAACCTTGAAATTTTTTTTGCATTAGTTGATTGATTGTTTTCTAAATGAGTGAAGGTAATCAGAAGTGATAATGAAGTTGAATTCATATGTATGAAAAATTATTTATTTGAGCATGAAATTCTTTTTCAAATATCTCGTATTGGAACTTCTCAACAGAATAGCAGGGTCGAAAGAAAATATCATCATATTTTAAATATGGCACGGGCATTGAGATTTCAAGGTCACCTCCAAATGCAATTCTAGGAAGAATGTGCTTTGACCTTAAAGAATCTGATTAATTGAACACCATCCTCCGTGTTGAATGGAAAAAATCCCATATGAAATTTTGCATGGAAAGACTCCATAATAGGAACATTTGAGACTACTAAGGTTATTGTGCTACATGCACAAAATAAGAAGAATACGGGACACGTTCGAGAGCATGAGTCGTCAGTATGTATTCGTGGGGTATCCTTATGGAAACAAGGGATGAGAACTATTTGACTTGAAAAATAAGAAATATCTTATCTCAAGAGATGTAGACTTTTACTAGACCAGATTTCTGTTTTGCTCAAGAACTGTTCGGACAGATTGAAAATAGGCAGTCACCAAAAAATGGAGATATTTTAGCAAGAGGGAATTGAATATCGATTATGAAAAACCTGAAGGAGATAGGGTAGATGAATCTGGAGCAGGAGTTTGGAAAGAATCATGTCCTGAGAAGGAACATGCGGAAGAAGTCTGGACAATAGAAGATCGCATAGAAGAAGTCCTAATAGAAGGAATATTGATCGAATCTCGGACAAATAGTTCGTGGAAAACAGCAGAAGTAGGAATCAATTAGGTTACATAAATATGTCGCCAAAATAGTTTGAAAACAAAGTCCACCCGATCATACACCTGCTCCATAATAACCTTCATGTGCACCTTTCCTTTAGCTCATTATGTGTTTTGTGATAATTTTCTTTGCAACACAGAAATTTTCTTACAGTTGTTACCATAAAAAATGAGCTGAGGAGTTTCTAGAAATCCATGAAAGACGGACAATGAAAGAAAGCATGCAACTAAGGGTTTAATCATTGGAAGATAATAGAATATGTGCAATCGAGACATTGCCTTCGAATAAGAAGATACGTGGTTGCAAGTGGATATACAAGATTAAGATTATTCAAACAGTACCATTATGTGACATAAATCACGGTTTGTTATCTTTAATAACAGGAGAAAGGAGTTGATTACGCTGATACCTACGCTTCGATTGCTAAAATAGTGATTGTTCGAATATTCTTGACAGTTGCTGCAGCTCAATTGGAAATTGAATCAGATGGATGTGCGTAATGTCTTCTTGCACAAAAATCTCAAGGAGGAAGTGTATATCAAATTGCCGCTAGTGTCGCGCCCTTATTTTGAACTAGTCAAAGTATGTTTGCAACGTCTGGCTCTTCTACCTGATTTTGAAAATAGTTTAGAGTCGCCACCTAAGTTTAGAAAAATCATTTGTAAAAATGTAAACTTTGTTTTAGTCTGTGAAAAATCCTTGAAAATCTGGGTAAGTGTTTTATTTACTCCAAGGGGAAGGTGTTAGACACCCTTTGGAGCCTATCCGAAGATAGTCCTTAAATTTAGTTTAAGATATGCTAGGGGATTAATATTCATCTGATTATTACCTGCTAAAAAGATGTTTAAAAAGTGATTAAAAAAATTAGTTAAAAATGATTTGAAATAATTCTTTTGTAAAAAATGTATGAGGCATACAATATATACCTATGATATACTGAAATGATATATAGGATGTATATATTTGATATATAGTAGTTGAAATAGTTGAGAAAATATGGTAAAATAATTTAAAACTAATTTTTATAATCAAAGATTGTGCGAGGTATGTAGAAAGTGTATAAAGTATAAATTATATACATATGTATACAAACACGATATACTTATAATATAAGATGTATGTAGAATGAAAGATGATATATGTGAAGCTATTATAAAATAGTGTACGTGTAGTGTATATAAAGTGTATAATGAAACATATATGGGGTGAAATATATATGCATAATTATATGTGAATTACAAATAACTTATAAATATTTATGTGCATGTGTGTATAAAATAATTTATGTAGTATGTAATATATATGATAAATACAAATATATGAAAAAAAAACTATAATACTATAATGTGTGTGGGTGTGGGTGTTTGTAAAATAATATGTATATACCTCATACTTGGACTTTTGGAAAAAAAAATTGAATTGGGCCAAAAAAATTGGCTGAAAAATCTGCAAACATATTTATATAGGAAAAATTACATAACTAAGCAAACTTAAATAGATACTTACAATAATTCACAAACCTATTAAAAAAATTACAAAAAATAGCTACATAATTACATAAAGTAGCGAATTACTATTTTTTTAAAAATATTTACTTTAGTATCTAATAATCTTGATTCTCTTTCCAATTTATCGTGTTTTCACTCATAGTTACTCTATTTTTTTCTCATTGTAACTGTCTAAAACTTTCTCTCACAAATTTTTCAAAATTTCTTTCGATTTTCTCTCCCTCAATCAGCACTTCGGTCATGATCCTTGGGTAACATTGAGTTGGTAAAAAAATACGATTTTTTATTTGTATTTCAATTTTTTTTACTTCGTATTTCTTATTGTATCAATTTGTTTAACATCTTAAATTTCTATGATTTTCTTCAAGCTTTAAGTTTGTTCAAAAATGGCGGATGATTCATCTTCTAGAAGACTAATCCGAGGTTTCTAAAAGACTAACCTGAGGTACATCACCTTATCAACACTCTATAGACAATTGTTCGTTGTTTGACCTATCTATTTTCACTCAAGAACAACACGATGATGCAGGTACATTCGCCGGCATAGAAGCTGAGAGGAGGTCTAAATTCCATAATGACCCAATTAGAATGCAGTCATTGATCAAAGAACAGACTAGATTGAACAAAGAAAAGGCAGTAGTTGAAGATACGTGAAATAGAAAAACATCAGATGATACATGCATTGAACAAATACAAGGAAAAAATAGAGATAAGGTTTGGGTTAGCAAAGGAAAAGGTCAATCTCAAGCGGAATCTTCAAAACTCAAACTTCCCAAAATGAGGGTGAGCTCATAAATTTAGTCTATTTGTTGATTTGTTTCATGAATGAACTAAGATTTAGGAGTAGCTATTATTTTAGGGATTATCCAAGCATTAGTTAAATTTGATAATTGTATCATTTTTTTTAAAAAATGACAGAAGTTAAAGAATTTATACATATTGTCATGTTTTGGATGTGTATCAATTTGTGAAATATTTCTACATAATGCTCTCATTATTCAACAATTTGATAAATATATCAAATTATACATTACATCAACATTTAACGAATTTTTGACTGATTATAGATTATTGAGTATGTATCAATTTTTTAATATTTTATTTCTTTTATAAAATAAAATTAAGGTTTTGGAGGGTTTTTGTGTATTCGGTGAAGCTTATTAATGATAATCAATTTCACAGTGTAGCTATTTAATTTCAGATACATGTATCAATTTCTGAATGTAGGAAGTTAAGTTTAGATACGTGTATCAATATCAGGATGTATCAAAAAGTATGTAGCATCTGGATTTACATGTATCAGTCTTTTTAACTGATGTAGGGTGTTTTTCATTCTTTTTATATGTATATCAATGTAATTTATTTTTTAGATGTATATCAGTTATTCACATACACTTCTATGTTTCATTTGTGTCAATTCTCAATTTTCTCATTATAAATTATTGTAGTGTGCTACGTAAGTGTCATTTGTATCAATATTCTGCAATCATTCTTCATTATCTGTCCTTTAATTAATACCATTTTTTTTCAAAAATTGAGTTATGTTGTGAAAAAGCCACCAACAAAGTCTCCACATGTGGCTTGCTCCTCTAATTAAAAAATTGTGACAGATCTAACGATCATCTTGACATAACAACAGATTAATTTATTCAACAACACTTGCTTTTGTGTTTATCTCAACCTGCCGCATTATGCAGTCTAGGCACAAATAGCAAGGTTCTTCATGGTATTTGAGTTATATCAATCAAACAAAAATGAGTTTTAGATGAGGATTAATGGTACTGTTTTACGATTTACCATTAGAGAGTTTAAATTAGTTATCGGATTACGTTATATCGGTAACATGACTGATTTTGTATTTCTGAAGAAGAATCCAAACAGACTTATGCAGACATACTTCAGAGGAATAAAAATTGTGAGGAAGTCTGATTTAATTGAATGTTTTCAGAGAAAGGCGTGAGGTGAAAACAACAACCAAGATGCCCTCAAGATATCTTCTCTATATCTCATTAACATATTCATATACTCCAGAGAATCAACCTGCTCAATCCCTAGAATCCACTTTGATCTTGTTGAGAGTGGAAGATACAGCAAATATCCTTGGGGTAAGGATGCTTGTACCATATTTTTAAAATTAGTCAGGCGTAAAATGACATATGAGAAGCAATATTATCGACTACTTGGCATGCCTCTCGCAATGCAAGTATGGCTTTACGAGTGTTGTTCTGCCGTTGATCCTAACATTGATGTTAGAGTTGGTGATATCATTCCTAGAATTTTAAATTAGAGAGTTGTTACCGACCAGATCCTTTACGCAGATCGATGGAAGAAATATTTAGTTCCAAGAACAATCCGGTAATAATTTTTTAAAATTATTTTTGTAGTTTAACTTTATTTTTTACATCATTCATTATTTATTAAGCATGTACATGATGTATCATATCAACCTAGTAAGATATCTTCTCTGAGTTTTTAATAAATGAATAAATATCAATTTAATTTTTTCAACACAAGAAATGATACACTTCCTTGGATATCTTTCAATGCTTTTTCGATACATGTTTGTATATTATTTTTATAAAAGAAAAAGTAATACACTGTGATGTTTTTATATTTTGTTGATACATGCATAAATAATGATACTTGTGATATATGTGAAACATACACAGTAAGATATATTTTCAATATTATTTTGATACATGTTTGTATATCAATTTTATAATACTAGAAATGATACACAGTGACATGTTTGTATATTATTGATACATGTATAAACATTGCCATGTTTACTGATAATGATACATGATACACAAAGAACTATTTTAATTTATTTGTGATACATATATACATTTAACACATTCTAATAGTCTTGTCTGTATCAATTTTAAAAACGACGGTTGGTATTTACAAATATTTCACCTACCCCAAATGAAATGAAAGCCTACCAGTTGCCTTGAACCTGCTGTTATTTTTTGAGGCACACACACCCACAGATTAGGATGGTTTTGATGATTTTAGCTCTACACCTCCTGTGTTGGGGCACAAAAGGCCCAACTCAAATATTGATCCATCTACAGCCAAACACTCAAAAAGGTCAAAATTGAGGTTGTAACTCATCAAACCCTAAAAAAGATTATAAATCAGAAGCGTGCTTCACCAGCGAAGAAACATAAACATGCACAGTGTCATGAAAAATCAAGCAAATAGAATGTCAATCCAAAATTAAAGAATGACATCAAAGGAAAAGCAAAGGCAAGTAAAAGTAAACAAGACAATGTTATGTTCTTGAGGCAAGAATTATGATATTCAAGAAGATGGTATGTATATATTTTACAATATTAAAGTACTACTTATATTAAAGTATTACATATCAAATATTAAATATTTTCTTTCTTGCATTAGTTTAATAATCAGTTTACAAATATATGTAAACTTATCAACGACCACTTTGTGAAAGTCATGGAGGTTATAAAAGCAAAAAGTCATTCAGACACAGAGATCATTGATTCTAAGGTAATTAAAATTACAATTCATAATAATCTCAAATAGATGTGTTTTTAATTAAAAAAGATATAATTTTTAACACGATCCCAACAGTGAAGTCCCTCCAACATGTTGGATGGTTCCAATGAAAGAAGAGGAGAGCAACATGTTGCACCATTGAGCGGCAATGAAAGTGTTGATACAGTGAAGGCCGCATCTACAGAAGAGATTCGAGAAGGACATGATTCCAACGTTTCGTATTATAGTTGAGTTTGTGTAATTGTACTTGTTTATTTATATATAATATAATATAATTTGATATATTTTCTAAACAGAAAGAAGTAAAGGGAGGATGTCCCACCGGTAGTAACTTGCAACATCAGGTGATACAAGATAACCAAACCGGATGTTCTCATGTCAACAAGGATGATGAGGTGCTTGTTTATATTTATTTTAATAGTTTAAGTGCATAGATAATTTTATGGTCTACATTATGTTTCCAAATAATTTTTTTGGCAGTATATATATATATATATATATATATATATATATATATATATAAATAATGGAACTGATACATATCAAATTATATCGAATTGAACAACAAATGAAATAAAATAATATATATTAAATATGTAATACACATATAAACAACAGGGGACATTGATTCACATATAACATGATGAAACCATCATATTTACATTCAATCTTTAAAAAATTAAAATACTGATACATATTAACATAGATACTATATAAATTCTGATACATTCTGAAATTGATACATGTTTCAACTAAACTGCCTACTTCCTGGAAATGATTATCACTAACAAGCATTACAAAATTTCACAATGTATACATAAATTTGTTAATCATAATTATTGTTATTTATTAACCTAACATATTTATTTATACAGATTCCTATTGATGCAAATATTAATGAGGCTTTTTATGATGTGCAAAATATGGGCAAAACGAACCTTAAAAATATCAAAGGAGATACATTAATGGAGACTGAAAATATGATATGTCATGAGAATGTATCTCTCATGGAGAAGTGGCTACATACAAAGGTGTATCAAAATATTAAACAACAAAAGGATTAAATTGTTCAAAAAAATTGAGACACATCTTGGATTTGAGATTGATGATGATCAATTGTCAAGCCAAATTCCAGAAACAAGGATCACCATATATCGCCCTACTATCCGAGATTATGCCATGTCAATCCACCAAAATAGGCAACCTGGCCCATGAAAAAGGTCTCCATATATGACTGATTTTGGTTCTGCTTCAGCTAGTGCCATCATTCTAACTCCTATTTTAGACAAGAAGCATCTATTTGAGAATGCCTCAATACTCGAGCCACATGACAACGACTTATTTAAATCATATGCAAAATGGATACATGAAGGGTTGCAAAAAAACCATGCTCAAAAGTAAGTTTATTTGGATATTAGAAATATTATGTATTTACAATATAGTTTCTTCTCATTGATATGTACATAAAAAATTAATTTTCAGGAAGGACAGGGATGATCATTACAAGAAAAACACTACAAAAAAACAGCATTTAGCGACAGATTATAGCGTCAAACAAGGATTCGTCGCTACTTAACGACGGATTAGCTACGAAATATTGATTTGGTTACTAAAATATTGAAAAAATATTAGGTATCTAAAATAGTGACATCTTAGCGACAGAAAATTAAATCCGTCACTTAAATTTGGCGCAAAAATTTGGTGTCATTTTTTTCCTACGGATTTAGTGATAATAAGGCGGCGACAAAATCATTTAAGAGGGGCAATGGATTTAACGACGTTTTTTTGTTGCTAATATTATTTTATTTTTTAGTTTATATATTAAAAGATATTGCTACGAAAAATATCCGTCATTAGTTATTTTTTATTAATTACCAAAATATTTAGCGACGGAATTAATTTCCATCGCTAAAATCCATTAAATATACGAGATACTAGGGCAAACTCGCTTCTTTCATTAGATTCATTAAAATTCTCCCAAATTCAGAGAGAGGCGGATTGACAATGGCAGCTTCTTCCAAATTCAAATACTAGGGCAAATTCGCCCTCTTTCTAGGGTTGACGCACTGAAGGTCTAAAATAATGGCAACAGTCACTGAGGTCTGAAACAGTCACCTATGGAGCTAATTTCTTGTCTTCTTAAATTGAGGTAACTTCATCGATGGGAGTTTTGGCTGTCTGGGGTGTTCTCCATCGTTTGTTTCATATTAACAATTGTCTTTATACTTTTCAAGGGTCTAAATGTTGATGTTTCTATTACTCGTAAGAAATCATCTTCTACATTTGTTACCTTTCCATCAATACCCGAATAGCATGTCTACTGGCCCCTTTGCCTCATTTCGTAAACTAAGGTTTAGGGCTTTGTGAATACATTTCGTTTGGTGAACGAGAAGTCTCTTTGGAGTTAATCCATTAGGTCATTGTGTATATCGAATAGAAGAGAAGAAGTATGTAGAGGAAGCAAAGAATAAAGTTGGTTACAGAGATTCTTCATATTATTCCTTCTATTCTTCTCCACATCTTTCCTCTCCAATTTTGGAATTATCGGTGCCGGAGCTGAACTTGACCTCTGGCGGCAACTTTTCAGTTTTAGAAATTTTGGTTTCTTAGTAATTTTTTTACGTAATTTAGTAACTTGCATCAATCAGATAGCAGGGTCATAATCTACAATATTATTAATCTCGAAAAGTAATTTGCATCAATCATGATTCTTTTTAAGGAAGATTTCGACAACAATATACTCCTTTCTCTTCTTATGATTATTATAGTTTAATAAGTTAGATCAACTCATCATCATAATCACTCTTGCTTAAACATATTTAAATTTAGGCGGTTTAAGCGGGTACATTGATTTGAGTTTGTCCCTGTTAAGTTGCACTACCTAAGGACTTGTCTTTATTGTTTGCCTACGAATGAAACAAGTCGCCAGACGTGTTCCACTTATGTTAATAAAACAGTAAGTAAATGAGATGGTGATTTAGCGTGGAAAACACCCGGCTCAAAAGGTGAAAAACCACGACCTGTACCTCCACAGGATTTTCTCCAACTTCACTAACTTTAAAGAGCCTCTTCAAACAGCAGATTACAACACTTGTAACCTAAAGGAATTATAAACTCTAATACCTAGATTTTCACACTCCTCCCTAGGAATGTGTTTCCAACGTCTCTAGTATACTCTACTTGAAGACAAACTCCTCTTAATCCAATTTATAACTCACTGAATTAAGATTACATCAATTACAACTCAATGACTAATTTCTAGTACAAGTTTGTTAACTCTAGCCTATTACTTTACTAGGACCAAGTTCGTCAATTGAATTTCTTCACACTCCAAATGATGCAAAATCTCACTCTCACTTTGTGAGGCACGACCTGCTTTGAGAAGTCACACTTCTATATACACACAACTCTTCAACATCTTTGCAGCAACTACTTTTGCCCACATTAGAAGTCTACTCCAAGTAGGAGTCCTTCTTCAAGTCTGTCTCTTGGCTTCCTTTGTGCTTTAATCAAACTCCAACTCTTACAAATCAGCACATGTACAATCTTTATAGAGTTGTTCTTCACTTCGAATTTCCCATCAAATAAAACTCTTCTTGACTTAGACTTCTACTTCAAGTGAGACTCCTTCTTCGAGTCAAACTCTTTGCTTCTTTAGTATTGTACTAGAACTCCAACACTTCAATTTTGCACATGTTTATTTCACTGAGAGTGAGTAACATGGCTTAACCATCTTTTGATATGTGCAGCTTATGTTTATTGAAATATTTACTGCTGCCATGTCAGCTTCTTTAGACAGTAAATTTTATACTCTCTTGAAACAGTTTGGTTGACATGTTTCATCGACTTTGTCAATCATCAAAATTACATAGATCCCAACAAATTCCCCCTTTTTGATGATGAAAAACTCCTTGCACCTGTGCCCTCAATGATATCTACCTGTAGAACCAAGAGATGAAACACTTGATTGAAACAAGTCAGTCATATGGGTTATAAATATTTGCAAAGCCTATATTCTTTCCCCTTTTGGCATCATTGAAAAGAAAGCCAATTTGAGACACTAAACAACTTATAACCACTGGGGCTATCTTCAAACAATTAGATATCAATCTCATGAAAAATATAATTTGCTCTTCAACTCTATCAGCAATCTGCTCCTCAACTCTATGGATGAACCTATTTCATCAAGATCCATTTTAGTGGCAGTGGCAATGGGAGTATCAATCTCTATAGCAGCTTCCATATTTAATATTCCCCCTGTCAGTGAGTCCACACTTTGTTCAATAGTTGAAACAGGTGATGCAACCTGCTCCTGAGCATGCTCATCAGTTTCACTTTCATCCTCCATGGGTCCACAAAAATTCATACGCAACAGGTCAAGATACCCGTTTGTGTTCACTTGATTATTTGAATGAGAATCTTACTTGCTTCTCCCTTACACATGCAGTACAAACTTTGTCATTAGGAACTTAATTTTAGTCAAACCTATAACCATGTCCTTTGAAGCAAGTTTACTCAATTGTTTCAAACTAGCATGTCCAAGTCCATTGCACTAAGACAAGTCAGACTTATACCCGGTAATTCCATGATATCTACCTTGTGCACATTTTTGTGCCTGCTTACACTTAGAATAATTTTCTTTTTATCTAATCTTTTGACCTTGCAACCCCCTTTTTTTCATCTGCAAAGGACACATTCCCCCTTTTTAGTGGAGTAAGTGAAAGGAATTTTTATTTGTCTCTAGTCATGTGTCTTGAACAAGCACTATCCATGTACCAATGCTTGCTTCCTTTCACTCTCACCTGAAAAATAACTCAAGGGTTAGTTTTAGGAACCCAGACAAGCGTGGGTCCATTTTTGTGACTAAAAGGGTGAATTAAATATTTTCTTGCCCAGTGTGGCAACAGGTAGTTAGACTTGTTCCTATGAACAGTTTTTAGCTTATTTCCTTTTGTCAGCAAAGTACACATGTTCCTACTCCTAACTGCAATTGGATATTCAGTAGTAGGATGACCACTTTTACCACACAAGTAACACATATCTTCAGTGACATTTATTTCTTTGTGAAAATCTATCCCAGCCCTTTCATTGTGAACTCTTCCATTTAGATTATTCAAAATTCTAGATGACTTGGTCCATCTACTAGCTTTCTCAAGATCACCTTTTAGTTTAGAAACTTCCGGACTTAATTTTCTTGCCTTTTCTTTTTCACAAGAGTAATCAACTTTACATTGTTTGAGTTCAGACTCAACCTTCCTCAATTTTTCACCAACTTCCTTCTTTTGACTTGAGGACTTTTTCAGACTCTCACTGACAGTTTCAAGTTCAACAACGTGTTCCTTCAAAGTACAAGTTTCTTTATCAGTGACATATTTACTATTTTTAAATCAATGAACTCAAATTTTAAGCTAGCAAGAGCATTAAAAAGTTGATTCCTGTTAGAAGTGACTTCCTGGAGTTTATCCACTAAAGCATTCATCATAGAAATAAGTTTTCTTTTAGAGAGAGTATGCACGTTTTCATTCAAGTCAGAGATACTTACCTTGGAATTCTTGTTTCCTTTATCAAGATTAGAGTCCCCTAGAGCCATGAATGCAGATTCATCAATTTCTGCATCAGAATCATCAGTATCAGATCCCCATGAAGCCATTATTGCATATTTGTCCCTTTTCTTTTCCTTCTTCTTTTCCTTTTCAGCTCTCTCTTTATCAGCCCTCTCTTTTCTCCACTCAATTTCCCAGAGTGGACAATCTTTAATCATATGATCTGTTTTGTAGCATTTGTAGCAAGCTGCTGGAGACTTCTCATTGGAACCCTTTTTGCTACATGTTCCTTTCTTGTCATAGCCCTTCTCTTTCTTGAGGAACTTCTTAAACTTTTTTGCTAGAAATACTATTTCATCATCATCAATATCAGGCTCATCACTGTCAGAAACTTTTAAAGCCAGTGAGTATTCTTTGAATCCATCTTCATTCATAAAGTCATCCATGTTCATCTCATAAGTTTTCAAGTTCCCTACTAATTCATCAAGAGTCATGGTAGAGATATCTTTAGCTTCCCTTATAGCAGTAACTTTGACATCCCATTTAGCCTTAGGAAGGACCTTTAAGACTTTGTCAACTTGTTCTTCAGTGATGAGCACCTTTCCCAGTGAAGATAATTCATTCACAAGTGATGTAAGTCTTGTGATCATTTCCTGCAGGGATTCATCCTCCTTCATTTTGAATGTTTCATATTCAGTAAATAACATAGCAACTCTGAACTTCCTGACTTGACTTGTTTCTTCATGAGCATTGACCAGTGCATCCCATATTTGCTTTGTTGTTGAGCAATTAGAAATCCGATTATACTCATCAGGACCCAATCCACATACAAGGATGTTCTTGGCTTTGGCATTTTTCTTGAGAGCCAACAAGTCCTCTGCAATGAATTCAGACCTCACCTTCAGAACTTCGACTCCATCCATCATCTTCTAGAAATGACAGGTCCGGTTGTGATCCTATCCCACAGTTCATAATCTTCAGCTTGGATAAAAAATTTCATTCGAGCCTTCCACCAAATAAAGTGTAATCCATTGAAAAGAGGTGGTCGAGTGGTTGATTGCCCTTCGCAGTGTTCAATAAGTGGTGCAGAATTCATCATGATCTATCTTAGGTGTAAACCTTTTAAGATAAACCTACTCTGATACCACTTGTTAGGTTACACGACCTAAGGACTTGTCTTTACTATTTGCCTACGAATGAAACAAGTCGCCAGACGTGTTCCACTTATGTAAATAAAACAGTAAGTAAATGAGACGGTGATTTAGCGTGGAAAACACCCAACTCAAAAGGTGAAAAACCACGACCTGTTCCTCCACAGGATTTTCTCCAACTTCACTAACTTCAAAGAGCCTCTTCAAACAGCAGATTACAACACTTGTAACCTAAAGGAATTATAAATTCTAATTCCTAGATTTTCACACTCCTCCCTAGGAATGTGTTCCCGAAGTCTCCTAGTATACTCTACTTGAAGACAAACTCCTCTTAATCCAGTTTATAACTCACTGAATTAAGATTACATCAATTATAACTCAATGACTAACTCCTAGTACAAGATTGCTAACTCTAGCCTATTACTTTACTAGGACCAAGTTCATCAATTGAATTTCTTTACACTCCAAATGATGCAAAATCTCACTCTTTACAGATTTTCTTTTTTCTCACTTTGTGAGTGCACGACCTGCTTTGAGAAGTCACACTTCTATATATACACAACTCTTCAACATCTTTGCAGCAACTACCTTTGCCCACATTAGAAGTCTACTCCAAGTAGGAGTCCTTCTTCAAGTCTATCTCTTGATTTCCTTTGTGTTTTAATCAAACTCCAACTCTTACAAATCAGCACATGTACAATCTTCATAGAGTTGTTCTTCACTTCGAATTGCCCATCAAATCAAACTCTTCTTGACTTAGAGTTCTACTTCAAGTGAGACTCCTTCTTCGAGTCAAACTCTTTGCTTCTTTAGTATTGTAGTAGAACTCCAACACTTCAATCTTGCACATGTTTATTTCACTGAGAGTGAGTAACATGGCTTAACCATCTTTTGCTACGTGCAGCTTATGTTTATTGGAACATTTACTGTTGTCATGTCAACTTCTTTAGACAGTAAATTTTATACTCTCTTGGAACAGTTTGGCTGATCTGTTTCATTGACTTTTTCAATCATCAAAACTACATAGATCCCAACACCCCCACTTCACTTGAATGCACTTTATGAGGTGAAAATAGTCTGATCAAATACTGATGCTTATATTATATGAGAAAATAAGAACATTAAGATCACAATCTTAAAGAGTAGGTGGAGTGATGACAACATTACCATGTTATGTTTTTTCCCATATCATATTAAAGTATCTGATACTAGTATTATGAAAGAATTTTTGGTCTATTTTGATGGTGTTTGCCACTAATATTCAGCTGTCTCTTGGAAGCGCTTGTGTAAAGCCTATATGTTTTCTTATAACCGTGCTATCCAGGCCAATTTGCACGCACCTTGACAAATTTTAGATAATTATTGCTAAAAGCCTCCTTTAGATGATCCTTCTTTTGATTTTATCTATTGATATTGACACTGATATTTTTTTCTCTGGTTCATGGGATTCAAATCTTCGGCACTTCCAATATCATCTCTCTTTTCATTTCTTTATTTCATAGTAAGATCATTCTATACTTGTTGTTCAAGTTTTCTCAAATACACTTGATTAAATCAAACTGAGTATCTTTATTTGTATTATAAAATTTCTTTTATGGACTCCACACAAGGTCATTGTTTTTGTTTTCTCTAGGTCAACAATAACAAACAGTAAAAAATGGTGTAATTATTTTCTCTACACTTGCAAAATTTTGAAGTTTTTTCAGAAAAGGTTTAACTCTCCTTAGTCACAACAAAGTAAACCCAGAAAATGAAACCACCATTACTTTGCTAGCTTTGTAGAACTAGATCTATTCCATTTTAGTTTTGAAAAATTGCGAATTGTTTAGCAAGAAAATTAGCGACAGGAATATTGGTCGTCGCTAGTCTTGACAACGGATAAGATCCGTAGCTATTCTATCTCTAATTCAGCGACGAAATTAGCGACAGAAATTGATCATCAACTAGATTCAAATGACAAAATAAATTATTGAAATAGTGACGGAAATGACTAAAATTACGACGATACTTATTTGTCGCTACTAATGGCAACGGATAAGATCCGTGGCTATTCTGTCACTAAGTCGGCGACGGAACTAGGGATCAAAAATATTGATCGCCAATTAGATTAAAACAATGAAATAATTTTTTGAAATAGAAACGGAAATGACTAACATAACGATGATTTATATTTGTCGCTATTATTGGCAACGGATAAATAATCATCGCTATTTTGTCACTAAGTGTGCGACAGATAGCGACGATTATTTTTTGTGTCACTAAATGGTTAGCTACAAGCATTTTATCGAGGGACGTCATTCCGTTGCCATTTCGTCGGCATTCCGATATAGCGACGAATTACTGATATAGCAACGGATTTAGGCCGTCGCTAAACACTATTTTTTTTGTAGTGAAAGTCGGCAATCCTTCTGATATCATTCGACTTTGTCGTCAAGCTTGTGGCAGATAAAAATCGGTTCTATCTATTATCTTTTATTGTACGTACTAGAATGACGAGGTATAACCACTGGCATTTTAATATCAGAACTAATTACCAAATCGTCTTATCAATATGGCCTCATCCTTTCAACATATGGATGTCATATTCTACTACTTGTAGAAAAAAGGCAAAATGATGTGAATGAAGTTTTCAAATACACCACAGTTGACTACATTTTTAAGACAAGAATTGAAGAGATATACGATAAGTATTCAAAATAATATGGGGACTTTAACATAGCTAAAGAAGATGTGATTTCTGATTACATCAAGGGTTATAGACTAGTGGTTAATGTACCATGGCACACTATTGATGCTGTGATGATTCTATTCAACTACAGAAATAGACATCATTGGATTCTTGTTGTTGCGCACTTTCGATATAGGTGCATCAGAATCTACGATTTATATCGACCGGCAGGTCACGATACTTCTGTCATGGATGAAGTCAATAAATTAATGAAACTTTTACCGCTGTATCTATCACTTAGTGGATTCTACCATGACCGAAAAGATACTGATTGATCAAGAGATGAATCTTACATGGATAAATCACAATCTGAACCTTTGGAGGTCCGATTTGTCAACCATCTGCCTTAGTAAGCTCATGGTAGCATGTATGTTTTTATTTTATTAGATATTGATACATATTTTATACATTACCATGTGATCTTTATTTTTAATTTTTTATAATTTTTTTTCACAAAAAATGTGGCGTTTATGTAGCAACATACACAGAATACTTAAGCAATGGAGTTATATACATGTTGATTTTGAAGCTAATATGCACCGATCTAGATATGGTGCACTTCTATGGATTATGGATCTCGAAAAACTGAGGGCGGCCGCAATTAGTGATGATGAAGTACTTACAAAGCCTAATAGGACACTAAACAAGACTATATCTCAACCAAACATTGTTATCAAATAGATTCTATTTTGAATCTAAACTATTATTTGTATTTATTCTCCCAGTTTTTATTTTAAGCATTTGTTTTTGCATGAATGAGTGGATTATCAATGAAGAAATTGATACAATGATAAACTGTATCGTTGTATCAAATATTATTCCTACAGTGTTTCATGATACATATTTTTTTTAATTGTACATGTAGTTTTTATTTGCACAATAATTTTTTTATTTTTTTACAATGTTACACATACAGTGGGATAATTGTATCTTCATATCAATGGTACATTCATCTTTAGTTATATCATAATTGCCCCCGTTCAAATTATTTTTAAAAAAACACGTATCAATTCCATGAAGAATATTGGTATGTTGGACATATAATAGGTATGTCCATCATTTAACGCGATAATTTTTTTTATATTTATTCACTTAATAAATAATATTTTGTGATACATATCAAATTCTAATGGACGCATGATTTGAGAATAATAATGTAATCAATATTATTTTATTAATAGTTGATATGACATGAAAAAATTCATGTTTGTTTTATTTGACCATTATCTCACAATCCTCTCAAATCATGTCACTCAATGTATTAAAAAAACATCAGTATTAAATAAAAATAACAGTATCAATCTAACAGGATAAAGTTACAAGTACGTTTATTATGACAACCACGGTCACATAGTTCACATTTAATGGTGCTATTCGGTAGTGCTTCAGTGAATGATTTATGCCTTATCTTTTTTGACCTTCCAGGCGGTCTCTTGTAAATGAGCGGCAAAACAACTTCTTCCATCACATGTTTTGGAATATCCCAATCTCATTCGGTGAAAAAATCAGTACTTCATACGTTTTAAGCAATGTTTCTGATTTGTAGTAGTCTGAGCAAAAATCAACTTCATCTAAAAATTCATAATTTTTATAACAACTCATGCATGTGAACACGGTATCTCATCGATCTAGAACCTCCTAAAACTGCATTTTTTTTATTCTCAAGAGAAACAATGAAACAACTACCATCATCAAATATGGTCTACAAGTATTCTGTTGAGGGCACCACCTTCATAACAATAATAATCAGTATTAAGTTTTTTTAGATACTAATAAAGTATTGTGTTTAAATTAAAAAGTACTATATTTTGATACAAATAAATAACTTTCTGCCAGTCAACTTATCATTTTTATTAGATACATCATTTGTATAATAAAAAAATAATTATACAATATATTGAAGAAAAAATAGACTAAAAATATTATTTAGTATTAAGAAATATCTAACAGTAGTATAGTTGGAGATATAACATATAAATACCTTCATACGAGTACATTTTGACTCATCGATAAGAAGCAACTTTTAAAACTTTTTTTTGAGTGACATAAATGTATATGTAGCATTTCTCCTATTTATGCAGTTCCATCCTGCAAAAAGATCCCTAATCTTTTCAAAAAAATTATATATTGGAGTTCATGAGCTTCTCTTAAACTAGAATTAATAGATTCTGCAATGTTGGACGTCATTGTCCAACCTCTATTAACCGGCGCATATAATCTAGCCCATTTTTCATATCCAGCAGATACCAAATATCCCTTTACTCTAACATCAAAATTATCTACTTTTGCCATCCACTCATCAAATTCATCTTGTTTGTACACCTTTGCCATTGCATAAAACACATCACTCAACTTCTCGTCGCTTTTTTTGTACTTCTTACTCACGTTGTTCTAAAGATGTCATATGCAAGTGTAGTATGGTACTGCAGGATACACCCTTGAAACGGACTTGATGATGTTTTCATTCCTATTTGAAATAATACATATACAATTCCGTTCACCAAAAGTTGTGTTAAAATTATCAAAAAATCATGTCCAAGAAGCATCATTTTCAGTGTCAACTACTCCATAAGCTAGGGGTAGTATGTATCCTGAAAAAAAATGTATACAAATATTAATGTATATGATCAAAAAATAATTGTTAGTAGTTCTTCAACCAAACATTATGTATCAAATTTTTAAAACATATTTTTTTCTGATACCTGCTCCATCATGTGTGCTTACAGAAACAAAAGACACTTATGTTTCGACTTAAAGTGACTGTCATCCACCACCACAATTGGTCTACAATGCTGAAATCCTACAATGAATGTATGTAGAGGTATAAACAAATACATGACTTCATTATTAGGATACTTATGCATCCTAATATAAGAATTAGGATACACTTTATCTAACATGTACAAGTAACTTGGCAACTTGCTATATGAATCTGATGGGTCACCCCTCAACATATTCATAGCTTTCTCCTTTGCCACACCTTCATGCATGAAATATCAACACCAAGATCCTGTTTCATGTCATCTATTATGTCCCTTGGCGTATACTTCCTCTTGTGATTTTCATATTTTGGTGCAATCACACCACCTGCAAATGCACTACTTGCTTGACATTGGTAAAACACCTTATCTTTCAATGGACATGTATGTCCATTGTGAAACTCTTTAATATTGAACGATGGAGACTCTTTCAAACTCGATGCCTTCAAAATCCATCCACATTCCTTTGATACACACCAGATGGTATAACTGATACAGATAAAAATTACATTATTAAAGTCAATGTATCATATTAAATGTATTATAAGATTTATATTACAGGTGAATGTGAAAAAAATTTATTATATATTATATTTTTGACCTTTTTCTATTATATTGATAATTTTTAAAAACAGATACAAACTGATTTAGTATCTTAAAGTTAATGTACCTAAATTAAAGACATACAATAATGTTACAAATAGATACATCTACATGAAACTATTTTTTTGTCTTCATTGACAACTGTTTCAACACAAACATATATTAACTTCACCAATTGTTAATTGATATGAATAATAACAGATACAAAATTATCGTATTCTGTATATATTATATTAATATATATTATCACAATGATATATAATTGAGGACTAACCTTTTAGTATTAGATCTAACAACTCCGCAGTGAAACCTTTGATCAATTGCATATCGCCTCATCATGGCAACCATAGTTGCTTTATCCTTGTAAGTTCGAGATTCTCTTATATCTTTTTAATTATGATTTGATATTACAAAATCAACTTGGTTGTTGTGTATCAATAATGAATCATCTGATTCAGATGGAATAATGGCTAATTTGTCCATTGAATTAGAATGATGAACTTGTTTCAAACTACCAACCGGCACAATATCAACTGTAAAATTAACATTCAAGATATCACTTTACTCTGGCAAATTATCTGATACACTGATATATAAAGATACAATTCAATATCTCTGTTGAATTTCTTTAACTCAACATACAATCTCATTTTTATATCCTTTCATATTTCCCTTGACTTTGGATTACCTTCAACAATGTATCTTATTTAAATTTTTTTTAATTGTAAAATCAATCCCCAATTACTTCACAATAGCCCAAACAAATTCTTGATACGAAATATATTCCTTGATGATGATTCCATCAATAGCGAAATCTTCAAGAGCGTTATTCGACCTGAATGACAAAACAATATTGTTATGTTAGACATACTTTTCAAACGATTACAATAACGATACACCCAAAAAAAAAGAGAGAAAGTTTCATCAAACACGCAATGATGATACACCAAAAAAAAAAAATTCTCCCCAAATTTATCAATTTTTCGACGCTGACTGTTTCAATTTTTTTTAGATACGGTGAAAAAAAAGACCCAAATCAATTGGAGATTCATTTACTCCCCCAAATTATGCTGGTTTGGTTAAATACATAATAGCGCCGTTATTAGGAGGATAGTTAGGGTTTGAATTTTAGATACACTAATCAAGGTTTTCAGTATTTTGTATCAAAAAAGAAAAAAATTGCTATTTTATGTAAATAAGATAAAACACGCTACTTTATGTAATTATTTTACTATCTACCCCTAATTATGAAAATTTCTTATATATATATATAATTAGGCCAGCAGTCCACTATCAATAAAAATTGGCAAATTTTATTTAGAGCCTTTTAATTATTTTGGGCCTATATGGACAAAATTCATATAGGCAGAAACGAGGAAATAAAGGATTATGCTAAAAGATTAACATACACAAACAGTAAAAAAATAATTAAAGAGAGACATGCTTAGTTCTTTCAAGACATAAGTAGTGACAACCTCTTACAATGACTAGAATTAAAATAATACTTACTCTTAATTAGGTGTTCAAGATAAGTGGTTCAAGTTAGTACAACATAGAAGCATAAAAAAATTTATTCAAACTAAATTATGTCTAGCCTAATAGTGAAGCCTTATATTTATATAAACACTTAATCAATTAAGAGGCTTGTACTACTTAAACATTTTAAAATAATGGGAATACATGTACACGTTGATTCTAAAATAAAGAGAGCTCAGATTTCTATCATCCTTAGTCATTCTTTTACTAAGTATTTTAACACACACATAAATGCATGTAAACCCGAGAGTAAACTTAAGAATAAAATAGACAACTTACTTGCAAGAACTATTACCCTCATGTTAACTACTTCTTTACTTGCTAATCACCATTGATTAACACCGAACTCATGTGATCACTTAAACAACCAAAGGACACTCTCTCAAGTGAATTCCTTAAACAAGAGGGAGGGATAGTCTCAAAATTTATCACTAAATATCCAACACATGCTAAAAGGATAATACTTAACAAAACCCAATAGGTACGGTTACAAGACAAGCATTCAATCAATCTTAGCTAAGTTATGTTAACATATTATGCCATATTGGCACCACATTCAAGAAGAAAAACTCAAGTAAATATTCTGGCAAGTTTAAAAATAGTAGTAGCCGCATATATCAAATTAAGACCATATTAACATTACTTTACTGTCTCTATATACTCTAACTCAAAAAAATATATTTAATCACACAAGAATCTGCTCAATCCAACAAACTGGAACCTCAAAGGAATGGATAATCACGTTCATTATTCTTTATATTATGCTAATCCATTACCGTTTGCCAGGTGATTTAAACATAAAAAAAGGCACTTAAACTTAACAACGTCTAGGTCTAACAGTAGATTATCATGCTTGTTCAAATTTACTCGAGTTTTCAACTCATATCAATCCTTTAATTAACTTATACTATTAAGTTCTAAAACTCATTCAAATGTTCAAACTAGAACACAATGATCTCAAGGCAGTTGGTCAATCATGCTTCAAAGTCAAAGAAGATTTTGCAAAAATATTTTTACACAGAAACTAAAATTTCGTTCAGATGTATAACTTATTTCGAGGCATAACTAACAACTACATACTATATTCTAATATTCAAGCAAAATATTGAGAATATCAATAGCAATACTTAGAGGCTCAAAACCTCACGGAAATTGTTCCATGCTAAATAGCAAGTTGTAAGCACATTACAAGTACATAATCAGATGTAAGGCAACCAAACAACCAAGAACTATTGCGCTTCACACTTTGCCCGCAATCAGAAGATCAAAACAGCTAATACCCATTCCAAACACATTAGAACTAACTGAAATCAAATGAAAATGTATTAAAAAATAAATAATAAAAGGAGTCTTACCGGATATTGTGCAGTAATTGAAGCCGTCGAAGTGTTGAGTCTCAAGACAGCAATACCGACTCCCAATGACAAAGAAGACATAGTGTTATGTTGAGTTTTCCCTGAATTCCTGCCTTGCTTCAGATAGTATGTTGTCCCCTTTTTTAAAATATTTTTCCAACATGTGTGTGTATGTGTTGCTCTTGGTCTGGATGATTTTCGAATGAATATTCCACTTCAAAGTCTTCTCCTTTTATAGGAGAAAATGAGGGGCTGTAGAAATTGAAATTCCTGAACTTATGAGGATTCAAAATTTCAATTTGAATCTTCAAGTTTTTTTATTGGAGGCGTAAGAAAGAAAGAAAACAAAGAAGAAGTTTGATAAAAGGGGAAAGGGGGTACCTGATCCACTGTTGGGAGTCTGCTCCAAGCTAACAGTAAAGTAAAAAGACGGGGTTGCAGCAAAATTTTGGGGTCTTCGAGAGTAAGGGAAGAGACGGGTTCGAAAGGGGGAAGGGGGGTCGCGGGTCCTGGGGGTGAAGTGGGTCGGTCTAGGAGAAGAGGGGAGGGTTCGAAGGGGGACTGGGCGGTCGGGCAATGGACGACGGAGGGAGCCTGGTCGTGGTCTGGCAGAGGTGGGTCTGGTGGTCTGCGTCGTCGTTCTGCGGGAGGGAGAGAGAAATGGGGTGGCGCTATTTGGACGATGGGGACAGGGGGTTAGGGATTAGGGGTTTTTAGAATGGGGCGAGTCGGGTTAATGGGTAGACGGGTTGGGTCATTAGATATGGACCGCCGATCTTACATCAAACGGTTAGAATTAAAAAAGAGAAATAAATAAATAAATAGTAATTACATAAAAAGAAATATGATATAACATACTTATATAAAGAAGGAAAAATAAAAACCGTTGGATTAAATTCAACGGCTAGGATTAAAAGGAGAGAATCACAATTCATGTGCTTGCCTATGTGGCTCACATGGATTGATTGAATCTAGTTGACAAAGGTTGAGAAATATGGCTGATTTTTTATTCATTTGTGGCTAGAGTTGCAATTTAAAATAAAATCAATTTTATTTTAATCATAGTATTTTTTTAATAAAATATCATTAATTGGTAAAATATAAAATCAACTAAATTGTAAAAAAAAATTATTTTTGTAAAATTAAATAAAAATCAAGATGAATTATTAATTGATTAATTTAATTAACCTTCTGAACTCAAACAAAATAAAATATTTATTTACAAAAATAGATCGATTTAGTATTTAAATTATAATTGACTTAAAATTAATAATTTAAAATACGTACTTAAATAAAATATTTATTTTGACTTGAAAAAAATGACAGCATATATAAATATATATGTATATTAAATTAATCTTTTTGGAGTATTTTTAAAATATTTAAAAATCGCAATAAATATCATAATATATATTTTTCATTTTTTCTCAAAATAAAAATGGCGAAACATCATCAAAATAATAATTAAAAATTATTTTCAGCCATTCAAATATTTATTTCATTTCATTTGGAATTTCAAAATTTTAAAATAATTAATTAAAACTATGGAGAGCCAAAATTAGATGTCAACAACCAGAATTCTGAATTTCTACTCCAGAGAATGTGTGACAATCTATATATCTATATGTTTATATAAAAGGAGGTTATAGGCATGCCGATGTGGCATGCTTCTATGACCTCCATTCCTATTTATCTTTTTTATGATTTTTTTGAGTATTTTCTTATTTTAAAATCTATATATAATTGGATATTTCAAAAGACAATATATTAATTTTCTTAGTTAATCTCAAGAGGCAAAAAAATTGAAAAGTTTAATTGATTTACTAATATAGACCACATTCAAATGCATATATATAAAGAATTTAAAAAGGTGAATGGTTCACTAATTAATTATACAGACCACATTCATATGCAAGAACATAAGTTACTATATTCATTACTAATTATTGTATAAAATAATGGAGAATTGAAAAGCCATGAGGCTATTTCTTTCACTATATATTATTCAGAATTTTTGTTTAAGCTTAGAAACCCACCTTCATATTTTATCCATCAGTCTCTGTTTGTGCAGCATCCATTTGGCTCGCTGGGTAGAGCAGTGAGGCAGAGCAAAAGGTGGCGAAGATGGGAGTCGAAGAAAGGATGGTGGTGTGACCTCTTAGTTCACCGATTGGAGGTGACTAGAGAAGGGAAGAGTTAGTCACGTCAGGTTTCGCCTGAGATGAAGAGGAGCGGTTCTGTTGGTGGCCTTATGGCGTCTGTTAAGAGGATGAGAGAGTTGGAGGTGCAGCGCTGGTGGTGGTTGCTGGTTTTTCCAAAGAATACAAAGTAGCGGCAGTGGTGCAGTCTGTCAAGACGATGGTGCGGTCTGTGTCATCAGTGGAGGGAGAGAACGAAGAGGAAGAGAAGAGCAAGATATCTCCGTAAACTTAGAAATATTAAACTAATTAATTGTATTTAAAAGTAATTTGGCTTTTTCTTTTTTTATTTTTTCTGCATAATTACAAGTTCTAATTATTTAAGTAATAAATTATATTCTTAATTTTTCAAACTAAACAAGCAAAAATATAATTCAATATCTCCATAAACTTAGGAATATTAAATTATATCATTGTATTTAAAAATAATTTGACTTTTTCTTTTTTATTTTTTTCTTGACTACCAATTTGTAACAGTTTTAAAATAAGAAAAAAAAAACATTAAAAAGGAAAACCAATTTTCTGAAATGATACTAGCATACTTACAGGTTCTAATTATTTAAGTAATAAATTATATACTTAATTTTCAAACTAAACAAGGAAAAATATGATTCAATATCTCCATAAACTTAGGAATCTTAAACTAATTCATTTTATTTAAAAGTAATTTGACTTTTCCTTTTTTTATTTTTTCTTGACTACCAAGTTTTAACGGTTTTAAAATAAGAAAAAAATATTAAAAAGAAAAAGCAATTTCTGAAATGGTACAAGTATAATTACAAGTTCTAATTATTTAAGTAATAAATTATATCCTTGATTTTTCAAACTAAACAAGAAAAATATGATTCAATATCTCCATAAACTTAGGAATCTTAAGCTAATTCATTGTATTTAAAAGTAATTTGAATTTTTTTTTTCTTGACTACCAATTTACAACAACTTTAAGATAAGAAAAAAAAATATTAAAAAAATCAATTTTCTGAAATGGTACTAGCATAATTACAAGTTCTAATTATTTAAGTAATAAATTATATCCTTAATTTTTCAAACTAAACAAGGAAAAATATGATTCAATATCTCCATAAATTTAGAAATCTTAAACTAATTCATTGTATTTAAAAGTAATTTGTTATGAAATAATAAAGAAAGAACAAGAATATTGTAGAGAAAGAGAGAAGGAGAGAAGTTCTTACTTCTATTGATGGGATTAAAGGTATGAACTATAATGAATGGTAAACCCGTCTATTTATATGGATAATTTCTCCTAACTTTTCTCCAAAAGATAGACCTTCACTACAATACAAATACATATATTCACTACAATACAAATACCTTTATAGACATTCACTATAATACAAAAATATTTATTACACTTCCCCTTGAATGTCTATTTGATAGATAATGTGTCTCGTTAAAATCTTACTAGAAAAAATCCAGTGGGAAAAAATCTAGTGAAGAAAAAAGAGTACACATATCTAATAATACGCATTTTGGCTGCCTCATTAAAAACCTTACAACAAAAATCCAGTGGGACAAAATCTCGTAATAAAAAAAGCGTACAACGTGCATTAACTCCCCCTAATGAGAACATCCTTGAATCTTTACATTCCGATCTTGTGTACCATCTTCTTGAAAGTTGCAGTTGGTAGAGATTTGGTGAATAAATCAGTCATATTGTCACTTGAACGAATCTGTTGCACGTTGAAATCACCATTTTTTGGAGCTCATGTATGTAGAAAAGCTTTGGCGAGATGTGCTTCGTTCTATCTCCTTTTATGAATCCTCCCTTTAGTTTTGCTATGCATGCTGCATTATCTTCATATAAAATTATGGGTACTTTGTCACATTTCAAATCACATTTTCCTCTAATGAGATGTATCATGGACCTCAACCACACACATTCTCGGCTTGCTTCGTGAATAGTTATTATCTCAACATGATTTGATGAAGTGGCTACGAGAGACTGCTTTATAGATCTCCAAGATATTGCAGTACCTCCACATATGAACACGTAGCCAATTTGAGATTGAGCTTTGTGTGGTTCAAATAAATACCCATCACTAGCATAACCAACAAGATCAGGACTGCAATTGTTAAAATAATATAAGCTCATATCAGTAGTCCCTTTTAGATACCGCAATATGTGTTTGATCCCATTCTAATGTCTCCTAGTAGGAGCAAAACTATATCTTGCTAACAAATTAACCGAAAAGGCTATATCAGGTCTTGTGGTGTTAGCAAGATACATTAGTGCACTAATTGCACTAAGATATGGTACTTCAGGACCAAGAATTTCCTCGTTTTTTTAAATCCTTCAAAGATTTTCATATATCCTTCAGTCTATCTAGACATGAAAATAATTTCATTATACGCATATCAAGTTTTTCATGTATTGCCGGACTTATGAGTAACCTCAAAATAATTATATCCACCACAAGAGGACCTCTCCATATAATAATGTCAGGATTTGCGAAAATTTTTTATGCCACAAGAATCCATTTATTCTCACTGCATTACACTTGAATTGCGTATTTTTATTTGGCCAATCATTTATCTATCCATACTTTTTGACATATTTGAATTCAAGATCCTCGTCAATATTTGTAATATTAAGCGCTACATTATATCAAACGTATCGTCGACGATCATGTTGATATCAGTTCCAATGCGAAATAACTTATTGAGGTCTCTTCATTTTTCATCATTTTCAGGTACCTGAACCTTTGCCAAGGTTTTATGAAGTGTTATGTCGTGGTGCTTTCTTAAAGCACTTGCCTCATCATTATGACCATCTTAATCATTTGCTCTTCTCCTTTTTCAAGGAGTTTTATATTTGGAACCGTTTGGTCTATCACGCTTCAGGCGTCTCATAGACTTTATCCTTTAAGGACCTTTCATTGGAGCATTTGCAACTGAATTATAAAATAGGGTTAGCAAATACATTTGACAATTGATTTGTAATATTTTGCAAGTGAATTATCTCTTGAACTTTAAGTTCACATTTTTTTCCCGAGGATCTAGATAATTCATCTCACACTCAATTTTCAGTTGCTAATCACTTCTCCCCCTAATGTTAGAAAAATTAACATTTACCCCCCAAGCTCATTTGGGGACCCATCTTTGTGCGTTGTGGTGGAGCAATTGAATCATATACTGCACATTCAAATTTTTAGATGAAATTATTTGTTTCTTGACCATGAACCAATTTTAATAGGGGAACCTTGTTGGCTTGATGCATTCAAGTGTTGCTATATGTTAAATAAACATATCTCATACCAAATTTTATTTGCGATTTTTGTTCTTATAACCAATGGTTTGGCCATATTTGGAGGCATACAATTTTTGCTAAACCAACTTAGATATGAACCAGCATTATCAACATGATTTTATAATTTAGAACTGTGCTCTTAATTTAACAATTCGAGAAAACAACCTTGCAAAACTCAATTGTAAGTTGATATCAAAGCACATGACACAATATCATAGATGCATCTATTAAAATTATATAATAGCAAACGGTTCACATGATAGGTGAACGGGCTCATATTCACCCTTTTATAAGTTTCAAAATTTCAGGAAATATAATTCCAATCTTAGATGATCAAGATCATTCTATCATGAGAACAAGCAACACAAGAGAATTCTTGAAGAATCTTTTATTTCTTCAACATATAGCCACGTGAATTCTCAATTACTTTTGCATCACATTTGAACTGGGCTGGACAACCAGTTATGCTAACTTATTTTTATTTTAGTAAACTTCTAGTTTACTTTCATATGTGATTTTGTCATCATACTCATATTTATGTACTACAAACAAAAGAAAACGACGGATAATCTTTTACATAAATACTTATAACCCACTTCAGTTGTAGTAATATGAAGATATTAGATCTTCCCATAATTTATAGTCTCAATTTTTTTTTCAATATCTTTGAAACTTATAAGTTTCCTTTTGAGACTTACTAGTAATACATTAGCTCTTCCAGAGCTCTCAAGTAATTTTGTGTACTACCGCATATTCCATCATATCAACATCCTTAATAGTTTCTCTACATAGTTTCAACTTAGAAACAATCTTGAATGTTGAAGAGTTGTATTCATGAACAAACTTATAGTCTTGATGGGTCCAATCATATCGTGCATTTGGGTGGATGGTCATCTTCAGGTGGTCATATCTTTCTTTTAGGCTATTCCACAAAACAAGTGGATCCTTAACCATGAGATATTCAATTTTAAGAATTTCGTCAAGATGATGACGCAAGAATATCATAGCCTTAGCACAATCTTGGTTTGATGCTTTATTTTCACTTTTAATGGTGTCTTCACGGTCCATTGCATCCATATAGATTAATTCAGCATCCAACACCCATGAAAGGTAGTTCTTGCCCGAACTTTGAAGAGCAACAAAATCAAGTTTCGTAAGGTTAGCCATATTAAAAAAAAGAAGATGAAAATAATACCTTGACCTTCAAATTTTGAGACGGTAGAGTAGTAGAGCAACAATATCACCAAAGGAATATCATTTATGTAGTTAAGTAATACATCTTTCAAAAAAAATTTAATTTTTCTTACCTCAAATCTTTCAAAGTGAGTGCTCAAGGCAGAGACTCGTGCTGATAACGTGTTAAGAAATAATAAAGAAAGAACAAGAATATTGTAGAGAAAGAGAGAAGGAGAGAAGTTCTTGTTTCTCTTGATGGAATTAAAGGGATAATCTACAATGAATGGAGAACCCCTCTATTTATAGGGATAATTCCTCCTAACTTTTCTCCAAAAGATAGACCTTCACTATAATACAAATACACACATACACTACAATACAAATACCTTTATAGACATTCACTATAATACAAATACATTTATTACATAATTTGATATTTCCTTTTTTTATTTTTTCTTGACTACCAATTTGTAATGGTTTTAAAATATGGAAAAAATATTAAAAAGAAAAATCAATTTTCTGAAATGGTACTAGCATAATTACAAGTTCTAATTATCTATATTCTTTTAAAGAAATATATATGCGGTCTCTCCATGTATGTATGAGGGAGTCCTAAAAACGTGCCGCCATTATTTTAGGCATGGTAGGAGGACTTTTTATTTGTTGTTGGAATTTATCAAGTTATTTATATTAATTATAACTATTTAAATTAGAAAATATTAATTAAATTAACTTATTTGAATTCAAATTAAAAGATAAATATTGAAAGTTTCTTTTAGAAGCTATCAAATTCTTAACTATAAAATATTTGAATTTAAGTTAAAAGATAAAATATTGAACACTAAAAATATTTTAAATTTGTTTTGAAAAATGAAAGTTTGATTTTAATTCAAATATAAAAATATTTGAATTTGAATTGATAAAATATATTTTAAAATCAACCACTTTATTTATGAACATATAAATCATACTTGAATTTTAAACTTAATAATCTCTCATCTACATTTGAATCTGAGTTGAAAAATAAAATTTTGTATTGAAATTATGTAAGAAGTTAATTAAAAGATAGATTTTTAAAATTTGAATTTAATACTTGCAGTTTTAAAGATGGTTATAACTTTTTCATTTTATTCTATTTGATTTGTGCAAATAATAAAGACGTTATATCTGAAATAGTAATATCTTGAGTTGTCCCCTCATAAACTATGCAGCATATCAGAAAGAAAAAAAAAGAAGAAGAAGAAGATTGTATTTTTAATTTTTTTTGTCCTTCCATCAGCATTTTGCAGGTGCATATCAAGTATCATTGGAAACAAAAATATTAACTCATTGATTAAAAAAAATCATTACCTGCATAAGATAGAAATATATACATCTAATCTATGGACCCGTTTGACCATGCAAGATGAAATCATGATATGAAATCAAATGAGATGAAGTTTGAAGTTTTGTTTTGGACATACAATTTAGGATTTTTAAGTTGTATTTTTTTCTAATGAACATAAGAACCCCATAAGTTCTAAAAACTATTCAAATTGCCCAAATTCTTATACAATCTTACCAAATAAGTAAAAGTTCATAATAAAATATAATACACTATCACAAAGCACCACACTAAAAATAATGCAACTTAAGAATCGAACTTTAGTTCAATAAAAAGTTAAATTAAACATGAGTTGTAGTGTACTACTCTTTAATATAATCCTCCCACATAGTATGGACAAATGTTAACAAACTATTTATGTCCAATATAATAGTTGTCAAAGGTTATTTACATTTATTAAATAAATGATTGGTAAATATAAAATGATGCACTTTTTTTACAAAATATAAACTTGTGGGTTAAATTTTACATTTGGAGAATCTCATCTCATCATTTGAAATTTCAAATCAAACTTTTTGGGAAATTTGGGATTTCATCTCATGATTTGAAATTATGAGATGAAATTGCATGTCCAAATGCTGATCTCATCTCATAATTTCAAACTGCGATATGAAATCGCATGTCCAAATGCCTACTATATATAATCATTACCTAAAAAATATTATAAATCTTTTATGTTAATTTTTAAATTTTAAAATAAATTTAAGTTATAATTTTGAATTCAATGCAATAACAATTTCTTAGCTTTATCCTAAATTCATCCCTTATAAATTTTCTCGCTTCTTTTCTTTTTGTATAAAAATATAATTATTGAAAGATTTGGACAATTAAATAATATAGAACAGTAGAATAAAGTTTTCATTTAAGAAAAATATATATCTCATGACTAGGAACAAGGCATAGCTCCACTATATTAAAAAGTTAAGCATAGATATTAATATTAAATTAAGTGAGAAGTTGATTAAAACACATATTCATAGTGTAAAATTACAAAATAGTTGGTATGCGATAAAAAAAAATAACATAGAAGTTATACGTTGGATATACGATTTGCTTCCTTTAGTTTTATAAAAATGTCATTAATCAGGTGTATTATATTGAAAAATTAAATAGTATTTAATATTTTATTAAAATAATATATTCTAATATACTCAACAAGCGAGATTATAATTTAACATGATTAATATTTTTTAGTATCGATCGCGCATCGCGGGTACCTATACTAGCTTTGAAACTATTTGTATAGATTGAAACAAGCACAACAGTGTTGGTTTGCGAAACTGTCAAATGCATTGACGACATATGGCTTTAAATAATAGTATTTGAATGATTCTTCTTTTGCCTTAGACGGGGACAATTATAAATCAATGTTCTGGTATATGTGGATGACTTGAGTATTTTTGGAAACAAACATGGTGCTATAGGACAGTTCAAAGACTAACTGCACAAATATTTGCACATGAAGAATTTGGGTATGATGAAGTATTTTGTGGGTTTGAGGTTGCTAAGGGTCTCTCTAGAATACTTTTGTGTCAACGCAAATATACATTGGACATAATTTATGAAGTCGGAATATTGGGAGCCAAGGCAATTAGCACTCCCTTGGAGTAGAATCATAAGTTGGCATCGGTCGAGGGATCAGCCTTTACAAATCCAGAGCAATATCATCGGCTGGTAGTTGACTTATATATTAATATTTCACGCGTAGTGAGTTATCGTATTGTGTTCATATATTATCTCAATTCATGCAAAAATCGAAGGAGACGCATTGGGACGCGACTCTATGGGTGGTGTGTTGTTTGAAGAAGAACTCCGAACAAGGAATAATGACGCAAAAAGACTGTGATCTCCAATTGTACGGATGATGTGACTCAGACTAGACAAGATAACCACTACCCGAAGATCTCTTACTGGATGACTTATTATGCTCGAGAATTCACATGTATCTTAGAAGACAAAAAAACAACTTGTTGTTTCTCGCTTTTCTGCAGAAGCCGAATATTAGTTCAATGGCGATGACCATTTATGATTTGAAATGGTTGAAATGTATCTTGAAAAGTTTGAACATGGACCATGAGTCTCCAGTCAATATGTATTTTGATAGTGAAACGACACTTTATATTTTTCACAATTCAATTTTTCATGAACAAACCAAACACATTGAAGTGTGATTGTCATTAATTTTCATTATATACGGGATGAGTTGCAGTTCGGTAATATCTCTCTGAACTATGTTCAAATGCATAAACAATTGGATGATATTTTTACGAAGGCGTTTGGCAAGTTGCAGCATGGGTATTTAGTTCGCAAGCTGGATATTCAAGATCCTCATGCTCCAACTTAAGGGGAGCAAGGGCGGATTTACCTTTACTCGAGGAGTTCACGTGACACTACTTCGTCGAATTATTTTACTAAATATACATATATATAAATAATAAAAAATAAAAATATAAGGTATAAATACTAAAAGGACATTATTTATTTACCAAGTTGTGCATTGGCTTGATGGTTTGACACTCTCTCTTTTAGGTAGAAGGTCATGGATTCAAGTTGACTTGGCCTCATTTTTTTAAAACTTTTTTGTTCTTATTCTTCATTTACTCATATTTTAAAATTGTGACACCGCTTGTAAAGAAAATATTATAATCCTATTAGGACATTATCAGCATAGAGCATCAAGTAACCTGTATAAAAGAAGATGATATTGTGAATACAAACGTAAAGAAAATTCATTCAAGGATTTTTTTTCATTCTTTATATTTTCTGGTCTTAAAGTTTATTGAACGAACTAAAAGAAAATGCATCACGTGAACTTAAATGAGAAAGTAGTATATATATGTATAAGTTATATATATTTTAGAAATAACAAAATATCTATGCAGCAGTGAAGGAGGTTTCCAACTCATCGATCATCGTCTAGTGGGCGAAAACACAACAATACAGTTACGCGTCTCTCAAATTTTTAAAAATAGAAACACTATATTTGTCTCCTACAGTTTTCAGCATGGCATATTAGTATAGTAAAGCTACATATAAACCAATTAGAGATAAAGAAAGATTGGCAGATGATAAATACCTTTCATATTAAGATTGTGAATTTATATTAAATTTTTAAAACAATTAATTTAAAGAAAGGGGCAACCCCCAAAATGCTAAGTTCGTCTCCAGTGTTAATATTAATGTAGGAAAACTAATCCTGACTTCTAATAATACCCTTCAAAATAACAACTTATGGGGGCTAAAATTTAGGCCATGCTATATTTACATAATTAAATTACTTATTAAATAATTTTAAAATAAATATTAATTAATTATCTGATAAAAATATAATAACTGATATGTTAAATTTAGGTAATAAAAAATAAAATAAATTATCAACATACATAACTTAATTTTTATGACTAATAAAAAATGTAGTTGCCGCTCTCACTTCACCTCTTATTAGACTCTACAAATCCAAACCCAACCCACTATCCTTGATCCAAAACCCTCTTGACTAACCATGGAGAGCATATATAGTTTTTCCAACATTTCTCCAATTTCTCAGCCTAAGAAAAATCTTGGGTTTTCTAGGATCTGGACTGATTGTACAACTTCAATTGCAAATGGGAAACTTTCTTCTCTGTCCAAGTTCAAGAATTTGAACACTTATTCATCTACCCTGAAGCTGCAATGTCAAAAATCAAGACATGCATGTGTAGTCAAATCAGTGGCAGGAGCTGATTCCTCTGTTGACACCACGGAGAAGGAAAATAGGGAGCCTGTGAAACCGGTTTACTCTTCCACGCCTTCTAATCGTCCTCTTCGAACTCCTCATAGCGGGTAACGGGACTACTAATCCATGTCCTTTCTGATGATTTAGTCGAATGGAATTGAAATATAAAAGTAATTTTCTCAAGAAAAGATTCGATGTTTTAATCACCCATATTCTTAGTTGAGAAAATGAGAGAGGAAGTTTCTGGGAAGAATTGAAATTATGCAGTTTCTGTTATCTCAGAAGATTGGAGAGGTGAAGTGATTTGGAGTTAGAATTTGGTTTTTAGAATGCAATATAGAAGCTGGATGGGTCCATTTGTGAAAACTTACTTTCTAGTTTGCTGCAGTATATATCATCGTTTATTTTGATGCCTTAGGTACCATTTTGATGGAAGTACCAGAAAATTCTTTGAAGGTTGGTTCTTTAAGGTATCAATTCCAGAGTGCAGACAGAGTTTCTGCTTTATGTATTCTGTAGAGAGTCCTTCATTTACCAAGAAATTAAGCAGCTTTGAGGAGCTGCAATATGGGCCTCGGTTTACTGGTGTGGGAGCTCAAATTCTCGGTGCAGATGACAAGTATATTTGTCAATATAGTGAAGAGTCTTCAAACTTCTGGGGAAGTATGTTTTTACTTTTTCGATATGATTCTTGTTATTTTGAGCTAGCAATGTCTGTCTTTGTTAATTCGTATTAAAGCCCCTCTATTGAAGTGGATGACCGAGCTCATCTCATGCTTAGTAGTGATTCCGTTAGTGAAAGCCTCTCCTTTACCTTTCATCCTTTTTTGCAGAAAAAGGTTTTTTCTTCCTTTTTGAATTCCCTCTAAGTTATTCAGAGCCTTGTCATTTGAATCAGTCATATCAGGAGTTTTCTCTTTGTGACCGCCTCCAGAGTGTTGCTAAGACGATGATAATGCAAACTCCAATGCTTTCTTTACTCATGAATGCTCTCACTTATTCTCTTCTAGTCAATCTTTTTAAGAAGATGATTACTTTCAACATAGCATACACTTTTTCTTTTATTTTTTTTATATCGACCAAGAATCAAGAATAAGACTGTATCGTTTTCCATGTATGTAGCATGCTATTCTGTTCATTTTAAAATTTTCCCAGTGCGCTCACAAATAACAATGTCTCATGATCAGGTAGGCATGAACTGATGCTTGGCAATACCTTCATTGCCCAAAATAGTGCTAAGCCTCCAAATAAGGAAGTTCGCCCTCAGGTCTCCACATTTCATTGTCCGTCCTCTGTTAAACTTTTAGTTCATTTTTCTTAAGTAATATATTTTAGAGATCATTTTCATGACATCACAGTTTGTACATTGATACTACATTACCTGGGCTTACTTAAATAATCACATGATTACACTAACCATTGAGTAATTTATTCAGTGAAACACCAATGATGTGGCGCTTTAATATAACTGGCAAGTGTTTGTAAGAGTTACTTGAAGCTATCGTCTGTAGTTCTATTTAAATTGACTAAACTATTACTACAGATTTCTCCCTTAATAAAACTTAAAGATCTTGACATGGCTGTGATAATAGCTATATTATAGTCTTCAATATCTAGGAAACTTTGGAACGACCAAGTATAATGTTACTATTATTTCCATCTAAATGGTGAAAGCGGGAATTGGGTTGTCTTTATAATGTTACTATTATTTCCATCTAAATGGTGAAAGCGGGGAATTGGGTTGTCTTTATACTTTGAAGAATAGGTTATGAGGATCCATGTTGGATGCGGAAAAAGCAAAGCAAAAAGCTGTCTTACATACCCAATCCTGTCTTGTTTGTCTTACTATAATAATTAGGCTATCTGCAAATATATTTGTCTCTGTAAGACTATTAGAGCCTGTTTGGATAGCTTTTAACTTATGACTTATAAGTCAAAAGTCATAAGTTAGAATTTCTAACTTATGGCTTTTGACTTATTTTTGTTCTTTTACCTTAAAAGTAAGTGCTTAAAAGCAATTTTTTAATTTATCGAAACACTATAAAACTGCTTAAAAGCTATTTTGGCTCAAAAACACTTAAAATAAGCCAATCCAAATGGGCTAAATGAATAAAAATTTAGTCACACTTTTCATGCATATCTTGTAGAATAAACTACCCGAACAAGTAACAGGGAGCCAAACTCCCTATGACATACAAAGTATTAACTTTAGCTATCATTGGTGAAATATCTAGAAGAATCATTCGGTTATTCGTGCACTGGTGACATTTCCTATAAGAACCAATATGGACATTAAGTATTTCTTAACTCTATCATTCACATCCCAGTATGCCCTATGATTGACTGTTTGTCTTTCTAATGGCTTATATAGGAGTTTAATCGCCGCGTCGCAGAGGGTTTTCAAGTTACCCCACTTTGGCATCAAGGATCTATTCGCGATGACGGGAGGTACTTATTTCTTTGAGAACTTCTTGTGTTGTTTCCAAAATGCATATTCTCTTGAAACATAGTGTAGAATAAATCAAGTTCAACAAGAGTGTTTGCTTCAAATTGTTGTGATGCTCTTTGAGTACTAGTCTAGGGGGTGTACCTATGGAGTACACTAAAGAGTGATTAAGGACATGTACGATGGAGCCAAGATCAGGGTAAAAGGACAGTGGGATGACTCATGAGACTCGGAGCACTTCCTAGTGGTGATAGGGTTACATCAGGGATCAACTCTTAGCCCTTTTTTATTTACCTTGGTAATGGACGAACACGCGCCGAATCCAAGTTGAGGTGCCATGGGGTATGCTATTTGCATATGACATAGTCTTAATTGATGAGACTCGAGGCAGAGTTATCGCTAAGCTTTGAAGTCAAACCCTGGAGTCTAAAGGGTTCAAGTTGAGCCAAACCAAGACAGAATACTTGAAGTGCAAGTTTGGTGAGGTAAAACATGAGGCTGGAGTGGAACTGAGGCTCGATACCCAGACCATCCAGAAAGAAAGTTTCAAATATCTTGGGTCTATTGTCCAAGTTAATGGGGATATTGACGAGGATGTCACACATCATATTGGTGCAGGGTGGATGAAATTGAGGTTGACGTCTGGAGTCCTGTGTGATAAGAAGGTACCACCAAAACTTAAAGGCAAGTTCTACAAAGTGGTGGTTAGACCGACTATGTTGTATGGAGCGGAGGGCTGGTAAATCAAGAATTCTCACATTCAGAAGATGACAGTTGCGGAGATAAGGATGGTGAGATGGATGTGTGGCCATACTAGGAGAAATAAGATTAGAAATGAAGGTCTCCTGGACAAGGTGAGAAGGTCCTCGATGGAGGACAAGATGCAGGAAACGAGATTGAGATGGTTCGGGCATGTGAAAAAGAGGTGCATGGATGCCCCAATATGGAGGTGTGAGAGGTTGACTATGGATGGTTCCAGAAGAAGTAGATGTAGGCTGAAGAAGTATTGAGGAGGGGTGATTAAACAGGATATGATACAGTTGCAGCTCACTGAAGACATGACCTCAGATAGGAAGTTTTGGAGGACACGAATTAGGGCAGAAGTTAGTAGGTAGTTGAGTGTTGTCTCGCTTATCCTTCCATACTAGTAGTTGTGGTATTACTCTTGTAATTTATTGTTATTCGATCTTTGTTACCTTTTGTTGTTTCTTGTACCCCAATTATTGTCTTATTTTGTTGGAGTTACTCTTCCTTTTAAGAATGTTGTCTAGCTTTCTTTAGTTCTTTGCCTTGGCTTCTTCACTCCCATTATTTTCTTTTTTTCGAACTGCATTGAAATGCTTTTCCTTGTGCTGAGTGTCTAACGGAAACAACCTCTCTACCTTTAAAGGTACGGAAAAGGTCTGCGTAAACACCACCCTCCCTATACCCCACTTGTGGGAAAGTGGGGTCTTACACTGGATATGTTATTATTATTTGCTCTTTGAGTATTAGTATTTCTTCACCCCATGATGGGTCCCCATCCTAGGCTACTTAAGTCTATATTATGTACAGAGTTTGATATAAGTTTTCTCCTTTTAGCTGCCCTCACTCGAGGAAGCGAGGAAAGGAGATGGTGCTGGTATGTTGTTGTTGTTTGCTCTGAGTATTAGTATTTCTTCACCCCATGATGGGTCCCCATCCTAGGCGACTTAGGGCTACATGATGTAAAGAGTTTGATATAAGTTTTCTCCTTTTAGCTACCCTCGCTCGAGGAAGCGGGGAAAGGTGATCGTGCTGGATTTAACAATCCTAGGATCTGGTTTTAACATTTAATCACAAGCATATCAAGGTTGTAACAGATATACTGTTGCATTAAGCAAGGATCTTGTTTAACATCTGAATGGACCAGAATGGAGTTATCCTTATAGTAGTCACTAGTGAACTTTAAGAAATGGAATGTACCTCACCTTTGAAGTTTGGAGAACCAATCTTTTTATCTTATAACTGCATCTCAATCAGTTTTGTCTTTAGAAAAAAAATACCAGAAAGGTGAAAAAGTAATGGCTGTCTGTTGAAGTAAAAATTGAAAGTGAGTCCTTATGCGATTTCTTCATCTCCAGGTAGAAGCAGAAAGAAACTGTAACAAAATGCATAATCCCTGTCACCATCCCTCTTGGTTCTTCTCTTCTGGTGCATGATTGTGGAATTGAGTTAGGTAATTGACTTGGTATAAAGTGTTTGGGGAAGGTTTTGCGGCTCCTTGAATTGTATGTTACCATGGTATTAGCTACAGTTGTTACTGAAACAATTGCTACTGTCTTTCTTTTGAAGCAAATTTCTCCTTTTATTCATCAACAATTTTTCTAAACCTTGTGGATCTCCTAGGCTTCTCCCACATTTGATGCTGTCAACCAGTTCATGAATAATATTTGATCCTTGTTATCTTGTAATCAGGGTTGGTTGAGCCTAAGATACTTTGTGCTCAAATAATATTTGTATTAACCCCCCCCCCCCCCCCCCCCCCCCTCCTCATACGGTCATCATGTGAGAAACACAGGTGTTGATCAATTGACATGACTTTACTTGACAGGACAGATTATACTGAAATTGTAAAAACTGCTAGCTGGGAGTATAGCACACGACCCATTTATGGATGGGGCGATGTTAACTCACAGCAGAAGTCCACCGCAGGATGGCCTGCTGCTTTTCCTGTATTTGAGCCACATTGGCAAGTATGCATGGCGGCTGGACTTTCAACAGGTAATAGCTAATTCTTTTCCCAGCTTTTCAGTTAGGGTTTGGCTTATCGAGCATTTCTCTTCTCGTATTTTATTCATGGTGTTCTCTGTTGTATGAGTTGGAAGCTCTTCGTTAATCCAAACTCAACAGTTCTTTCAGTCTGATCTTTTCGCCCAGTTTGGAATTATATTGTTCTATACACCACTATACATCCTCCTTTAAGTCCTCCAATTTTTCAATTTACCATGTTAACAGGATTAATACCATAACTTGGATCTTTATGATCTTTTGATCTGGATTGTGATCTCGACAACCATGTGGGGGATATGCTATTATCTAATCTGATTGGTCATTTGACCATTTCCAGTGATAGATGTGCCTAATAGGTGTTTCTCAGTTGTAGTGTTATCTTTTTAGTCTGTGATGAAAGGGATGATTCTTATCTATGCATGTTGAACAACAAATTAGCTGGCTTAAAATTCTTTTGTAAAGCATCTTAAGTTTTGCATCTAGGGGCAGCTTGAGACCCTAAGAGAGTCACAGAACTGTAGGATTGGTACTTGGCCTGTATAGAATAAAGAAAAATAGAAAAGATCAGTATTTTGGACTATGCCTTAGAAACCAGATATACATTTCATGTTCTTTAGGATTAGAGTTAAGATGCAGATATTCATCAGCTGAAAAGTTGAGTGCAATATTTTATGTGTTTGATAAAACATAAAAAAGGAATATAAGGGAGAATCTAATCATGAATTTCTTCTGCCAGGCTGGATAGAGTGGGATGGTCAGCGGTTTGAGTTTCAAAATGCCCCTTCTTACTCTGAAAAGAACTGGGGTGGTGCCTTCCCAAGAAAGTGGTTTTGGGTACCTCCCGCCTCCTTGGAAAATCACTTTGCAGATTTTTTTCAATTATTTGCAGCATCTTGTTTGTATCCAACTTGATCTTAGGATTGTCGATCGTTATATATATCTTGTATGCTCTTCTTTCTTTTGGATCACTAGTTTAGGGATCTGATATTTGCCGTTCAGGCTATAGTCTCCAAGAGATTTCTGAGAGGTAAAGTGCTGAAGAATGGAAGAATCAATGAAATATTTGTTATCAATAGCCAATGTGGCCACTTAGATCTCCTATATTCTCCAGAAACTCCGGAATGGAAAAGAACAAAAATGGTAGGTCGGCTGAACAGACAAGTATGCTGGTGAAAGAAAGAAAAGAAAACAATCAGTAGTTCGTCAAACTGGTCATATATGATATGTTTAATGGCGGAAATACAATAAGTTGTTATTTTCCTTTCTCAATTTGCACCCGACCTTTTCAATTACAGGTCCAGTGCAGTGTATTTGAAGGTGCTATTGGAGATGTTGCTTTGACTGCTGGTGGTGGATTAAGGCGACTTCCGGGATTGAGTGAGACTTTTGAAAGTGCTGCTCTGGTACTTATGTCTTGCTTAATTTTCTACAATTTACACCCCCTTCCCCCTCCCCTCTTTCTTCATTAGTTACCGTTTATGTTGAACTTGATTTGAGTAATGCATTCAAACAGCGAAAGAGATAGCGTTTCATGCTGTATCTCGAAGCTTCTACTTTACTAGTTTTGTTTTACTATGTTATTTCACTAGCTTTATTAATCCTTATGCTTAACAAATCTTGCAGATAGGAATTCACTATGGAGGTATTTTCTATGAATTTGTTCCATGGAATGCTAGTGTTAGTTGGGAAATTACTCCCTGGGGTAAATGGCATATATCTGCGGAGAATGAGACCCATATGGTAAGTTTGCATTTTGAGGATGTAACTCCTTTCCCAATATCTTACATCAGTGCTGAAGCCAAGCTAACATATTGGATTGCCTTTACCAGATGAAAATTAACATAAAAGACCCGAATTTCGTTGATTAGCTGGAAGCTGATTTAATCGTGTTTGTGGTTGATAACATTAGATATCTAATCTGGATATGTAACTTGAACAGGTAGAACTAGAAGCAACATCGGAAGATCCTGGTACCACATTGCGGGCTCCTACAGAAGAGATGGGTCTCGCTCCTGCATGTCGAGACACTTGTTTCGGTGATTTAAGACTGCAATTGTGGGAACGGAAGAGTAATGGGAGTAAAGGAAAGGTGCATGTTTTTTTGGGGCATACTTCTCAATTTTGGAAGTCAAAGTAGAGATGCATTGACTTACGATAAGTAATACAAAAGTGTCACACTTGGGAATCTGAACCCAGAGATGTAGAGTCTTTTTAGGGGTCATTTGGTTTTAGAAATTAAGTAAACTTGATCTCCATATAAAACTCTATACTATACAACGGCGTGTTGTATTACTAATACCGGAATACTTCCTATTTCATACTGCTTTTGCATTTGTTCTTCTTTTAGTTCATTGATACTGTTGATGTTTGTAGGTTATTTTGGATGTTACAAGCAATATGGCAGGTCTAGAAGTTGGGGGAGGACCATGGTTCAACACTTGGAAGGCAAAAGCACAGATGCCAGAAATTGTTACTCGAGCTATAAATGTTCCTGTGGATTTGGATGGCATATTCAGCTATGTTCCACTTCTCAAACCTCCTGGCCTTTGAGCAAAGGCAAACAGGGAGCAACTTAATGGCAAAATTTGCTACAGAATGAGAATCATTATTCTTAATTACATTCTGTAAAAGGAAAAGGATCAAAAATGTTCCTAAACTATGCAAAATTGAATAAAAATGCTCTTTATTAATAGTTTGGTTCAAAAATGCTCCTCTCGTCAATGTTTTTGGTCCAAAAATGCCCCTACCTCTATTTTGGGTCCAAGTAACAGTAGGGATTCTTTGACCAGACTATTAAACCCATGAAAGCTTATTTTATTTCCTGAAATACATGGGACATAAAAGTGATTGCATATTTCATCTAACAAAATCTTGTTGGAAAATTTATAGCTGTGCAGATGTTATTTCAGAAACCAGTAGTATGTCTGTAATTAACAATTCAGAGCATCTCTGTATTCTTTTTATGGAAGACAAATTTGGTAAGTTGAGTACTGCAATACATAACTAAATTTATAAAATTTATTTGATGAACAAATTGTCAAAAGGTATTGTGCACGAAATGTCCACTGAAATGAATGGTAAGGACCTAAACTCTAAAAGTAGCTGAATTCTATTTACTTTGACCAAGAAAACAAAAGAAAAAGAGAAGCAAAAGCTTCAAGACCTTCAATCACTCTCTTATGCCTTTGGGTTAAGCGAAGAACTGTGGGACAATCTTGTTTTTTTCTTTTTCATCAGCTTGAACAAGCATGACCTTCCTCCAATGGTTAGACTGGCACTGCATATGGCGAAGTCCAGTCAGCATTGAAGATTTCTTGAAGTTGTGAAACAATGGCAGGTTGATACGTCCCAAAGCTAACGCCTGCTGTGGTATAAAAGTAGTCCCACACCAGGTTGCTGGTGCTTATGTGTGCACGCACATCACTAACTGCATATTTACCATGATTAACCCGCGTATAACCAGGATAGGTATTCCCGGTGGCAGCACCATTAAGTGCTGCAGGTCCAGTTGAATTGTATCCTGGAACGATGTAATACTTGATCTCAACTTTACCAGAACAGTGGTTGTCCTCTGAAGAAGAGCATAGGGTGTTGGAGTAAAGCAGGGACTTCAGATACTGATCCGTGTTGTTTTTAAAATGAGCCCACTTTGCGACCAGTATTTGAACCTTTGCGCCCTTGGAGAAGACAACCTGCATTTAGGAAATTATTAAAATTTTTAAGGTATAACTAATTTCACACGCAGGATGAGGGTAAATAATCTTGAATCTTTGAAAGGATCTCAAGGTTGGTCATGCTCCAATCAAGGACAAACACATGCTGCCCTGAGATATAGTGATTATTATAACTGAGAAATCGCTTAGTGTTAGTGGCGCACGGTTCGAAACTTGGTGGATAAAGGATCCACCCCTCTACCCTCTCCACCTATGTTTTTATTTGCGGCAGGGTTTGAACCCGTGATGTATGTCTAATCACATATCACGTGTTGCTCTTGCCACCAGATCAAAGTTTGGACTCTTCAATAAGGGTCTATATTTTTAAAAAAAATTTAAATATAATGGTCTATATATTAACCTTTACCATTGTTATAGAGTGAAATAGGACTACAAGATGCTTTTTTCCTATTGAAACCATCTAATGCACAGTAATGTAGGAAGCAAGAAAACTAGCTAATCTCCAGCTCATACCCAGTTTCTCCCATGTCCTGCCACTATGTTGCCCCCCAAGGAACATAACCACTACCTAGTTGAGTAAGCTGCAATTTTAACAATTCTCTCTGTATACTTTCTGCAGCTCTCCTCCTAAATTATTCTTTTTAAGAGACTTTATTTTGAAGTAATTTGTCTTTTGCACATGACCTCTTCTTTTATTCGCTAAAGCATTAACAAGAACTTAAGTACTCTCAGAAGTCAAAAGCATAAAATAAAATTAAAAAAGGCCATACTACGGCAAGAAACATGAGGAAATTGCGATCAGCTTCCACAGAATGAACTATTTCATGGTTTACCATAATATTTGATTTCAAACCTGGCAATACGTTTACCGGCATACTTTAACCTGATATTGCACCACAAGTATTTTGTAAACCAAAAGAGAAAAGGAGAAATTATGAACTAACTAGCAGATTTATGCAGTACAAAAAGGAAAAAGAATAGTTAATAATCACAAACTATCCTCGAGAAATTCAATTAACAATTTTCACAATGATGAAACAGTTATAATGATTGCCACCTAATAGCATCCTAGAAATAATTCAGGACAAAGCTGGAACGGCGGAACGCGAGAAACTGGATTAGGAAGCAAATGCATTAAGCATGATGGCAAAATAAGTTGGTGTATACCCTCTTGCCTAGTAGTAGGATTCATCTTTTGCTAAGAATTGAGTAAAGGTACTGTTTACTCTTATGCCAGATTATTTTTGTATTCAGCTTACCAATCTATAATTTTTCAAGTGTTCTTCCACAAACCCAAGCACAGCTACCAATTCCAGTTATCCTGGTTCCTCAAGTTTGAGTTGGTTGATAGACGGAGTGAACGTCCCTAGTGTGTACTTGGAACAATTTTTTTCTTCTCTTCTACCATGAACACATCATTTTAAGAAATTCGAAGTACGCAAGGGGATAATTTTCACATCAGATTCAGTTTAAACAACATGAGCAGAGCCTCATCAGATTAGGAGAACATAGAGTTCATCAGAAAGAGGATACTCTATTTTATTTAATTCAAACAGCACACATTAGAGAAACCTAGCTGCAGTACTTCTTTAGATATTGCTTTTAGCTTTCAAGGGAAAAGGTGCATCATTCATTTGAGCTGTATAAGCAATAGTACTAATCAAGGGCGGGCGGAGCTAGAACTTTTGACAAGGGTGATTCAAAAAGGTAAACTGAATGTCTCTAGAGACACTCGAACCCTCAATAATGGGCTACAGATTAAGCCCTTCGGCCGCTGAACTGCAACTCATATTGTGTTAAGGGATTCAAAACTTAATATATTGACCTTATATATATAGTGTAATTTTGTGTCGAAGGGGTTCAGTTGAAACCCTTGCACCCCCATAGTTCCGCCCCCCATACTAATCAGGTATCAAGAAATACCTAATTCTAAAGTTTCACTTAAATCCATTTAAAAATTACAGTCTAATACACCATGCAAACTGGAGCGGATGTACCATTATAGATACGAGTTCAATTGAACCCATAACTTCCTACGTGGAGTATAACTTTATGCTTAAATATTTACTATAACTGTAATAAATAGTAGACATGAACTCATAACTTTAAAAGTATAATAGGTTTAATTCTAAGAATCTTAAAGGTTTAAACCCATAAAATTTAAATTTTGGATCTGTCTCTGCATGCAAACAGTACGAGAACTTCAATCAGAAATCAAAACAAATACTCCCTTTGTTCCAATTTATGTGGCATAGCTTGAATCGTCACAGAGTTTAAGAAAGAAAGTAAGACTTTTGAAACTTGAGGTCTAAAACATGTCATAGCTCGTCAAACTGGTCATATATGTAACTTATAAATACAGTGTAATTTTCAGATGAAGGGGGTTCAGTTGAACCCCTTGCACCCCTGTAAGTTCCACCCCGGTAGTAATCAGGTATCAGGAAATACCTAATTCTAAAGTTTCACTTAAATCCATTTAAAAATTACAGAGGAACCATGCGGTCTAATACACCATGCAAACAGGAGCAGATGTACCATTAAAGATATGGCTTCAATTGAATCCGTAACTTTCGATACGCAGTATAACTTTATACTTACAAATTTACTAAAATTGTAATAAATAGTAGACATGAACTCATAACTTTAAAATTATAATAGGTTTAATACTAAGAATCTTAATTTAAATTTTCGATCCGCCTCTACATGCAAACAGTACGAGAACTTCAATCAGAAGTCAAAACAGATACTCCCTCTATTTCAATTTATATGGCATAACTTGAATCGTCATAATAGAGTTTAAGAAAGAAAGTAAGACTTTTGAAACTTGAGGTCTAAAACATGCTATAGCATTTGTGTAGCTATAAATTTTTGAATTTGTGGCCTTAAACATGTCATACCATTTGCGTGGTTATAGAAGTTTCTCACGAAGGGTAAAATGGGAAGTGTAAAGTTAATTGTTCCTAAATTTAGTATTGCACTCTTTTGGAACAAAATCAAAAAGAAACTGAATCACATAAAAGAGGGTGTATATGTCTATAAGCTGGACATGGAAGATTAACACACAAAAGATGGAAGCACAAGTTACCTCTGAAATAGCTAAAGAAAGTGATGGCCAATAAACTGTTTCTTTTGTGTATCCTGACTGACCAAGCCAATCCATGGTGTTGATTCTGACTGTTCCTCCTTTTGCTACTGATTTAATGGTGTCCACCCAAGCCTGTTCATCTGTTTGGTACTTACCAAACAAGAGCTGCAACCAAGGGGCTGGATAAGTATGCAATTTACAAAGGGACATGATTGTAATGATTAATTCATCTTAGCAGTTGAGCACATTTAGCAGTTGAGGATATTTAGATTAAGTAGGAGATGTTAGATTTTATTAACAGTGTCCTGCTCTGAACACGTGAAAAATAAAAACTATTTATATGATAGTCAGACCTTTTGGAAAGAGCCGCGAAATTAAGTTCTTAGATGAACAAGGGAGGTATTTAACTTCTGCTTATGTCTAATGAAATTAGCGTATCCACATTTGTAGGCACTCCCAGAAAATGTAATTTGCTCAAGAATTTGTATCCGTCATTTCTGGAGAGTTCACTACATGAATAAAGGGCTATATAAACATGATTGGATTTACATACTCGGTGACTTACCACAGTGTACATAAGAAAAAAAAAATATGAAAAAGTAAACCCCCAAGAGAAAAATGTCATATGAGAACAGATGAAAATGAAGACTAGTTGATTGTAAAAGGGTGCCTCAATCACATACCTCTGGAGGAGCAAATGAAAGATAGCTGAGTTGAGGATCGGAAAATGAATCATTGACTCCAGGTGTCTCTATGGAAATGTGAGACATGTTCGGGTCTGACAATACAGGATAGCCAGAGACGTGAGCAACTTCCATGTATTTGGGAAGTGGTGATCTGTCGAGACACAACATAATACCCTATTAATAACAGTAAGGCCTGGGCAGGAAGTTTTCTATCACTTCGTTTTCTTAGTAGGAAATTTGATCATGTTAAAGTCGATTCCGAGATTATTTTGCAAACTTGAACACCTGATGTTTCGAGTGCAATCCTATTTGTGTTCCGAATACATCAGGAAGGAGGGTTTCAGCAGAGAGGTATGGGAGAAACTATAGCAAGGTATTTAGCAGCTCCCCAGATGAATTTTTCGCAGACATCTCTTAATTTGTCTTTGGGTTCTAATTTCAAATTTGGTTTGGTTATCTGTACTTCCATAGAGTAAAAGGACAGATTTTTCAACCTGTAGAAGTAGGAATACCCAAAAGCATCGACTTTTGCATACCATTATGACTTCTATTTTTACATTTTCCTTTGTTGCTTCTTTATGCAATTATTATGTGCAAGAAAATATAAAAGAATTCTCCACTCTTATGAAGTTGCTGTAAGATGTGGAGAAAAAGGGGAAAAGCCAGTTACTTAAAAGAGTGTCTGAATCTTTATTTTTCACATACCTGCACCTTTCTTTAGGATTTATAAAATGGGACCAACATGGAACCTTGCGATTAATCTGCCACTGTTGATCCCATACTGATCTTGTGTAAGCTGAAACATCAAGGTGGGCAAGTTTCCAAAGGTTGTTATAGTAGATTTCAACCTTTTCTGCTATTTCTGAGCAACCAGTGAGATATATTCCCAATTCTTTTACCTGAATACAGTGGAGAACCAGGCTAGTTCCATAAACCAAGAAGCAAAACAACAAATGTGAATGCGATGTACTGGAATTCAGTTATGGCATATGCTGTCAACTTTGGAGGGGGAACTATGAGAACCAAAATCTCTTTTCTTTGCTGTTGCAAATATGCTTAAAGGCCAGTAGCACTTGGTGAAAATTTTGCTTATTAATTTGGACCAAAGTTATACCTGAGTAAGAGATTTCCAGTCATTGTTTGCAGACCCAATATAAACATCTCTACTGTCTGAGATCCAAACTTTAGCATGAACTACGCCTGATCCCCACCAATCGCTAAGAAGCAATGTAACATTCTTTACATTTGGCCTCCCTGATGCTAAGTTGGATGGTTCTTCCGTGTAATCAGGATAAACTCCGGAATGCTGTAAAAGTCTGAACTATGATTAGTTCCAACAGAACTGGAAAAATCAGCATATGCACATACAAGCGAAACAAACACATGTTTTACTTTGGTGGTTGAAGCATGCACCAAAAAGGTTATAGCATATATATATCTGTAAGGAACATAAATATTTCTACTTTAGGTCAACTACGATTACTGGAAGCTAGAATTTAACCTTGGCATCCATGTAAAGCCAAATAAGAGATTATTTAGAAAAAATCTACAGCTGACGTTTCATTTCCAGCTTTCCCCTATTTAATTTTTGATTTTTTTTACAACAAAGAATCCCGAGGGCCAGTTGGCACACGGTTCAAAACTTGGTGGATAGTGGACATGACCCTCTACCCTTCTCTACTTAAACACCAGGCTTTGTTTGCAGATGTGCATCCAACCGCACATCACAAGCTGTGTCTTACCACTAGACCAAACCCCTGGGGGCCCTTTACAATTTTGGATATTACAAATTAGAAACTGATAAAGTGATTATTGATTACCCATAATTTAATCACTGTGAGGATATGTAAAAGGGTCAAAGAGATTCTCTTGCAACTCTATTTTGGTTAGGATATACATGTCTTCAGTCTCTTTCCCAACTTGACTTGTAAAGGAAAACACGAAAAGAGACCAGACAATTACTCTGATTGCACAGTATTAGAACATTTATTCATTCATGAAGACGTACAAAGTTGATACAAATAACCTGCTTTCAAGCCCAAAATGGAAAATCTTAGATATGTGATAAGACATTTATGAAGCTGGATCTTTAGGATCCAGCACTTACAGCAAGTTGCAACTGCAGGACAAGGTAGTATAAAACTCTAAAGTATATAATGGCGTTTACATCCAAGCACCTAGTCTTCACTCAACATGAAAGTTACTCACGTATTCTAAAGCAACAATTGAAGTTAAATTGCACCATACATGGGCATATCAGTTTAAACAAAGTCTAGTATAATGAATTATTTAGGTGACAGCGACGCGAATACTTTTGCAATCCTCTCTTTATTAAAAAAAGTTACTTTTGTTATCTTCTGAGTGTTTCTCCTCTTTTTGGTTATTTTTCTCCTCATTTTTCTTTGTGTCTCTTTTTTCTTTTGGAGCCAGATTTCGTGGGTGCAGTATAAAATGCTTTTTCATGTTTATGAAAGCAAATGCTAATGATCTATGTTTAACCTATAGCTGCAAGAAGCAGATATTTAATAACAATTCACATTGTTGTTTAGGATTTAGCTATACCTACAGACTTACCTAATTGGAACTTTGCGGTTTGCAGCATTTTCTAATGCTTTGTAGACTTTCAACCCTTCGTTAGCACCAAATCTCTGCAATTCCTCTTCTGAGTATCCATAATCCCCTGAACGAGAATCAGAGGGACGTGGTACTAATTGCCAATATTGTGCAATTATGTCCAGACTCTTAGAAGAGTTTCCAGCCAGCCATTGAAGAACATCCGCTGAAATAATCATCAAAGGTGACTTAGAAAAAAATTTACAAAGAAAAAGGAAATACATTTAACATGCTTACATCTGACTTCATGACCTCTAATTTCAGTCGGAGTTACAGAACTATGTACACAAGTCTTCTCAGTGTACAGTATATAGACGAACTATTAGGCTAGCAAATTCATGAAAACTGGAAATAAAGATTTCACAGCACCACAGAAATGGAAATTAACTGTGACCTTGCTAGCAGATTCCAACAAAAGATGCACGCTCGCTTTATTAAACTCCTACGAAAAAATAAATATATGAAGTCATTCATTCAGAAGATCACCACTATTGTCAGAGTACAAACCAGACTAGATCTTTTTTCCCCATTTGGCGCCACCTACAATTAGTTTTTATCAAAACATACCAGTCCAATATGTTCTAATTTTAAAAATTGAACATCTGATATCAGATTATAAACCCATTTCCCTTTATTCTAAAGACAAGAAGCAGAAGAACTGAAGAAGGTTGGACATAAATTTGGGAAAAGTTCCCATTTAAGACATGTGTCAATTCACTCAACTAATACTTATTATCTCTGAAAATTAGCTTTATTCTTGATTCTATTTTTCTTCAATAAAGAAAGTGACTTTACCAGATAATAACATTTGACTGACTACCAGAGAAATCGACTCAGGAAAATAGTCATTATAAAGAATTAACTAAGAAACAAAGAAAAACCATAAATTAATTTGGGCGACATGATTTTTGCAACCATTTTCTTAAATTAATTTGGGGGACATGATTTTTGCACCCTTTTCTTTTGGGTGAGTGAAGTTACCGGTGGAAAGAACGCCGGGAATAGGAGCAAGTTTGGGCATGTCAGTGGGAATGGATTGAACCAGCCAAGCTTTGCATTTGGAAGACCCATGAGCTGCTGCTGCTGCTGTCGTTGTTGTTGTAAGAAGAAGGAAGAGAAAAGTGAGGATGCACATGGTGGCTCTCATCTTCCGGCCTTTTCCTTCTACGGCTTAGCTGCTTCCTTAATCTTTCTCTGGGTTTTGAGTGTTTATATATACTCCAAAATTTTCAAATCTCAATGCTAGTTGACTCTTTTTGTTTTACGCTTAACTTGTCTTATTACTTGCCGCTAAAATTATAGTCCGACCCCGACCGTCGGCAGGTTAAGTCCGTACCAAGATCATTTGGGTATGATTTCAAATCATTATTTGAAATCAGATTAATTTAAAATTATAATTTTGCTATATATGTAGATTGAATATTTTAAAAGTTTATTTGAACATGTGATATAAAGTTATGATATTAAATTAAATTTAATATGCAGTTAGAAATTTTATTTAAACATATAATTTAGATTATTTTTGCATAAACATGAAGACCTCATAAGTTGTGAAAATTATTACAATTTTCTCAATTTTTATAAAATCTTATCAAATGAGCAAATTGTAGTTTATAAATAAGATATCAAAATCTCTTAACGCACTGCATTGATAAATCACATGTCTAGTGAAGGAAAAAGAATACACATATCTTATAATACGCATTGGTAGATGCCTCATTAAAAATCTTACAAGAAAAATCAAGTGGGATAAAATCTTGCAAGAGAAAAAGAGTACATCGCGTATTAACTTTCCCAGATGAAAACATCAATTCAAAAACTTGAATCTTCGCATTCCAATCTTGTGCATCATTTTCTCAAAGATTGAAGTTGATAGAGATTTGGTGAATAAATCAGTCACGTCGTCACTTGAGCGAATCAGTTGCACATTGATATAACTGTTCTTCTGGAGCTCATGTGTGTAGAAAAGTTTTGGCGAAATGTGTTTTGTCCTATCTCCTTTTATGAATCCTCCTTTTAGTTTTACTATGCATGTTGCATTATCTTCATATAAAATTAAATAACTTTGCTGCATTGCATAACCAACAATTCTTTGACAATATTGGTCAGAAATGATAAACTCATATCAGTATTTTCATTCACCCGTATCTCTACTAATAAAAGTGAAATTATATTTTTCCTGCATATTATAAAAATATTATCTCATGGATAGTTATACAAGGATATATATAAGTATACCAATTGCACTAAAATACTGTACTTTTAACCATTTTTATGAGATCGAAATTGATCTTTATTTATGTTAAATGATCCACATCCATTGGAGTATTTAATAGAATAGTTCTAAAACTTTTTAAATCCTTCAAGGATTTTCATATATCTTTCACTGTCTATCTAGACATGAAAATAATTTTATTATATGCATATCAAGTTTTTCATGTATTGCCAGACTTATGAGCAACTTCAAAATAATTACATCCACCACAGGAGGACTTCTCCATATAATAATGTCAGGATTTGTGAAAAACCTTTATGCCACAAGGCACAAGTCGTATTATTTTGCGATTTTATTTATTTCACCTTTCGCACAAGATTCTATTTATATCCCACTGACATTATACTTGAATTGATATTTTTATTTGGTCGATCATTTATTTGTCCACACTTTTTGACATATTTCAATTCAAGATGCACGTCAACATTTATAATATTGAACGCTACATTATATCGAAGGTATCATCAACGATCATTTTTGATATCGGCCCAATACAACATAACTTATCAAGATCTCTTCATTTTTCATCATTTCAGGTACCTGAACCTATGCCAAGGTTTTATGAAATATTATGTTGTGGTGCTCCTTTTAAAGCACTTGCATCATTATTCTGACAATCTTGATCATTTGTTTTTCTCCTTCTCCAAGAAATTTTTATTTCTAGAATTGATTGATCTATCACGCTTTAGGCGTGTCATATACTTATCATATAAGGACTCTAATTTTCATTAAAGCATTTGCAGCTGAATTATAAAATAGGGTCAGTAAATACATCTGACAATTGATTTGTAATATTTTGCAAGTGAATTATCTCTTTAATTTTAAGTTCACATTTTTTTTCGAGGATCTAGATAATTCATCCCACAAATAATTTTTAGATGCTAATCACTTCTCCCCTTAATATTAGGAAACTAACATTTACCCCCCAACCTCATTTGGGGATCCATTTTTGTGCGTTGTTGTGGAGCAATTGAATCATATACTGCACATTTAAATTTTTAGATGGAATTATTTGGTTCTTGACCCTGAACCAATTATGATAGGGGAACCTTGTTGGCTTGATGCATTCAAGTGTTGCTACATGTTAAGTAAACATATCTCATACCAAATTTTATTTGGGGGTTTTGTTCTCATAATCAATAGTTTAGCTATAATTGGAGGCATACAATTTCTACTAAACCAACTTAGATATGAACCAATATTATCAACATGATTTTATAATTTGAAACCATGACTTTATTTAACAATTCGAGTAAACAACCTTGCAAAAATCAATTGCAAGTTGATCGCAAAGAACATGTGACCATACCATAGATGCATCTATTAAAATTATATAATAGCAAACGGTTCACATGGCAGGTGAAAAAGCTCATATTCACCTTTTTATAAGTTTCAAAATTCCAGAGAATATAATTCCAATCTTAGCTAATATAATGATCATTCTATCATGAGAACAAACAACATAAGAGAATTCTTGAAGAATCTTTTATTTCTTCAACATATAACCATGTAAATTTTCAATTATTTTTGCATCACATTTGAATCGGGATGGCCAACCAGTTATGCCACTTTATCTTTATTTCAGTAAACTTCTAATTTACTTTCGCATGTGATTTCGTCATAGTACCCATTTTTATATATTACAAATAAAAGAAAACGATAGATAATCTTTTTTGTAAATATTTATAACATGCTTCAATTGTGTATGATGAAGATATTAGATCTTCTCATAATTTATAGTCTCAATTTATTTTTATTTTTTAATGTCTTTGAAACTTATAAAAAAAATTTGAGACTTATTACAATACCAATATTATGAATAATTTCATTCCTTGGGGTAATAACACATTAGCTCTTCCGGAACTCTCAATTAATTTTGTGTACTATCACATATTCCATCATATCAACATCATTAATAGTCTTTCTACATAGTTTCAACTAAGAAATAATTGTGAACATTGCAGAGTTGTACTCATGAAGACTTATAGTCTTGAAACCTCAGATGCATCCAAGCATATCGTGCCTTTGGGTGAATGACCATCTTCAGGTGGTCATACCTTTTTTTAGGCTATTCCACAAAATAAGTGAATAGGAATCATGAGATATTCAATTTTCAGAATTTCGTCAAGATGATAACGCAAGAATATCATAGCCTTAGCACGATCTTGGTTTGATGCTTTATTTTCATTTTTAATGGCATCTCCAAGCCATTGCATTTAAATGGATTTCAGCATCCAACACCCATGAAAGGTAGTTTTTTCCCGAACTTTGAAGGGCAACGAACTCAAGTTTCGTAAGATTGACCATCTTAAAAGGAAGAGAAAAATAATACATTAGCCTTCAAAGTTTGAGATGGACGAGTCTCATGTTGATAACATGTTATGAAATAATAAAGTAAAAGAAAGAATATTGTAGAGAAAGAAAGAATATTTTTTATTTCTTTTGAGGGATGATTTACAATTGAAAAGAACCCTCTATTTATAGGGATAACTCCTCCTCACTTTTCTCGAAAAGATAGACATTCACTATAATATAAATACATTCATAACACTTTCGAATATACATAATTTATAAGCATTTATTAGTCAACAATAGTAGTAACTAAGTTATTCTTTACTATAAACTTTTCACACGGTACGAACAATCTCTTCTTCAAACCGATCATGATCAGTCTTTTTTTTATAAAATTTAGAATGATTCGTCTCTTTCTTACAATATATAAACTTGTGAATCAAGTTTTATATTTTAAAAAATAATTAAAATCACGATGTGAAATTTCAAATCATGCTCTTTGGAGAATTTAATATTTGAAATCATGATCCCAAGTTGCATGTCCAAACACTGATCTCAAATCATGACTTCATATCACATGTCCAAATGTAAGTAGAGTATTTTTTCTTATAAACATGAAACTCTCATAATTTGTAAAAACTATCAAAACTTCTCGGTATAAATAAATGAGCAAATAATTCATAACTAAGGTATCGAAATATTCTAACGCACTGAATTAATAAACCACATATCTCAATATTAAAGGATCATATTTGCCTCTCTACTCTCAAAAAAAAGTCATATTTACCATTCATCTTATTTTTTTTAATAAAATTGTCTTTATCATTCAACTTTGGACACATATTAGCCCTTAAACCGTTAATTTTCATGTCCCACTTCTTATTATGCTAATGCTACGTGACACCTATATGACACCTCCATAAATGTTTTTTTTATCTCAATTAAAATTAACTTTCGATTTTATTCTTCTATTCAACACACTTTTGACACCTTACCCAACAATCCATATCCAATTTCTAATACCCTTCCCATCATCATTTTTCTCTCAGATAAGCATACAGATATAAACATTCAATTTTTGTGCACTTCTTTTATCTAGTAAAAGAGCAAATTTTGTTGCCGATTTATACCCTTTTTATCAAGTGAAAGTGCAGATTTTGTGTAAATTTTTTCTCAAGTGAAAGTGCAATTTTTTGCAGTTTTGTTCTATTTGTTATCAAGTAAAGGTGCATATTTTTGTGCTGAACTTTTATCAAGTGAAAGTGCAGTTTTTTCATTTTTTGTGCAAGTTAATATCAACATCTGAGGCTGCATTAGGTGCTGGAATTGCAGCCAAATAATGTCCATATTACCAACACTCAGGAACCGTTTGATTACGAGTTAGAGTTATGTAAATATTAGTAATATATAAATTAGTTATGAGGAAATTTATGTATCATTTTATGCCGGGATTAGTTGTGTGGGTCTTAATTATTCATGTAACAGTTATGTAGGTATTAATTATGCAAATATTAATTATGTAGGTATTATTTATGTGGAGATTACAATACATGATGATTACTGAATATTTAATTTATTATAAATTAACATATATTATTTACAAATTATTAAGTAAATAAATAGGATACAATTTTATTGTATAATTGAATATTTTTTTCCTTAAAAAAATAAAAGAAAATGAAAGTATAAATATACACCAAATAACAAGACTACTACCACTCACCTAATCCATTTATTAAAAATTGTATGGTGTGGTATGATCCACTATTCTTTTTAGATTAGATTGAGTAGTTTATTTAGTTAGTTTGCTTATAAGTTCTTTTTTTTAAAAAAAAAAAAGAAAAAGCTATATTTTGGTATTCTTAAAAAATAATTTTGACTTTTTAAAAATTTGATGCGTTTTTTTCAAAAACTGACTTATCTATGTATAGGTACGTATTACTTTAGGAAAAGAAATGTAATTTAATAGAGTTTAGAGGTGTAAAAAAAAGTACAGAAAGGATAATTTTTAAAAAGTACTGAATAATTAATAATTAGAGCATTAATTAGCCTAATTAGTTGGATCTGTTCAATCTTATTGAATTGATTAGTTCTGACTAAATAATTTAATTAATTTACTCGACACAAAAAAGAAAAATGATAATAATTTATTATAAAAATTAAAAGTAAATTAATTGGGATAAATATGTAATTTTATTATTTTAATCTATGTACAATTAATACTCACATAACTTATTCCACCTTCTACCCGCATAAAATTATACATAGATTTCCTCATAAGTTATGTGAGTATTAATTATGTAGAATTACAAAAACATAATCAAACACCGTATAAAATTAATATATAAATAATTTTTATACGATATTTGGAACCTACCGGCCAAACACTATATAAAATTAATACATGAATAATATTTATCCTATTTGAAAATCAAATAATATATAAAATTAATATATGAATAGCTAAGTTATTCATGTATTAACATCGACCTTATCTAGTAACAAAACGGCCACTTAGTGCTCAGTGGATGTTTATCTTTGTATGTTTATCTGACGAAGGTTATTAGCAATTGGCTATGAGTTTGTTGGGTCGAGTTCCAAAAGTGAAACGGGTAGAAGAATAAAATTAAAAATTGAGATAAAAAGATATTCATGTACGTGTCATGTAGGATAATAAGAAGTGGGATATGGAAATTAACCATTTAAGGGCAAATATGTGCTCGAAGTTGGATGACAAGGGCAATTTGATTAAAAAAATATGACAAAGGGTAAATATAACTTTTTTCCTGAGAGAACAGGTGCAAATATGACCCTTTTCCATTTCTTTTATAGAGAAATATCTGTGATTATATGTTATTACAAACTTTCAAATATACATAATTTTATAAAAAAGATACTGATCCAATAAATCAACAATAATAGTAACTAGTTATTCTTTGATAAAATCCTCCACATGAAACAAACAATCTCTTTACGTCGAGCATGAGTCTTTTTAAAAAAATTTAAAGTTATGAATTATTTTTATAAAATATAAATTTATGGATCAAGTTTTTTATTTTAAAAAATTTAAAATCATAATTTGAAATTTAAATCCTACTTTTTAAAGAATTTTGAATTTAAAATCATGATTTGAAGTTCAAATTTTATGCAGATTTCATAAACAAATGCGGATTTGAAATCAAAACTTGAAATCAAGCTTCCAAATCCTATTATCAAACGCTTACTAAGATTCAATTTGCAAAGCTACTCCCTCCGTCCCATTTTACTTTTGTGTGGCGGCTCGGGGTTCAACATCCAGAGTTAGTCAAATCGTTTCTTTTCAATTACAATTTTTTTTAAAAATATTTTAAATTATTAGCTATTTTGATTTGTAGTATTCTTTAAATATGTAAATATTTAAAAACTTAAGATAGAAATTTATGATTAAAATTAAATATTTTGATCCTTATATTCGAACTCAAGGGAAGTAATATTTTGTTGCGGTGAGATTTTGGTTAGACTGACCGTCTACTATATGTGTGTCTAAACTCTATTCTTCAATTAATGATTTACTGACCTGTTGAGTGGAGAGATGGATTTGTCTAGTTTCATATGTTGCACTTTCTTGGATATGATGATGTCTTGAATCTGGAAAGTAAAGATAGTTTTAAATGCAATTTCAAAATTAAGGGCTTGCAAGACACAAGAATTTTGGGCATCAAAGTTGAAAGTAGTAGTGAAAGGATTTTGATGCATTAAAAGATGTTGGGGCATTCATGAAGCTCAATCAAAAGCTAACAATTCTAGAGCTTGATTGTTATACTTGACTATTATTATTATATCAAACATTGCGTTTTACTGTGCAATTTCTGAGTCAGTTTATGCACTCTCCAAACCTGTCACATATGAAAGCTGCAACAAGACTAGTGAGTAGTGAGATATATCAAACAGGCTCCGGGACTGGGGATTCTTATGTCAATCCGCACTTCTTCCCAACGTCTTGTATTTTGTGAAGGGTCTCTATAGTGTTCAACACTGATATCTATAATCCAAGCAAAAGAAATGCAGAACCTCTTCATATCTCATAGCTTGGGGTGGGGGTGTAAAGGAGTTAAATGTATGCAGAGCTGCCCCATAACCATCATAGTTATTCAACTAAAACATAGTTAGCTAAGTGGTTAGGAATTAGTTAGACTAATTAATAGTAGTTAACTGAATTAGTTAGTTAAACATAGAGTAGCCGGATATATGTATATAACATATATACACATATATACTTGTAAATGCTCTCATTGTATAATCAAGTGAAACATTACAGAAGATTCCATTGATACAAATTTCTCTTTGCAATTTCTTTCTTCTCCTCTTTGTTCTTCATCTCTGTTATTCGTATATGTGAGAATCCATAAATGCATGGCGAGATTGGTGAAACTTTATAGGACCACATGCTCACAAATGGAACTATTTGTATTTGAACTGGCTAGTTAGCAAATAAGAGATTGAGCCCTGGTGAATACAAATACTCCACCACCTCCAACAGCGCGGCCTAAAAGCATATTCTTATCCAGATAAGAAAGGTAATAGAGGCCCCCCACAGATTGCCTGCACATGGCCCATCTTCACATGAATAAAATAGGCTACTAGTAAGAAAATCAATTGTGATTATGGCTACATCAAGTTATACCTCTCTGGACTGGTCACTGGAACTTGAGCTTTGAAAGTCCGAATAAACTGCAGTATCTGCAAACCAAGAAAATCATTTTGGCAATATTTCCGCAACTCTGGACAGCCATATAATGCTGATAGCAATCCGTGAGGTCATATATTTTCATGAACTAGAGAGATGTATTCTTCCTTGTCACAAAAGCTTGCTCCATGTCCAAGTTTTGTCTTTAATGATGTACATATGAAACTTAGGAAGAATGAACTTGTTTTAATATACTAGATCAAGATTATAGGGATGACAATGGGGCGGGTGGGTTTGAGTGTATGTGGGGCGGGACATGTTCAAGCATATGCAGGGACACTGCAGGGCGGGGCGGGGTGGTCGTGGGTTGAAGTCATAAATTGACTATTTGTTGCTGTGTAACATCACACAGACTCATCATGAACCTACTCCCTCCGTGCCCTTTTACTCGGTAGGATAAGGTTTACACATTCTTTAAAAAAAAGTTAATATGAGTTAATTAAGAGGTACTTTTTGGAAACATATAATAATCATTCTTTTCACATTCCAGAGTGACTTAAGTACTAAGGATAGAGTTGGAAAAAAAGATCAATTATTTCTTGAGTTTCTACATTGACAACTATTTTGGAACAAGTATTTTAGTATACTAATCAAGTAAAAAGGAATGGAGGGAGTATTTACTTTTAATTTATTGATGTCCAATATTATAAAAAACTCTAAACCCATTTACTTTTATTGAAGCTTTTTATTTCAATCTTTCTTTTATTATTTCAGTCAAAAGAAATTCATTTATTATTATTACTTTTTTTTATACCCAACCAAGCAATAAAAAGAAAACAGTTTTCCTCTGTCTTCTCTTCTTTTAGTATTCTTCCTTCCTCATCCTTTTTAGATTTCTAGTTTTTAAATGAAGGATAAAATATTTTATTTTTTGAACCTAAAGATATTTTAATTATACATAAAATCATGCAGTAATGCATATTAACAATAACAAATAGAATCCGAAAGATCAGAGTGTTGTGTTGGCTACCATATATAAATTATTCATGACCATATTAGTTTTCTTTAAAAAAAGATGGATAAAGCAAAAGAGTATGCCAGGCAGTAATGAGGTGATCTAGAATATAACTTGCATATTTTCAGTTATTGAAGATAAATTATGGTGAAATAAATATCATTATGCAATATTTCAATTAATTCTTGCATAAGTTTAAAATATTCAAGTCGTCGTTTATTATATTAATACTACTTAGCCAAAAAATATTTTTTTTTTAATTTATGAATTTCATACTTTTGTAGTATCAAATTCAGTTAAGAGGGAAAAAATTATGCGAGCGGGTTTATACAGGGCTGGGCAAAAATAAAAATTATGCTATGCGATGGGTTTGCCCCACCCCATTTGTCATCCCTAATCAAGAACTAGGTCTCTTTTATTTTATTGCTCTAACCGTACCTGGAACCACCATCCATTAGGGAGGAGGTGCTCAAGTTGATTTTATGCACCTATTTAGTAAAAATACACAGAAAACTAAAATATACACCACAGAACCAAGTACCTGTAGACTTAAAAATGACCTTGGCAGAATTGCCGGAGCTATTACAGCTTGCAGATCGTCACTGATGTTAATATTTTGAAGTCCTATCTGCAAATAAAATTTACATGCATAATACTAAAGAAACTATTGAAAGTAGCTGCCAGGCATCCAACAATGAGAACATCAATATTCGTCTTTAGGTGGAATGTTCATTATTATAATAAGCAGTTTTGGGCAGGCTTCGTGATTTTATGCTTGGAAAATGCTCTTGTGCATCCAACAATGAGAACATCAATATTCAAGTTATCAGTAGGTGATGTCTGTAACTAAGCATGACTTCCAATTTTATTTGTTCAGTAGGTGACGTCTGTAACCAAGGCTCTTACAGATGTCACCCCCAGATTTTTGAAATCAGCAGAGGCAAAGAGCACTCGTGCAGAAAAAGGAAAGAGTTCAATATTCATCATCCATGTAGAATTTTCAGAAAGAACTTATCTTCCCAATCAGAAAGCATCAGAAATCAAGTAAAAGTGAAGCAGCCTAAAATAATCAGTTCAACTACTAGAGAGACCCAAGCACAAGACAAGGCATAAAAGTCTGAGAGATATGCAATGAATCTGTTAATGCCTATTATCTAGGCACGGCGTACAAAGTACAGAATCCCAAAACCCTACTTCAGAAAGACATGACATGAACTTCTACTCGAGCACCGGAACCAATGACCAGATAGCAAATTTTAAGGAGAAGGATGAGGACACGTTCCATAAAATGCCAAGAATAATAGTATACTTGATTAGTGATCAGAAAAATTACCTCCTCAAACTTGAGGTAAATGTTACGAGCAGAAACGCAAGAGAATCTGGCCGAAACTATCAGAGTAGCACCTTCATTCTCCTGTAGGATATAAGCAGATCACTATCAGATCATTTGAATTAAACATGTCTTCTCCTTTTCCTTCTTAGCATGTATCTAACCTTTCATTTCTCTCTATTACTTCCTCTCAGCCTCTCATTCCTCTAGTATATATGAAAGTTCATAAGTTGAACAACTTTACTTATTATTACAATGATAAAATGACAAACAAGAAGAAGAGAAAATACATGACATCATTTCAAAGTGGGCCCAAGACATTGTAAGATATTCAGTATCACTGAGCTACTTGTACATACCAGGAGAGTAACATAGGCTGTGGTATTGGCATGTATTCTCTTGGATGATTTTTAACAAACTTTGGTATCAACCAGAACTTGGATGTTTTTAAATGCAATATATTGAAGCTTAATTCAGGTTTGATTTCAACAGTTAAGAATCGAAAGCACTGATAGGAAATCAAAGGCACTCCACTCTTCTATGGATACAATTGTCCATGCAGATTGGATCTCGTGAAATCATGAAATTTGCACTAGTTAAATAAGATAACTAATTAGAGAATAAGCAGAACTGAAGGGAAAAGGAGGGGGTGAAATGTTAATCTTTACACCTACACTAGTTTTCTACTTTTCTGTGGATACATGCAGAGGAAGAGACACCACACTTAACAAGCAGCGGAGGTCATTTCTAAGTTGGCAGACTGATAATACAAGAGTAGAGATAGAAGTCTAAGTTGGCAGACTGATAATACAAGAGTAGAGATAGAAGATACTTACGCCCAAACATTGGAGTCTAAGAACATAGGGCACCTGCTTCTTTTTCAATTTACCAAAGGTGTGGACTGATTCTGGACTTATCAGCCCATTAAAAATGTTCTATTATGTATGCCAAGATATATCTGATATTGAGGGCCAGTTTATCTTGGTACAACCACAGCTGCCACGAGGACGTCAAAGGAGTAGCCCAAAAGGTTTAAACTTAGATATCTACGAAGTGTCAGCTAAAATAGTGGTTTAGGAGCTAAAGTAAATTCCTTGTGAACCAAAGTTCAAAGTCTAACAGAGGCAACGCTAGGTGAATTTTTCCCATTTTGCCTAATCCTTGCCAGGGAGAATTATCCAACATGTTCTGATAAGAGGTAACAGATATCTGGTGGACTAGTAGAAAGTAGATGCACAAACTAACCCAGACATGTGTGTGCATGTGTACAAAACAAAAATATATTAGAAAGCGAAATGCTTAAGCAAATTAATTGCAAAATGAATTATTTTGGGTTTCCTTTCTGAACTATTTCTTGTTCAAGAATCCATGAGCATGTAACTACTTTCTATCTCAATTTCTATTCAGAAGCCTTAAATTACTAAGGAATCAGCATCCATTTCATCATGGAAGTTTTAGGAAAAGGAATAACTAGGAAAACTCATTCATGTCACTTGTGATCTCTGGACTAATAGTGCCCTAAACTTTAGAACCACCAAGAGTTGAGATGCCATTTTCAAGCTGTTGAAACCTTCTTGTGGCTATTGAAGCAGCAAATATCAACTTCAGAATTTCACATTTCCTAGATTCAGCAATTTGGAAGATGCTATATTCTGACATTCCTTAAGATTGTCTATAATTTCTGGAAGTTCAACCTTCTCCTCCTTGACATAAATGAGAAGCAGCTAAGTAGATGAGCCTTCTGGCACTTCATGTCATCCCATCATACTGTATTTTCAAATATCTTACCAATTTTGCAGGCTTCAGTGAGGACAGCATTCCTAGTTGTTTTTCCTTTATAGAGTTGAGGTATATAATAGTTTGATGTTGTCAAGTGCTACTAAAGAATTCCTCAACAACCAAAATATGCTACAAGGAGAAGCACAGTGCAATACTCCGAACTCGAGCATAAAGCTTTCGGCTAAGTCTAACCTGAAGGACCTGAACAATTACTATAGGATCACCTTCTTAAACCTCTTTAACGTACATCCTGATAGAGTGTCATGAAAAGGGAGGGTGTGGGAGTAATGAAGAGCTGGAAAAATTAGCACAGGGGCTGAGAAAATATTGAGTTAACATCAGTTCTACAACACTGAAGTTTCCATCTAAAAAGGTGTGTTCAATTGTCTATATCTGTTAATAATATATGTCAATCAACTATGCCTAAATTTCATACAAAGTAGGATTACATCTGTTTATAATCCTAAAGTAAAAGTAGTTTAAGAGAAAGCAATTAAAAAAGTTTACACCCGGAAACAAGTAATGGGTAGGAAGCCATTGTTGCACCTCTAATAATCGTGGAACACTCCATTTGATGACATTGCGTACCAATCCTCCATTGGATTCATTCTGGCACTCAAATTTCTGGAAAATTTGACCCACCTATTACATAGCTCAGAAAGATCGGTTCAGCTGAGTAAGCATGTAACTAGTAAATGAAATGATAGGCGTTGATAAATCTCGCATGAACTGCAGTTTGAGGAAATTTTGACTCTGTCATTGAAAAGAAAATTGAGCATTTTTGTCTCTTTGTTTCTTGTTCATTTTGTAATTATATTAGATGGTAGTGGAATGTATTTATGATAAAAGATACAGCAGATGTTAGAGACACATGAATGGAGATAGTCAAGAGAGGTTTGAGGAAATAAAGCTGTTTTTTCTTGTCCAAAGCACATAAAATCTGTGCATTGAAAAGTAAGACCAAATTACTGGTTAGGAAGTTTCTTTGAACTACTACCATACGACGTCATTTTACACAGAATATTTACTAGTTAACTCATTACTGCATTAGAAGTTGACTATTTATCTAGATACACCAAATTGAACCTGAAAGAACGGAAGCCTAGCAGCAGATTCAAAAAGAATGAGCACATCTGGTGCAGATGTATACTGCAACCGCCATGTTCCGTCCAACTTACTCAAGTCAATTTCCTTGCCAGCATCAAAACCTTCAACCACTACCTGATTATATTTCAATTAGTCGATACACTAGGATAAAGTGGAACTTTATTTTAAGCACAAGCAGCAAACCATCGCCTCCTCAATGGTGGATCGTTGATCAGCAGTTGTCACTAGGCCTCGTTGAGTATCTTGGATGATATTAAGCAGTTCGTATTTTCGGCTTTCCAGTTCATTTTCAGCATCCTAGCAAGATCCAAATTGAATGTAAGAAGTGCTGTGAACAACCCAAGGAAATATCTTAAAACTGCTGCCATGTTAAATAAAGAAATTAGAACAGTAGATGTTCAACACAAACAAGGGGGTAAAAGAGAATATGGCATATGAAAAGTTGAAAACAGTGAAATATTGGACATACTCTTGCCACAGTCATGGAGGTAGATGACATGGATGTAGCCAAACAAGTAACTCTTCCATGGTTGTGTACTCCTCTTATGGTGTTGGAAAAGGAGACAATAGGTCTCACGCATAGGGCAGAGCTGAAACCTGCTGGCAAGTAGGAATAGCGGCATTTAGATCCTTATCACTTATTGTGCTGAATAAACCTGCAATATTACATGGGAAAGGCTTATATGTGCAGGGGAATCATGCCTAAATCGCCAAAGAGTCATTTATAGGATTTAAAAGCTTGAGTATGGGGTTCATCATCCAGCAGTCCAGACAACAATTGCAATTTGTTGAGGGAGATTCTTTTATGTAATCAATTGTTGTCTATCTTCATAGTAATGGAGACCATGCTACTGTCAATCCATTAACCGGTGAGTTCACAAAACTGCTTCACATCCCAAAGTATTAGTATGTTCTTCCAAGAATCAGTTTATAAAAAGGAGCATAGGCTTTTATACCTATTGTTTAGTCCTACGAACATAACTAAGTGAATAAACGCCGTCAGCTCCAATTGCAATGAAATGGCATGCAAATATGACTGCATTACCAAGAATCAAACTTCTGTGGAGTGTTCGCTCCAAAGAACTCATCCAACAAGCATTTCATGACAAACTATCGATCTCAGACAATACAGTAAGAGCATAAATCCATTTTTTGTGCTTAAACACATTTAGTGTGAATATACAGAAGCATTTCTAACATTATGGTCTTATATGACATGGACAGGTACAAGTACATTAGATATTTTCACAATTTTTATTAAAAGCATTTGACACAAGTTCCTTTTATTGCTTCTAGGGGTAAGGACATTTTCCACAACTGAAATTATGTCATACATATAGTTGAATCTTCAAAATGGAAGAGAGCAACAAGCAAGTTTGTTATAAGTAGATCAAATTACCAAAAAAAAATTAAAATTACCTGAAATCATTGGGCAGCGTTTAAAATCTCAAATGAAGCATGAAAGCTCAAAGTAGAATCAAACTGAAGCAAACTACGGTATCAGCATTAGAAAAAGTGAGAGCAAACAAAGATAATTAATGGGAAAAAATCTCAGAAAGAAAATACATACCCGCAAAGCTGAGATTCTCAGAATGCTTAATTTAGAACTAAAATATCAATACGTATAGAGCCAAAGAAGAGGCTGGAAATACTGAATTTTTTTCTGCAGCAAAAGCCCCTGGTTGATGCTGGCCTCATCCAAAATGTACAATTACAGTTGTGTCCCTACGTATTTGTGTTTTGTAAGTTGTAACTTGTGAGTTGTGAATGTCTTTTTCTATTCTATACTTGCTCCTTCCCTTTTTCTTTTTTTTTTTTCGTTTTTGGAAAAGGTCAAAAATGTTTTTAAATTGTATAAAATTGAATAAAAATATCTCCATTAATAATTTAGTTCAAAAATATTTCTACTGTTATTTTTAAATCAAAAATGCCCTTTCTCTAATAAATATTTTTTAAAACACATTATTTTTCTAATAAAAATATTATAACCTGTTATCAATTTTCATATATATAAAACCACAATAATTCATTGTTAACTTTTATTTAGATAATGATAAAAAAATCTAATGAAATAGAAAATATTTTTATTTCTTAATCTTTTATGAACTGAAGAAAGGTAAACGTTAAGATATAACAACCGTAATGTCATGAAACATGAAAAATTATTATAATGCTTCAAATTATAAAAATTTTAAAATATCGCTCGATAAAATTTTGTTGACCCTTATTTTCGTTTTAACTTTAAAATCACAAAATATATTAGCAAATGTTTATTCTACTTCAATTCGCAAAAGATTATGAAATAAAAATACTTTTTTATTTTATTAAATTTTGTTATTAGTATCTAAATAAAATTAATGATAAGATTACCATGATTTATATATATGACATATATTATCAATTTAAAAAGTACACATGACTATTTTATTTTAATTGATAAAACGTGAGTAAAAAGAAGAAGATTATTTCTCATATTTTTTTATTAGGTAAAGAACTTTTAAAAGAAAAAAAAAAGAAAAGGATCCTTTAAAAGTAATATTTTATTAGAATAATAATATGTTTAAAAATAATATTTCATAGGAAAAGGGCAATTTTTATCCAAAAGCAATAGTAGGGATATTTTTTGACCAAACTATTGACAGAAGGGTCATTTTTGGACCAAAACATTGACGGTAGGGGCATTTTTAGATCAAACTATTAACAGGGGGTATTTTTATTTAATTTCACCTAATTTAAAGATATTTTTGACACTTTTTCCCTTCTTTTTTAACTTGTCTAGTTTGCATTTGCACTTCCTTAAAAAAATTTAATTAAGAATTTATTTTAAAATTATTTTATTATTGATATTTTGAAATTTAAATAAATATTATTTTTTAATGAGAAAATTTCAGAAATGACAATAATTTGGAAGAAAATAGGTTTAATTACCAATATTTACTTATTTACATAAAATAACAATATTTTATGTGTCATGTTTTGTATTTACCATTGGTAAAACGTATCCAAATACAAATATAAAATCTGATTAGGTGAGTATTTTTAGGGATTATGTTTCACATAAATAATCAGTTATCTTTTTTTACTCCACTAATTATTATTGTGTTCCTTAAATAAAAGGATTCTAATAACAGATAGAACTCTTATTTACCATAACAACTTGTAAAACAAAAACAGAAAAAAGTTAGAAAAATATTTTATTTCCTGTTACATAATGAAAAATTAGAATAAAAAAATAATAAATGAATAGTTTGTATCCTAAATACAGCAAAATATTTATACATGTATTTATATATATGTAAAATTCTAAAAAATTACATAAAGTATTATGTATTTGAATGTATCAAAGAGTACTAAAATGCATTTCTGTTAAAATAAATAGTTTCCACTGATAAATACATAACTATTCAACAAAACACATATACAAGTATTAGAATAAATATTGTCTACTGGTGAATACATAACCATTCAAACCAAAAACATATATTTGTATTTATATATATCTGCATATGTAAAATTCTGAAAATACATAAAGGATTATGTATTTGAATGTATCAAATACATATAATACATAAACTATAAACATACACGACTATGATTTTCAAAATCAGAAAATAACTTATCCCAATTAATGAAATTTTCTCAATACTATTTGAGATTTCAAAATATCATAAAGATTTGATTACAAAAAAAATAATGATTTGCACGATTAAAGAATTTTATCTACAATATAAAAAGTACATATTTTAAATTGAAAAATAAATTAAAATCATAAATGGAACTTACCTGATTTGAATGAATTCTAGAGACAAAAAAAAAGAGAATAGCGAGAATCGTGAGTTTGATATGAGGATAAATCGGATTGATGATAAAGAATGAGGGGGATAGAGAAGATGGAAGAGGGGTTGGGCAATTATTGGAGGATTTTTAGACATTGAATATGGACACAGTAAATAAATAAATAAATACAAAGTAAAAAAAGAGAAAAATGACATATTAAATGAAATAAAATCATAATATGTAACTTTTAAAATTGTAGCTATTATATATAGATAATTTCATAATTTTGCTACTGTCGCGCCCAATTTTCCTCGCGGAAAGCGAAACTCGACATGTGACAACTCTTTTAAGGGTTATTAAATTGAAAAGAGTCTCCACCTAACGATTTGAGGTGCGTTAGGGCACCGTACTAACCTAAAAGTCTGTTTTACTAGTGTAGGTCACCAGAGTCGGGTAAGGGTTCAAATTACCTCGAAAGGAAGGTGTTAGGCACCTTTCGAGGTCCACAACTGTGGATCCCTTCCGGATTCATTATTATGTGGGGAATTTTTAAGTGATCAAAAAGGTCAATTATTTTATTTTAAAAATCTAATGTTTCTGTGTAATTTAAACAACAAATCTTTATAAAAAGAAAAAAATCATTTACTAATTAGCGCAAACTAAGTGATGAAATGATAATGAAGCTATTTGCTAATTAAGCATATAAAAGTTATTTTAAACAAATAAACGTCCAACTTAGATTATTACACTAAAAGATATGAGACCTAAGTGATAAAGTAATTAAATCGCAACTTATTTATTACCTATTATTTTAAAGATACTTTACTAATTAATATGTTAGATTTTAGATTAGCGAGAAAGAACAAATTAAACCATATTAAGAAATAATAACAAAACTTGAGCTCATGATAGCTAAAATTGCATAAATCCTAACTTCCAAAAGAGCAAAAAAAGAAAGTTAGGAATTAAGAATTGTAAATAAATTTATGACAATCTAAATGCATTTAAAGAGAAATATTTTTGAAAGTTTAAAATGTTTGTTGCTTTATAGGGATGATAACACGATATGGTGAATCGTGAAACTTCAACCTTAGCAACAAATTAATTTGAGGTTGTCCTTAAGTTAAAAATAATGATAATAATAATAAAATAAGATACGAAAATTAAATATAATACACTTAAATAAATACTTACCTTTTAAAATATAAACACATAATAATATTTATATAAATACACATAATAATTTTTTAAAACCTTTGGTTGATATGACTTTCGAGGAAAGGGTCAGCTTTGTTTTAAAAGTTAGGAATTAGACCTCATAATTCCTTTTACTTTCTCATTAACTATAGGTTAAGGGATAGTATTTTTATAAAAATATATTGCATATATTTTTTATAAGGGTAATAAGCAATAACTTCAATCAAAATATAACAAAATGATTTTTTATGAAAAAGGCAATTTAAACAAAAGATTAAGAGAAGGAAAGATCTAAGCAAGCAACCAAATAAACTCAGGCCCCCTTAAAATGTCCCCTTTTCACTATATCCATCTGTTTATAGAATACAACGGATAGAAATATAAAATAGATAAACAACATACATTAAAAAAATGTAATAATAAATTCTAGTTTCCTACAACCCTCGCTTGTCTTGGCGACTCTTTGACGGATCCCAGAGGAAATTAAAGATACCCGCATTAAAACTTGAATAGAAGCAAATATTTATATGAAAATAGCAATGTAACGTTGCAGTGACGAATAAAATCCAAAGATCGATATAGTTCACGTATACATAAGAAAAAGTCTAATACACAAATAATAAATTAAACACGTTGCATGCATCACGCATGAATCACAAGAAACTAAATAATAGAGTGGAAATTGTATAGTCAGATTGACTAATCAATTAAGAAGAATATAATAAAGATTGAAGGATAGGAACTTAACTGAACTTTTTAGATAATGAGACTTGAGTTCTTTTGTATTAGAGAAGCAAGAATATTTTAATCATGTTTTTACTAAAAGAAGAAGATCCTCCCTTAGACTATGAGAGTTTTTAGCTACTATATAGCCGGAAGAATGGTATTACATTTTTTTATTTATTTTTTCTCCCCCCCCCCCTCCCCCCCCCCCCTTTCTAGAGGAGGGAATACTTATATAGCTACTAGTAAGAGCGATTAAACGCAAGAGAAATATTTAGAGCAATCAAGGAGATTCTTTTCTTAATTAGCATGATAGAAATCCAATTAGTATATGAAATCATAAATGAATAATATGCTAATTAATTAGGCAAGAGAATAATTAGCTACATCATCTTTTCCTTAATTAAGAGTGAGCAAACCCAAACAAATATTTTTTTCATAAACAAACAAATTGTCCAAATCAGTTAATGGAATTAAATCGAACTATAATTATTCACGTACCAAATTAATCAAGAGAAGAGAATAATTAATCAGCTAATGATCATACAATTTCATACGTATTTGAATCAAGACTTACCATAAGCAAAAAATCTTAATGAGCTGTAGCAGTATTAATTAAAGAAATATCCTTCCTTATTTAACATGATTATAGTCAAATATTAAAGAATTACCAAAATTAATCAAGCATTAAAACTATAATAGTTTAATTAAGGAAAATGGAGCAATAACAAAATAAATCAAAAGAAAAATCATCCTTAATGAATCAAATATGAATACATAAAAATTAGTTAGACTTTACTATAAATAATGTTATACCAAAACGCACGCCTAAATATAGAAATATATTGTCGTATACCTAATAAAATCTTAAATTCATATTCAAGCATAGATAAAGTCTCGTCACGACCGAATCTTGCTAAACGAGAGGACGGGCATGGACTCTATGGATTAATAACGACCCTTTAAGGAAAGGAGCATGAATCATAAAATTAAAAATTATCTAAACGAACCAAACAATGAAACTAAAGCATACTTCATATAAACAGAGAATTTCGACATCTGTAAATTTAAGAGCCTCACAAACAGCAGTCAAGAAAAATTTAAGCAAAAGAAAACTAACAATCATAAACAAACCGTGATTCTTGGGGATGAAACAACAAAGTCATAAAATACTCTATAGGATAATCTAAAAAAATGAAAACAAAATGATAATTGAGACAATTTAGACTAAATATTATCAGTGATAACTTTAAAATTGATTCGATATGATCGAGAGGATAAGATGGAAACTGGTGGATGGAGCAGTAGCGATGGTGTTTTCACTGGAAAAGGGAGATAGACAGGGAGGGGTATGGATGAGAATAAGGAAACAGGGGGAAAAGGAGAGGGAGACGCAACTGGGTCTGCAGGTGATGGTTTCGTCGGCGTTAATGGAGGTCGGCAGCCGAGGGAAAAGGGAGAGAGGGAGAGAAGCGGCGGCTGGTGCTGTTATTCGCCGATTGTGGTGGCGGCGAGAGGAGGAAGACGAGGGGCCGCAGGGGTGTGTTTCGATGGAGAAGATGAAGAAGAGAAAAAGAGGAGAGGCGGCGACCGGAATTAATAAAGATGGTGGTTTCGACCGGTTGCTCGTCGGCAAGGAGAGCACAATGGAGAGAAGAAGATAGGGTGGCGGTGTTGTGTGGGTGGTGTCGTGCCGGTGGTCTATTTTCGGTGGACAACGGTGGCTTTGGGCTTCGCCGAAAAGGGGAGAAGAGGGGCTGGCGGCTGCTATAGAAGGAGAATGGGGAATGAGAAAAGTGATTAGGTTTTGGGGATTAGGAATAGGAAAGAAAATAGGTTTTAATTTAAAACCGTTGGATTAAATGAGATGGAGGGCTGAGATTAATTTGAGTTGTTAGGGTCGCGTCACGGGTATAAGTGCGGGTCGTGAACCGGGTTAAATAAATGGTAGGATTTTAATTGAAATTGAATTGGAGTTTACAATGTGGCCGGATTTTAATCAAAATGGCTAAAATTGGCATAACTTAAATAGAAAGTGGCCAAATTTTAAATGAATTGGAGGAAAATTGAATTAGCTGCTATAAAATTAATGAAAAATACTATACTTGCATATAATTTAATAAATAGATAACATAATAGTTTAAATTGTGGGAAAATCATATAAACATTATTATAAACCATAAATTTGAGTAGACTCGTGTAAATATTATATAATTAAATTATTATATTTAAAAAAGTATTTTAATGACTAGAAAATAAAATTAAGTTATCAAATATTATAAAAATTATATTATTAACACAAATAATTTATAAATTCGAGTAATATTTTTAGGCAAATAAATTTGTAAATTTAGTAAAGGTTATGTAAATAATTTATTAAGTAAAATATATATTTCAAAATAAGGGCGTATATTAAATACGACATAATTATTTAATATCAAAAAATTAATACAAATTGTATGTACATATATATGTAATTTGAAATAATTTTTGCAATATTACAATAATTAATTATTTTATAAATATAAATGCAAGTCGAATATTTGCGTAAAAAAGAAGTAAATAATATATGCAACAACTGCCCCTTCTTTGCTCGAGAATGAAGAATGAATTGTTGAGCAAAGAACGTTGACTTAGTAGCCAATTTTGTCCGACCGAAGGAAAACTTTCCGGTGGGGCCAGATGAAAGAAAATAGAGTTATAAAGACATCGCGTCCAAGACTTCAGTTTCAAGTAACCTACATATCTCGGGTTTCACGAGAATCAGGCCGTGTGTAGTTCTAGATGCCTAAAGAAAATTTAAAATGCAAGATTTGAATAAGGAACGAAAAGAGTAGGAAATGATGAGAATAGAGAGACGAGAGAGATAGACAAAATTAGTACTTTCATATCAAAACATAATAATATCAGAACAAAAGCTAATTTGAAACGAAAAAGATTGCAACTAAATGAAAGCGAAAAGTGCTTATAAGCGCGGTAAAAAATAGTAGAGCTTAAAAATAGCTAGATAGATAAATAAATTATGGATGAGAAGAGACTATTGAGAATAAATTTTGTGAAAATAAAAGCGCATCTTGAAGAACTTTTGAGAGGGTAATGCTTAACTCGAACAACGTCAAACACTAGGACCATGCTTAGCCCTTAAAATTTGGAGGGTGGCGCTTAACCAATCCCGAAATCAAAAGAACGTAGCACAATAATAGTAGCTTAGAAGTAAAACAACGACTTTAAAAATGTGATAGGAGCTTGAACGCTTGAAAGTAGCATAGTAATAGCTTGAAAGTAGCTTGAAAGTTCGAAAGTAGCATAGAAGTAGCATAGTAGTAGCTTGAAAGTTCGAAAGTAGCATAGTAGTAGCTTGAAAGTTCGCAAGTAGCATAATAGTAGCTTGATTTAATGTTGCAAGAATAATGCAATAGTATCCTGCAAACTTTAAGATATTGGATAAAAGATCAGTCGATAAGCATAAAATGCCATTTTGCAAAAGTAAAAACCAGCTCGAATAAATTTAAAAGGCTAGTGTTTAGCCCGATCAAAATTAGAATGCAATATTTCACTTTAAACATTGAGGGTAGTGCTTAACTCATAGGACAACGCTTAGCCTTTGCAAAATTAGAGGGTGGTGCTTAACCCATCCAGAAATCAAAGAATAAAAATAGTACAATAATAGTAGCTTAAAAATAAAACAGCGGCTTTAAAAAAATGCGATAAGGGCTTGAAAGTGGAAAACTAAATAAATAAGTTATGACGGGCAGAGGTAACTAACATAACGTATAAATTTCGAGAACAAATCGTAGCTCGAATAATTTTGGTAGGGTAGTGCTTTATCCAAACGACGTAAAAACGGTAGGACTATGCTTAGCCCTTAAAAGCTTGGAGGGTAAAGCTTGACCCATCTAAAATCACAAGAATGAGAGTAGCACGATGATAATAGATCAAAAGTAGTAGAGAGTAGCATACAAATAACAAAGAGCATGGGAGATGAAAGTGGCATGATAGTAACTATATTCAATATCGTGAAAATAACGCAATAGTAGCCTGCAAACTTTTAAAAATACTGAATAAGATGATTAGTCAATAAGCATGAGATAATATTTCACAAAATTAACGATTAGCTCGGATAAATTTGAAACGAAAGCGCTTAATCCGATCAAAATTTAGGAGGCAATGCTTAGCCTTTAAAAATCAAAGGGTAGTGCTTAACCCATAGGACAATGCTTAGTCCTTAAAGAACAGTTAGGGTAGTGCTTAACCCATAGGATAATGCTTAGCCCTTAAAAGAAATATTTAGGGTAGTGCTTAACCCGTAGGACAATGCTTAGCCCTTGACAGAAATATTTAGGGTAGTGCTTAACCCGTAGGACAATGCTTAGCCCTTAAAAGAAATATTTAGGGTAGTGCTTAACCCGTAGGACAATACTGAGCCCTTAAAAAAAATATTTAGGGTAGTGCTTAACCTGTAGGACAATGCTTAGCCCTAAATATTTAGGGTAATGCTTAACCCGTAGGACAATGCTTAGCCCTCAAAGAAATATTTAGGGTAGTGCTTAACCCGTTTAGAAATCAAAGTATTAATACATAGCTTCAAATAAAAAAAGTTTAGCTTTGAGTAACTTACTATGAGGGTAGCGCTTAACCCCGTTCATGGACAAACTTCAAGTAATTTAGCTTTGCAGTTGATATGATTACCTTCGTAAATCCAGATGATATATAGAATGATTGCAAATTTGGTACCTGTTGCTCCTGTGCTCAAAGAAAAAATCATAAGATTAAAAGGGGGTAAGGCTGATTTGTGCCTTTATTTTTCCGTTGCTATCCCGATTTCATGAGCTTGATGATCAAATTGGATGCACGTCTTTCCATAGACGTCCTTTTTGAGAATCAATTCCTTGGCTTGACTGAGTCTTGATAAATTTTGATATCCTTCTCAAAATTTCTGCCTAGTGTAGAACATAACGTAGATTCTTTTTGCAAATGACATGAAGTTGTGAATTTTTGAGGTTCCCTAAAAAATTCTGCCCCAGTTATGTAGAAACGCTTGATCTATTGAATTTTTGAGGTCTTCCCAAAAATTCTGCCTCAGTTGGTAAAGGAAAAAAGAAAGAAAATTTTATTAAGATATAGACCGAACCCCATAAGGGCGCCTACGTATCCCTCTTAAACGGGAATCAGGTCCAATGTAGTTCAAATTATAAGAAATGAAAGGTTTTCGAATAAAGGAATAAATCAAACTGAGGGTAGGTTCGGACTTCAACAGGCTTCATTTCGGTTGGATCACTTTGGCATCAATCAGTGCTTGAATCTTGTCTTTCAAAGCTCGACACTCTTCTGCGGTGTGTCCTCTCATCCCTGAATGATAGTCGCAAATCTTATCATGATCGAGCCATTTCGCATGGGTATCCATCACTATTGCGGGAAATGGAGTGATATAGCCGGCAATCTTTAATCGCTCATACAATCGGATTATGGGCTCACCTAAAGGAGTATACTGCTTAGATGAACTTGCTCAGGGTTTCGCGGGCTTGCGAGATTGTTGAATTGATGGATTTTGACAAACTAGTGGCCTTTAGAGTGCAGGTGGAGGAGCCTGAAAATGTACATGTTGCGCATGATAAGTAGTAGGGTTGTAGACCGGCATGGAGTGATGGTATGGAGGCAATTGGTATTTGAGTGGAGGTGCTTGCTATCCCCACGGAGTTTTCGGTCCTTCTATGACATTCGCCTCTTTCCCTTTTTTGTTTTCAATGGTCCTACCAGATTGCAAGGTTTTACTGGCTGCTTGTAATGCTCCCCAATCGATAATGGTACCGTTCTTGATACCGTCCTCAATCTTTTCGCCTAACTTGATGAGCTCGGCGAAGTTCTTCTCACTAACTAGAATCAATCTATCATGCACTTGTGGGTCCAGACTCCGCATAAAGATATCCTTCATTTGAACTTCTTCCATTGGAGGTCGCACTCTGGCGGCCTCGGACCTCCAACGGGTTGTATATTCCCTAAATGTCTTTGTAGGCTTTCTTTTCAAGTTCTGAATGTAGTGCAAATCCGGTGCATTCTCTATATTGAAACCGAACCGCTCTACGAAAGTTGTAGCCATATCAGTCCAATTAATTCATTTTCTTGTATTTCGCTTGACGTACCAGCTTAGGGCATCCGCAGATAAACTTCTCATGAACAACTTCATTCATATTGTTTCATCTCTCCCTACTCCAATCAACTTGTCGCAATACATCCTTGTGGGCTTTCAGACCACCAGTGCCGTTAAACATTTCAAACTTCGGAGGTTTGTATCCTGCCGGTAGCTCGACGTCAAGATGTATGCATAAATCTTCATAACTTAGGCCTTCTATCCTGTTGGCCCCTTCAATATTTTTATAATAGGTTGTTCATCTTTTTGAGTTCCTCAGCCATAGATTGTATCAAATTGTCTTTCTCAGAGAGTCCAGATTCTCCTAAATGATGAGTGACCGGAGCAGTCTCGATATAAATGGGGTTTAGGGTATGATCTCTTGGAGCATGGGCGTAAGACGTATGGATGTAACTGTAGGAGGTAAGTAATAAAACATGGTGGGCGGTCTTTGTGGTGTGGCTTGATTTGAAGGAGTCGCATAAGCGTTATGCGAATGTTGTATATGATTTTGAGGAAGCGAGTAGGCATGAAAAAAATTGTTTTGAGGATATGAGGCTTGATGGGATGTTGGAGGAAGACATGTGAAAGTGACATGAGGCTTGGTAGAAGCATGAATCTCGGCCTGCTGTTCTAACGAAGTTTCCAGGGGGACCGATGTCACGCCCCGCCCTGGGGGGTATGATTGGCACCTGGTGCCCTAGTAGGACCTAGACTGCTATCTGGTGAGCCAAAGCACATCTGGTGCCTGGCTGGCTCTAACTCAAATTCCTGGAAACAAAGGGCTATATAACGGCTGTAAACACAGCCTCCGGCCAACAGGCCTATAGCCACCTGTACCTGAAAAACAGCTAACCAGAAACATACTACTGTCAAGGGAACCTATGCGGGCCGGCAAGGCCACTATGCTGTCTAGTTCTCTGTAACTTAACAATGGCATGCTAAATGATTACGTGACTGGCAAGGTCACCACTACCGACTGGTTATGGCCACACACGGCCAACAGGAACAGAAATAACAAATAACTATAACAAGCTGCACGGCCTCACACGACCGGCTCGACTGACCACAGGGAAATATATACAGACTGCAAGCCTCTAGGAATAACAATATAAATGATCGGGACAGGGCCCCGATCTACCCGTACTGTACAACAAAAGAAAATGAAATACACCTCTGGAACTCAGGCTCCGGATGACAGGAGCTGAATACTCAATAGCTGACTGGAATCACGAGGGATCGCCTCCTCGTCTATGAGTACCTGCAGGCAAGTAATGCAGCGCCCCACTGGGCGTCAGTACCGCAGGTACTGAGCATGTAAAGCAACTAAAATACACAACTGAAATGGATAACAACAGTAACATGACATATAAGCAGAAAGTAGCTGAGAATAACTGGGGAGAGTTTATTTATTCCATAACTAAACTGAGCATACCTGATGCCGTGTCGCCCCACTGTCTATCAGTATCTAATAGCACATAGAGGTATACATAATAATATACACAATACCTGACCGACCCCCATAAGCCAGAAGGTGCCAACCAACACACAATCTATTTACCCCTACCCGGGTCTAAACCAACAAAAAATAAGTCACTCCACTCATCTGATAACTGTGAGCTCCTCCTACCGGTCCCCTTGGGTACGTAGCTCAGGCCTTGGCCTCTGACAATAAACTGTGTCTGAGTCCGAAGACTCCTACCTATGGGCGCAGGTGCACGCGGGGTGTGTAATAAAAACTGCCCCTGGGTGCAAGCACGCAACAGGGTGATTTTATAAAAATCTGTATCTGAAACTGCCCCCGGCCACAAGCGCACACAGAGTGTTCTGCCCTTGTAAACAGGGTGGACTGGCTCTGCGCAGAGTAAACTGAACTACCCCTGCAAGCAGGGTGGTCTGGACCGTATTATCATGGTGGTCGGCCATCATCGTCCTCTAGGCGGACGGCATCGCCCAGCTGGTGGCGGTATCTGAATCTGGTATCGATACAGCAATAACCCAGGGGCGGTAGGGATGCTAAAAGGGACACCCACATGCCACAAGTCTCAACAACCAAATAGCACATAAAAATAGCAAGCATGTATAACTGAAAAGACTATCTGGAATCTAACTTCTTATTCTGATCTGTTTCTATACTGAGCTGATTCTTACTAATTATACTGATTCGGCAACCTCTGTTTAACTGTACGGCTAATCTGTAGCCATGATACTATCTGTCGGAATGGCTAATCTGTAGCCATAACTGTCTGTCTATCAGATCTTTCTTTACTGACTGTTATTACGCAAATCTGTTCCTTTTTATTCTACAACATGCTTGTTATCCACATAATAGGCTGTACTGAATCTGAACTACTAACTTGCCCTTGGGCACATGCTTTTCTAACTTTTAGACTGAATATGATATCACAACGCAAACTAGGTTTACTGAACTTGCACAATACTTAACATTCAACTTCCGGGAATTCTACTACGGAGTTTATTGTACTATACAAGGCTAAAGCTACTAACTTGCCGAAGAAACTAGCTTTACATACCTTAACCTCGAGTTACTCGACTGTCGGACGAGGCTCAGTCAGTACTCCAGCTATTTCTCCCAACTGCATTCATATATACGTCAATTAGTACTAAATATAACCTTATTCTGAAGAACAACATCACTTTCGATAAAATTATAGCCTAAACTTAGGCTTATCGAAAGACGGTCGAAAACTTGCTATTTTTCAGAAGTCTAGAAGGGAGAAGTATTCACTTCACAGTTAGGAGCACATAGACACTAGTTTGGAGCAATTCCACTTATCTTAGCCCGGTAGCACGACGATTCGTCGGCCGTATTTCGCGAAACAAAATCCGTAGGAATGCTCCCTACTGCTAAATACCTCGGTACCTGAGGTTAATTTGAGTTTAGACCGCGTTTGACGGCGTAATCAGACGGAAATTATCAAGAAACCTTCGTTCCTCTTCCTCTCTGATTTTCTCTCTGTTTTAGCTGGAAATTATAAGAATTGCAACTTTAAAACCAAAGTGGAGGGGCTTATATAACAGACATTGTAAATCGAATTCAGAGAATGCGATTTATAAGTCGCATTTCTGGAATGCGATTTATAAGTCGCATCTTGGAATGCGATTTATAAGTCGCATTCCTGAAATGCAATTTATAAGTCGCATTTTGCCTTGCAACGCGCCGACTTGGCGCTGGTCCGATCTTTTCCCGGGCCTTTTTCTAGCATGTATGGTTTTCAAATACTCTTAACCAACACGCGATTAGGCCATCTATATGCCGGAAATTTACGGGGTGTAACAACCGATAGATTGGTTGTATGGCGGACTCGAGATAATTCGCCTTGAAGTTCTAAAATCTTTTGCTCCATCCTTAAAATTAGATCATTACATTCAGGTAGATACCTCATTTCAGAACTCTCTGCGGAATCTCTTGGAGTGGTTGTGTCAATTCTGACTGCCGAACTATTACTGTCGTTCCTTTCCCTCTTGCTTTGGTGAATCGACAACGAGAAAGGTATGACGGACGGTTATGCACAAATCAACCTTAGGAATGGGAATAATCAAGATAAACGATAAACAGAAAAATAAAATTAGTAAAGAAACTCAAGCATGACATGTTGTAGATAAAGATTAAAGGAAAGAAACACATTAACATGTTTCACATTATAAATAAAAGATTAAACACATTAATACGTCTTCCTAATTTGGGGGCCTCTTTTGTGCCAAAGGTAGGCCTAGCGCATTTTGAAAGTCAAATATGCTATAATGTGTCATTTCATTTGCTCAATTAAAATCCCAAATACATAAAATTATAAATAAATTATTGCTTCATTTACATAATAAGATATCATGAGAAAATGAAGATTACAAAAAAAAAAAAAAAACTATGGAAATGCTCTTCCATCTTCGGCCTCTTCTTTGCTTATATGACGCGGATTGGTACTTATCAACCTGCATAATGAAAAGTTAGTTTTATCCTTCCCACCTAAGGAGCAAATGGTCTACATTTTAGACATATTGATTTCTCAAATAAAAATGCAAATAGATATGATAATGTTCCTTTCGAGATTGTAAATCTCTTTGGATTTTGCCAAAGTTAAACTAGTGGTCTCAATACACCAAGGGTATCGAGACTTCCTAAGGAATAATGCAACGCATGACTTATCAATTTCTAAGAGTTTTTTAAGAATTGGGTAGATAGACTGAAAAATTCTTATGTAAAAAGGCGCGTGGTCACATGCCAATTCTCTAAATGAGCCTTGAAAGGATTTTTTATTTTTTTAAAAAAATGCAAAGCACAATTCGCATGTACAGTGTGATAGTGAGAAGCTCCCAATGGGGGGAAAGGGGGGGGGGGAGGAAGTATGAACGGAATGAAAACTATAATAATTATCACGTACACACGATAAGTAATTAAGGAATACGGTAATTATTTGATGAAACAGAAAAATAAAAAATCTATGAATAATCAGTTATGTCACATAGTTAAGTAAAGGGATAGTTGCAATCAAATTAACAAGATAATAAGAAAAGAAAATAAATCAAACACAAAAAGATAAAAATGGAAGAAAATATTTTAAGAAAGGAAAATAAAGAAAAGGGAAAAAATAAAATGCACATAGATTACGAGGACGTCCTTTTTCGAATAGGAAATCCCTTAGGACTTAAGCAAAGTTTCACTAAATTTTCGGCGTGCCTTGGACGTCGCATGTTTTGAGATTTGAGGTGATGCGTATCCTTAGTAAAGGGATACACGGTCAAGATCTAAGAATAGGAATAGGTTTAGACACAGTTCCCTCAAACAGACAACTCGAGAGTGAGAAAGCTCATGACCGTCGACGCACCGCTGATCGACCAAATCACGAGACATTCCTCGACATGGGTATTAACAGTGAACAACCGTGAAACCACGCAACCATTTTCAAGTGTGTGAGTGAGAGGGTTAAAGAAACAAATAACATGCAGATATATACAAAATAATGTACCAATACCTAATTCTAAAAGTTGTTAGTCATGTATTTAAATACAATATTAAGAAATAAAAAGTTCAAATATGGAAGAAAATCAATTACACCAAGAAGCCAAATAAACACAAAGTCAGATTTAGAAAGAAAATCACACAAACATGGTAATAATAATTAAAGAAACAAGATACAGAAAAGGTGATCTCGAATCTTAATAGAACATAAAAATATGAAACCCCACTTAAGAACGAAACCGTTATGGTTAGAAACCTTAAATCTCCAGCAGAGTCGCCATGCTGCCGCGCCCAATTTTCCTTGCGGAAAGCGAAACTCGACATGTGACAACTCTTTTAAGGGTTATTAAATTGAAAAGAGTCTCCACCTAACGATTTGAGGTGCGTTAGGGCACCGTACTAACCTAAAAGTCTGTTTTACTAGTGTAGGTCACCAGAGTCGGGTAAGGGTTCAAATTACCTCGAAAGGAAGGTGTTAGGCACCTTTCGAGGTCCACAACTGTGGATCCCTTCCGGATTCATTATTATGTGGGGAATTTTTAAGTGATCAAAAAGGTCAATTATTTTATTTTAAAAATCTAATGTTTCTGTGTAATTTAAACAACAAATCTTTATAAAAAGAAAAAAATCATTTACTAATTAGCGCAAACTAAGTGATGAAATGATAATGAAGCTATTTGCTAATTAAGCATATAAAAGTTATTTTAAACAAATAAACGTCCAACTTAGATTATTACACTAAAAGATATGAGACCTAAGTGATAAAGTAATTAAATCGCAACTTATTTATTACCTATTATTTTAAAGATACTTTACTAATTAATATGTTAGATTTTAGATTAGCGAGAAAGAACAAATTAAACCATATTAAGAAATAATAACAAAACTTGAGCTCATGATAGCTAAAATTGCATAAATCCTAACTTCCAAAAGAGCAAAAAAAGAAAGTTAGGAATTAAGAATTGTAAATAAATTTATGACAATCTAAATGCATTTAAAGAGAAATATTTTTGAAAGTTTAAAATGTTTGTTGCTTTATAGGAATGATAACACGATATGGTGAATCGTGAAACTTCAACCTTAGCAACAAATTAATTTGAGGTTGTCCTTAAGTTAAAAATAATGATAATAATAATAAAATAAGATACGAAAATTAAATATAATACACTTAAATAAATACTTACCTTTTAAAATATAAACACATAATAATATTTATATAAATACACATAATAATTTTTTAAAACCTTTGGTTGATATGACTTTCGAGGAAAGGGTCAGCTTTGTTTTAAAAGTTAGGAATTAGACCTCATAATTCCTTTTACTTTCCCATTAACTATAGGTTAAGGGATAGTATTTTTATAAAAATATATTGCATATATTTTTTATAAGGGTAATAAGCAATAACTTCAATCAAAATATAACAAAATGATTTTTTATGAAAAAGGCAATTTAAACAAAAGATTAAGAGAAGGAAAGATCTAAGCAAGCAACCAAATAAACTCAGGCCCCCTTAAAATGTCCCCTTTTCACTATATCCATCTGTTTATAGAATACAACGGATAGAAATATATAAAATAGATAAACAACATACATTAAAAAAATGTAATAATAAATTCTAGTTTCCTACAACCCTCGCTCGTCTTGGCGACTCTTTGACGGATCCCAGAAGAAATTAAAGATACCCGCATTAAAACTTGAATAGAAGCAAATATTTATATGAAAATAGCAATGTAACGTTGCAGTGACGAATAAAATCCAAAGATCGATATAGTTCACGTATACATAAGAAAAAGTCTAATACACAAATAATAAATTAAACACGTTGCATGCATCACGCGTGAATCACAAGAAACTAAATAATAGAGTGGAAATTGTATAGTCAGATTGACTAATCACTTAAGAAGAATATAATAAAGATTGAAGGATAGGAACTTAACCGAACTTTTTAGATAATGAGACTTGAGTTCTTTTGTATTAGAGAAGCAAGAATATTTTAATCATGTTTTTACTAAAAGAAGAAGATCCTCCCTTAGACTATGAGAGCTTTTAGCTACTATATAGCTGGAAGAATGGTATTACATTTTTCTATTTATTTTTTCTCCCCCCCCCCTCCCCCCTCCCCCCCTCCCCCCCCCCTTTTTAGAGGAGGGAATACTTATATAGCTACCAGTAAGAGCGATTAAACGCAAGAAATATTTAGAACAATCAAGGAGATTCTTTTCTTAATTAGCATGATAGAAATCCAATTAGTATATGAAATCATAAATGAATAATATGCTAATTAATTAGGCAAGAGAATAATTAGCTACATCATCTTTTCCTTAATTAAGAGTGAGCAAACCCAAACAAATATTTTTTTCATAAACAAACAAATTGTCCAAATCAGTTAATGGAATTAAATCGAACTATAATTATTCACGCACCAAATTAATCAAGAGAAGAGAATAATTAATCAGCTAATGATCATACAATTTCATACATATTTGAATCAAGACTTACCATAAGTAAAAAATCTTAATGAGCTGTAGCAGTATTAATTAAAGAAATATCCTTCCTTATTTAACATGATTATAGTCAAATATTAAAGAATTACCAAAATTAATCAAGCATTAAAACTATAATAGTTTAATTAAGGAAAATGGAGCAATAACAAAATAAATCAAAAGAAAAATCATCCTTAATGAATCAAATACGAATACATAAAAATTAGTTGGACTTTACTATAAATAATGTTATACCAAAACGCACGCCTAAATATAGAAATATATTGTCGTATACCTAATAAAATCTTAAATTCATATTCAAGCATAGATAAAGTCTCGTCACGACCGAATCTTGCTAAACGAGAGGACGGGCATGGACTCTATGGATTAATAACGACCCTTTAAGGAAAGGAGCATGAATCATAAAATTAAAAATTATCTAAACGAACCAAACAATGAAACTAAAGCATACTTCATATAAACAGAGAATTTCTACACTTGTAAATTTAAGAGCCTCACAAACAACAGTCAAGAAAAATTTAAGCAAAAGAGCACTAACAATCATAAACAAATCGTGATTCTTGGGGATGAAACAGAAAATCATAAAATACTCTATAGGATAATCTAAAAAAATAAAAATAAAATGATAATTGAGACAATTTAGACTAAATATTATCAGTAATAACTTTAAAATTGATTCGATATGATTGAGAGGATAATATGGGAACTGGTGGATTCGGACGGAGCAGTAGCGATGGTGTTGTCACTGGAAAATGGAGATAGACAGGGAGGGGTATGGATGAGAATAAGGAAACGGAGGGAAAAGGAGAGGGAGACGCGGCTGGGTCTGCAGGTGATGGTTTCGCCGGCGTTAATGGAGGTCGGCAGCCGAGGGAAGAGGGAGAGAGGGAGAGAAGCGGCGGCTGATGCTGCTATTCGCCGATTGTGGTGGCGGCAAGAGGAGGAAGACGAGGGGCCGCAGGGTGTGTATGGAGAAGATGAAGAAGAGAAAAAGAGGAGAGGCGGCCACTGGAATTAATGGAGATGGTGGTTTCGACCGGTTGCTCGTCGGCAAGGAGAGCACAATGGGGAGAAGAAGATAGGGTGGCGGTGTTGTGAGGGTGGTGTCGCGCCGGTGGTCTATTTTCGGTGGACAGCGGTGGCGTTGGGCTTCGCCGAAAAGGGGAGAAGAGGGGCTGGCGGCTGCTATAGAAGGAGAATGGGGAATGAGAAAAGTGATTAGGTTTTGGGGATTAGGAATAGGAAAGAAAATAGGTTTTAATTTAAAATCGTTGGATTAAATGAGATGGAGGGCTGAGATTAATTTGAGTTGTTAGGGTCGGGTCACAGGTAGCGCGGGTCTCGAACCGGGTTAAATAAATGGTAGGATTTTAATTGAAATTGAATTGGAGTTTACAATGTGGCCGGATTTTAATCAAAATGGCTAAAATTGGCATAACTTAAATAGAAAGTGTCCAAATTTTAAATGAATTGAAGGAAAATTGAATTAGCTGCTATAAAATTAATGAAAATACTATACTTGCATATAATTTAATAAATAGATAACATAATAGTTTAAATTGTGGGAAAATCATATAAACATTATTATAAACCATAAATTTGAGTAGACTCGTGTAAATATTATATAATTAAATTATTATATTTAAAAAAAATATTTTAATGACTAGAAAATAAAATTAAGTTATCAAATATTATAAAAATTATATTATTAAACACAAATAATTTATAAATTCGAGTAATATTTTTAGGCAAATAAATTTGTAAAATTTAGTAAAGGTTATGTAAATAATTTATTAAGTAAAATATATATTTCAAAATAAGGGTGTATATTAATACGAAATAATTATATACGACATAATTATTTAATATCAAAAAATTAATACAAATTATATGTACATATATATGTAATTTGAAATAATTTTTGCAATATTATGATAATTAATTATTTTATAAATATAAATGCAAGTTGAATATTTGCGTAAAAAAAAAGTAAATAAAATATATATATATATATATAAGGATGTAGGGAGGTCAAAATTGGGTGTGAACACTTATGTTATGTAATTTTTTCGTTTTTTAATTAATTTAAAAAATGGTTACTTTACGGTGGAGATATCAATGCCGCAGTTCAACCATATTATATCAATTTTTCAGTTGCTTTACAACGCATAGTAAAAGTTAAATTTTTTACTTATATTATTAGGTTTGATTAAATTAGGAGAAAATTCTCAACTGAAAGTTTTTAAAATAATTAATTATTTGGATCGTGGGAGGCTGCACAACAAATTCTTGATTTTGGTCGTTGACGACTCACTGATAATTTTTTTTTTTTTTTTAATCGTAATCTACTTAATGACTTTAAAGAAGAATCTTTAACTCCTATGTTGGTAAGTTAATTGAGTTTGTGATGCATGAGATAATTAGCTTTTTAATGCATCGGTAGCCCTTTAAACTCGTCAAGTTGCATATAGTTGTGTGACTTTTGTCCGTGTTTGATGATTATATAAATTATGATCAACCAAAACTTAATTTAAACATGCAAGGACCATTCTTCCCCATTATGAGGTACAATATTTTGACAGATTTTAGACTTTTCATTCTTTAAACATATAATACATACTTCTTTCACATCGTTTGGACTTTTCTTCCTAAACTTCAGATAAGTCAATATAAAACTATTTATTTTAACCCGCTAAATCAAGTTGAACTTTCTCTTGTCTCTCTAAGTAAATGCCTTATTTACACCATAATCAATTGTTGTCTACAGTGTACATGTCAGTTCCAGTTATACATATCTTATTTCAATCACAAATTAACAATAAGTTGATGTTACCCAAAGATCATTGAAGAGTGTTTAAAATTTTAACTTAGAAAACTTTTCAGTTAGGTCATCCAACACAATTCACTTTCGACGTGGTAACAAAAGAATGAAGTAATAAAGAGTTACAACAAAACCGGATGATATGATCTTGTCATCTTTGCCTTCTAAGAACTAATGTAGTCAATCTTATGATAAGAGCATGCACAATTTTGAGCACCAATATCATCTGCAACACAAGGAGGCTCAACTCCACCACCTTGATACCATTGTTTTCTTTGTTGCACTAGCTCATTCATGAAATTGTCAAGCATTTCTCTGGTGATGCCTCGCATCACAATGACATGTGCCATATCTTTGACGCACGAAAGTTGCCAACGACGGATGAATTCTTGGTCACGAGGCCTTTCAAGTACAACTATGATGCTAAACTCATTTAGCATGACACTTATTCCTGCTTGCTGAAGACGATCTTTCAAATATCTGGCATTCTCGAAGCATCTTTTAACATCTTTTTGAAGGCCAATTTGACCTTTAGCGCTCAAACTATACCATAGGAAAATTGGAGTTAAACCGTTACGGCTACCAGAAATAGTGGCATCCACAGAAGCAATGTACTCCACATTTCTTGCGAGATTATTGATGTAGCTTTTTCTTGTTATTTGGACACCACAGGGCATTGGGCATCCTAAGAACTTGTGACCAGAAATGGTGACACTTCCGATTGACTTCTTAAAACTAATCATCTGTTCAAATTGTATAAAGAAATAATCAGAATTTCACTTTATAGATTACTCAAGAGCTTATCAGAAGTAAGAAGCGCAACTCACATTATTTATAAAAGGGACCATAAGACCACATAGTGCTGCATCACAGTGGATGTAAAACATATCCTCTGAATATCCACAATCTTTGAGTGTTTGAAGAATAATATCAAGATCATCAACAGCTCCTTTGAAGGTAGTTCCTACAATTAATAGGAATAAGTTGTAAGAGGACTAATTAGTACATAGAAGAAAAAGAACAACAATAGTTGTTAGGGTATAAATATATATACCAATTGTGACATTTATAATTGCTGGTTTGTCCTTATTCTGAAGCAATTTTGCTCTTAAATCTGAATAATCCATCTCCCCATTTAGTGATGTGTTGATTGTTTCTGAATCCATTCTATATATTCTTGCAGCTTTGAAGACAGAGTAGTGAGAGTCTTTTGACGCATATAGTGTTCCTTCAGGAAGTAGCTCTCTCCTGCGTAAATAATATTAAGAAAATTTAAGAGTATTGAAACAATATAATTTATTTTATTATATATATTCCTATTAAATATATATCAACTTACCCTAACAAAATACCATGGAGATTGCCTTCAGTGCCACCATTGGTAACATAGCCCCAATATTGATCTTTTTCAATTTACCATAGTTGTGCAAACCAATCCAAAACTGTCATTTCGAAGTCTTTTGAGTGAAAATCGACAGTGTTCTGAATGAAAGGATCACCACAATTATTTAGGTGAAACTGCAAAAGTGGTGCTAAAGTTGCATAATGATCATAGCATATGTTCACCGGATAACCTGATAAAAATAAGAAGAAAAGAGATGATTTATTCAGCTCGTTTAGTGGGTTAGCTAGTGGGGAAGAGTAGCAATTAGAGGCACTAAAAAATGGGTTAGTGGGAAAGAGTAGTAATAAGAGGTACTGAAAGAAGTTACCTAAATGAAAATTGACTCGTTGAGTAAGTGTGTCTAAATAATTAACCAAGATAGTGTCCAAGGAGAGACCATCATTCCTCGAGCCAGGCTCCATCACAGCAAGTTGCAAGTTCTTCCTTGGCCCTGCAGTTGGTGCCACCTTCTGTTTTTTGTTGTCCCCGTTCTTAAATGAACTTGGCCGCGCTAATCCTTTGGGTGTTATAGCCGTTGGTTCAAAATCCTGTCAAGTATATTATAATCCAGTTAGATATATATATATACAATTAAGTAAATAAAAATACATTCTGTCTAACAACATGAACTTTTAAACAAGGAGATGGCACACAATTCAACAACTTTGATTCTCGCATATATATATATATATAGTGATAACATGAATAGTACGTACCATTTCAAAAGAGAGGCTACCCATTTTCGTGAAGCACAAAATGAAGTTTTTGGTTTACTTAGAATGGAGAACCAATCGCTGACTGAATTTTGTTATTTGTTTGCTTAGAATGGAGAACCAATGAATTGCAGACTGAATTTTGTTCATATGTCTGGGGGTACTTATATAGGTCTACAAAATCAAAGTGTTTGTGCACCAACCACCCTTTTCCTTCTTTCTTCCCCCTCTTTTTCCTCTTAGTTTCTTCAATATATATATATCCCACTTGCCTTTTCTAAAGTTCCATTTAAGTGTATATATATTATTGCAAATGAACTTTTCCACCATGTGGACTTGACCCCGTGTTAGAAAGTAACTATTCAACTCACCAGCCAATATTATTATCAATGGGTTGGTGAGATTAATGAGAATCCAAATAAACATGCAAATAAAGACTAGTGCCAAAAGTCGAGTGTGTAAACAATTCATTCTTTCCATTATCTAACTACAACCATTAATAAAATGCTAATTCTCTATATATCAGCTAAAATGGTTTTGCTAAGTAGAAGACTGGATGGAGGTGGTAACCGTGATTATTTTCATATTTCCAACTTTTAATTGGTCAAAAATATCCTTAAATTAAATAAAATTGAATTTTAAAAAAAATCCTGAATTAATAATTTGGTATAAAAATATTTTTGTTGTTAATATTTTAGTCTAAAAATGTCCTTACTGTTAATAGTTTAATTAAAAAATGCCTTATTGTTACTTTTGAATCGAATATGCCCTTTTCCTAATATCATATTTTTTAAACTCATTATTTTTCTAATAAAAATATTATAGCCCATCATTAATTTTTTTATATATAACATCACAATAATTCATTGTTAATTTTTATTTAGCTAATGATACCTTTTTTTTCCCAATAAAATAGAAAATATTTTTATTTCTTATTCTTGTTTGAATTAAAGAAAGATAAACAATTTCTAATATAAAGTTAAGATATAACCATCATAATGTCATAAAATACGAAAATTTATTACATTGCTTCAAATCACAAAATATCTTTAAAATATCGTCCAATTGAGTTATTATTAATCTTGTCTTTTTCATTTTAATTTTATAATCAAGAAATATATTGGCAAATGTTTATCCTACTTCAATTCGAAAAAATTAAGAAATAAAAATATTTTCTATTTAATTAAAAAAATTATTATTTAAATAAAAATTAATTATAAGGTTACTATGATTTATATATATATACATATATATATATATATATGACCTATATTATCAGTTTAAAAGGTGCACATGATTTATTCTATTTAATTGATAAAACGAGATTAAGAAGAAGAAGATTAATTCTCAATTTTTTATTAGTTAAAGAAATTTCAAAGAAAAAAATTAAGAAAAGAATTCTTTAAAAATAATACTTTATTAAAAAATGTGTTAAAAAGAAAAACATATTTTTTTAAAAAAAGAGCATTTTGACTCAAAAGTAACAATAAGGGTATTTTTAGATCAAATTATTAACAGTAAAGGTATTTTTGAGCCAAAATATTACCGACAGGGGTTATTTTGAACCAAACCATTAACAGAGGATATTTTTATTTAATTTCACATAATTTAAAGACATTTTGACCCTTCTCACTAATTTTGTATAAAAGATAGGCATGTTTAACATGTACAAGAGTACATCGACATTTCCCGTAACAAATATGATATTTTGTATATACAACCGGTGGCATGGAAGTTATGGAGATTAAAACTCACGCCCTCAGTTAAGAATATAAAATACCTAACTTATTGAGCTACGCAATAATTTATATTCAAAAATATCACTTTATACAATATATATTTTTTATGTTTATTTTTGCCTTTTAATTATATATATATATATTTAATAAAAAAAATTAATGAAGCAATATCATATGACACCACGGAGGCATAATAAATCCGCCCCAATATACAACTATATACATTTATTTTCAAGTACAAAGTTACTGACACAATTCCTTTTTCTTTTATTTTTTGCATATTCATTACTCAACATCATTAATCAACTTTTGCTCTGTTACTAAATGTTTTCTTTCACAAGATTTATTTGCTCTGTACGTAGAGGTCCACTATACACAATGGAAAAGGCGAAAAATAGTGCATTTAAGAAAACTCAAAGGAGTTATAAATAATTCACTCACAAAAGTTATTTTTTGTTGTTTTGTAATTTAAAAGTCGTTAAACTATTGATATTTCACTCATAAAGTTATTTAACTATTGATGTTTCACTCACAAAGTCATTCGATTAATTATATAATTTTTTCTAATATAAAATTTTTTATTTTAACCCAAATTTATAAGAAACAAAAACTTATTCATTTTAATCATTTTAGTAACCCGCCCCACTTGACCTGACCCTAAATTTTAATATTCTTTCTTATTCTTATTTTGATGTTTTCTATTTTTAAAATGCTAGCCTCGATTAGCAAAGAATAAATGTATTCGGATATTTGCTGTTTAATTATAAGAGATTGTTATTTAAGAAATAGAATGAAAAATTTAAACTGAATTATTAAAAAGAAAGAAGTATTCTTATAAAAAAAATGACAAATGTCAAAAATGCATTCTTGTAATGGGTCGGGTCAAGTGGGCGATTTAAAAAAATAGTTAAAGTGAGTAGTTTTTTATTTCTTATAAATTTGAGTTAAAATAAAAATTAAATAAAAAAAATTATCTAACTGGTTGAGTGACCTTGTGAGTGAAATACCAATAGTTAAGTGACTTTGTGAGTGAAATACCAATAATTGAGTGACTTTTGAGTTATAAAGTAAAGAAAAGTGACTTTCTGAGTGATCATTGGAGAAATTACTTAAAAACTCAAAGTTGAGATAAGAGAGGAAAAGTTTATTGTTTAAAATTGGAGGATGAATTTAATTTTTAAATAAAGTTAAAGAAGAGATTTTGATTTTTAATAGTCCTTGGGAACAGTGTAGCGATGGATAATTCAGAATCAGAATAGGTCCAGTCCAGGGGACAAATCAATAGGAAATGCTATTTGCTTCGTAAGAATAAGAATGAACTTCTATGAAATGAAAGAGTTTCACGGGAATCTTATTCTTTATAATACGTACGAGACTACCAAAGTAAATTAAACTTCTTTCCCCGGAGCAGCAACTGAAAGAGAAAATACCGGTTTATTCATCTGCACCGGAATTTAATTCTCGATGGAAACGGAATTTTGAGAATTCTCCCCCGAACTGGAAGATCATTTCGAGATCTTCGAATATATTCGAGGGTTACCAGTAGAAAAAGTGTACTAATATTTTGCTTTCACTAGGAATCCAAACAAGTAGAATATACTTCACTCTACCACAAATATAATGTGAATAAATAAATATATAGAAAAAAGAGAAAAACCAATAAAGTTTTTAACTAAAGATTTGAGAATTGGTCAGCGGAGAAAAACAGCTGGAGCTTTTCAAATACAATAGTCAACCTTAGAATTAGTCGTCTTAACTTTTTTGTTCATACGCGGATTATGATCTAAAAATGTTACTCATATGAAGGTGTTATTATAACATGTTCAATAAAGAAAAAATTTTAGTTTTGGGACTTATATACAAAGATTAGACTTTTATAGTGACCTTATATGTAACCCCACCAATTTGACACTAGACCATATGGAAAATGCTAAGTTCAAAATAGCCTATTATAGGATCCCTATTTAGGGTAGAGCTAAAATTTAGTTAAGAAAATTAAAGACCTAAGTTATAGAATTCAGACATATGAATTTGAAGTTATGCTTGTTAAAGCCAACCTTCAAACGGCTTGAAAGCATACATTATTATTATTATTAGATGGCTTGTGTCCGTGCTGAGTACGGATTTGTAAGTCTTTTCCTGTTAATACCTAATAAAAAAATAAGGAAGCGGTACCATAAAACTGACTAAATATTAATATTAATATAAATTATTTGTGATCGGACAAAATTGGATTCATCAATTTTCTTTGCCCAGACCTTCTTTCTATCATCCCTGGCCAAAGAAAGAGACAGTTATTGACACCCAATTTTGGTCATCCACGATTTTTTATAATTATTCAAGATTCTTTGATCTCAAACAGAGTAGAATAATTATTCACGGAAATAAATAATATATTTAAGTGAATTTTGTCATTTCATTTGGAAAAGTACACTAACATATATATCTTCATAATTTTACAAATAAATCAGACTCCAAATTGCAGCAATTATTTTTGTATTAGACACCGTGTTCAAATGGAGGTTTGATATGTAGATAAATATTTAGTAATCCAATACATACCCTAAAGATGCAAGAGTTCTTGCAAAATCAACTGTTGGTTTTTCTATTTTGCCTTTCCAACTGTTGGTTTTTCTATTTTGCCTTTCCATGTTGCGAAGATAGGAAGGTTGTTTCCAAAAGACCCCTGGCTCAAGTAAGACATATTCCAACATTTATTATTCAATTTAATATGCAGTCTTTAGTAAGAAGGTTGTTTCCAAAAGACCCCTGGCTCAAGTAAGACATATTCCAACATTTATTATTCAATTTAATATGCAGTCTTTCTCTAAGCTTGTTTAATCATAGAATCTGATGACCATTATTCAGAGAAACACACAACTCGAAAAGTCATTCATGATTTAATAATGTCGGGAAAAAGTTTAGAAAATTACCAGTTACGGATAATGCAGTGCTTCTTTTTTCCTCTTGAGAAACGTTGACTTTTAAGAACCCTATGCATACATTCAAATTTGTGCAAACATTATACCTTCCAACCGGAAATAATCTCATAACCAATTTCTTGAACACAACCATAAATAAGGCGCATATAGTCCGCTAATGCTGGCCAGTAGAAATAAGTAATATACCTTTTGGATTATTGGCTGAAAGAGGAGTATGTTGTGTTAGGAAAATAATTCAACATATTAAAAAGAAATATTATTTTCTAATATCTGCTATTATTATTGTAACAAACAATTTGAATTCCTACTTCCCGAATTGAATTTCGCCATTGAATGACTATTATTATGAGATAATAGCTTCCGTTACAAACTACTATTTTGACCCAATTAAAAAATAATCATTACCTCTTTATGACAATTATTCCCCTTTATTATCATTTATTTGGAACCAGTAATTTTCTCACAACCTCACTCTTATAAGATGATTTTCTTGTACCTATTTAGAACATAAGTTCCAAAAAGTTGTACTATTAAGAAAGTTGATGTTAGATTAAAAAAAAATCACAAGATAAAGATCAACTTGAAGAGAATATAATGTTGAAAAATATTTGTGTATTATGGAAGCTCCTAAAGCACCATGTAAGTAATTAAGGGTCCTCCTCCAAAAGGCTAGTTAATATTTCTAAAGATTATACGTCTGGAAGTTGCAATGAACTGAATGTTCATCTTAGGTTTAGCAACTTGTACAAGTTCCAACCTCAACATGAAAACTTTTGAGGTGTTCAAGAAGTTTTAATAAAGAACCAACTTGGAAATGCTATTGTTGCCCAGGAGAAGGAAGAAATAAAGGATCATAGGATGATTCAAACTCTCTATGTCATGTATTCTGAGAATGCATGTCTTGACTGCCACTTATATTTAAGTTAAAAAAAATATTGATGACATAATTATAATTACATTTGTTTCATGAGCACAATAATTAGAAAAAATCTTTAAACAAGTCAAAAAAAGCCAAAATTGACTTGCATCACTTGCAATTATTTTTCAAAAATAAAACAACAAATTAGACCACAAAGTATAGACAATGAATATTACCAGACGAAAAAAAGAGTCATTTGTTAACCTAGAGTAACCTGTGAATAGAAGAGTTTGTCCCATCCATGAGTAAATATTTCATAGTAGCCTCATACACATCTCTCACGCCACCAAACAGCTATTTAACACTTGGATTTTCCCTACACCTTCGTTTATACGGATATATATGACAAAGTAACCTATAAGACTAACAAATTGTATCCTCGAATCGAATAGCAAGGTTCAACACCCCAACTCTTTTTGCCAGCTAGAATCAAAGTAAGAATATTTAGGCATCTACTTTGAAGTGTTCCATATAGTTATCTATAGTAAAGTCTAATTTTTCTAATCTTAATCTATTTTTTCTTGAAGCACACATGTATACAGTTTCATGAAATATAAAGCACATCCATTTAACATTATAGCTAACCATATAACATCAAAACCAAAAAGTACATAAATAACCTCTTATAATCGAAGCGGTGTTTTCTTTTTCACATCTTGGGCAATTTTCACTTTTAGAGATCTGTGAATCAAAATTTTGCGACCATTATATTCCAACTAAATAAATCATAAATGTTCGGTAATTCATGTATTAAGAAATTAAAATCCATACATTATGAATAGCGAAAATATGTAAACAGAGAGACTTAAAAGATTATAATCAGTAACAAGAAATGAACGACGGTATACACCTTTGGAAGCCAGAGAAAGAAAAAGAGCTCATGACTATTTATTTCTTCCAGCAAGAAATCACGTGTTAACTAACAAAACAAAATAAATAAATGCAATAAATAGGTAAATAAGTAATAGGTAAATAAGTAATTTTCATTTACCATTGATGCTTTCCATAACCTTGAATTCACAAGAAAAAGAAATGGCTTCCCCCCAAACGTGTACACATGACCAATTACAATATTAAGGCTTGTTTACTGTTTCTCTGTAGCGAAGAAATTGAATGTCACTGATTGACCCATTGCAATATTAAGGCTCATTCATTATTTATATATAGTGATAAAATTGAATGTCACCGCTGAACCCACCGTAAATTAACAAATGCATAATTGAAAAAGTTTAATAAACACAAAGAAGCTATCCATTTACCTGTTTTTCTGTTGCCAGGAAACTGCAAAGTTAAAGATGAAATCCAATAAAAAACCCAAAAGTAACCGACACAAGCAAAAACAAGAAGAAAACAATGAACAAAAAAGAAAGAAGAAGAAGAAGCACCTATCAAAGAAAATGAAAAAGATAAAGTTGAAAAGCAGAGAATGAGAGAGGTAGTGAGAAATGAACAACTAAATCTAAGCAAGTGCCTAACGGAAGACATAATGAATTAAAAGGACACGTGTTTAGGAGGTAGGAACACAATGAATCACTAATTTGTCCATAAAAGTAATTGATATTTACTAATTTACCCTTCGTCGTACCTAAACTACCACTTATTATATAGTAGAATAGTAACTAAATTTTCCATTTTTCTCCAATAAACTTTCATAGATTAATCTGATTGGATAGAATGGGAATAATCTAATTAAATAGAACTTTCCTGCTTTTTTTTTCTAGATTTTTTCAGTAGCAATATATTGAGAACCATCAGTGCAAAAGGTCTCCTATTGTGTGTCTCCATAGAAAGTCAATGCCATGGATCACTATTCTTGTTCTCTCATACTTGTTACGGGTCGGTCTTTCAGGTTATGTGCTACATTCTATTTTCAGGACATCCTGTTATTTTATTGTATCTACTATAGCTTCCACAACCATTTAGTAATATAACTAATCATATAACATTAGAAGGAAAAAAGGTGCTTGAATTACCTCTTGGAGTTGATGCAGACAGAGTCTTTTTTCCCCACCTTGAGCAGCTGTCACCAAATTCCAACTAAATGAATAGCAACTTATCGATGATGTTTTGTTTTGAAAAATTTCAATATTCACAAAATACAACAGTATAGAATATATAAACAGATAAACCCAAGCAGTAATTAGAACAAGAAAGTTAGGCAGTAATAGAAACAATAATAAGAAATCAACAACAACGTGTATGTTTTGAAGCCAGAGATATAGAAAGAGCTACGCCCTATAAATTTCTTCAAGCAAGAAAATAATACTTTCACCAACAAAACTGATATAAATAAGTAATTTCATTCCCCATTGATGCCTTTCTATAGGCTGAGTTCACAAGAAATCAAAATGGGTTTCCATCAAACAATGTAAAAAATGTCAAATCGCACAAACCTGCGTTTCATAAGAGACGTACAGAAGCTGCTGGGGCGTAGCTACTGGATTTTTTTATCAGATAACCCCAACAAGAAGCTCATAAAATTACTACCAACCTGAAGAAGAAGGTCGTCATAAACCAATTTGGTTTCTCTTTTTTTTTTTTAATTTAAAAAAAAAAGGAAAAGAGCTCACTCAGGACTTTCATCAAACACCTCAGCTACAACTTCAACTCGTTATTTTAATTCTTTACCAACGTAAACTTTTTAACCCCAAAATCAAAATAAATATAACCAAGCTAATGGAATAACGAAACTTCTACTCTTTACGGAGTTTTTTAACTCCAAAATCAGCACAAATAATATGATCAAATTAGTTATGAAATAAAAAAAATCAATCAAACTATGAAAAAAAAAATTTCCTTTGCGGGATTCATCATCTATATGGGACTAAATTCTTAATTATTGCTCAGTCCAAACTAATCAGTTTGTAGGTTCAACCACCAAGAATGCTAAGCTGCAACAACGAAAATCCCAGGAGTGTGCTTCAATGAAACATTTCCACAAACAAAAAGGGAGCAAAAGGCGAGTGTAATTACTTTTTGCTTTCTTTCACAGTTCTTACTTGGTTATTCCAAAACACAACAACAGACCATACAATTGAAAATGAGAGAAAATAAAGTGAAAAAATCCGAATAAGCAAAAGGGGAAACAAGTTGTCCCTTTGTAATCTCCAATTTAAATCAAGTATCGTTTGAATGTCATAAGAGAAAACATGCAGCTCATATTTGGGGAAGTTAAGAAAGCTATAGAAGAGCAAGCTACAGGAAACATCGGCTGAAATAATATCACCTTTGGACGAAGTATTATGCAGAGTCAAAAACGGGAAGAGCAAGACGAAACAAACTGAAACAACAAACAGCCATAAGGAGATAATGAAATAGATAAAAGCAGAGTTCAAAACAGGATGGATAACATAGTTTTGCTCCATTTTCTGTATAAATTTCTTCAAGCAAGAAAATCATACTTTCACCAACAAAACTGATACAAATAAGTATTTCATTCCCCATTGATGCCTTTGTATACGCTGAGTTCACAAGAAATCAAAATGGGTTTCCATCAGACAATGCGAAAAATTAATTAATTTTATAATCCAGATAAAAAATCATCACTGCCTCTTAGAATCATCTTAAAGAAATGAACAAAAATCAAACCAGAAGAAAAGCGGAGGAAGAGAAGTACAGAAGAAGGATGGAAATTACTTACAAAATGTTGAAGACGAAGACAAATAGTCAATCAAGTTTAACACGTGGCAAGATAAAAGCCCCAGAATGATATTGGTACAACACGTGTTCACAAAAAATGAAATTAAGAATTGAAAGCAAAATACCAAAATACCCATAAAAAGTAATATTATTTCAAAAGTAACCTTCGTCGTTCTATGAAAGTTTCACTTATTATATAGTAGAAATTATCATACTTTATGTAATCTCATACAGTGGGTATAAAAAAAATAAAATGTATGCACATCTTACTCATACCCTGTGCATAATATAAAAAAAATTAGATGCAAATATATGCTTTAATTATATAATATAATATATTGATACACATATGCATAATATAATATATAGTATATGGTATTTAATATATACTATATCATACTCTTTATATGTAAAAGATTAAACTAAAAGAAGAATTTATGGATGCTGAATATGAGGATAATATAAATAATATTTTTTTAATAAAAATATAATAATACATATTAAGTATATATATAGTGTTTAGTAAATATATAATAATACATATTTAGTATATAATATATATTTTTATGCTAGAATTGAACTTGTGATGTTCCGCATATGTGGAATTTATGTGTAAAGAAGTGTGCTGATATCACATCCAACCCGAGTGTGCATATAAATGTAAATGTTATTGATGATTACTCATTAAGAGGTAGGAATTAAATATCTTCCATATTTAACCCACTGAAATTATAGAATCAGTAATTACTTATGTCATTTATAGAAACAATATCATATTTAAATTTTTATTTCTTTTTTAATTTATAAAGTATATATTGTAAATTACGTAATTTAGAAAATAATTATAAATTTTATAATTACTATTTTAAAAAATTGTATTTATGTAACCTTATGATACCATCCTATTATAGACTAACGTTTGCTTCACACAACTGGAATTTGCAAAACTTAAAAGAAAACGGGTATTACAAAGTTCCAAAGTATGCTAGAACCATAACTGCAATAGACAAGGGAAAATTGAAACATACAATTAGTTTATTTCCAACACCAAAAAAATAATAATAAATCCACATAAATTGAAGTTAAAGAAATATTGTAGTATAAAAATTGACTACAAAAATAAGATCTCAACTGTCAAAATGCCCTTTTAAACCGTAACTCAAGAAAAGGAGGTGAAGCAGACAAACTTTTGTATGAAGTTTGTTAATACCGACCATAAGTAAAATAATTTGAACAAACTAAATGTAATTTTATTTTATTTTTAAATTTTAAAAAGGTTATAATTATGTCGGCCAGTAGTACAATCAGGTGTACAATTCACTTTCAATGTGGGAAATGAAAATGAAATCATAAAGAATTAATAAATGTCATCTCTATGGAAGACAACTAAACAAATTAGAGCTCTAAAATTGCAATTTCAAGTTGCTTTTCTTGTCCTTCTAAGGACTTATGCAGTCAAATCTTATGATAAGAGCATACACAATTTTGGGCTCCGATATCATCTGCAACACAAGGAGGCTCCACTCCACCACCTTGATACCATTGTTTTCTTTGTTGCACTAGTTCATTAACGAAATTGTCAAGCATTTCTCGGGTGATGCCTGGCATCACAATAACATGTGCCATATCTTTGACACATGAAAGTTGCCAACGACGAATGAATTCATGGTCACGGGGCTTTTCAAGTACAACTATGATGCTAAGCTCATTTAGCATGACACTTATTCCTGCTTGCTGAAGACGATCTTTCAAATATCTGGCATTCTCGAGGCATCTTTTAACATCTTTTTGCAGGCCAATTTGACCTTTAGCGCTCAAACTATACCATAGGAAAATTGGAGTTAAACCGTTACGGCTACCAGAAATAGTGGCATCCACAGAAGCAATGTACTCCACATTTCTTGCGAGATTATTGATGTAGCTTTTTCTTGTTATTTGGACACCACAGGGCATTGGGCATCCTAGGAACTTGTGACCAGAAATGGTGACACTTCCGATTGGCTTCTTAAAACTAATCATCTGTTCAAATTGCATAAAGAAATAATCAGAATTTAACTTTATAGATTACTCAAGAGCTTATCAGAAGTAAGAAGCGCAACTCACATTATTTATAAAAGGGACCATAAGACCACATAGTGCTGCATCACAGTGAATGTAAAACATATCCTCTGAATATCCACAATCTTTGAGTGTTTGAAGAATAATATCAAGATCATCAACGGCTCCTTTGAAGGTAGTTCCTACAATTAATAGGAATAAGTTGTAAGAGGACTAATTAGTACATAAAAGAAAAAGAAAAACAATAGTTGTTAGGGTATAAATATACATACCAATTGTGACATTTATAATTGCTGGTTTGTCCTTATTCTGAAGCAATTTTGCTCTTAAATCTGAATAATCCATCTCCCCATTTAGTGATGTGTTGATTGTTTCTGAATCCATTCGATACATTCTTGCAGCTTTGAAGACAGAGTAGTGAGAGTCTTTTGACGCATATAGTATTCCTTCAGGAAGTAGCTCTCTCCTGCGTAAATAATATTAAGAAAATTTAAGAATATTGAAACAATATAATTTATTTTATTATATGTATTCCTATTTAATATATATCAACTTACCCTAACAAAATACCATGGAGATTGCCTTCAGTGCCACCATTGGTAACATAGCCCCAATATTGATCTTTTTCAATTTCCCATAGTTGTGCAAACCAATCCAAAACTGCCATTTCAAAGTCTTTTGAGTGAAAATCGACAGTGTTCTGAATGAAAGGATCACCACAATTATTTAGGTGAAACTGCAAAAGTGGTGCTAAAGTTGCATAGTGATCATAGCATATGTTCACAGGATAACCTGAGAAAAATAATAAGAAGAAAAAGTTAAATTTAGTCATCTCATTATTGAGTGGGTTAGCTATTAGGAAAGAGTAGTAATTAGAGGTACTAAAAGAAGTTACCTAAATGAAAATTGACTCGTTGGGTAAGTGTATCTAAATAATTGACCAAGATAGTGTCCAAGGAGGGACCATCAATAGTTTTCAAGCCAGGCTCCATTACAGCAAGTTGCAAGTTCTTCCTTGGCCCCGCAACTGGTGCCACCTTCTGTTTCTTGTTGTCCCCATTCTGAAACAAACTTGGCCGCGCTAAACCTCTCGGTGTTAAGGCCGATGGTTCAAAGTCCTATTATAATTTAGTTACGTTAGAGATATAATTAAGTAAATAAAATTGTGAATTTGATAAGAAGAAGATAGTGGAGATGTTTGTGCATATAGCATGAACAATACGTACCACAATTTCTAGTGAGAGGCCACCCATTCTAGTGAACCACAAATTATGTTTTTTGTTTGCTTAGAATGGAAAAACAATTGCTGACTGAATTTTGTTCATATGTTTGGGGTACTTATATAGCTCCTTTCCAAAACACCAACCACCCTTTTCCTTCCTTTTCCCCCTCTTTTTCCTCTTAGTTTCTTTATTTTATCCCACTTGGCCTTTTTTAAAGTTCCACTTAGTAGGTTGCAAATAAACTTCCTATATATGTGGTTTTGACCCCGTGTTAATTACAAAGAGACTTACCAACTTTGGTCAGCCAATATAATAATCTATTATCAGTGGGTAGGTGAGATTAATAAGAAGCCTAATCAAAACAAACAAGTAAATATGGTTCCAAAACCCAAGCGTGTTAATAATTTATTCCTTCTTAAGAATTATACTCATGCTAATAGCAGCCATTGTCTAACCACAACCAATAAAATGTTACAGTAATTTTTAATCTGAATGGAAAGTCTACTGTATAGAATGAAAAAGAGAAAAACTATCTTGATATGAAAAGAAAAAAAAAAAGGCAAAGTATGGCAGGTAAAATATACATTTTAAAAACTCAACGAAAACATTTATTATCTAGAAAAAATAAGTTTAATTTTTAAAGTAAAGTTAAAAAAGAAAAATGATAGTAGAAAAATGTAATAGTAGCAAATTTTTTTAACTGGTGTACCAATATTTTGTAGGTATTGAGATGCTCTAACTCCCACGGCAGTCAACAGTGAGATTCACAATTGCGATAGTCCTCCATTTCATGATTTTTCTTTCCCAATATAATCACCCAATAGCCATCTATAAAGTGGAGGATAAAAGATGCCAATTATCCTATACAAAGAATTAACTAATAAAGAAGTTGGTTTTGTCATATCTTATTCTAATGCTAGGTATTTGATATTTACCGAAGATATAAGAGCCTTTAGCCTCACCAGGCCGATTCCTATAATTACAAAATTAAAAGGATTCACCCTTCTTAGAAGCATTTTTTTGCTAAAGCAGATTTGCTTCCCTATAATAGTGTGTTGATAATGACAGAATCCATTTTGTTTCGACACATTATTGAGGCATGGCAATATGTTACAACCGATAGGACCTCGTCTTTACATATAATTATGATTAATAAAACTAATCAATTTATCATAATCTCCACTCTTATGGAGTGACAATATTGGAGCAGCTTATCTTTCAATCAACCCGGTGTTTTTGCACACACAGAGCATGTTGAGATAGATTATTATTTTGTGTATGACAAGGTACGTAGCACTTAAGGAACTCACAGTCCAGTTCTTATGGTCAAAGGATGAGCTAGCTGACCTCCTCACCAAACCACTAACCACCTCTAGGTTGAGTTGTTATGGTCCAAGCTGAAGGTGTCTTCGCCACTATCAGCTTGTGCGGGGAGTATTGAGATACTTCAAGATGAATCCGAGTGTAACAAGAATTCCGGAGATAACGGCTAGGCACTATAATATTTAATTAGTCTCCTTGTGTAATTGTATCTCTACCCTAGCTTGTATCTATAAATATAGGGTTGTTTGTATTCCAGTTGATGTGAATAATTAACATAACAATCATGTACCTTCTGCCTCTGCATATAATATTTGATCTAAAAGTAGGCATTTCGTCGTAGGATTTGAGGCTCAAATTTGAAATTTTGATTTGAATTGATCATGTGAATAAAACTTTAACTTCAATTCAAATCTTAAATTCCGCAAAAAGTAGGATTTCAAATTTTAAATTGTGATTTTAGTGTTTTTTTTTAAATGTAAAACTTGACCTATAAGTTTATATTATGCAAAAAAAAATCATTATTTTAAAATTTTCAAAAAAGACTCATGCTTGATGTGAATCAATTATATGTACAATGTGGAAGGATTATATTAAATAATATCTAGTTAATATTGTTGTTGATTTTTTGGATCAATAGATCTTTGTGAAATTATGTGTATTTGAAAATTTATAATAACATATAATTGCAAGCATTTATTTGGTTTCCTTGATGATAGTGTTGGACTATGACCCTTATTCAGCCAAAGGGTCAATGGCCTAATCCTATTCTCCTTTGATTTCCAATCCTATTTGGAATTGGATTTAGATTTTTATTCCTATTTGGAGTTGGTCTTGGTTTTAAGAGAAAACACCATTCATTATCTATAAATATAGGAACTTTGGAGAAGTATTCAAGGCTCATTCATATTTGTCTTTGAAAAATTTCAGCACATAAGAGTGATTTTTAAGGGAGCTTCCACCAAGAGAGAAGAGAGAAGAAAAGGATTTTTTTGCCTATAATTTTACTCTCCGACCATCCACCTTCAAATCAAATTCTCCGATTCGTTCCCAGATGGATCAGGCTGAAATTTTGACTAAGTGTTCCTAACATCTCAGTCTTTTAATTGAACGATGGAGATCAAATGTGGATGTCAGCAATATCTATTTTTGAGTCCCGAACAACAACTCAATTTTGAGTTATTTCTCTTGATTTATTTTTATTGGTGTTGCTATAGCATCTCCGCGTTTGGCATTTGTTATGTAACCCTTTTGAAGAACTTTGTTACCGTCTTATTATTATATTAAAGCAATTTGGATCATTGTGATTCTGTGATTGTTACCTTCAATTTGAAGGGTTTTTCACATTAAATTTGGTGCTCTTTATTTTTTTATTTTTAGTGTTTGCTTCCTTCCGTCATAACAAGTGGTATCAGAGTGTTGGTTATTTATCAAAATTTTTTTATGAAGGCGAATATGAGCAAGATGATATATCTAAATGGGAGTAATTACAATATATGAAAAAACAAAATGAAAGATCTACTGTTTCTAAAGAAGATGCATCTTCTTGTTCACTGCTCAGAAATTTGAATTTATTACCGATGAAAATTAAAATTTCAAGCACAAGTATGTGGATATATAAGACAATTGGTTGAAGACAATGTTTGCAAGCATATTGTAAATGAGACACATGCTAGATCATTGTGGAAAAAGTTGGAGACATTTTACGCTTCAAGAGCTGACAATAAGAACTTATTCTTGCTAAAGTAATTGATGACACTTAAATACAAGGAGGGAAGTCCTATTCTTGATCATATAAATAATTTTTAAGGTGTCCTTGATCAACTGTTTGGAATGAATGTCAATTTCGAAGATGCGATACAAGGACTTTGGCTTCTCAATACTCTACCAGATTCTTAAAAAACTCTTCGTGTTTCTTTAATAAATTCAGCTCCCAACTGTAAGGTGACAATGGATTATGCCAATAGTGGTGTTTTGAATGAAGAATTAATAAGAAAATCTCAGGGCTCATCTTCATATTCAGATGTATTATTTACAAATGACTGGGGGAGAGATAAAACAAGAGGTTCGATATATAGAGGTAAAAGCAGAAGCAAATCAAGGTCCAGATATCAAAATTATTCATGCAAGAATTGTTGCAAGAAAGGACATATTAAAAGGTTCTGCAACAAGACGAAGCATGATATTAGCGAAGGAAAAAACGAAGAAAATAACGGAAACAATGTTGTTGTTACTTTTCGAAATGACCTTCTCTTTGTTTGTGATAAAAACGTCATCAATTCTGGATAGTTGATTCTGGAGCTATGTCTCATATCACACCAAGAAAAGATTTTTCTTTTATTTTATACCTTTGTTAACTCTGGTGTATTAAAGATGGAAAATGCTGGTAAGTTTAAGGTGTTTGGCGCATGGTTTATTTGAAGACTAATATTGATACAACATTAATTCTTCATAATGCCAAGCATGCTCCAGACATTCCTTAGTAAACTTGATCTATGTAGGACAACTAGATGATGAATGCTAACATAATGACTTATTTAATGGCCAATGAAAGCTCACTAATAGTTCATTAGTTGCAGCTCGAGGAAGAAAGTATTTCAATTTATATGTGACACAAGGATCTATCCTTAGTGACTCCATAAATATGGTGGAAAGTGACACTTTATCAAATTTATGGCACAAAAGGCTAAGTCATATATATGAGTGGGAGAGGGATTACATGTTTGGCTAAGAAGAATTTGCTCGCTAGTATGACACAAGCGCAGGTGAAAAGATGTGTTTATTGCTTAACCAGAAAACAAAAAAGAATTTCTTTTCATAGTGATCCTCTTTCAAGAAAGCCTAAATAATTAGAGCTAGTACACTCTAACTTGTGTTGTCCTTTTAAAGTGAAGTCAAAAGGTAATGCAATTTACTTTGTGACTTTCATTGATGACTATTCTCGCAAGCTCTGGGTATATTCTTTAAAATCTAAAGATCAAGTACTTAATGTCTTTAAGGAATTTCAAGCCTTATCTTAGAGATATACTAGAAAAAAACTGAATGTATGCGCACTTACAATGGCGGTGAATATTGTGGTCCCTTTGATAAGTATTGCAAATTGCAAGAAATTCATCTTCAGAAAACTCCACCCAAGACGCCTCAATTAAATGGCCTGGCAGAGCGGATGAATAGAACTCTAGTTGAGAGAGTTAGATGCGTGTTTTCAGAGGCTAAACTTCCAAATTCCTTTGGGCAGAAACACTTAACACTATTGCTTACGTTATCAATTTGTCTCATGCAGTTGCTTTGGATGGTGATGTCATAGAAAAAGTTTGATTTGCTAAAGTATTTTTCTATGATCACTTGAAAGTCTTTGGATATAAAGCTTGTGTGCATGCTCCAAAGATGAGAGATCAAAACTAGATGTCAAAACTAAGTAGTGCATCTTCATTGGTTATGGTCAAGATGAGTTTGAATATCATTTTTATGACCCAAATGATAAGAAGCTTATTAGAAGTCGTGATACAGTGTTCTTTGAAGACCGAACTATTGAATATATTAACAAGAATGAGAAAAAAGATTCTCAGAACAATGAGAGCTTATTAGTCGATGTTGATCCAGTTCCTATTACTGATACATTCATTGTACATGAAGGAATCCAAGATAAAAAAAGTAGATGGTGATCAGGATCAACATGATCATCAGGGTATAGAACCTATAAATTATCCTATTAGTGACGTTGTGGTTGATCAACAACCAACTCCTGCTCAAGCAGCTACTTAGGATGCTCCTGAAACTTCTCATAGAAGATCTACTAGGGAGAAGCAAAAATCAACGTGTTATTCTCCTAACGAGTATATATTTTTCATTGACATGGGAGAACCTGAAGGTTATAATGAAGCCAAGTAAGATACTCACAGAGATCGGTGGGTAGAAGTCATGCAATATACCTCTGCGTCTAGGTATAAGACAAGGTTAGTTATCAAAGGGTTTGGCCAAAGGAAAGGAGTTGACTTTGATGAAATTTGTTTGGCCAAAGGAAAGGAGTTGACTTTGATGAAATTTTCTCTCCTTTCGTAAAAATGTCTTCTATTCATATAGATCTAAGCTTAACCGCAAGTCTAGATTTGAGGTTGAGAATCTACAAATTAATGACAATATAACCCTTCATATATGCTAACAAAAGTAGTTATTGTAGATAAGCATGAACATAACAGAATTTTGGCAGGTATGAAGTCTGTCCATAGTTTCTCCTCTTGAAGATCCATTTGGCCCCTTGGCTGAGGGAGAGTTTGTTGGGCTATGACCCTTATTCAGCTAAATCTTATTCTCCTTTGATTTCCAATCCTATTTGAAATTGAATTTAGATTTTATTTCTATTTGGAATTAGTCTTGACTTTAAGAGAAAGCACCATTCATTATCTATAAATATAGGAAATCTGGAGAAGTATTCGAGGCTCATTCATATTTGTCTTTGAAAGACTTTAGTATATAAGAATGGTTTTTGAGAGAGTTTCTACCAAGAGAGAGAGAGAAGAAAAAGATTCTTTTTTCATGCAGTTTTACTCTCCGACCAGCCACTTTCAAATCAAATTCTCTTACTCGTTCATTGTTAAATAGGGCTGCAATTTTGATAGAGTGTTCCTAACATGTTGGTCTTTGATTTGAATAGTGAAGATCAAATTTGGAGGTCAGCAACATCTGATTTTAAGGCCTGGACAACAGCTTAATTTTGGGTAATTTTCCTCAATTTTTTTTTATTGGTGTTGCTATAGTGTCTTTGCGTTTGACACTTATTGTATAGCCATTTTTGAGAATTATTTGTTATCCTCTTATTGTTATATTAAAACAATTTGGATCTTTGTGCAGATACCGTGATTATGACATTGTTTTCCACAATAAATTGGGTGTACTTTTATTTTTTTTTAATTTTTTCAGTTTGCTTTCTTGTGTCATAACAAACGGATTTCAAGATAACTTGTCAAGAGGTCTGCCTTGGTGACGGGTTTCAAGATTGACAATCTTTATCGAAGGACCTATTTGACCGGGAGGATCAAATCAACAATGCGCTCTTCAATGTCACCCTTCTTATTTGGTTTCCTCTTTCTAGGTTTGGACAGACCTACATCGACGTGGGATTTGCCATCAGCAGAATTCGTGGCCAACGACTTTCCATCGGCGGTCGGTGCGTATTGGTATGGAGAAGAATGGGTAGACATGACAATTGAAGATGTCAGGAGATAACGTGATAGAAAGGAGGTGTTTTTTAAAGAGTTTCGCCGACGTTATGAAAACAGAATATTGTAGAGCAAGTTTGAAAGATATAAGTGGAAGATGAAAAGAGAAGTGGTTATATAGATAACGAAAAAGGGAAAACGTCATCCTTACACGGTTCTGGACCAATCACAATAGGGCACGTTAATGGAGCATTAAATTTGAGAAGACGTACATCCCATCGAAATGTCGGGAGACTTTTCGTTTGCTTTCTCGCTGTGAATTCAAAAACTTTTTCACTTCCCAATTACCAGCCGGTAAGTAATCGGAAAGTGGAGGAACCAATCACAATAGGGCACAATAATTGTTGTACTAAATTAATTACTGCTTACGGTGGTGATGTATGATATGGTTATCCTCTCAACTCTTGCCAGTTCAAACAATCAGAATATGAGGTAAAAAATGGTAGCGGAGATTCCACTTTCACCTACTCACAAACTTTTTATCATCATATCTTAAGAAACCATTTATATTACTACTCTATTATCTTAGTTAAAGATATGTGTATGTATTATAGCAGCCGCTAATGATAGCTAGAATGCACACTTGAGTTTCCTCCACCAACCCCACTAACTAAATAAGTAATAAAAGAACACCACATCTCCACTATAAATATCCATTATATCCTAAAATCTTTTCAAACAATATCCCATTAATTACAAAACATTCTTTCCCAGTCTCTTTTTTGCCTCTTCAATAGTTAGCCCTCAAATTCTTAACTGATCAAGACTACCATGGCTTCAGTTAGTTCTGAAACAATAACCACCAACTCCGACAACGTTACCATCACCGAAAAGATATACACACGAGTCCGTCTCGCCGTGAAATCTGATCTGTACCATATATACCAATTGTTTTACCAAATTCATGCATACCACAATTTCACTCATTTATATAAAGCCACTGAGTCCTCCTTAGCCGACTTGCTTTTCAAAGAAAAAAATCCTCTTCCTCTTTTCTACGGGCCATCCGTACTTCTGCTCGAAGTCTCCCCCACCCCTTTTGCAGAATCCAAGAATATTATTACCACGGACCAAGGGTTCAAGCCCGTCCTCACAACGTTCGACCTTAAATTCCCCGTTGTGGAAGGACAGGCAGAGGAGTTCCGATCCAAATATGATGATGGGAACGATAAGCGTGATGTATTCATCGCGGGATATGCTTTCTTTTACGCGAATTATTCGTGCTTCTATGACAAGCCAGGGTTCTATTTCGAGAGCCTTTACTTCAGGGAAAGTTATCGTAAGTTGGGAATGGGGAGATTGTTGTTTGGCACAGTTGCGTCCATTGCTGCGAACAACGGGTTCGTATCTGTGGAGGGAATAGTAGCAGTTTGGAATAAGAAATCATATGATTTTTACATAGATATGGGAGTTGAAATATTTCATGAGTTCAGGTACGGAAAGTTGCACGGTGAAAATCTCCAAAAGTATGCTGATAAGGAGAAAAATGATGGAGGAAACTGTTAAACTTATTTATTTCTTTTAACATATATTTCCATATTGAAAAGTGTAACTTATCAATTTCTATTTGTAATTTTGTAAAAGCAGAATGCAGCTAATTACATTCGTATTTGAATTTTAAATTGGTTATCGTATTAAACTGCATCTGTTCAATTTATATGATAGCCTTTTTTTTAAAAGAAAATTCATATAAAAAGAATTATTCATTTCTGTGAAGAAAAAGCTTGAAGATGATCTCTTACATTTGGGAGTTAGTTTGAAATAATTGAATAAATATAATTTTAAATCATTGGGTGTTTTAAATTTATCAAAAGTAATTATTTAAAAGTATAAGTTAGGGTTTGGTTGACTTTCCTTTCGTCATGTATTCTACCTAATCTTCACAATATATATCTCCCTCGTCACAACCTCATAGAAATTCCATGCATCGAATAAATGGGCAAGACAAGGGTCAAGTCACGCCCACAACATCAAGGCGATATTACCTTGATGATGTCAGTTTTATAAAAAAATTTTAAAAAAAAGTGCACGATACCTAAATGTCTATTTAAATTTTAATTTATTTTTTTCAAATTCATCATAAATTATCGATAGTTTTAATTATTTTTCTAAATTTATATATTTAATAGTTTTTAACTCCCTAAGTCTGCACTCTTTTTTAAGCCTGTGAGAATGAACAAAAAATTAAAAATCAACTTTCAATTATTTATTTTAATGATACATTTTTATTTTTTAGTCCAATTCAAAAAATTGACTCGAACTCTATCATTCTAAAAAAAAGGTAACTAATTTTTTGACAAAATAATAAAGTTCAACTGTATATTTTATTTATATGAATTTTCAATTGTTTATTCTCTTTTCAGGCCTAAATCAATTAAGAAAACTTTGAGTCATGTTATTTTTGTTCACATAAAAAAAATAATTTAACCCTAATAATGAAGTTGCAATTATGTAATTTTTTTGTTTCTTGTTAAGATGCAATAACTATTATTTCCTTTCGGGCCAAATCTAGAACAAGAAAAAAAACACAATTAAAACTCATTTATTTTTAGTGAAATAAAAAGTTTTAGCAGAATAATAAAGCTTCAATTATATAATGTTTATTATATTTTATTTAGATAATGATAATCTATTTCAGCAGTAGATTTTTTCTTTTCGAAAAAAAATATATATCAAAAAAGTTAATTACAATTTCATAATTTTTAACTAAATAATTTTTTTATTTACTTAAAAAGTAGAGTTCCAGCAAAAATTTATTTTTGCAATAGATTTGGTAAGGAAGGAGAGTTGTGTGCTTCCCAAGCAGATTCTTTTACAAAGTCAAAAGGGCTATGGTTGGGTAAGTGGCAATTCACATGTTTGACCAGTCGTCCTTGCAGATAAGAGGAAGCTGTATTCATACATTCTTTTATTCTTTATTTTTTTTTTTAAAACTATCCAATGTTTATTGACTTAGATTAGTGCTCAAAAAATATCTTCTAAATATACTGAATTTTTAACAAAGACAGTAATTTTGATTTTCCTCTAAACAATGTTCCTTATTGAACTTTCATGCATGTTGGTAAACATGATCATCAAAGTTGATGGCTTAATTTAACTTTCACATTTCATGTAGGTAACAAGATGAGTGAATTAAAATGCTATAAGCATTTTTCTATGGAGACAAATCCTTCTGGCAGATAATATTCCTTTGGAATATTTGTACCGATTGCTGAAATTGTCAACATTTAGTTTGAAAAATTGTCGATTTTAGTATATGTTTACATTTATATGATACTCTTTTTCATATTTTGCATGGTCCTAAAACGTACAATGGCCTCCACTTGTTTCTTTTAAACATTTTCAAACTAAAATAAAAAGTCAAAAAGAAGTTGTTGTGGAAGTCTTTGTCTCAATATAGATGGTGGAGTACACCTATAATAAACTGTTGATGCTCTTTTCTTGAGAATGACTTTCATCACTTTGTTATACATTTACTTTTTAAACAAATTTTAAGTAAAATTATATTAGACTGAACAGATTTTTTTTTTATGTTAGGGCAATACACGTGTTAGATTGCTGGTTTTGATGATGTCAACCTCATACAGGGACCAGATCCTTTGTGCCGTTGATGATACTAATTTGAATTGGGCGGGAAAAACTTTTACAGCTGTAAAAGTGCTTTTTGGCAGTGAGTTGGTGAGGGCAGCAGGGTGCAACAGTGCAGCAGCGAAGCATAGCAGCAACCTAGGTCAAGTAGGTCATATGTACTTGACCAATGAGAGAGTTTTCTTGTTGGGGTGAGCAATACTTTTTCCTTTTGCCCCTTGGACAACAAATAGGTGGACAAACCCAACAACTCTCTCATTCAGAAAAATACACCTTTGCACCAAGCATATTCTCTCCTCCGTAAAAGGCAGCCATTGTTCCTCGTTTGAAAGTGAAGATTGAAGTTAATGTGCTCAAGATTTGAGACTGCCATTAAAGTGTAAGGAGTGTGTTGTAATAGATAGAAAAACTTATCATTTGTACAAGCTTGTTTTTCTTATTCTCAAAGGTTTGTTTTCTTGTTTCCGTCGGCTAGAGTTAGTTGACGTTTCGACTAGAGTTAGCCTTGTATTTCCAGTTGAGTTTAGCTGGTATAGATGATGATGAAGTCATTGTTTGAAGTCTTGTAATAGAGGTGTTACAAGTGAGAGATTAGGGGGTTAATCTCTTAGCTTTATACTAGAGTCTGTAATCTTGTTGCTCAGATCTAGTAGAGTTTCTTGAGAAATCTTACGAGGCAGGTCGTGATTTTTTACTTCCCTTGAGCAAGGAGTTTTCCCCGTAAATATCGTGTGTCACATTTCTTACTGTCTTATTTACGTGTGTGTGTGAATCAGTTCTGTGCTACCTGATAGAAGGACCTAGTCCTGAGTACGGTGGTCGACCCATATGACTTAACAACACGTAAAACTTGTGATTACTTATTTGCAAAAATGCACCTCCTATACTTCAATTCAGAGAAGTTGATTATATACTAGGCACTTAATAATTTACTTACATATATTTTATGTGGGTGAAAATATAAAAATTATAGGTTAAAAAATATAATATAATATAAATATTATTTAGACACACAAAAATTTTATTTAAAAAAAATTCAAGTTCACGAAGACGCGAAGCATATAAAATTTTGAAATTTATAATTCTTATATACGATTACATTTTAAATTAATAATTTATACATATTTAATAGATTTCTATAAAATAAATAATACGGCAAAGATTAGGATGGACTATATTCAAAGTGGATTCCCCTTTGACCAACTCAGGAACTTCTTATCATAACAATGTTTAGCAGCCGCCGATGATCGATCGAACGCACACTTGAGTTTCCTCCACCAACCCCACTAACTAAATAATAAATAAAGAATAAAAAAATATTAAAAGAAAGACCACATCTCCCACTATAAATAGCCATTACATCCTAAAATCTTTTCAAACAATATCCCAATTACAAAACATTCTTCCTACTTCTTGGTCATTGCAGCATTTCCCAGACCTTTATTTTATATTATTAACTGATCAACATGGCTCCAGCTATATCTGAAACAATAACCCCCAACTCCGACAACGTCACCATCACTGGAAAAATACACACAAGAGTCCGTCTCGCTACGAAATCTGATCTGCACCATATATACCAACTGTTTTATCAAATTCATGCATACCACAATTTTACTCATTTATACAAAGCCACCGAGTCCTCCTTGGCCGACTTGCTTTTCAAAGAAAAAAACCCTCTTCCTCTTTTCTACGGCCCATCCGTACTTCTACTCGAAGTCTCCCCCACCCCTTTCGCAGAATCCAAGAATATTACCACGGACCAAGGGTTCAAGCCCGTCCTTACAACGTTCGACCTTAAATTCCCCGTTGTGGAAGGACAGGCAGAGGAGTTCCGATCCAAATATGATGATGGGAACGATAAATCTGATGTATTCATCGCGGGATATGCTTTCTTTTACGCGAATTATTCGTGCTTCTACGACAAGCCGGGATTCTATTTCGAGAGCCTTTACTTCAGGGAAAGTTATCGTAAGTTGGGAATGGGGAGATTGTTGTTTGGCACAGTTGCGTCCATTGCTGCGAACAACGGGTTCGTATCTGTGGAAGGAATAGTAGCAGTTTGGAATAAGAAGTCATATGATTTTTACATAGATATGGGAGTTGAAATATTTGATGAGTTCAGGTATGGAAAATTGCACGGTGAAAATCTCCAAAAGTATGCTGATAAGGAGAAAAATGATGGAGGAAGCTGTTAATGAATTTATTTATTTATTTCTGATCGTGCAATTTATTAAATTCTTCTTACTATGTACTTCCCGTAAAAGCAGAATGCTCAGTGTGTATTACATTTGTGTTTGGAAATTTATATTTTACGGCCTTTGTTTCATTTTAATTTTTAAGTGTGTTCCTTTTTAATTTAGTCCATAAAGAATAATATATTCTCTTATATTTCAGATCCATATCCTCTGGATTTGTTTCTTCCTCGTCGTTTTACTACCAAAACCCGGCTACAAAAAAAAAACCCTCATCAAGTCGCTTCGAAAAGCGAACAAGATTTTTTTGAGACCTACAATTCAGATCTGTTTTAAATATTTTTTAACAAAAATCAACCTAATAAGATCACCTTTTTACGATGATTTTTGCTTTTTTTTTTAGTAATGTATTCGATAGGCCGATTTGTAATGTCAAACTTCATTTCCTGAGCAGTGCTTTTACATTGATTTTTCGATATGTCTTAATTTGTTATTTTGTTGAGTGTTTGCCATGAATGATTTCTTACACAAAAAGCAAATAAAGGAAAACTTAAGAAAGTTAGTGAGAATAAAATCAGTGAATTAACACAATATTGCAACTGCCCAACCCCATGATGGGAGCCAAAATATTTACCAACAAAATTGTTAAAATAAATTTTATAGCGAGATTGCGAACACGCGATATAGATTAAATTAGTGATTAAAGTTTACTGAGATATATAATAACAATTAAAGTGTTTAATATATGAAATATATGCAAGACAAACATAATATAGCGAGAAATAAGGATTTTCCAATGATATCTTGATTAGATATTTAAGAGAAAGAAATTAATGGAGCTAATAATGCCAACAAGTAATTGATAGTAAAAAGATAGCAGACAATATATGAGATCAAGAAATTAATAGAGTTTTATTTCATTGTTCATTCATTCCCTTGGCTTTTACAAAAGACGAAAGCACCTATTTATAGATTTTGCTATAGTACTACTACTAATCAAATGGCTACAATTGGAACCTATATATAGTGGTTATCATGATATTCATACCAAGTCATTACATACACCCACTATAAGTTTTTCACTATTACCTGCTCCATTATACGACTTTGCCTATATGTCGCTGCCATTTTTATCACGCCTTCGAGCCCTAGCATTTGTCCCTGAATTTGAAGTCATAGTCTGCTTCTCGTTATTTTTTTATTATATTCAATTATCTCTTGCGAAACCCGAAGAGTGATATCGAACTTGTCTACTGAAACCTCATAAATTTGCTTTAATTTTTCCTTAGTTGACTTGTCATGGCATCATCCTTGACACCTCAGTGGCACATGGCACCGCATGCCTCTTGCTACTTGTTTGAAATTATATTTTTCTCTATGCAATATTGAAATTATTTTTAACACTATTTAATTTGATATATTAATAATATTTTTATATTAAATGACTATTCTATTACCAATACTATAATTTGCTATTGTAAAGATATGACACCTGAGCCTAACTCAACCTCAAAAGTTAGCTCATGAGGGGAGGATTGCCCAAGTTCATATAAACAAACTATCAGTCCAATCCCCAACCAATGTGGACTTTAACCCACTCTAACACTCCCCTTCACACCCAGGCCCGACTGGAGTGTGGACTGGGAGCCCAAACGGGAATGGACCTGGCTCTGATACCATGTAAAGATATGGCACCTGAGCCTAACTCAACCTCAAAAGCTAGCTCTTGTTATCACAATGTAGAGAAGTAGGCCGAGAAATGTGAACCCCCATATCTGCAAGAAGTCAGCGTAACCAAACAATCTCAAAACAATGATAAGAACAAAATACCCTAGTCACAAAACAAACCAACAACGACGTCCAAATCAAACCAAACCAACAACGAACTCACCGCGGAGTTCGATCCGCGCACGTGGTAGTTGCTACAACTAGGGAAGGATCGATTTATTTGGCTCTGATACTATGTAAAGATATGACACCTGGGCCTAACTCAACCTCAAAAGCTAGCTCATGAGGGGAGGATTGCCCAAGTTCATATAAACAAACTACCAGTCCATTCTCCAACCAATGTGAGACTTTAACCCACTCTAACAGCTATATATTAATTATACATCCTATAATATATTAATACTGGCTATTAATATATATAACTAATACATAATATTAATTCTACGTAAATTGAAAATTCTATCGAACACAAAATTAAATAATATCATGACTAAAATATATATATGTTAGTTTCTCAATGTCTCTTCATTGATTGACTTTCCACTTATGGGAACACGTGTTAACGTGAAAAAGTTTATTCGTTTTCTGTCTTTTCAATGTGAATATATGTATATGATCTCAGACATGCCGTTATTGAGCTTTCATGCATCTTGGTAAAAATTATATTGTCAATATTGACGACTTCATTTGACTTTTACACCTCATGTGATCCACAGAATTTTTATTCATATGCCTGAAATTTTCAACATTAATTCTGAAAGAATAATTTGTATGATATTTTCATATTTTTTGCATGCGCTAAAAGAAAAAGGTCAAAACGAAGTTGGTGAATCTCCGTCTTAATTTAGATGGCGGAATACTTCAATTACATGTACAGTAGGAATAGGCGTTGGCATGATATAATATAGTATGATATTTAAAATTTAATTTTTTATTTTAAAAATATATTATATTATTATTATATTAAATTAATTTAGTATGATTTCGTATTTTAAAATTTGATTTTGATACGATAAATTGGTAATCATAGTTTATTGGATTTCGACTTACATATACTCATAAAATAGAGAATTATGACTTCGGCCTTTCAAGAAAAGTCACAATTATATCATACTAACATCTTATAAATGTAAATATATTGAGAAGTATAAATAATTTCCTTCTTGAATCTATTACACAAAAAATATTTCAATCAAGATAGAGTAATCAAAGTTCCGATGTCTAAATAACTAGGTTTGTACTAATACTATTTTATATATTTTCTAGTATAATAATAATAATATGTATGAATTATATATGTACCTATATACTTTGGTATGGTATTCAGTACTTAGGTATTTTTTTTTAATAAATACCAAATACCAAAATATTTTTAAAATCATATCAAATACCTATCACATACCATAATGTCAAAACCACGATATCAAAAATTTCAATTTCGGTATATACCATACCATGCCCATCCCTAGTGGGAGAGCCACATTGAAGCAAGGGATTTATATACTTCCTCTATTCCATTTTTATTGTTATAATAAGATTTGTACACTCATTAAGAAAAAATTAATAGGGATGACAATTATTCGACTAATATAGCCTTATTAGTGTTTCGGAAACATACAATAATAATTCTTTTAACATTTAGAATGACTTTAAGTACTAAGGGTAATATTAAAAAAATATGATCAATTATCTCTTATGTTTTGAATCAACTAGCTTTTTTTATACCTAAAAATTAAAATGAAACGGAGGAAGTATATGATTCACCTGCTCAAAATGTTTACTTACTATATGTGTATATTACAAGTTAAAAATACTCTCTATATTATATTAATTTTCATATCTTGGGAGTTAATTTAATCAATTTTTAGATAAATAAATAAATTATATTAATTTAATATATTTAAATTAGAATTTTGATATTTTAAAAGAAAAAAATATTTTAAATATTAGACAAATTTATTTAATTTGACTCTTAAAGAAGAAAAAAACAATAAATATTTTGAGATAAAAAATTAATAAAATTCACAATAAATATAAGGTTGAACCCCTTGACTTTCACACCCGATGAAATCCATAGATTTGGACTGAACTTTAAAAATTATCGACCTTTTCTCATACAATGTTAACAATTTTATGATACTTTTTCTTGCTCCAAAAGCATTGGCGCGGGAAATTTTGTTGATGATCATCCGAGTAAAGATTTATAATATAATTTTTTTTAATCATATAAAAATTATCTAATCAAGTCTTAACTAACTGAAATATAAATCTTACATGCAAAAACCATGAGAAATTATTTTTAATTTTTTATAATTTTTTTAAAAAAAAAGCTTTATGATCTTTTTGCAAGAGATCTTCATTTTTACATATAATATATCATCATTTTTAAATATAACAGACCTGAAAAAATTATTTTTTTCTATTCAAATTGTAAAAGGCCAAAGTATCTCATTTCCTAGCAGGAAATCACATATTTTATTAAGTAAATTTTTTTTGATGCATGTGATTCTCTTAATAATTTACACCCTCCATCTCAATTTATGTGATGTATTTTAACTGGGCATGCTGTTTAAGAAATATGAAAATACATTTGGAGCTCGTGATCTAAAATAAGCCGTAGATGTTTGTGTCGCTATAAATCATCTCATTATAGATGACATAGGTAGTTTAAAGTTTAAATTATTACTAAATATAAAAATATGCTTCTTTTTTTTTTGAAACTGATTATAGAAAAAAGTGTCATATAAATTAAAATACAGAAAATATCATTTAATAAACTTAATAAAATGGATTAAATATACTAATACATATTAATACCCAACACCTATATTCACACACATATATATAGTTTCGTTCGGAATATCTATAAAATAATTTTTTAATAGAAAACAAAATTGGGATCCAAAGAAATTGCATCATCAGTTGCTTGACCCTTTAGCCGACGCTGCCAATAGATATATAGAAAAATGCGCGGTTGAGTAGATCTCCACCAACCTCACTAACTAAACAAAGAATTCAAACAAAGAACTAAATCTCCACTATAAATAACCATTATTATCCAAACAATATCCCATTAATTACAAAACATTCTTTCCCAGTCTCTTTTTTGCCTCTTCAATAGTTAGCCCTCAAATTCTTAACTGATCAAGACTACCATGGCTTCAGTTAGTTCTGAAACAATAACCACCAACTCCGACAACGTTACCATCACCGAAAAGATATACACACGAGTCCGTCTCGCCGTGAAATCTGATCTGTACCATATATACCAATTGTTTTACCAAATTCATGCATACCACAATTTCACTCATTTATATAAAGCCACTGAGTCCTCCTTAGCCGACTTGCTTTTCAAAGAAAAAAATCCTCTTCCTCTTTTCTACGGGCCATCCGTACTTCTGCTCGAAGTCTCCCCCACCCCTTTTGCAGAATCCAAGAATATTATTACCACGGACCAAGGGTTCAAGCCCGTCCTCACAACGTTCGACCTTAAATTCCCCGTTGTGGAAGGACAGGCAGAGGAGTTCCGATCCAAATATGATGATGGGAACGATAAGCGTGATGTATTCATCGCGGGATATGCTTTCTTTTACGCGAATTATTCGTGCTTCTATGACAAGCCAGGGTTCTATTTCGAGAGCCTTTACTTCAGGGAAAGTTATCGTAAGTTGGGAATGGGGAGATTGTTGTTTGGCACAGTTGCGTCCATTGCTGCGAACAACGGGTTCGTATCTGTGGAGGGAATAGTAGCAGTTTGGAATAAGAAATCATATGATTTTTACATAGATATGGGAGTTGAAATATTTCATGAGTTCAGGTACGGAAAGTTGCACGGTGAAAATCTCCAAAAGTATGCTGATAAGGAGAAAAATGATGGAGGAAACTGTTAAACTTATTTATTTCTTTTAACTATCTTAATATTTTTCTGATATTGCAATTTCTCAAATTCTTTCTTTTCTACTTTGTGTAAAAGGAATGCTGAGTGTGCATTATGTGTCAGGTTTATCTTTTTAGTTTTAAATTTTAAGTGTCATGTTTATAATCCTTTTAGTTTAATAAAAAATAATATGATTTTATATTTAAATTTTTTTGAATGACATAGTATGTTTAATCACAATTCTTATAAATAATTCTTGTATGTGCTAAAAAATTAAATTTCTGTTTTAAACTTCGTAGCTCTATTCAAATACTACAATATAACACACTACCAAAAAAACCAAAAAAAGTTAATTATAAATTTTATAATTAAATAATAAAATTATCGCAATGAATTAGTGATTAAAAAACTCTATTAACTATAAGTTATTTAGCAACGAGATCGGTAGCAAATTCCGGTTTTTTTTTTTTTTTTTATAGTGAATTAATATTTGTATATAAAACATCATGCAATTACCTTTTAAATGCTCTAATGGAAATTATTTTTATATTATGAGCTCATAAAACTTATAATTTTTTTTATTGACATAAAAGTTTTTTGCAGGAAGATATTTATATAGTCTTTCCTCCATTTCTTTGGTTTCGTGGACATTTTCATTGTATATAATTTTCCATTCCAAGTTAATAATGGAAACCTTCAAATTGAAAAAATTAGCCACCAAATTACCAAATTAAAAATTAAAAAAAAAACGAAGAAAAATAAAAGAGGCCACTTTGAGCGTGCGTCCACAATCTCAATTACTTTGGACATACAAGGTTAAATATAATATTGTTTGTTTTCAAACTTTTATGTTGATCATTTTAATTTATAATGGAAATCGCGTTAATATCTCAAAAAATTACTTAATTTTGATAATTTTATTACAATTATGTCATTAAATTTTGATTTGTATCAATAAAATCATTCAATTTATAGCTTTTTCTTTATAAAACCATTCAACTTAATATATCATAAATTAAAAAAACTCTTACATGACAAAATAATTTAATTTTTAATGATATGTAAATATTAACCCAATAAATAAATAAAATTTTAAAAAAATTATTTCTTATACCCAATCCACGCAACCCACACATCAAAATTGGGTTTCATCTAAAACCTTTTCATGAGTATTGCATATGTTACTATTAAAACACAAGACATTGTGATCTTTGATGAAATCGACTCGTGAAAACATCTAAAAAATAACAATAATACTAACAACACATATAATTTTTATATTTAGGGTTTGATTTAGAATGATCTTTAAATATATATTTGTGTTGCTTTAGTCCTTTATATTTATTAAAAATGAGTATTGTATATGTTATTATTAAAATATAAGATGGTGTGATCTTTCATGGAATTGACTTGTAAAAAATATATGAGATATTTAAATTGATTAAGCCACCGCAACGAACTTGCGTATTCATTTCAACTAATTCGTACAAAAAATATTTGCATAATTTTTTCGACCTTAAATTATAAAACTATTAAATGAGTAAACATTTACATTTCATTCGAACTTCTAGAAACAATTATTGGTATTAAATTTATATAGCTAATGATTTTTGGGCCAAAGTATCAAAGAAAAGCCTTATTTCGGCTTATTTTAACAGTTTAAATAACATACATATATACTTTTTATGAGCTAATTAATTTCATCAAATGTATATAACTACTACATGTCATAGATACAAAATTAAAAAAAAAAACACCTAGTTTGAATGGTTTTAGATGAAACTCATTTTGATGTGTGAGTGAGTGGATTGAGTATAAAAAATGAGATTTCTTTTAATTTTTTTTATTTATATGAGGTCCATATTTACATGGCATAAAGTATTAAATTATTTTGTCATGTAAGATTTTTTTTTAGGATTTCAGTTGAGTAATTTTGCGAGAAAAAAGTTATAAGTTGAGTTATTTTATTGATGCAAACTAAAATTTAATGACTTTATAATATAAATTATCATAGTTGAATAACCTTTTGAGATATTGACTCGATGGAAATCATACTTATAGAATGTAAGGCAGTACATGTGTAAATTAATACAGGACAAACGACAAATCTGAAATACTTGAGCAAAGAGGTATTTGAAGATTCTGAATATCCAATCATCAGTTGACTTTAAAAAAAAAAAAGATTAGTAAATATTGAATCAATAAATGTAAGTTAATTAATAGAATTAATATGAATACGCCAATATTTGGAGGATTTGGTGAATTTCTCCCCTTATTAGGTTAAAACCAATTGAAAAATCCAAAGTCGTTTGTAATGATGTTCATAGTCATCAATCAATTAATTGCATACATTCACTTTATCCACTTTAATTTAATTGTTAGGGATAAATTGATTGTCTTATATTATATATATTCAATATTTTATTTGTACCTTATATAGTGCTGTCGCGTAATGTGAAATGCATTTTATAATCACTAGTGTTTTGCAATGGTGTCCACTTCCATAATCCCATTACATAGTTTATTACGTTTGGGCAAATCGGTTTAGAATTATTATCTCTAAAACTAGGCGTGGCTATTGACCATTTCTTTTTTCACGAAATTAGATGACAAGGAACGAAGACATGTAAAAGAACTTTATATTGTTTTAACCTAGTTCATACCCAATTTTTGCTTTAATGCACATACATCAAGTAAAGAAATGAATTTTTAAACTTATTTTGAATGTGTTCGACATAAAGAAAAATATTTTCATATTTTCTGGCATTCGATTGGTCAAAAATTTAGAAAAATATCTTTTTAGGAAAATAAGTTCCTTGAAAATAATAAAAATAATTTCTCCAATAAAAATAAGAAAAATAAGTCACATTATCTTCTCTCCGCCCTTATAACCATCCAGCCACCCCGTCCAACCCCAGCCCACGGAGTGTTTGAAGTGGTATATAGGCGCCAGCCACCTCTAATTAGGTCCTACACTCACTAATTAGGTCATAATAGTTTACGATTCAAAATATGTAAAGAAAAAATATTTGAAAAAATTATGATTAAGAAAATATTTTTTTAATTATTTAAATAGTAACTAAGACAATAAATTAAAACAAAATAATGAGCATACATTTTTATGATAAAAGAATAAAAAATATACTTTAATAAAAGAAAAAAATTCATTCTCTAGGACTATGTCTAAAGATGATAGTCCTCCCATCTTTTAAAATATTGACATGATATTGCGCAAAAAGACCACGTCCTTTCGGGTAAAAACTGTTACAGAGAATTTCAATTTTTTTTAACTTGAGTCTTACCCTACCCTACCCTAACCTATTAAAAATTTTTAGAAATAATATTTTTTTTCCCTAACTCACTCTATTTAAATTTTTTCTTGCCCGCCCTGCCCCACCCTATTAAAAATTTTCCCTGCCCCATTAAAGCCCCCCCTTGCCCCACCCCTATCTAGAACGCAAAAGGTTGGTAGCAAAGGATCAGGAGTCGAACCAGATTCTTTTGATCATCATTCATATATCTCAAAGTAGATATGTATGAAAGCAATTCAAAAACATAACATTTTGTTTTTTTAAAATTTATTTTTGTGGAGTTGCAAAGTCGAACATATATAAAGTTTCGTTTCTCTAAAAAGTCGAATGTTTGACTAATCAGAAGAAGTAATACCTGCCTTTGCCTAAAAACAGTGGGTAGGTGAATGAATTGCCAGTTTCCAAACTGGGTGGGGATGATTAATATGTTACATTTTGTCATCAAGTTTGTACATGTAACCTGTAAGCAGTGTTTCCTTTTTCCTTTTGTTGTTCTTAAACATAAATTGTAGGTGTGTGTGTGTGTGTGGGGTAACTTAAACCTTTCCTAATAATAAAAAAGAAAAAGAATGATTGTTTTCTTTATTATTTTAAATGGGGGTGTCGAAAGGATTTTCAAAATGGAGGTAGTTGAAAATTGAACTTTAATTTGCAAATTGCAAGGGAAGAAAAGAAATAATATTGACAAAAGTGACTCGTGCGATAATACTGAAAGATGTCTTCATTGAAAGAACTTAGGATTTTAAATTTGACTAAAGTAGAGCTCTAGTGGATTGATTTTTTATAGTTTTATGTAAGAAAAATTAGTGTCACATGGGATAATGTTTAAAGCCTAATAATTTGATTAGCAAAAGAGAAGTTTGATTTTCCTTGAGTGGATACAATACTTTATAATTGAAAATTAGGTTAATGATACCAAACAGTATGATGCCAACGAAATTAGATATGAAGACCTTAAAGTAACATTATTTGGTAGTTCAAAATGTTCAAATTCGTTGGTAAAGAAAAGAGGGGTTAAATTTTTTATTCATGAAACGGTACAGTTAAATTTAGATACCTAATTTAAAGATATATTAGTTGAATTAGAGACAATGAGGTAATAATGAAAGAACTTACAAGAAATAAATAGTAAATAAGTAATTAATTAACAAGGATTAAGATAAAAAAAACCGAAATCCCAATTAACAAGGATTAAGATAAAAAAAAACCGAAATCCCTTAGCTTGTTTGTTTAATCATTTGTAGTTCAACAATTGAATCATTTAAATATATCGATTGTTCATCAATTTTAATTTATACTTTTCTCCTTTAAATATTTAATTACTTATTACACTCCAATTTTACTAAAATTTACTTCTTTACTTATAAGAGACACACATATATTGATCACACGTAATCAAATATTAGTCCCTTATAAAAATTAAACAAATTATTTAAAAATATTTATATCTTTAGACACATCAAATTAATTTTGAATCACTCAAAAAAAAAAAAAATCAATACTTTTTGGAGTTATCTGTAACATTTCACCTTATAAGAAATAATTTATCCAGTTTTTAATTATATTTTATAGAAAAGTCAATCGAAAAGAAAATAATTGGTTGATAATATCAGAGAATTTTAAAGGTAGGTTTTTTCCACTGAGGGCACACGAGAAAGCCTCCTAAAATCGGTGTACATAGCGAACACACTTATTCTTAATTAAAAAGTGAAAAAATAATTAGCTTAATCAAGATCAAAAACAAATTGTGAGAATTGTGCTACCTCTAAGTTTAATTTACCAATTATTTATTTTCCAATTGAATCTTTTTTTTCACAACTCTACCAGCTATATACGTGAGCTGCGGACCTTACTCTGAAAATAAAAATATCAACATTAATAGCAAAGTTTAATTTCAGAATTAAATAGATCGATTGATTAAAAAAAAAAGTTATTCATCAATAATAAAAATTACGTAGAAAAAGTATAAATCGAAACACCTCGCGAGGCTTTCAACGTAGAAATATTAGAGGTTAAATTGTGACAGTTGCATAATGCTAAGCTTAGTATAGTCTACTCTCTGAATAAGGACAAGAGTTGTGAGGGGAAAAAAAAATTATTTCTTATTCAACATCTTATAAGTAACATATATTATTAGATTTAAAATCATAATTAGTTAAAAAGACCAATTCAAAGGTTGACTTGTGTAGTTGAAAAGCTGACCAATTCTCGAATCTTTAGTTAACGATATTGGTTTTTTAACTTATTATTTTCTCCAATTATTGACATTTGGAGCTGCAGCATTGTTTGGTGATATAGTACGTATAGTGAAGTAGATTCCACACGTACAGTGAAAGCGAAATGCCGCGGCCTTTTCTGCCAGTTTGCAAATATTGGTAAAATCATGACTTTGATATTTACATTTTTCTACATTAGTAAAAATCATTATATTTTCCCTTGTTAAGTTTTACTTCAAAAATTAAAATTGAAGTTTTTGAATGCCTATTAAAACCCTTATGTTATTATACATTCTCTCTCTTTTTAGTTTTTTATTCTATGTTGTCAACTTATATATAGAACAAATTGTCTTAGATATTAAAGTTTAGAACAACAGTAGTGAAGCTTATAAGTTACCCAATGACTTTCTCATTAATCTCACCAACCCATTGATGATAATAGAATAACATTGGCTGACCAAAGTTGGTTAAGTCTCTTTCTAATTAACACGGGGTCAAAGCCACGTAGGGAAGTTAATTTGCAACCTACTTAGTGGAACTTTAAAACAGGCCAAGTGGGATAAAATAAAGAAACTAACAGGAAAAAGAGGGGAAAAAGGAAGGAAAAGGGTGGTTGGTGTTTTAGAGCTATATAAGTACCCCAAACATATGATCAAAATTCAGTCAGCAATTGGTTTTCCATTCTAAGCAAACAAAAAATATATTTTGTGCTTCACGAAAATGGGTGGCCTCGCACTTGAAATGGTGGTACGTACTGTTCATGTTACATGCACAAACATCTCCATTGTCTTCTTCTTATCAAATTCACAATTATTTTTATTTACTTAATTATATCTCTAACGTAACTAAATTATGATAGGACTTCGAACCATCAGCCTTAACACCGAGAGGTTTAACGCGGCCAAGTTTGTTTCAGAACGGGGACAACAAGAAACAGAAGGTGGCACCAGCTGCAGGGCCAAGGAAGAACTTGCAACTTGCTGTGATAGAACCTGGCTTGAAAATTACTGATGGTCCCTCCTTGGACACTATCTTGATCAATTATTTAGATACACTTACCCAACGAGTCAATTTTCATTTAGGTAACTTCTTTTAGTACCTCTAATTACTTTTCTTTCCTAATAGCTAACCCACTCAATCATGAGATGACTAAATTTAACTTTTTTTCTTCTTATTTTTCTTAGGTTATCCGGTGAACATATGCTATGATCATTATGCAACTTTAGCACCACTTTTGCAGTTTCACCTAAACAATTGTGGTGATCCATTCATTCGGAACACTGTCGATTTTCATTCAAAAGACTTTGAAATGGCAGTTTTACATTGGTTTGCACAACTATGGAAAATTGAAAAAGATCAATATTGGGGCTATGTTACCAATGGTGGCACTGAAGGCAATCTCCATGGTATTTTGATAGGGTAAGTTGATATATATTAAATAGGAATATATATAATAAAATAAATTATATTATTTCAATGCTATTAAGTTTTTAAATATTTATATAGGAGAGAGCTACTACCTGAAGGAATATTATATGCGTCAAAAGACTCTCACTACTCAGTCTTCAAAGCTGCAAGAATGTATAGAATGGATTCAGAAACAATCAATACATCAGTAAATGGAGAGATGGATTATTCAGATTTAAGAGCAAAGTTACTTCAAAATAAGGGCAAACAAGCAATTATAAATGTCACAATTGGTATATATATATTCACCCAAACCTCTATTCTTTTTCTTTTTTTCTTTTATTTACTAATTAGTCCTCTTACAACTTTTCCTTATTAATTATAGGAACTACCTTCAAAGGAGCTATTGATGATCTTGATATAATTCTTCAAACACTCAAAGATTGTGGATATTCAGAGGATATGTTTTACATTCACTGTGATGCAGCACTATGTGGTCTCATGGTCCCCTTTATAAATAATGTGAGTTTCATTTTTTTACTTAATTCTTGTAAGCTCTTGAGTTATCTACAAAGTGAAATAATTCTGATTATTCTATATGCAATTTGAATAGATGATTAGTTTCAAGAAGCCAATTGGAAGTGTCACCATTTCTGGTCACAAGTTCTTAGGATGCCCAATGCCCTGCGGTGTCCAGATAACAAGAAAAAGCTACATCAATAATCTCGCAAGAAATGTGGAGTACATTGCTTCTGTGGATGCTACTATTTCTGGTAGTCGTAACGGTTTAACTCCAATATTCTTATGGTATAGTTTGAGCGCTAAAGGTCAAGTTGGCCTGCAAAAAGATGTTAAAAGATGCCTTGATAATGCCAGATATTTGAAAGATTGTCTTCAGCAAGCAGGAATAAGTGCAATGCTAAATGAGCTTAGCATCATAGTTGTGCTTGAAAGGCCTCGTGACCATGAATTTGTCCGCCGTTGGCAACTTTCATGCGTCAAAGATATGGCACATGTTATTGTGATGCCAGGCATCACCCGAGAAATGCTTGACAATTTCATCAATGAACTAGTGCAACAAAGAAAACAATGGTATCAAGGTGGTAGAGTTGAGCCTCCTTGTCTTGTAGATGATATTGGTGCCCAAAATTGTGCATGCTCTAATCATAAGATTGACTACATTAGTCCTTAGAAGGCGTAAAAGAGAAGATATCATCACCAACTTGAAATTTGCAATTTTAAAGCTCTAGTTTTGTTTATTTGTCTTCCATAGAGATGACATTTATTAGTTCTTTAAGACTTAATTTTTATTTCCCACATTGAAAGTGAATGTACTACTGGACGACATAATCGTAACATTTTTGAATAAATAAATTTTGATACTTTTTTTATGATCTTTGTGTAACATTAACTTACTGCTAATTTGTGATTGAAATAAGATTATACATAATAGAAACAGAGATGCGCGCGCACTGTAGGAAAATGAAAATATATGTGAAAATTTCCTTATATTTCTTGATGATCTTTGCACTGTACAAAACCTCGTATATATACAGCAAAAAAGGAGTCCTATTTTTTAACTAATTGAGAAGTCTGTCACGTATCTAATTGCTACAAGATGAGTACATTTGATTGCTAGACGATAAGTACAAATCAAGATAAGTAAATCTAATTTTCAGAAGATAAGTACAAAGATAGGTCATTATTCTTCAACATATTTCTGAGCATTCTTCAGCCCATTGTCGAAGTGAGACTCAAAGAAATAAAATCCAATGACGTCTCAGGCCCAGTACTCCATCAGATTACCAACACCCCTCCTCAAGTTATAGGGGATGAGAAGACACCCAACTAGGTATGATGTAGAGGTCCAGACAGCGATTTAGTGAACAAATCAGCTGGTTGGGAGGAAGAGCAATTTGAGAAAGCGAGATAAGACCTGCGAGGAACTGCTGGCATATGAAGTGATAATCAATTTCAACATGTTTCATAAGTTCGTGGAAAATAAATTTTTTTGCAATATGGATGGTCGCTTGACTATCTGAATGTAGAGGAATGGGCAGTGAAATAGGGATTGAGAGATCGTTAAAAAGCCGAACAAGCCAAGTGAGTTCTGCAACTTTTTGCCTCATGGATCTATACTTTACCTCAGTAGAGCTGAGGGAAATCGAAGTCTGCTTCTTCAACTTCCACGAAATTGGAGAAATCCCTAATGAAATATAGAATCCGCTGACAGATTTGTGAGAATCAGGAGAGGTACCCCAATGTGAGTCACAAAAAGCTCGAAGCTCAAAAGAAGAAGAAGGTGACATAAAAAGTACAAGACCGGAATCTTTTAGAAGGTAATGAAGCACTCTAAGGGAGACTGTGAGATGAGGTTTCCTGGGGTCCTGCATGTATTGGCTCAAGTGTTGGACTATGAAGGAGAGGTCTGGTATTGTGTGTGAGAGATAGTTCAGCTTGCCCAAGAGATGCCTATACAAAGTAAAATCGTCAATTGGACCCCCCTCATTATCAACCAACTTGATAGTAGAGTCCAGAGGAGAAGACACGGGGGTTAAGTGTAGAATACCAAACTCCTGGAGCAAGTCAAGAGTGAACTTTCTCTGATAAAGAATCAAACAATGTGATTCACGAAGTACTTCCATTCCCAGGAAGAAATGTAAATTTCCCAGATCCTTTATCTCGAACTCTTCATCTAGGAAAATCTTTAAAGCATGTAAATCAGCCTGATCATTGCTTGTCAAAAGAATATCATCCACGTATATTGCCACAATTGAGATAGAAGAGTTTGATTTCTTAACAAATAGGGAATAATCATTCAGTGAATGGCTGAATCCTTTAAAATTTAAGGCAGAAATGAGTTTAGCATATCATTGTCGGGATGCTTGATGGAGTCCATAAAGAGATTTTTTCAACTTACAAACATGTCTAGATGTAGGAGGAGTGACACCTGCAAGAAATTTCATATAGACTTCTTCATCTAAGTCTCTGTGCAAAAAAACATTATTCACATCTAATTGATAGAGACCCCATCCTTTCTTCACTGCAATAGCAAACATACATCTGATAGTGGTCATTTTGATCACCGGGGAGAAATTTTAGTTAAAATTAATTCTTTCTCTTTGTATATCACCTCTTATCACCAACCTTGCTTTAAGACTCTCAACACTACCATCTGACCATTGCTTAACATTGTAGATCCACTTGCAAGGTAGAGCCTTCTTACCAGGAGGTAGCTCAACCATACCCTAGGTTTTATTTAATTCTAGAGCATTAATTTTTGATTCCATAGCTTCCTGCCACCTAGGATGATAAGCAGCCTGTGAAAAACTAATAAGTTCCTGAATGTTAGATAAAGAGTTGAGCATATGTTGATTGGTTGAAGACAGACCTATAAAAGGAAAAGACTCAGGTGTGACAGAAGCAAGGAAACAAGATTTCTATACATCTATTAACTATAGGGCATTGCAGATGTAATCTTGTAGGTAGGAAGGTGTTTTATGTGGTCTACTAGATTGTCTAGGTAGATCAACTATTGTAGGTTGTTGAGGTGCAGGTGAGAGAACTGGTGGAATAGGGTCTGTTGCTAGCTCTGGTTGAGGAGAAGAATCAGAAACTGAGGTTACTGAAAGTGTAAAATATATGTTACGATCATTTGAAAGTAAATAATCATTAGTAGGAGGAAAACATACATCAATAGAAGAATCGTCAAATGTATGTTGATGTAGTGGGGAGGAAAGAATTAGTAGGAATAGATGACTTAATGGAAGAAAAAGGGAAGATTGGCTCATGAAAAATAACATCCCTTGATACAAAACATTTTAAATATTTAATATTGAGAACCTTGTAGCCTTTCTTTCCATGAGGATAACCCAAAAATACACAGGCAATAGCTCTTGGATAAACAAAACACAAACACCCAAAACTTCTAAGATGGGTACTGTGGTTTGTTCTTAAAAATAAGCTCATATGGTGTTTTGAATGTTAGAACTTTGGATGGAAATCTGTTAATCAGATAGGTTGCTGTTAAAAGACAATCCCCCTAGTAGCGAATAGAAAGATGTGATTGATACAATAGAGCCTTAGAAGTTTCTAATAAGTGCTTGTGTTTTCGTTCAACAATTCCATTTTGTTGTGGACTGGAAACACAAGTTGTTTGATGGATAATACTAAGGGATTAAAAAAATTCTGATTGTGATTTTCCACTTCCCAATTCAAAGGCATTGTCTGTCCTTATTTTCTTTAACTTTATGTTAAACTGTCTTTCTACCATAATAAGAAGGATTTTAAAATTATGAAGGCATTTAATTTAGAACTTAACAAGTAAGTCCAAGTTCCTCTGTTGAAATCATCAACTATGGTGAGAAAATACTTGAAGCCATCATAAGTAACATGTTTATAGGGTCCCCATGTATCCACATGAATTAACTCAAAAATTTCTTTGCTAGATATTGTACTTGCTGGAAATGGGAGCTTCAATTGTCTAACCATGGGGCAAATAACATAAGGATTAGAAACTTTAGAAGATACTGGAAAAAAAACTGAAATATTTCTCATATTACTCAAAGGCATGTGGTCCAATCTGATATGCCAAAACTTCTGTGTTATATTAGAAGATGAAAAACTAAAATAGGAATTAAAGACTCTGTATGAAACAAATTTCTTAGAATTGAAACTATGATTAGCATCTGGACTAAAATTAGACTTTTTGCTTGAATTGAAAACTTGATCTGGTTTGAGTGGATATGTAGAATCTTCTGCTAATTGTCTTGAAAAAAAATGTAAAGTCCCCTTGTTCTTTACCAATCTCCAGAGGGCTCTTCAGAGAAGGGCCCTGAAGTAGAAAACAAGAAAAAGGAAGGAGTGTCTAAGTTGTTTGCAGAACTTATACACAAATAACAAATTGAACTTGAAAGAGGATATATACAAAACATTGTGTAAAATCATATTAGACATCAGAGTGACAGTCCTAGCATAAGTAACCTTAACTATATATGAGTTAGGCAATTTTACCATTATAGGTTTAGGAAGAGATTTAAGGTCTGAAAAGAAGTCCCTATTATAAGTCATATGCTTAGTTGCTCTAGTATCTATATCCATGAACCGCTATCAATTTCAACAAAATAAGCATTGGAATTGAAGAACTTAGATATACTAGAAAGACTGAGATTTGCCAAGCCCTCGGAACCTTCAGCACTTTGACTCAACTTCACTTGTTGAAGTATTTGTAGTAGTTATGTTATGTTTTCCTGAGGGAGTTTTTTTGGCTCTGACTCATCATTTCCTTTTTGAGCAAGTTCGTTATTTGGATTAAATACACTTGAGTTGGAAGCAATGCTTCCCTGTGATGTGCCCTGAAACTTTCTAGGCTTTGTGAACTGAAAATCAGCAGGAAAATCATGAATTCAAAGAATTTATCAATATTGTGACATGGTTTCTTACAGTAACAACATATTAGAGTGTTCTTCTTAGCATCATATCCTGGGTTACCCCCTTTATGTTCTTTGTAATCAAGGTTCTTTCTTCCTCCTGAATTAGCAACTAAAAAGGATCCTGAATCATCTGGATAAGTAGGTATAACATGTATTTCTCTTTGTTTTTCATCTTGCACAACAAGAGAGTAGTCTTTCTCGATGTTGGGCGAAGGGGCTGATAGCAAAATGTTACTTCTGACCCCAGCAAAGACGTTTTATACCCATTAAAAACTACAACAATCTTTCATCTTGGTGAGATTTAGTATTTTTTACTTTAGCTCCACAGTCACAACTACAAATGCAAGAGGAGTAAGTGTTTGGTGCATCTAATTCATTCCAAAAGCTTTTCATCTTAGTGAAATAAGTTGATACACTAGAATTACCTTGATTTACTACACTTAACTCCTTTTGTAGCTGAAACATTTTTGCTCCATTGATTTGACCAAATCTATCCTCCAAGTCTTTCCAGAGGTCCTTTGCACTTTTAGAGTACAACACACTTTCATCAATCTCTTTAGAAAGAGAGTTAAGCAGCCATGAAAGAACCATGTCACTTCATCTGACCCATGACCTTTGAAGCAAAGAATCCGAACCAGGGATTTCCAAAGATCCATCGATGAATCCCAATTTATTCTTTGTCGAGAGAGTAGTCACCACAACTCTTATCCATCCTCTATAAGCCTTGCCATCAAAAACTGAGAAAACTAGATTCATCCCTAGATAATCTGAGGAATAAAGGTAAAAAGGGTGTACTGAATCCACCACATTAGCTATGGTTTTAGTAGAGGAGATAACTTTAGTAGTTTCACTACTGGTCTGCTAATTAGTTCGCATTGTGAAAATTAAAAAATAGTGAGAAACAAAAAAAACTTTGATCGCGAGGTACTCAAACCTGCTCTGATACCATGTAGGAAAATGAAAATATATGTGAAAATTTTCTTATATTTCTTGATGATATTTGCATTGTACAAAACCTCGTATATATAAAAAAAAGGGAGTCCTATTTTATAACTAATTGAGAAGTCTATGATGTATCTAATTGCTACAAGATGAGTACATCTGATTGCTAGAAGATAAGTACAATCAAGATAAGTAAATCTAATTGCTAGAAGATAAGTACGAATATAGGTCATTATTCTTCAACATATTTCTGAGTATTCTTCAGCCTATTGTCGATGCCTATTAGTCGAAGTGAGGCCCAAAGAAGTAAAATCCAATGACATCTCAAGCCCAATACTCCATTAGATTAGCAACATTCACACACACACACATACATATAGGGAGGGATGTAGCTTGGTGTTACTGAGTTCATCTGAATCCAATACTTTTGCCGCAGAGCATAAATTTATATATAATGCTACAAGTAATGTTTCGCTGGCAGCAGTACTTAAGTCGCCACAAATTAGCACTAAATGCTTATCCTCACCTATAATGAATTATTTGTTATTGCCATAGTAGGACGTTTGTGGTGACTTAAAGACTACTAATTCTTTTTTGCAACATTATGAATAATGAGAAGCTGCAATTCAAGTCCATAATAATTGAAAGAAATATGGAATAGTGATTTATGGAGTCAAGATATGTTTTTTCTTTAGTCATGTAGTGAACAAAATCTAGGAGGGAAACATACTGCGTGGTATTCCTGCATACATTCTTGAGCAGTCCATATTAGTACTTTGATCTATTTTGATTGATCTATCACTTGAAAAAAAGTTTATAGAACGTGAAATATACTTTTTGCTCATCACTTGTAAAGTTGTCATAAAAAAGAAACTGAAGTCTCATTCTCTCCATAAGTGAAGTTGGTGTCTCACTTTGAAGCAGATATCCACACTGTGCTAGATCTTATCATCCTTGTGGCAACATTGTGGATTCCATTTACTCTGTTCATGATAAATTTTTAAAATTTATTTTTATTGTTTTCTCCTGCACACATCACTTCCCCCATGTGTAGTTATCTCGATTTCTATTAATTTCGTAAGATACATGTATATGATCTTGGACATATTTATACGACCAAAAACAATATTTTCAACCATATGGGCGCCTAGTTGAGGATAATACTGATGTATTCGTGCATGTTTTGAGTTAATTATGTTTTTGGACTAATAAATGCGATGTGATTGTTTGCAGGTGGAGAAGACAATAATTTCAGCTTGATCTGGTGGATGATACTTGAAGTTGAAGTATGAGAATTTTGGAGAGCTTAAAAATTGATTTGGAAATTCATTTTCATGTCACGTTAAGGATTGTTCGCGTTGAACAATGTGCCACAATGCTTGGATAGAAAAAGAAATTTATTAAATTTTTTGAAGGCACGAAACAGTGAGGGTCCGCATTTGGTCCGTGTCACGGAGGAGATATGACGCATTGAGCTCTGTGACACGGAGCTTAATATTTCAGAAATTCCAAACTTCAGTGAAGGTACACGACAGTTCCGTGTCATGGAGGAAAACTAGCGCGTTCAGCTCCGTGACACGGAGCAATGACTTCCAGCTTTTTGACACTTTCAGTGCACTTCTGCGACAACTTTGTGTCACGGAGCGATTTCTCCACGATAAGCCCCGTGCCGCGGAGCTATTTTGTCAATGTGTAATTTTTTACCTGTATATATAGAACATTTAGATTTTTATTTTTCATTATCTATAATATTGGCAAGAACGTGGGAAACGACAGTTGAGCTGAAGAAAATTCTAGGGTTATTTCTCTTCTCTCTTCTTCTAAATTTCTATTGTTCCTATGTTATAAACTTGTTTCTAGATGTTTAATCAACAATTGTGTGGCTAAATTACCTCATTATGAGGTTAAGGCTATTTTTATGATTGTATAATTTTATTTTATTTTCAGCTGAGTGTTATCATGAATGGTTGTTCTCAATTCCCGCTTTTGGTATTTTAGTGTTTGGCCAACATTAAGATAAATTTATAATCTTAATTCGTCTCTGAAAGGAGAATTATTAGGGTAGAACAAGGAATAGGAGAATATGTTCTTGTCTTTGCTATGAATTGAAGGTAAGATTCGCGTGTAGGATAGAAATATACCTGCAACGCCATATTCGGTTAACAAAGGGAACAAATTCTACTAGACCTAAGATGAGTTATTGCATCATAAATAATATGTGTAGTTGCAAGGTTCACAATTAGGCAATTGGCTAGAGGTTCAAAAGACCATAGTCATACTTTAAGTTTTCCCGACCATCAATGCGATAGAGAAGACAACTGAAGAAAAATATAAGTTATACATGACTGTATTTCATGCCTTAACCTTAGACTATTCTTGCTATTTTTTTAATCAATTTTCTTATCTTCATTTAGTATTACTTTTTATATTATCGTTTATCAAACTCTTAATTCATTGTGTTACTTGCACACTTGCATAGAATAATTGTGAATACTAAAATAGAAAAAATCACTAAGTTATAGTCCTTGTGGGTTCGATATCCGGCTTGAAAGAGCCACTATATTACTTGTACGACCACATGCACTTGCGTGCGTTTGGGCGGCAACAAGTTTTTGGCGCCGTTGCGTGGACTGGCAACATTAATGAAATTTTTGAGTTTTAATTTTGCAAGTTTTTGGGCAAGTGTTGACAACTTGATCTTAGCTACTACACTTGCAGGTACAGGGAAATTCTAACGCTGACAAGGAATAAAGAATTGGTGGACCCATTTTTGGAGCCGGAAAGACAGTTTCATTTACAAAGAAGAGAAACTACCGAAAGGAAGTTGCAGTTGCTTCAGAGGGAAATTCTGGAACAACAATAGCATCCACCAGCTGGGCAGGCGGAGTTAGTGCCTGAAGTAATGGCAGTAAGATAAAAACGCAAGGTGGCAATCCCACTAGCGAACAATGTTACCTCTAGCATCCGCAGGCCGGAGCCAGGAGGTAGATTTGAGTTGAAACAGAATATGGTGTTGCTTTTGCATACCAGCGGATAATTCACAAGTCTCCCCCATGAAGACCGCAGCTGCACCTACAAAATTTTCTAGAGATCAGTGACACATACATACCAACAGGGGTATCATCAGATTATGTGAGGCTTACATTGTTCCCATTTTCCTTGTTGGGGGAAGTGAAGAGGTGGCTAAAATCTGAAGCACCTAACTCTATTACCACATGGGATGATCTGGCAAAGAAATTCTTGATCAGGTTCTGTCCTTGTGGGAAGACAATAAGGTTTAGAAGTCAGATTCTGAGCTTCAAGCAGTGAGAACCTGTACCAAGCATGGGAGAGGTTCAAGTCGATGTTGAGAGATTGCCCGCACCATCACCAGTCAAATGATGTGTTGGTGCATACTTTTATAGAAGGCTTGGAGCCTTACACCAAAATCCTTTAAGACTCTGCAGTTGGTGGGAAAGCCTTGGAAAAGACTTATGAGGAATTGTATACACTGCTGAACCGGATTTCGCAAGGCAACCCAGAATTGAAGGCTGACACACCTAGAGGTGTGGTGAAGAAAGCAGCAGGCGTCTTAGAGGTAGATGGACTCACAACTATTGCTGCACAGATAGCTGCATTACAAAATCAGATGAACACTCATTTCAGTAACATGAGCTGGGGGCATCCACAAGCTCCAGTCAATACAGTCCAACAAGTGTGGTGTGAAGCTTGTGGTAGCAGTGAGCACTCAGTTGAGACATGTGGTGCCAACACAGACTCAATTTATTTTGTTGGGAATGTGCAGAGGAGCAATAATCATCATTATGGCAACAATTACAACCCCAACTGGAGGAACTATCCAAATTTTTCGTGGGGCGATAATAGTCACCAAGGGAAAGTTCGAATCAGGGTCCGCATAGAAATCAGGTGGCACACCAGAATTTCCAGCCCCAATTTAGAGGGAATAATGCGCCTACTTAGTCTAGAAATATTAAGGATATGTTGAAGACCATTATAGCCAACCAAGCTCAGATGGCAGCTGACCAAGTAAAATTGACAGCTGACATGAAAAATCAACAGTTTGCTACAAAAGCTTTGGAGATTCAGTTAGGGAAGCTAGCTGGAGCACATAATACTCGACCCCCGAGTGGGTTGCCAAGTGATACAGACACTAACCCTAGGAAGGTAAATACTGTCACCACCAGGAGTGGAAAACAACTTAAGGAGTTGGTTCCAAAAAAGCCAGCACAAAAAGATGAACTAATAAAGGAGGCCGAGGATAATGATAAATAAGTGGGGAGTGAAAATTCACCAGGAGCTGTGAAGTATTAATGATAAATAAGTGGGGAGTGAAAATTGAGGAGGCATAAGGAAGAAGCATGCTTCCAAAAATTTATGGAAGTATTAAAGCAGGTACACATTAATCTTCCACTGGTGGATGTTTTGCAGGGTATTCCTAAGTATGCCAAGTACATAAAGGATATTGTGGTGAACAAGAGCAGACCAACGGAGTATGCCACAGTTGCACTTACTGAGGATTGCACTTCTCAAATACAGAATAGATTGTCTACAAAGCTCAAAGATCCGGGGAGTTTTACTATCCATATCACCATCGGGCAGTCCATTAGAGCCAGTGGTTTATGTGATCTTGGGGCGAACATTAATCTGATGCCCACCTCTGTATTCAAGAAGTTGGGTCTAGGTAGCCCAAGAACCACCACTGTGATTTTGTAGCTAGATGATCGCTCGTTGGCGAGGCCAGATGGAATTGTGGAAGATGTGCTAGTGCAAGTGGGCTCTTTAATTTTCTGGTGGATTTCGTAATCCTTGAATTTGAGCCAGACTCGAAAGTCCCATTTATTTTTTGACGTCCCTTTTTAGCAACCGGATGAGCATTAATAGATGTAGCAGCAGGGCAACTAATTATGAGAGCCCATGACAAGGGGAAATATTTGATGTCTACAAAGCCATGAGGCTACCTACTATTTATGAAGAGCTATCAACCATTACTGTTATTGACCAAGAGTCTGCACTTCAAATTATCCCTTGGAAAGAGCATTGGTGGGACATGATCAGTTCGGGGATGTTGCAACTTATGAAATGGTGCAAGCTTTGGGTGAGGCCACAATGTTATTCCGAAAGTAGGAGTTTGAATCCCTACAGAGATCCTTAGAGCCTCTACCCAAGCCATCAATCGAGGAGGCCCCCAAACTGGAGCTGGAAGCATTGCCTCTACACCTTCAGTATGCATTTTTGGGAGAAGCTGATACATTGCCAGTCATTATTTCTTCAGGACTAACAAATTCACAGGTTCATGAAGCATTAGTGGTCCTGAAAAGGAGAAAGAGAGCCATAGGATGACAAATGTCAAACATTCGTGGAATTAGTCCGGCCTTCTGCATGCATAAGATATTAATGGAGGAAGGGTCCAAGCCGATTGTACAACATCAAAGGAGGCTGAACCCAGTGATGAAAGATGTAGTGAGTAAGGAGGTGATTAAGTGTCTCGATGCAGGAGTGGTATATCCAATCTCTGACATTAAGTGGGTCAGCTCGGTTCAGTGTGTCCCAAAGAAAGGGGGCTTGACAGTTGTCACTAATGAGAAGAATGAATTGATTCCTACTCGCACGGTCACATGTTGGAGTATTTGCATGGATTATAGAAAATTAAATGAGGCCACCAGGAAATATCACTATCCCATTCCATTTATCGATCAGATGTTGGACAGAATTGCAGGCCAGGAGTATTACTGTTTTCTGGATGACTATTCTGGCTATACTCAAATATCTATAGCCCTAGAAGAAGACCATATTTACCTGTCCGTATGGGACATACGCCTTCAAGTGTATGCCATTTGGGCTATGCAATGCACCGGCCACCTTCCAATGTCTATATTTCATGACATGATCGAAGACTATGTAGAGGTATTTATAGATGATTTCTCTATTTTTGGTAACTCATTTGCTGTATGTTTGCAGAATCTGGACAGGGTCCTGGCTAGGTATGAAGATACAAACCTCGTGCTGAATTGGGTGAAGTGTCACTTTCTAGTCAAGTAAGGCATTGTCCTTGGCCACAAAGTGTCACAATGTGGCTTGGAGGTTGACCGTGCTAAGGTAAAAGTGATTGAGAAGTTTCCACCACCAGTGTCTGTAAAGGGTGTCCGCAGTTTCTTAGGCATGCTGGGTTCTATAGGTGGTTTATTCGGGATTTCTCAAAGATCTCCAGACCGATATGCCGATTACTAGAAAAAGATGTAAGTTTTGAGTTTGGAGCAGAATATGTTAGTGCTTTCAAGGAGATAAAGAAGAAGCTGGTGGAAGCTCCTATTTTGATTGCTCCTGATTGAGAATGCCCGTTTGAGCTGATGTGTAACCTAGTGATGTGGCTGTTGGGGAAGTACTGGGGAAGAGGAGAGAAAAGAATTTTTACTCCATATACTATGTTGGCAAAACGCTGGATGCTGCTTAGGCTAATTATATTGTCACAGAGAAGGATATGCTGGTACTTGTGTATGCATTCAACAAATTCAGGTCCTATCTGGTTGGGACAAAAATGGTGATGCATACGGATCATATGGACATCCGATACTTATTCAATAATAAGGATGCTAAACCCAGGTTGATTCGGTGGATATTGTGCTGCAGGAGTTTGATTTGGAAATTTGAGATAGGAAGGGGAGTGAAAATCAGGTAGCAGACGATTTGTCGCGACTAGAGGACAGGTCATATATGAGTGATGTTGGGCGAATCCGAGAAGAGTTCCCCGATTAGCAACTTTTGGCACTTAGCTTGGTGGAACTTCCTTGGTATGCAGACATAGTGAACCTGATAGTAAGTGGAGTGTACTCACCAGAGGTAACTGCTCAACAAAGAAAGAAGCTGAAGCATGAGTCCCAGTTCTATATATGGGATGAACCATATCTATTCCAGCAAGGGCCAGATCAAGTGATGAGATGGTGCATTCCTGAGAGTCAGGCAACAAAGGTGTTGAGAAGCTGTCATTCCTCACCGTATGGCGGTCATCATGGAGGAGAACGCACTGCTCATAAAGTGCTCCAGTCAGGTTTCTTTTTGACAACTTTATTCAAGGATGCAACAACATATGTCAAGTCTTGTGATCAATGCCAGAGAACAGGGACAATTAGCAGAAAACATGAGATGCCATTGCACAACATCTTGGAAGTTGAGGTGTTCGACGTGTGGGGGATAGATTATATAGGGCCATTTCCACCTTCATTCAGAAATCAATATATTTTGGTAGTGGTGTATTATGTTTCCAAATGGGTTGAAGCCGCAACTTTCCCCACTAATGATGCCAAGGTGGTGGCCAATTTGTGAAGAAGCAGATTTTTGCTAGTTTTGGAACCCCACGAGCTATTATAAGAGACAAAGGTTCACACTTTGTTAACAACTAGTTCCGAAACCTATTGTCCAAATATGGAGTTCGGCACAAAGTGACTACAGCATACCACCCTCAGACTAGCGGGTAGGTAGAAGTATCGAATAGGGAAGTCAAGCAGATTCTAAAGAAAACTGTAAATGCTCACCGAAAGGACTGGGCAAGCAAACTAGATGATGCTTTGTGGGAATATAGGACTGCCTATAAGATGCCAATTGGGACTTCAACTTATCAGTTAGTTTATGGGAAGGCCTGTCACTTGCCCGTGGAGCTTGAACATCAGGCATATTGGGCTGTGAGGAAGCTGAACATGGATCCTGAGTTAGTTGGGAAAAAACGGTTGTTGCAATTGTATGAGCTGGAAGAGTTTTGATGGCATGCCTATGAGAGTGCTAAGCTATACAAAGAGAAGAACAAGAAGTGGCATGACAAACATATAGTGCCTTGAATCTTCAAGCCTGGACAGATGGTGTTACTATTCAACTCCCGGTTGAAGTTATTTCCAGGGAAGTTGAGGTCTAAGTGGTCTGGACCATTTGAGGTTGCTAGGATGACCCCGTACGGGGTGGTTGAATTGTGGCAAGAAGATAAAAGTGCCACATTTTTTGTAAATGGTCAAAGGTGTAAGCATTACTGGGGTGAGAGCGTTAATCGAGAGAAGACGTCTATCACCTTATATGAGGAATGAATGTGAGATGGGTCATGCCGCGATGGTAAATCAGGCACTGCAGGGGAGGCAACCCATGAGTGTAATGTAATAGTTAGAATTTACTTTTGAAAAAAAAAGTCGTGCCCTGACTGAAACTACGGCGTTGGGTGGGGGCAACCCACTATTTTCTAACTTATTGGTGTTTTTGGATGATTTGCTGGATGCTATGGAGATAAAACATAATTTAGGGAAAAAAAACATTGCAGGAGTAAAAATTAAGGCCGGACGTGCAAATTTAAGTGCAAGGGGAAAATTAGGCTCAAACGGTGAGCCTGCGCGATAGCTCCGTGTCACGGATCTTGATCACCGCGTTTAGCTCCGTGTCATGGAGCCTTATTAAAATCGGGCATATAATCCAGTCAGGGTGCATGATGCTGGCGTGTCACGGACTTGCTCCTTTGCGACAGGCTTTGTGACATTTTGGTATGTATATCGCGATGGGTCACATTAAAAAATCGGGTCGATCCGCCCTAAATTCTTTCTTTTTAATCCCTAAGTCAGCATGTCAGCCCCATTCTTTTTATCTCCTCTGCGACGAAACCCCGTTCCCCTCCCCTCTCAAATGTGCCACGCCAAAATCTTCAAGTTCTTCACCTCTCTCCCTAAGAGCAACGCTTCAAAGGTACGTTCTTGGTTTTCTTCATCTTCTCTCATGTAAAATCCAAGTATCAACATGTTGATAAGTAGAAGTAAAACATAACTCATGTGAACTTGGTGGAAACAAGTTTGTGTTGGGTAATCATGCCATTACTTGGTGATATCTGATTCTTGCACTTGATAATAACACGGGTTCTTGAATTTGGCATATAAATTACGTGTGGGGTGCTTGAAGGGTTGAGGGAAGATGAAAAGGGGGAGTGAAAAGTGTAAATTAGGGAATTCATGCCTTTGTTATTCAATTAGTGTGAAATGAATGGTTGGCTGTGCATTCTAAATCAGGGGAGCTTTGTGAGGCTGAGACATGGGAATTGTGCATTACATGTAGTTTAGGACATGCTAAATCGACATACTCCACTATACCTAAGGCCATTGTGCAAAAATGATGTTATTTGTGAATACGGGGCATTCATAGATTATAACTGCTCCTGATTACAAATCTTTAATTGCTTGAAGTCTGAGTAAAGCAACATTAACTTCCTGTAAATACTAGTGTAATGGGTATGAGTTATTTGAGTGTACGAAGTTTGAGTAGTACAAGATAATTGCCAAGTTTATTATCTCAATGCAAAGTGCCTTAAGTGACAATGTTGTAGAATGTTGTGTTTGCTTAATCTTGTCAAAGTGCTGATTATGCTTCATTGTGGGAGAAAGTTGTCACTGTAGTATATAGAAGGGGAAGTCTGAGTACCCGAATAACTATGACTAGTGAAACCATGCTATCAACTAAGTGTGGGGTAATCAACCGAAGCCCTGACTTAGTGTTGGCTAGCCATGTTAAATACTAATGAATTTGGTCTATATGTTTTGGATGAACAGGAACAATGTCCTCAAGACAAGATAAAAGGAAAGGTGTCTCGTCCTCCGGCACAGGCCCAAAAAGGCTCCATCTAGGCGCAACTATGCCAGCAGCCCACCAGTCCCTAGGGGTCCGAAAAGGCGATTTGGAACCATATGGGTGGTGGATGAAGGAAAAAAATGGTACCTGAAGCATAAAGAATCTAAATACTTCCCGGAGGAGCAAATTGACCGGGAGAGTTTGGCACAGGAGTTTCCCCGTATACTGCAAAGGATACACACCTTGGGCATGGACTTCATTTTCAATGAGCCCATGAGTGTAATTTACACATGGTTCGGGAATTCTATGCCAATTAGGACCCCACTCTTCAAGCAACACAATCAAGATTCGGGGTCAGGTCATTCCATTTGAAACGCATCACTTAAATGCCATCCTGGGGACACCTGACACAGATGCACTTCCACTTCGCCAGCTTAATACCACTCTGCCATATGTTGACATTTGGCACACATTATGCGGGCAACGATCAACAACCAGATGGATTCACCACAAGGAAAAAGGGTACCATCAGACATTGCCCTATTCACAGATGAACAGCGAGGCACGAGTTTGGCTGAAGATTGTCTGTAGCTGCCTCATTCCAGGGGTACATATGACTGATGTCACTAGGGACAGGGTATGCCTGGTATAGGCCTTAATACAAGATATGGAGATCAATGTTGGGGCCGTGATCAAATCAGCCATGAAAAAGGTGAGGTTGCACCAGGGGCACAAGTATGGTTTTGACGGCTTACTCACCACCTATCTCAGGAGCTAGGACATTGAAGAGGAGGCTCTAGACTATAGATCAAGGGTAGAATGGTGCGCTATGGATGTGGCCAAGACTAAGGCGCCAGACACCACATATGGGCTAGTTCTCACATTAGCCAAGTGACACGCTCGAGATGACAGCTACGCAACCAGGATGTTTTGACTGCAAATGCTGTAGCTGCACATTGGTGGATGACCCGCAAAAGAGGAGGAGCTCTACAGGTGGAAAAGGACTCTCCAATGAATGAGCATGCCAGAGCCATGTGTAGTATTGGGCCAGCGTTTGTAGAGCCCGTGAATGATAATGTATCCACTGATGTGGAGAGGTGGGGGGTAGACTCAGACATTGAGTCAGATGATGATGAGGGGCATGACTCTGACATTGGTAAAGAGGCCTTTTCACCTGATGAGGAGATTGAAGTAATTGTTTGATCAGGGAATCTTCACCACCCTCACTCTATTTTTGCATTGATCTATTGCAAGCACTGGGGACAATGCTCATTATAAGTGTGGGGTGGTCATTTTGTGTGTATCTATTTATGTGATTCTCTAACTGTGGCATGTATAAACTGGTAACAACTAGACATTGTGGCATGTAATTTGTGTCTAGGAACAAGATTTGGTACTTGGTCTGTAATAGCTAGTAAGCTTATCTGTTATGTTCCTAGGCTGTTGCATGTAAGCTTATCTGTTCTGTTTCTTGTAATTATTTTTCAACTTTTTTTTCTTTCTTGGGTTTCTCGGCTTTTGTTTTCGGTGCTTTTCCCGAGAATAGTCCCCTTGAACTGAGTAGGACTTTATTATTGTTTTAGTCATAGGTAGGGACTGTTCCGTATGATGGATAGATTAAAACCACCTTAAGGGAAATTAGTCATACTTAGGAAATAAACCATCACTAAAGGGCTAAGGTACTTCACTTGGTCAGATGCTAGACTTCATGAAATATACATTTGAACAAGCAAATAGTGAGGAGAAAATGGTAGGATCACATAATGCCTTGGTGTTCAACTCTAAACTGTAAATTGTAGGCTTAATTGTGCTTGACACTCTGGATGAAATCATAAAAAAGGGTATAAGTTAACCAAGTTGGAACTCTGTTCCATGTGTGGTGAGAACTAGTTATATTTCTTGCTAACTAACATCTAGAATTTTCCTTGTGTATACAAAGCTGAAAGTGGCATTAAACTTAGCAGATATGATTAAGGCACTTCTTTGTGAACCGAGCTAGTTGACCTGTCTCAATCATTTTGCCTCACCTTGATGCCATCCCTGATGAGCCCCGTTTGAGCCTTCAAGCCTAATTTTATTGGAATATCCTCACTAAGTAGCCTTACCTTGTTTGTTCGAACGACCTCAATGTTACTTTGATCCAAATAGGTCCTATTGCACTTTACTGAGACATTATTTCAAAGGAGATGATCAAAGGAACGGGTGAAGAGTAAAGGGAGGAAGAATTGGTGTGTGTACTCAATTTGTTGGTCATAAGCTATATGTATATACACGGAAAAAAAGATGATGTATACTTATATGAATGTGTGTGTGTGTATATATATATATAGTGTATTGATTAGTCTAAGACAAGGGAAAACACTTCTTACATCTTAGATAAGAATAAGTAAGTGAAAGGTAAAACAATTTTTAAGGAGGTGGACTGAAGGGAGAAAGAAGTAAGGCGCTGAAAAGAGAAATGTGTAAATGTCTTAAAGTGCATAGGGATAAGAGTCACTACGACCCAAATAATCATACCAGTCCCTTATATTACAACCTAGAAAAGCCCTTTTGATCCTACAAGTGATGTTATGCTTGGTTGAGTAGTACACTATAGACAAACTCATGGTGTATTAGATTTGCTTGAAATAATCTTTGAGCGTGAGCGAATCATTTATAGAATGTGTTTAATTGTGATCATATTGATCTCATGAAAGTAGGTACATTGCATATAAGTGAAGGCACATGATGGTGAATCCTTGGTGAAGCTAATAACCTCGCTACTATAATTTAGACATGTTGGCGGATTTTCGGTTGAAAAGTTATTCATTAGGGCTTGTGTGGTTCTGCTTATGAATATGGTGAGTGAAGACCATGCTTGATTGGATGAATTGTATTCCATGATTAAAGTGTTTAGCATAACTAGGTGTGAGTTATCCGGGTCCATTAATGATAGTAATGTGTTGAAATCATGTCTAGGATATTAAAGAAGTGTCCGAGGACGAAAAAGGTTATAAGTGTGGGGTGGTGATCTCCAGCGTATTTATACAACCAAATGTCGTATTTTCAATCATACAGGAATGTAGTTGAGGATAATACTGATGTATTCGTGCTTGTTTTGAGTTAATTATGTTTTTGGACTAATAAATGCGATGTGACTATTTGAAGGTGGATAAGACAATATTTCAGCTTGATCTGGTGGATGATACTCAGAGTTGAAGTATGGGAATTTTGGAGAGCTTAAGAACTGATTTGGGAAATCACTTCCATGTCATGTTAAGGACTGTTCGCTTTGAACAGTGTGCCACAGTGCCTGGGTATAAGAAGAATTTTATTAAATTTTGAAGGCACGAAACAGCGAGCATCCGCGTTTGGTTCGTGTCACAGTGGAGATATGACGCGTTGAGCTCCGTGACATGGAGCTTAATATTTCAGAAATTCTAAACTTCCAGTGAAGGTCCGAGACATGTCTGTGTCACGGAGGAAAACTAGCGCGTTCAACTCCGTGACACGGAGTAATGGCTTCCAGCTTTTCGAGACTTCCAGTGCACCTCTGCGACAGCTCCGTGTTACAGACTGATTTCTCCGCGATGAGCCCCATGCCACAGAGCTATTTTGTCAATGTGTAATTTTTCACCTGTATAAATAGAACACTTAGATTTTTATTTTTCATTATTTGAAATATTGGCAAGAACGTGGGAAATGACAGTTGAGTTGAAGAAAATTCTAGGGTTATTTCTTTTCTCTCTTCTTCTAAATTTCAATTGTTCCTATGTTATAAACTTGTTTGGAGATGTTTAATCAACAAATGAGTGGCTAAATTACCTCATTATGAGGTTAAGGCTATTTGTATGATTGTATAATTTTGTTTTATTTTAGCGGTTGCCGAAGATGACCCCTCGCCTTGGTCTCCAAATAAGTTTTTATAATAGTCAAAAGCACCTTAAAACCATGAATAAGTTGGAGATGAGGGTGATGAGTTTGGATCCTTTAAGGCGGGGGAACGGGGTTATGGTCTTCTTACTTTATGTTTTAGAGTCAATTGATCCCTCGATCAAGTCTAGTCCTCTTTGGACAACCTTTAATCAGAGAAAGAAAACGTATATTCTATCAATTTTAGAGAGCTGAATGTTTTTCTATCATGAATGGTTGTTCTCTATTCCTTCTTTTGGTATTTTAGTGTTTGGCCAACATTAAGATAAATTTATAATCTTAATTCGACTCTGAAAGGAGAATTATTAGGGTAGAACGAGGAATAGGGGAATATGTTCTTATCTTTCCTGTAATTTGAAGGTAAGATTCGTGTGGAGGATAGAAATATACCTGCAACGCCATATTCGGTTAACTAAGGAAATAAATTCTACTAGCCTAGGATGAGTTATTGCATCACAAATTAATATGTGTAGTTGCAATGTTCATAATTAGGCAATTGGCTAAAGGTTCGAAAGACCATAGTCAGACTTTAAGTTTTCCCAACCATCAACCCGATAGAGAAGGCAACTGAAGAAAATAATAAGTTATACATGACTGCATTCCATGCCTTAACCTTAGACTATTCTTGCTATTATTTTAATAAGTTTTCTTAGCTTCATTTAATATTACTTTTTATATTATCATTTATCAAACTCTTAATTCATTGTGTTACTTTCACACTTGAATAGATAATTGTGAATACTAAAATAGGAAAAATTACTAAGTTATAATCCCTGTGGGTTCGATATCCGGCTTGAAAGAGACACTATATTACTTGTACGACTACGTGCATTTGCGTGCATTTTGGCGGCAACAGTATATGATGCATATTAGTATTGCTAATACTAGAGTTTATATTCTCATCTTACTAAATCTAGTTGCAGATATAATTGTTGGTTATTCATTATATGTTGCACCTGGCAATTGGGAGAAATATGTTTCTACACTTAAATGGTTGCCTAGTTGGCTAGAGATTTGAGTTTATTTTTTGTGAATATGTAACTCCGTGTTATTCAAAATGATAAATGTAAGTAGATACTTTCCACTAGACAAAATCTGTAGTTGTAGTTTAAAGAGCAAGGTTCTCTTATATGTTGAAGGAAAAAAAAGAAAAGAATTGCTGAGAGTTATTGATAACGAACTATATATGTGGCGATGAACTTGATAACAAATGTTGAAAGTTTGTGCCAACGAACTATGTTCATGGAGAAAAAACTTGAAAAAGACCAAATGTATAAAGAAGATGAGTTTCTGCCCCACTCCATGAAATAGTTTATGCTCCACAAACTAAAAAGTAAAAGCACCAATTCGTGCCGACAAACTAATTTGTTCCGACAAACTATCCATTGCCCAAATGTGAAGAATAAGGTTCATGCCACTGAACTCAGTTCAAGGCCACAACTGGGCATTTTTGTTTGAAATTTCAACGAGTTTTAAATAGAAGTTTAGGATTTTTCTCATTCATTCTAAGTTTTGTTCAAGTTTAAAAGATCTCTTTACCATTTTAGCAAGGAACAAGTAGAAAACAATAGAATTAGCATTTCTTTTCTCTATTTTAAAATAATTATGTTGATTTTCTCTTTGAATTTTCTTCCTTTTCTCTTTATTATCAATTGATAAACTTAGATTCTAGGGTTGCAAATCAACCGAAGTGTGTGATTCCTAATGGTTAACTAATTAGATGCTTGAATATGATTGGGATGATAATTATCTAGCTAATTACATGCTTGATTTGTGAATACATGATTGCAAACAGAGATTCATGCCTAATTGCCTAAGTTCTTCCATGAGGAAGAGGAACTAAGATTGGGTTAATGAGATAACAAGAAATTAGGTGAATTAAAAATTGATATTTCTTAATAAACAGGTTTAAGATAGGATAACAATTATCCAACATGGGTCACTATTCAATTATCCTTAATTTCAATTATTTCATCTTGAAAAAAGTAATTTTGATTTAGACCATTTAATATATATTGAGTGGGTATTTTAGAGATCGATGACCTCAATTAGATCAATTGCATATCGAGCTTAATCTAGTTTATCCTATTGGAATCTCACCTAGATGACGGAAACAATCCTAGACCTCAACTTGCTTTATTCACAACTCTTAGTTAATTACTTCATTTTTTAAATTGCTTTAGTTACTTGTTACTTTCAATTTGTATTATAAAATTTTATAAGTATTTTCATTGGGGTAAATTATAACTTATTTGATAAGACACAAACGAATACATCACTTTCAAAATACACCTAAGATTTCTTGTGGCTTTTGACTCCAACCTCATTGAGTCTTATATTCAATCGCAATCGCTTGCACCATAGTTAGAGTGTAACTTTCGCATATCATATTTTGACATCGTTGCTGGAGAATTTTCTGTGTTAAAGTGTATTTGTGTGTGTCTTTCTCTAACTTCTTTTACCTTGTTACTTCTTTGACATTTTGATTCGTGGAAATATACAGGTAGTCATGAAAGATATTGAACTTGATCCAGCTTTAGTTGAGGATGGTCTTTTGGTTAGTGATCTTCCTCGAGGAGTTCATAATCAAGAAGCACTATCAGCCTCTAATACTTGTAAATATCGGGTTCCAAAAGCCCAAGCAAATGAGGGCTTTGCAAGTGCGATTGTTGCCCTCACATCCGGACAACTAATTTCACTATAACGAGCATCATGCTTAATATTCTCAATCTAAGAGGGTTATTTATGGGAATAGATCGCAAAAATCCACACAAGCACTTCAAGAACTTCTTGGATATGTTCTTTACTAGCGCGCAACCTTTGGTTTCAGAAGATGCACTTTGGTTGAGGTTATTAACATTTTCTTTGCAAGGTGCTGCTTTGGATTGGTTTGAATCACTACTCAACCATTCTAGTCGCACTTAGGATAAACTCTCCTTAACGTTTCTCAACAAGTACTTTCCTCCAGGAAAAATGGCTCTTTTGTGGGATAAGATCATGGCTTTGAAGCAACAATCAGGTGAACAATTGCATGATATATGGGAGCGTTATAGAATAATGCTCAAAGAATGTCGCAACAATAGCTCACAAAAAGGGTTCCGCTTCAAAATTTCTATCAGGGTCTCGATGCGGCTAATCAATCCACGGTCAATAGTTTGGCCAGTGGTTCCATTACGAATTTGACTTTTCGAGAAGCAAATGCATTGCTAGAAAATATGGTGAACACCAATTCGGAATGGGTTTCAAGAGTTTATCTGTTACAATTAAATGCTTCTATAGTTGATCTCACCATGCAGATACAATCACAAAGCCAAGTCATGGCAGAATTGATGACAACTACGAACTTTTTGGGTAAGAATCAACTTTAAAAAGTATCGAAGCTCCGAAACATGTACATACCATAAAAGGATTTAATGTAAATATGGGAAATCAAATGTTTCTGCGTAACCCTGATTCTGGAGTTGATGGAGGTTATTATAGCTACTATGGACCAAATCAAGATTTGTTTATCACGACATAAGCTGGGAACCCGGACTAAGACACAGGACCTAGAACCACGAATGGCTCCAAGTCAACCCATGACATGAACATAGAAACTAAGAGCATATATTAAAGTGGAAATTGATAACTTAAAAATGAATAATTTGAAGTGTGAATAATATAATGCAACTCAAGCGATAACATCATAGTACTGAATCTCAAGCTGAACATACTAGTCTATTTCTGAAAAGCCTCTACTAACTGATGTGATGTTGGGAAAAGCCCCCAGCTATCTCTAAGTTTGAAACAAAATGACAACATCAAACTGAAATGATAGATGCCCTCGAACAATGAGGACTCACCCTAGGCAGGACTAGACTGAGCTGATAAGGGAAACGAGTTATCGGCGAGGCTGAACTGGATCACCTGGACCTATATCATAAAATAATATAGCATAGGGTATGCGGTCAGTACTTTGAATGTACTGAGTACGCAAGGTAAGTAAAACATGCTTAGTAACTGTTAACTGAAATCATGCATAAAAATATAAAATCATTAGATCATGAGAGTAAGGATTGCATGCTGAAAACTAATTCTGAGACATGCATAGCCATGCATTGATTATCATAATTGAACATAGTGACCCAAGATTTAGAAATAGAAATGATATGACTTTTCATAACTGATATCGTAAGTAAAATCTCATAAACTAATCATTGGGTCAAATCTGCCGTGAAACATAATATCATAAGTGAAGTGCTGTGATTTTATGGCACTTTCGACGCTTAAAACTAAGAAGATATGCAAATTTCGGGTGTGTTTATGTAGATATAATGTGTTTTTGTTGAGTGTTGTAGGAAAACAGGTCCAGAATGTGAAATGGGCAAAGTAAGGCAAAAATTGGACAAAGTGCAGACTACTATCCAGGTAACAAGTCATCGTCTCAATGGACGACTCATTCTTGGAGTCGTGGGAAAGATCAAGTTTGAAGTGCATGAAACTAGTGCAGTTAATGAGTTGAAGGCATGACTCGTTACATCTGGTAACGAGTCGTTATGCCAATCATAAAGACTGGGAGAAAAATTTCTAGAAAAATGCTCAGGGAGGCAACGAAGGACATAGCGAGTCATTGGGAGATGTGACGACTCGTCGTGAGATACTTTGAGAACTCGTCATGTACACTGGAGAATTTTGGTGATCCTTGGACACGAGGGACCTAACGACTTGTGCCCTAACCTGACGAGTCATTAGGTGACCCGTTACCATGAAGGAACCGTTTGCCAAGGACGATTGAGTGATGCTTGCCACGACTCGTTAGGAGGCCTAACAAGTCGTTACCTGGCCCATTGCCACTGCCGACCTGGATTTCATTTTTAGTTAGGAAAGATTTTGTGTGAAACTATAAATACTTTATTTAGGTTTATTTTTATGGTACAGTTTATTCTATAGTTTTGAATGTGAATTTTGGGGTTGTGAAGTACCATTCTTGTGTCAAGAAATGTAGTTTGTAATTTCATTCTTGATTTTGAGGATGAAAACAACATTGAAGTTTTGTTCTTTAGTTTTGGTTATTTATTCAATTCAAATAGTTTCTTCTACAAATCTTTGTAAGTTGCAATTATGATTTCTTCTTTATTTTGTAATTGCGATCATTCAATTATGAGTAACTAAACCCATGACTAGGGTTGTGGTAACCATGATGAATTAACACACATAGGTAAAAATACATAGTGAATCTTGAACGGGGTTTATGCATGTATGTTTTTCCTTTCGTTTTAATTGCTTCTTAACAGTTGTAAAAGTTGGAAATTGCCTTATTCTTACTCACCGGATCAAGGAAGTAATGAATGAAAAAAGTGATTAATAACGGAGATTTGAGGCTATCAACCCTCATCTAATAACTTGACCTTGTCTGGGAATAGCTAATCCGATATTAAGGGTAAGGGTCAATTAAGTATACACTCGCATACAGATCAAGTTGTATGGTGATAATCATCTAGATTAGGGAACAACCATTTAGGTGAAGTTAACTTACCAATATTGTATGTTAAGCACCGGAATAGATCACTAGTATAAAATCCTTGTGGTTATGAAGTCGTGGGAAACACAATCCTAGTCAATTTATTGATTGAATACAATCGAAATTAAATCAAGCATCTACTAGTCTCTATTATTGTTCATTATTTTGTGTTTCAAACTACCTTCCCCCAGGAAATAAGCAAGCCGATAGTATTAGCTAAACGTATTAACTAAATTTCTCGTCATATTCCTCATGGATTGGCTTCTATATTTGGCATCGACCGCTTTATATCTCATTTACGAGGTGTAATTTGGTGACATCAAATTTTGGAGCTGTTGCCGGGGAATACGACTTTAGCTTTTGTTAACTATTTTTACTTTAGTGTTGGTGCTTATTTCCTTTTTAGTTTTTTTTTTGTTTTTGTTCTTAACAGGTCTCAGGTTTGTGCATGCCCAGTACTAGGAACCAAGAAAAATCCCTGGTTCCAATTGATCACGAACTTGAACAAACACTACGAAATTTGAGGAAAATGGCCAACATACATGAGTAACAGACAATGGAACAAGCTACAGCTAGAATGTTGGCTAAGGAACAAGCTAGGGCAAGAGATAGAAAGTTAGCAAGTCTTGCTGAAGAGCAACGCCTAACTTCCGAAGCTGAGCGAGCTAGAAGGAACAGAGGTCTAGACCAGCAGAGGCACCGGTACTTTGATACTGATGATCATCCTGATATTGACGAAGTCGGGGCCACTGGAGCTATTGTCCGTCCTCCTTTGCTTGCTGGGGCAAAGTCTGACATTACCAATGCTATGATCCAACTGCTCAACATGAAGGAGATATTTGAGGGTTATGCAACTAATGATGCACATACTCACTTGACTAATTTTGTGGGTATCTAAAAAGCATACAAACAACCGGGAGTGAGTCAGGATGCAATCGGGCTGAGGTTATTTCCCTTTTCACTAGGGAGTGAGGCAATGCTGTGGTTGGCTGAATTTTTAAATGATTCTATCACTACTTGGGGGGAGCTACAAAAGCCTTTCTTGAAAGATTCTTTCGATCTTCTAGAGATTTCATGTAGCTGAAAGATGAGATATATAAATTTAGGTAATTGATTTCTGAAGCACTTCACGAGACATGGTTGCAGTTCAACAAGAAGCTCAAGTAGGTGCCCAACCACAGGATCCCAGATGATACGTTATTGGAGATATTCTATAGGTCGCTAAATGCTAACACCAAGGCGATGGCTAATACTATCTTTGGCGGAACATTCATGAGTCATACTTATGCTGAAGCTGCTGAGGTCCTTGACAGGATCACTAAAACCAATCGCGCATGGCACACAAGAGAGTTGGAGGCTCCGGGAGGTACATAAGTAGGTATGTCTATGGAGTAGAGAAGGAAGGATGAAGAGCGTGACCAAGATATTTCTGAGATCAAAACCACAATGGGGCTGCTTTCTAAGCATTTTATGGGAGCTTGGGATGAAAAGGTGAATGCCGTGGGTTCTCAGGGCAAAGCTCCGAGAAATGATGAAAATGAATTAGAATCTGAGGAGGAAGCAAATTATCTAAATGATCAAGGGGCAGATTTTTGGACTAACACACAAGGGTATAACCAAGACTCTTGGCGTCAAGGTCAGAGGAACCAAGGTCGGAAGTAGTACACAGATAACAATTGCAATCGAGGCCAATACAAAGATAGGAGTAGAGGCAGAGATGATGGTGACTGAAAAAAGCGTGAGGAGTACAAGAATGACAAAAGTGGTCTATATGTTCCTCCAAGGAACTGTGAGCCAGAGTCTAGTGGTTCAAGGGTGGATGTCTAAGGTACTTAAGCAGACGAAGGTGATAGATGGCCATTTCAAGGAACTCCATGCTGATATTTCTGGTATGAACCAAAATGTGGAATCACATGCCGTGGCCATTAAGCAAATTGAGTAGCAGCTTGGTTGGATGTCTATTGCTATGAATCAGAGGCAGAAGGACACTCTTCTCAGCAATACAGTTCAAAATTCAAAAAATGATAGTCATTGCATGGCCGTCAATACTAGGAGTGGGAAAGCGACAGTTGATCCTCCAAGGCCGGTTGTGACTGATGAGACAGTTGAGCCCCTAATGATTAATGATGATAGGGTGGCGGACTCCGAGGAATAGATTTTGGTTGATGATTTAGTGGAGAAGATCGCTCCTAGTAATGCAAAGGAGCATGGGTTTGGCAAAGAGAAGGAGAAGGAGGTACCTCAAAAGATCACGCCTACTCCTAAACCTCCTCCCCCTTTTCCATAGAGGCCGAAGAAAAAGGTCGAAGATGGGAAGTATCACAAATTCATCTCAATGCTCAAATAATTATCTATGAACTTTCCATTAGTTGAGGCACTTGAGCAGATGCTCGGCTATGCTAAATTCATGAAGGAACTTGTCACTAGAAAGAGGACCATGAGCTTCGAACCTGTGGATAATTTGCACCAATGTAGTGCAATCGCATATCGTTCTCTTGTTCAGAAAAAGGAAGACCCTGGAGCTTTCACCTTACCGTGCACTATTGGAGCCGTTAATTTTACTAAGGCGCTATGTGATCTGGGTGATAGCATTAACTAGATGACGTTAGCAGTTTTCAGACAGTGGGCTTGGGAGACACCAAACTGACTACAATACGGTTATCGATGGCAGATCGCATAGTGAGAAATTCAATAGGGATTCTATATGATGTTCTAGTGAAGGTAGAGTCCTTTATATTTTCAACTTACTTTGTTATTCTAGACTGTGAGGTTGATTTTGAGGTCCCCATTATCTTGGGGCGACCATTCCTCACCACCAGACGTGCTCTTGTAGACATGGAAACCGATCAGCTGGAATTCTGGCTGAACAATAAGGAAGTGACATTTAATGTATGCCGGTCCATGAAGTAGCCAAGTGACTTGCAGGTGGTCTCAGTGATTGATGTTGTGGAAGCTAAGCTTCCAATCATGCCCATTAATAAGTTAGTGACTATTGAGGATTTAGCAGCAGTTTTAATGAATGTTGGTGCTGAGGAGATCCATGGGGGTGAGGAGATTGTTAATGCACTTGTTGGTATGGGGTCATACACCTATGCTCCAAAGAAGATTGATCTGGATCTGAAGAATCGGGTGACTCCACCAGCCAAGCCATCTATTGAGGAACCTCTAGTATTGGAGCTCAAAGCACTACCATCTCACTTACTGTATGTATTTCTGGGGATAGAAAATACTTTACTGGTCATAGTTGTAGTTGACTTAGAGGAATGACAAGTGGAGGCTTTGGTTTACATTATAAAGAGATATTAAAAAGCCATTGGGTGGACCATTGCAGATATTATTGGAATCCCATCTGATATTTGCACACATAAGATCCAGCTAGAGCCAAATTGTATTCCGAGCATTGAGCATCAGCGTAGGTTGAATCCACCTATGCAAGAGGTGGTCAAAAAGGAAATCATAAAGTGGTTGGATGCAGGTGTGGTTTACCCTATTGCTGACAGCAAATGGGTGAGCCCAGTTCAGTGCGTGCCAAAGAAGGGACGAACCACGATGGTCCCAAATACAAACAATGAACTCATTCCACTCAGAATAGTCACCAGTTTGAGAGTATACATGGACTATAGGAAGTTAAACCACTGGACTCAGAAATAGGAAGTTAAACCACTAGACTCAGAAAGATCACTTTCCTATGTCATTCACGGATCAGATGCTAGATGGACTTGCAGACAGAGGATGGTACTATTTTATTAATGGTTATTCGGGATACAATTAGATCTCTATATCCTTCGATATCAAGATAAAACTACTTTCACCTATCTATATGGTACATTTGCTTTCAAAAGGATGCCATTCGGGTTATGTAATGCACCCGCCACTTTTCAGCGCTGCATGATGTCCATATTTTTTGACATGTTGGAGGACACCATTGAAGTCTTTATGGATGAATTTTAGGTGGTAGGTGATTCATTTGATGATTGTTTTTCTCATTTGAGTAAGGTGGTACATCAATGCGAAGAGACCAACCTGGTGCTTAATTGGGAAAAGTTCCATTTCATGGTCAAAGAAGGTATAGTGTTTGGCCACAAGATTTCTAGTCTAACACCTCCTATTTCTCTGAAGGGTGCTAGAAGCTTTTTGGGGCATGCAGGATTTTATAGGAGATTCATCAAGGATTTCTCAAAGATTGCACATCCCTTGTTTAAGATACTTGGGAAAGAGGTGAAGTTTGGTTTGATGATGTATGTCTGAAGGCTTTTGAATGCCTAAAGGAGAAATTGACCACTGCCCCGATCATAGTGGCACCTGACTGGTCCTTACCATTTGAGATATGTGTGATGCTAGCTGAGTGGCCCTGGGAGTTATTTTGGACAAAAGGCGTGAAAAGATTTTCCATTCTATTTATTATGCTAGCAAGGCTCTAAATGCAGCTCAGAAAAATTACACTGTGACGTAATATAAGTTTTTAGCTGTAGTATTTGCATTCTAGAAGTTTCGGGCTTACTTGCTTGGAATTAAGGTGATAGTCCACACAGACCATGCAACTTTGAGATATCTAATGGATAAGAAGGATGCCAAGCCACGATTGATTCGATAGGTTCTGTTGGTGCAGGAGTTTGAGTTCGAGGTAAAGGACCGGAAGGGGACTGAAAACCAGGTGGCGGATCACTTATCAAGATTGGAAGCAGATGCAACACTTCAAGATGAGCTTGACATAGATGATGCATTCCCCGATGAGCAAGTTTTAGCTGCCTCACAGGATTCATCCCATGGTTTGCAGACTTCGCTAATTATCTGGTGAGTGATGTTATACCTAAAATTTTTTCTTTTCACCAGCGGAAGAAATTCATATCTGATGTGCGGAAGTTTTTCTGGGATGAGCCTTACTTGATCCGCATATGTACTGATAGGGTGATTCAGAGATGCATGCCCGAGGTAGAGATGTTGAGCATATTAGAGGCTTGCCACTCATCCCCTGTTGGTGGTCACCGCAACGGGATTTGCACAGCCCACAAAATTCTGCAATGTGGGTAATATTGGCCAACCATTCACCAGGATGCACATGATTTTGTAAAGGCATGTGATGTATGCCAAAGGCAAGGAGGCATATCAAGGAGGCATGAGCTCCCTCTTAGTCCCATCCTTGTTATTGAGATGTTTGATGTTTGGGGCATTGATTTCATGGGCTCATTTGTAAGCTCAAATGGGATGAAGTACATACTTGTAGCTGTGGACTATGTTTCAAAATGGTTGGAGGCAATTGTGCTTCCAAAAAATGAAGGTAAGAGTGTCACAACATACTTGAAGCAGAATATTTTTACCAGATTTGGGACTCCCAGAGCCATCATTAGTGATGGGGGTTCACACTTCTGTAACCGGTTGTTTTAGACTTTGCTAGAGAAATATGGGGTGAAACACACGGTGGAAACACCCTATCATCCACAATCTAGTGGACAAGTTGAAGTCTCCGACCGGGAGATAAAGACCATCTTAGCAAAGACTGTAAATACTAACTGGACTGATTGGTCTAGGAAATTAGATGATGCTTTTGTAATGCCCCAAAAACTCAAAGACTAGACTCGGGACATAAAACAGAGAAAATTGGAAATCTGTAATAGGTCACAGAATGAGTCATTTTGTGACTCGTGGAGGGTGACCACGAGTCGTTAAGTGACTCGTGGTGAGGACTTGGAGCTTTATTAAAAATTTGGAAAATGGGTGACCACGAGTCATGATCAACACTACGATTCATGGGGTGATCCTTTGTCAGTGATGGATCGGAAGTTGGAAAAGCCAGGCAGTGTACCCAATGGGTCCTCACCATGACTCGTTTGGGATACCACGAGTCGTGGTGTTACCCATGGGGACTCCAGGGGATTTTGGGAAGTTGAGACTATGAGTCGTGGTCTCCAACCATGATCCTTTGTGTCCCTTGTGGTGAGCCGCAAAGATAAATTAGGAAGTGCAGTTGACAATTGGTACCAAGAGTCATGGTCACTGGCCACGACCCGTTAGGTCCCCAGTGGGGATTGTCAAGCAGGTTTCCCTTGTAAGCTTTTCAAGGGTTTTTCAGTAATTTCCTAGCCTCATAGACTCTAACCTACGTCATTTTAAGCATACTTTCAGATTATTAGAGGGGTTAAGTGGTTTCTTTCCTTATTTTCCCTATTCAGACTTTTAGAAAACAACATGGAATTTCTCTCAGAACATTTCAGAGCAAGAACTAAGGCAATCCATTTTTCCTTGTTTCTTAAGAAAATTCTCCAGGCTTCTTCACCATGTATGTAGGAATACAACAAGGGAATAGTTCTTCCCTTGTGTCCCCAAAATTCTCCCTATTTTCTTATTAGTTCTAACCCTGCAGATTATCGAATGTTAAGAAATTCTTGGTCATGCTTCCTCTAATTCATGTGGAACATTATTTCATGTTAATTATAGATATTTTCCACCAGCTTGTGACTGAAATGATGTTTGTTCTCGTGAAGTGAAATTTATCCCTAATCCTTAAATATATAAAAATCTAAAATCTTGCTATAGTAATTAAACCTTGAAATTTTCCTAATTCTGTCAGTGTTATGGATTCCCATATTATTTGTATATGCTGAGTTCTTAGTCAGACGCATGTTAGCCTAGTTTCAGTCAATATGTTAGAATACTCAGTGGCAGTCAGAAATGTCAGCTGATCAGTTTGACTACAGAAATTTCTGAGGTGTTAGTAGTATCTCCCAGTTATCAAAATCAGATTCAAAATTCAATTTTAGTCGTCCACTAGGTGGTCATGAAACTTTTAAATAAGCAGCTCTGACCAGCCTTAGGACCCCAGTTATAGATTACAATTGTTCTTTAGAAAGTCATGACGCTTCTAGATAAGCAGCTCTGACCAGTCTTAGAACCCAGTTCCAGAATCCAGTCCGCTAAGACTCTTAGGGTTCTTCTAGATAGGTACCTTTGACTAGTTTTGAGCCCCAGTTTCAAGCAATCAACTTAGTATTCAGTCTAGAATTATCCAGTGGGAGTAGTACTTAGTATCTAGTAGACCTGAGTACCAGCGCACCTAGGTTCCCAAAACTACGTTGCCATAATAGGTTTCAGTTTTATTGTCCTCATGGCCCCATACTCTTGTGATCATCCAGTTCATACCTTTATACCCTGTCAAGGTATATTGGGTCCTACCAATGGGGTGTATACATTGGACTCCATGTCTAGCTCATGTGGTTATATGTCAGTTATACACTCTCCCACTAGTCAGTCCAGTATCAGTTTAGTCCAGTTCAACTCAGTCTCAGCTTAGTTCTATTCAGAACAGTTTCAGACTACTCAGTACAGATATGAGTTCAGTATATTCTTATAGACCAATATCTCAGATTCAGAGCATGTCTTTGACCATTAGACAGGGTTTTTCAGACCATCGTAGTTATTTCAATTATTCAATTCAGTAGCTTTAGTTGGTCATTGCATGTCTCTTCAGTTCAACACTTTTTTATTTCTTATGTATGGTTTCTCTCACTTATTTAGTACATTCAAAGTACTGATGCATACTTTTATGTTGTATCATTTTATGATACAACTGCAGGATCTCAATATAATGCCCCAGAAACTCAAAGACTAGATCCGGAACTTAAATTAGAAAATTTGAGAATCTGCAGAATTTCCTCAGAACGACTCACCTAACGAGTTCTTATGAGACCTAACGAACCGTTAGGTCACCCTTGGTCAGACCTTGGTCAAATGTTAAGGTATGAGATAGTGTACCCCACGATTCCTTACCACGAGTCGTTATGTTTGACCACGAGTCGTAGTGTCACCTGTAGGGATCTTTAGGGCATTTGGGCAGTGTGGTCCATGACAGGTGACCACGAGTCATGGTCACTCACCATGACTCGTTAGGTCCCTTGTGGTGACCATCAAGGACTTCTAGGCAGTGTACTCAAAGAGTGTGACCATGAGTCGTGGTTACTGACCACGACCCGTTAGGTCACCCATTAGGACCACCTGACAGTTTTTCCCTGCGATTTTCTAAAGGTTGTTTAGTAATTTCCTACTCTTCAAAACTTTAAACTACGTCATTTTATATGTAATTTCAGACCTATTAGTGGGAACAACCTCTCCTCTCATTCCCCACGTTCATTCTCGGAAAAGTCATTGAAGAGTCTCTCAAGAACACTCAAGCAAGCTTAGGGTTTTCCTCCATTGCAGCAGCTCGAGTTTTCTTCTTTGGGGAATTTTTAGTTAGGTATGTGGGAATTCAACAAGGAAATTGTTCTTCCCTTGTGTCCCCCAAAACCCTCTTATAGTTCCTCTATCAATTTTAGCCCTGAGCTTTCTAATACGAAGAGATTACATATTGTTTTTCGTTAATTTCACATAGAATGATATCTATGATTATCATTGATATGATCTCCATCAGTTCTTGACCAAATTGTTGATGTTCCTGCAAAAGTGAATTTAAGTTCTGAACTTTTGAATGAAACATATTCGTATAATTAATTCCGTCTGGTTTGTAAAGTGTGATGTGGGCTGATTTCCTAGTATTTCTTATTGTCGAGATGTTGAGAAATTACTCCCTTGATAAGAATGATTTTAGCCCTCGCACGAATAAGAGAGCTATAACACTGCTTGTCGGATGAGAGTTCCTTAATTCTTTAATTTTTTTCCATATTATGGAATTCCCCTGTTGTTGGGATAAGTTGAGTTCTCTGTTAGCTGCTTAGTAGTTCTGTTCAGTTAGAATGTATAATCTCTTCAGGACTATACAAAATTTGTCAATTGATCAGTTTAACTTCAGTCTTTTCCTGAGGTATCAGTGGTGCCTCCCAGTTATCAAAATCAGATTCAGAATCCAGTTTATTGGTCCATCAGGCGGTTATGACATTTTAGATATATAGCTCTGACTAGCCTCAGGACCCCAGTTCAGATTATAGTTTGTTCTTAGACGGTTACGACGCTTCTAAATAAGCAGCTCTGACCAGTCTAGAACCCAATTTCAGAATCTGGTCCAATAAGACTCTCAGGGTACTTTTAGTTATATCCATGACTAGTCTTAGGCTCTAGTTTCAAGCTATCAGCTTAGTAATTCAGTCTAGGTTTTCTAGTGGGAGTAGGAATTAACACCGAGCGGGTAAGGGTTCCAGTGCACCCAGGTTCCCAAAAATACGTTACCAGCGTAGGTTACAGTATTATTTGGCCTGATTGGCTCCAGAATCTTGTGATCACCCAGTTCATGCCTTTATACCCTGACAAGGTATATTGGGTCCTATTTGTAGGGTGTATACATCGAACTCCAGGTCTAGCTCACGTGGTTATATGTCGGTTACAAACTCTTCTACTAGTCATTCCAGTCCAGTCTCAGAATAAGCAGCTCAGTTCAGTTCCAGCTCTATCAGTTTAGCTCAGTTCAGTACAGTATCTCAGAATCAGAACTTTCAGACTTAGAGCATGTCTTTAACCATCAGACAGGGTCACTTTGGCCATCTCAGCTTATTTCAGTAGCTTAGTTCAGTATACTTACTGGTCATTGCATGTCATTTCAGTTCAAGCATTATATTCAATTATGTTTTCTCCCACTTACTTAGTACATTCAAGTACTGATGCATACTTTTATGCTATATCTTTTAATGATATAGCTGTAGGTTCTCAGACTCAGCACCGCTAGTGTAATACCCCGGAAGGGCCTAAGAATAGACCCGAGAGTTGAAGTTAGAAACTGTAGAAAAACCTGGAATTTTGCACTAGGACGACTTGAGGTACGAATCGTGGTGAAATTCTCAGTGGCGCTAGAGTGAGTCGTCACAGGTCATGGTACGACTCATAGGATGTAGAAACGAGTCGTGATGAGGAGTTGTGGTTAAGTCGTATTTTGTATGGGTGGATGGTACCACGACTGACAGTACAACCCGTAGGATAGTACTATGAGTCGTGGTATGCGAGTCATGGCTAGATTCAACAAATAAAAATGTGGTGAGGTGACCATGAGAGGTGACCACGAGTCGTGACTTCGTGGTACGACTCGTGGTACGACTCGTGGTACGAGTCGTGATCGGGGCCAGAACTATTTTTCAGGGAAATTTCATTAAGGGCTAATTTGACTTTTCTACGCTTTTGGACCCTAAACCATGTTGTTTTAGCTTAAGTTTCAGACGTTGTAGTGGGGGTAGTGAGTTCTTTACCTGATTCCCCACTTAGACTTCCAAGAAAAAGTACGCAGAGTTTCTCTCAGAGAAGTTCAGGGAATCAGCTAGGGCAGATAGTTCTTCAATTTATAAGAAATTTTCTCTTAAATTTTCGTCAAGTATGTGGGAATTCAATAAGGGAATTGTTCTTCCCTTGTGTCCCTAAAAAACCTCTACAAGTTTCTATTAGTTTATAGCCCTGAATTTTTGAGTACAAGATGTTGCATGTCATTGTTTGTTAATTTCTTATAGAACAATATCCCCATTATTATTGATATGATTTTCCAGTAGTTTGTACAAAAATTACCTAGAATCTTGAAATAGTGAATTCCAGTCCAAAATTTCGAGAAAAGATCAGTGCATATAAATTGCTTTTTGTTGAATGAAGTATGTTTTGGGTTGAATTTCCTTGAAATTTTAATACTTAGACGATGAGAAAAATATCTTATGTATGATAAAGATTCTAGCCTTGTCAGATGTTAATTTCTCTTAAATCCTTGAGTGTTTGCCATGCTATAAAATTTCAGTGTTATTTAAATATTTGGACATTTTACTTTCAGACTTGTCTTTCTTAAATATTTTTATGCTATTATTTTAAGTTCCACTGTGCATGTATACTCTGAATGCTAGTGAATGATAGTCCAAGGGTTGAATTGGGGTCACTTGTGGCCACAAGTACCTTGTTACATCTAAGGTGTAGACTCGGGGAGTGACAAACTTGGTATTAGAGCCCTAGGTTTAGAGTATCCTTGGAATGTCTGAAAGCCGCATCGAGTAGAGTCCTTTTCATGGGTGTGAAGCGCGCTACCCTTATGACGAGGAGGATATGAGATGTTATTAGAAAAAATCCCCTTTTGTTCATATTCTTTATCGTGCATTAAAGTTCAAATCTAGAAATGTCCTTCTAAATTGTGCTTTATTTCATTTCAGTGAACAATGCCTCTTCGGCGTGGAAATGGACGCAGGGCCCAAAACGCCAACAGGCCCGCCCCACTAGCTCCAACAGCTCCTCAGGATGATTCCGTATCTACCGCCGAATTCAGGGCGGCCATTCAATTGCTTGCCCAGACCATCACCAACCAAGTAAACCAGCAGGTGGTTCCAGTAGCCACAAATTGGTCTACATCTTCTGCTCGGGTGCGAAATTTTACCCGGATGAATCCTCCAGATTTCCACGGAATAAAGGTGCCAGAGGACCCACAAGAGTTTGTTGATGAAGTCAGGAAGATTACCCACATCATGGGTGTCAGCTCCTCCGAGAGTGCTGACCTGGCTGCCTACCAGCTTAAAGGGGTAGCTCAGGTTTGGTATGAGCAGTGGAAGGAGGGGCGACCAACGGGTCAGATTTGTCCCTGGTGGTTGAAGTTAAATCCAGACAAGATGAATATCCAATTCTATTTAAACTCAAGGAAGCGGTTCTCAGAAAGGAGGTTGACGCTTTCTCCCAAGAGGGAGATGGAGTGCTCCGTTACCAGGGAAGGTTGTGTGTGTCAGATGTTGGTGAGTTGAGACAACAAATATTGGCTGAAGCACACGACTCGAGGTACTTCATTCACCTGGGTGCTACTAAAATATACCGCGACCTGAGGGACATTTACTGGTGGAACAACATGAAAAGGGACATTGCCGAATTTGTAGCTAAGTGCTCGAATTGCCAGCAATTCAAGGTGGGGCATCAAAGGCCAGGAGGCATGACCCAAGAAATTAGTATACGCACGTGGAAATGGGAAGAAGTAAATATGGACTTCATTATAGGTTTACCTCGGACTCATCGACAGCATGAATCAATTTGGGTGGTAATAGATTGGATGACCAAGTCATCTCACTTCCTCCCAGTCAAACCACAGACTCAGCGGAGGACTATGCCAAACTTTATATCCGAGAGTTAGTCAGACTTCATGGGGTGCCCTTGTCCATCATTTCAGACAGGGGAGCACAGTTCACCTCACACTTTTGGAGGTCCTTTTAGAAGGGACTAGGAACCCAGATCAAGCTTAACACGACTTTTCATCTGCAGACCAATGGGTAAGCTGAGAGAACCATTCAGATCCTGGAGAATATGTTAAGAGCATGCGCAATTGATTTTAAGGGTAATTGGGATGACCATTTGCCTCTGATCGAGTTTGCATACAACAACAACTACCATTCCAGCATTCAGATGGTCCCATTTGAAGCATTGTATGGTAAAAGGTGTAGATTTCCTATAGGGTGATTTGATATCGATAAAGCTACTTTGATACGGCTAGACTCAGTTCACGAGGAAATGCTGAAAGTTCAGCTCATCTGAAACAGGCTGAAAACAACCCAGAACTGTCAGAAATCTTATGCTGATGTGCAGAGAAGAGAATTGGAGTTTGCAGTTGACAACTGGGTATACCTGAAAATATCACCCATGAAAGGGGTAATGAGGTTCGGAAAGAAGGGGAAACTCAGTCCTAAGTATGTGGGACCTTATAGAATTTTGCGGCGTATCAGCAAGGTGGCCTATGAGATAGAGTTGCCTTCAGAACTAGCATCTGTACACCTAGTTTTCCATGTATCACTATTGAAAAAGTGTATTGGAGATCCAACCTCTATGGTGCCATTGGATAGTGTGGCAGTCAAGGATAGTCTCACTTATGAGGAGGTACCAGTCCAGATCCTTGACCGTCAGGTTCGTAAATTGAGGAACAAGGAAGTAGCTTCAGTAAAGGTGTTATGGAGAAATCATCATGTTGAGGGAGCTACATGGAAAGATGAAGCGGATATGATGGCTAAATACCCCCATTTGTTCCTTACCGACCTAGTTTCAATTTGAGGTATCAGTTTTTACCCTAGACCTCAAATCAGTTTTTCATATTCCATTCATGCATTTAAGTTTGTTTTATGATATGATATATGTATGTGATGTCTGAATTCAGTTCATCTATGTAGTTCTTTTCTGGGGTAGTCATTTCGTCAGTTTTCGGCTTAAATGATCAGTATTTGCATATGGTAATAGTATATTTCTGGTTGCTGCTTGTTTTCTATATTTGAGGATGAATGTTTCCAAGGGAGAGGTATTGTAATACCCCGGAAGGGCCTAAGAATAGACCCGATATTTGAAGTTGGAAACTGCAGAAAAACCTAGAATTTTGCACCATGACAATTCGAGGTACAAATCGTGGTGAGGACCTACGACTCGTGACTCGAGTCATGATGAATTTCAGGAGCCTGAGGTCATATCACGGGTGGTTCTATGAATCGTGACGCGTAGGTATGACTCGTGGTTAGGAGTCATGGTGAAATTCTCAGTGGTGCCAGAGTGAGTCATCACGTGTCATGGTATGACTCGTAGGATGTAGTGACGAGTCGTGATGAGGAGTCGTGGTTAAGTCGTATTTGGTATGGGTGGATGGTACCACAACTGATAATACGACATGTAGGATGGTACTACGAGTCGTGGTATGTGAGTCGTGGCCAAATTCAGAAGATTGAAAAGTGGTGAGGTAACCACGAGAGGTGACCACGAGTCGTGACTTTGTGGTATGACTTGTGCTATGAGTCGTGGTCGGGGCTGAAACAATTTTTAAGGAAAATTTCATTAAGGGCAAATTTGACTTTTCTATGCTTTTGGACTCTAAACCGCATCGTTTTAGCTTCAGTTTCAGACGTTTTAGTGGGGGTAATGGGTTGTTTCCCTCATTCCCCACTCAGACTTCCAAGAAAAAGTACGCAGATTTCCTCTCAGAGAAGTTCACGGCATCAGCTAGGGAAGATAGTTCTTCTTCAATTTCCAAGCAATTTTCTCTTAAATTTTTGTCAGGTATGTGGGAATTCAACAAGGGAATTGTTCTTCCCTTGTGTCCCCAAAAAACCTCTACTAGTTTCTTTCAATTTTTAGCCCTGAATTTTCGAGTACAAGATGTTGCATGTCACTGTTCGTTAATTTCTTATAGAACCATATCCCTGTTATTATTGATATGATTTTCTAGCAGTTTATACAAAAATTACCTAGAATCTTGAAATAGTGAATTCCAGTCCAAAATTTCGAGAAAAGATCAGCGCATATAAATTGTTATTTGTTGAATGAAGTATGTTTTGGGATGAATTTCCTTGAAATTTTAATATTTAGATGATGAGCAAAATATCTTATGTATGAGAAAGATTCTAGCCTTGTCAGATGTTAATTTCTCTTAAATCCTTGAGTGGTTGCCATGCATTGAAATTCCAGTGTTTTTGGAATGAGTTGAAATCTCTATTAGCTGCTCAGTAGCTCAGTTTAGTAAAAATATAAGATTCCTTCAGAACTATTTAGAAATTGCCAACCGCTCAGTTTTATTTTAGATTTCCCTGAGGCATCAGTAGTGCCTCTCAGTTATCATAATCAGACTCAAAACTCAGATTAATTGGTCTATTAGGAGGTCATGACATACCAGTTATAGCTCTGACCAGCCCCAGGACCCTAGTTCAGCATCAGTTGTTCTTTAGACGGTTATGACGCTTCTAGATAAGCAACTCTGACCAGTCTTAGAACCCAATTTCAGCATCTAGTCCGGTAAGACTCTCATGGTATTTTTCAGTTATGCGTCTCTGACTATCTTGGACCCCAGTTTTGAGCTATCAACTTAATAGTTTAGAATAGGATTTCTAGTGGGAGTAGGACTTAGCATCGAGTCAACCGGGGTTCCAGTGCACCCAAGTTCCCAGAACTGGGTTGCCAACTTAGGATTCAATTTGAGATTATTGGCTTATTGGACCCAGACTTTTGTGATCACCCAGTTCATGTCTTTATACCTTGGCAAGGTATGTTGGGTCCTATCGATGGGGTGTATACATCGGACTCCACGTCTAACTCACGTGGTTATATGTCCGTTAAAGACTCTCCCACTAGTAATTCCAGTTCGGTCTAGTTCAGTATGGTTTAATCCAGTTCAGTTCAGTTTAGCTCAGTTCAGGTTTGAATTAGACTTAGAGCATGCTTGACCGTCAGACAGGGTCTTTTAGACCATCCCATTATATAAGTACTCAGTTCAGCAACTTTAGACAGTTCTTGCATGTTTTCTAAATTCAGTGTTGTATTGCTTATCTTGGGTTATGTTTCTCTCGCATACTCAGTACATTCAAAGTACTGACGCATACTTTTATGTTGTATCGTTTCATGATACAACTGCAGGTTCTCAGGCTCAGCACAGATAACTGTCACAATTCAGAGTATTCTACCTCAACAGTCGAAGTGTGAGTCCTCATCATCCGAGGGAATAACTTCTTTCTTCAGTTTCTTATTAGTTTGTTTAGACTTAGAGTTATCTCGGTGTTTGTCCCAGTAACTCCTCAGCTAGATGGTTTTCAGACATGACTTTCAGTTTATTAAGTGTTATTTAAATATTTGGACATTTTACTTTCAGACTTGTCTTTCTTAAATATTTTTATGCTATTATTTTAAGTTCCGCTGTGCATGTTTACTCTGAATGCTAGTGTATGATAGTCCAAGGGTTTAATTGGGTCACTTGTGGCGTCAAGTACCGTGTTACAGGGTATAGACTCGGGTCGTGATAGCTAGTCATTGAAATTTAGATCCTCCTCCTCAGTAGCAGAAGTGTGAGTCCTCATCTTTCGAGGGCATTATTTCATTTCTTTTAGTCATTGTATGATGTTTAGTTAGACTTAGAGTTAGCTGGGGAATTTTCTCAACAACTCATCAGCTAGATGGATTTCAGACACAAAATAAATTTCATACTTTAGATGTTCTAAACTTTATGTTTTCAGTTTTATTTTTCATAAATGCTTTTACATTATTATTTTAAAACTTCCGCTATGCATGCTTTACTCAAAATACCAATGTATGATAGACCATGGGTTGACTTGGGGTCACTTGTGACTCCAAGTACCATGTCCCGTCCAGGGTATAGACTCGGGGCGTGACACTCAGTCTCAGCCTCGCTAGCCGATTGCTCTCAGAAGACTTCAACTGTCCTATTTGGTGAGTCCTCATCTTTCGAGGATGGAAATTATTTTACTTAATTTTGCTTTCTTCTATTTAGATTAGGAGTTAGCTGGGGGCTTGTCCCAGCAACTCATCAGTTGTAGTGGCTTTCAGATGCAAATTTTATTTTTTAGACTTGTAGTTTTGTTCAAATGTTTTCAAACATTATGAATCAGCTCCACTCTCTTAAATTCTTATATTGTTGCTTTAAACTTCCACTATATATTTATATGTTACTCAAAATGCCAGTATATGATAGACCAGGGGTTGACTTGGCGTTACTTGTGACTCCAAGTACCGTGTTCCATCCAGGGTGTAAGCTCGGGGCGTGAAAACTTTATGGGATTATCAGATCGCATTCAAGACCCCTATAGGTAGGTCTCGGTATCAGATTTATATGGGAAAACATGTCATCTTTCAGTCGAACTTGATCACAAAGCTATGTGGGCGTTCAAGAAGCTGAATTTGAACTGGAGTGATGCTGCGAACTTGAGGCTTGATCAGTTAAATGAGCTAGATGAATTTATTTTGAAAGCCTGTGAAAGTTTTGAAATTTATAAATTGAGGATGAAAATTCAACATGACCAGAAGATTGAGAAGAGAGAGTTCAGCCGGGGGGATATGGTGTTTCTATTCAATTCTAGGCTTCGCTTGTTTCCTAGCAACTTGAAGTCCAAATGGTTGGGACCATTTCGAGTGGTCCAAGTATTCTTCTATGGGGAAATTGAATTGAAAAACCATGAAGGCAAGAGATTCAAAGTGAATGGTCAACGGGTGAAAGCATATTTTGGAAAGAGTGAAGAAATTAAACTGGTGGATCTTTGGGATCTAGGTGAAGTCTGAGTAACTCAGGGGAATTGCGTCATGGCGCAACATTAAATCAGGCATTGCATGGGAGGCAACCCGTGGAGGTATTTTGGTAAAGTCTGAGTAATCAAGGTACCCGCGTCGTGCCGCGACGTTAAATTAGGCGCTTCTTGGGAGGCAACCCAAGTTGTAATTGTAATATATGTATAGTGTTTACATGTGTTGATGTGTGCATGTGATTAAGATGGGAAATTTGAAGATGGAACCAAAAATCTAAACTTGAGTTGCTGGTGCCAAAGAGCACAGGACGAGTCGTCATCTGCCTGAATGACTAGTCAAGACCACTCGTGGTCACTGGCGTAGAAAATAGTATAGACAATGGTTGACCAAGTGAGTCGTTGCCAGTGACAACAAATCGTTAGGTCTTCCATTATATCTACTGGATGAAAGAGACAGTTGAACCATAACACTAACAACGAGTGACTTAACGAATTGTGGGTTAACCAAACTAGTCGTCAAGTCACTCGTCGTGACAACACTGAGGGTCCATCAGAGTACAGGGCCAATGACTCAGGACACAACTCGTTGGGTAACACCACAAGTCGTTACATGAGCCGTTAGGTCCCAGGTAAGTTTTCTATACTCGAACACTAAAAAGAGATATTTAAGCGAGTCGTTCTTCACTTGAAGACTCGTCACGTGGTTCGTGGGTCGCACAGGTATGCTCCCTATTCACATGTTTTATTTTTATATATGCATCAAGGACACCGCATGCTTTTCTTGATGGGGGTGGGGAGAGATACCTGTATTTTTGCTGAACATAACCCGAGGGTTTTTTTTGTCAGATATCTTTTCCCTCGGGTGTTCCTTATCTAGTAGAACCGGTACATTTAGATTTTTGTGTTATTGTGTCAGTCGAAAGAAAATTAGGTGAACTTAAGGCAGTCAATAGCATGAATTTGTTTGAATTGATAATCTGATACCTCTCTTAAAATTTTGTGTGTGTTAAGTAGACAAGCATGACCGTTGTGAATCTTTGCATAGTATTAATACTGTGAACGTGTTTTCCATTGTATGACTGTACCTGAACTAGTAGTTAGTAGAAGTGATGATGTTGGCCTGTGCATTGTGTGAGTAAGATATAATAGCTAGTTCTGCTGTGCTTGTCAATCTAAAACTTTCCTGGTCGGTCATATCGAGGTATAGGATGGAAAATTAGGAAAGGATCATAGGCCGTTTTTGATGAATAGTCCACTTTAGCCTTAAAAGACCTACGAAATGGAAATAAATATCCCTTGATCCCAACTTTGAGCTTAAATTGACCCTTCTTTTTGTTAAAAACAATTCACCTTCCTGCTTTGATTATAATGAAACTGTTTTGGCCCTGGTCCCTCCTTGGACACTTTGAACCTCAACTCAGGCAAATCTCCTAAGTTGAGGATGGCTATCATAGGGTTGAATAAGAAGAGTAGGGTGGAATGTAATTAAGTAATGAGAAAAAAAGGGTGGGTGTGGTGTGCATAATGAAGAAGGAAAAAATTAGTGATAAAGAGAAAAATAACAAAAAGGAAAAATGAAAGTGAGAAAGAATAAAAGAAATTGCTTGAAAGAAGAAAAACCCACACCCGTATTTGCAAAAGAAGGAAAAAGAAGGAGAAAGGGAGAAAAAAGGAAAAGATGTGAAAAGAAGGTTAAGAGTGGAGCCAAAGTGAGTATAGTGAAAAAAGAAGGGTTAAGCTATTATTCCCATATGCACCATACCCAACCCTGAGCCTACGTTACAAGCTAAGAAAGTCCTATAGTGATCCTAGTTAACCCGTATGAAAATAGAGGTATTGAAAGTAAAGGCAAGCTTATGGTATTGAATGTGAACAGTGAGAATTTCTTTGTGAGAACGAGTGTGCTTTTACTTAGTCCCAAGAGAAATATATCGTCATGAGAATATACATATGCATTAGTGTGGGACTTCTTTGTGGTGAGGGCATTTGGTCAACAAAATCATCTGCAAACTATCTGGGTCTGTGTCATAGGACTATATGTATGGTTGCAAGTGACAGTATATTGCCATGTTTTGATTCCTTTGTGTCATGGTTGAAAATTTTACATATGCACTGTGATTTAGATTTTTATGAGAGAGGAGAGGTTAGAAAATTTGATTTGATTAATAGTCGTGACTGCGGAAGGTTGCCTAGAGTTCTTTTGATTGAAGAGTCGAGTTAGTTTTATTTTATTTGTTTTTGCCTGAGGACATGCAAAAGTTCTAAGTTGAGGGTGTTGATGTGCCATGATTTTATGCCACTTTCGACGCTTAAAACTAAGAAGATATGCAAATTTTGGGTATGTTTATGTAGATTGAGTGTGTTTTTGTTAAGTGTTACAGGAAAACAGGTGTCACGCCCTAAGCCTACACCTGGACATAACACAACACTTGAAGTCACAAGTGACCTCAAGTCGACCCCTGGTCTATCATACACTAGTATCCTAAATAAAACATGCATAGCGGAATCTTTGTATTAACAACATAAAAGTATTCCAGAAAATGAAACTAAAAGAAAACATAAAATTTACATAATCTGAAATCTGAATGTACTCTATGTCTGAAAGCCTTCTAACTGATGGGTTGTTGGGACAAGCCCACTAGCTAACTCTAAGTCTAAATAAAACTCTAATATAATGAAATAAGGTCGTCGAATGATGAGGACTCACACTTCAACTGCGACTGAGGAGGATCTGAAACGTGGCTGCTAACGTTGCAGAGTCTAGGAACCTACAACTATATCATGAAACGATACAACATAAAAGTATACGTCAGTACTTTGAATGTACTGAGTAAGTGGGAGAAAACATATCTGAATATAAAGTCTAAGTTGAAATGACACGCAATGACCAACAGGTAAGCTGAACTGAACTATTGATGTAAACTGAAATGGTCAAGATGACCTTGTCCGATGGTCAAAGACATGCCCTAAGTCTGAAATACTGAGTCTGATAGCCCACACTGAACTGATTTAAACTGAACTGATTTGTTAAAAGCTGAGGCTGAACTGAACTGACTAGTGGGAGAGTCTCTAACCGACATATAACCACATGAGCTAGACGTGGAGTCGATGTATACACTCCACCGGTAGGACCCAATATACCTTTCCAAGGTATAAAGGCATGAACTGGGTGATCACAAAAGTCTAGGGCCAATCAAGCCAAGTAATACTGTGACCTAACGCTGGCAACGTAGTTCCAGGAACCTGGGTGCGCTGGGACCCCGGCCTGCTCGGTGCTAAGTCCTACTCCCACTGAAAAACCTAAACTAAACTACTAGGCTGATAGTTTGAAACTGGGGTCCAAGACTAGTCAGGGACAACTGAAAGTACCCTGAGTGTCTTATCGGACCAGATTCTGAAAATGGGTTCTAGGGCCAGAGCTACTTATCTAGAAGTGTTGTAACTATCTAAGAATAAACTGTAAACTTAAATGGGGTCCTAGGGCTGGCCAAAGCTATATATCTAAAATGTCATGACCGCCTAATGGATCAATAAACTGGATTCTGAGTCTAATTCTGATAACTAGAAGGCACCACTGACACCTCAGGTAAAGACTGAAGTCAAATTGATCAGTTGATACTTTCTGTGTAGTTCTAATGAGGTTCTACATTCTATCTGAACTAAAATACTAAGTAGCTAAAAGAGAACTCAAATCATTCCAACAACATGGGAATTTCATAATATAGTGAAATTTTAAGTATTTAAAGGAATCTCATCCAACAAGGCTAAAATCATTCTCATCAATGGAATAATTACTCAACATATATTTATAATAAGAATTACTAGGAAATTCATCCCAAAACATACTTCACAAACTAGACGGAATTTAATACGCAATAATCTTTAGTCAAGAATTTTTGACTGTAAATCACTTTGGCAAGAACAACAACAATTTACTTAGGAACTGATAAAGATCATATGAATATTAAACATGGATATTATCCCAATTGAAATTAACGAAGACCAACATGAGAAATCTCTTCATATTCGAAAATCTCAAGGCTAAACTGATAGGAAAATTATGGGAGGATAGTGGGGAACACAAGAGAAGGACAATTCCTTGTTGAATTCCCACGTACCTGACTAAAATTCCCGGAGAAGAAGACTTGAACTGCTGCAATGGTGAACAACCCTGGATTGCTTGAAGGGTTCTTGAGAGGAGAGCTTATGGTAATTTTCTAAAAACTGAGAGTGGGAATAAGGAATGAACCGTTTTCCCCACTAAAAGGTCTAAAATTATTGCTAAAACGACTTAGTTTAAAGCTTTGGAGAGTAGGAAATTACTAAATAGCCCTTAGAAATTCGCTAGGAAAAACTACCAAGTGACCCTACCGAGGGACCTAATGAGTTGTGGTCACCAATCATGGACCACACTATCTCACATCAGAAGATTAAATGCTAAGCTTGGTAACGAGTCATTGACACTGACGACGACTCGTTGTGTCTCTCATTTGGTACACTGGTTAAAAACTGACTAAGGCTGGTAATGGGGGACATAACGAGTCGTTACTAGGGACCACGACTCGTTTCCCCAACCCGTCAAGTACACTGCTCCACTGATAATATCCTCAACCCATACTTGACCATGAGTGAAGCAACGGGTCGTGGTCAGTGACCCCACTTGTGAAGTCCCTCGTTGGGTACACTGTCTCCCTTCTTATAATTCTCAACCTCCTTCTCACAGCTCACCTAATGAGTCGTTAGGTCACTTAACGACCCATTAGGTGAATCTTCCTGAAGCTTTTCTGTAGCTTTTCCAGATTTCCTGATTTAAGTCCCAAAATTAGATTTTGAGTTTCCAGGACATTATAACAGGTCCAGAATATGAAATGGGCAAAGTAAGGCAAAAATTGGACAAAGTGCATACTGCTAGACAGCTGACGAGTCGTTGTCTCAATTGACGACTCGTTCCTGAGTCGTGGGAAAGATCAAGTTTGAAGTGCATGAAACCAGTGCAGTTAATGAGTTGAAGGCATGACTCGTTACATCTGGTAACAAGTCGTTATGCCAGTCGTGAAGACTGGGAAGAAAATTTTTGGAAAAATGCTCAGGGAGGCAACGAAGAACATAACAAGTCATCGGGAGATGTGACGACTCGTCGTGAGATACTGCGAGCACTCATCATATACACTGGAGAATATGGTGATCCTTGGCCACAACTCATGCCCTGACCTGACAAGTCGTTAGGTAAACCGTTACCATGAAGAAATAGTTTTCCGAGGACAATTAAGTGATGCTTGCCATGACTCGTTAGGAGGCCTAACGATTCGTTACCTGGCCCGTTGCCACTGCCGACCTGGATTCCATTTTTAGTTAGGAAAGGTTTTGTTTGAAACTATAAATACTTTATTTAGGTTTATTTTTATGGTACAGTTTATTCTATAGTTTTGAACGTAAATTTTGTTGTTGTGAATTACCATTCTTGTGTCAAGAAATGAAGTTTGTAACTTTGTTCTTGATTTTGAGGATGAAAACAACATTGAAGTTTTGTTCTTCGGTTTTGGTGATTTATTCAATTCAAGTGGTTTCTTCTACAAATCTTTGTAAGTTGCAATTATGATTTTTTCTTTATTTTATAATTGCGATCATTCAATTATGAGTAGCTAAACCCATAACTACGGTTGTGGGAACCATGATGAATTAACACACATAGGTAAAAATACTTAGTGAATCTTCAACGGGGTTTATGCATGTATTGTTTTTCCTTTCGTTTTAATTACTTCTTAACGGTTGCCAATGTTGGAAATTTCCATATTCTTACTCATCGGATCAAGGGAGTAATAAATGGGAAAAGGGATTAATAACGGAGATTTGAGGCTATCAACCCTCATCGAATAGCTTGAACTTTTCCGGGAATAACTAATCCCATATTAAGGGTAAGGGTCAATTAAGTATACACCCGTATACTGATCAAGTTGCATGGTGATAATCATCTAAATTAGGGACCAACCATTTAGGTGAAGTTAAATTACTGATATTGCATGCTAACCACCGGAATAGATCACTACTATAGAAAGCTTGTGGTTATGAAGTCATGGGGAACACAATCCTAGTCAATTCATTGATTGAATACAACCGAAATTAAATCAAGCATCTACTAGTCCCTACTATTGTTCATTATTTTGTGTTTCAAACCTTCCCCCATAGAAGATAAACAAGCCGATAGTATTAGCTGAAGGCATTAACTAAAGTTCTCATCATATTTCTCGTGGGATTCGATCCCAACCCTGGTTGGTTTCTATATTTGACATCGACCGCTTTATTTCTCATTTATGAGGTGTAATTTGGGCAACATCAATAAGTAATGAACATGAATAACTGAAATCATGAGGAACAATGGAAGACTCGTCATTACTGACACCATCACGATAGAGCTTACGTGATACCCCAACTATCACACTCAAGTGTGCAGAGCCGTCCAAAACCTTGTTAGGGCTAAGGACGATACCATGATATCAATATCAAGCTGAGGCCCCTTGGGGGAAGGGGAAAACTCTCAAGGGAGATTCCAATGTATATGTATACCTCCGTTGGCGTGTAGTTCTGAGACCTAGTTATTTACCTAAACCCCTGGCCTACTTGGTGCTAGACACTACTCCCAAAAATATGCATAGTACTCCCATTGTTTTACAACGAAGCTGAAATCATAATCATATGCATAGTCTAAAATCTGAACATTGAGAGTCTTGGTTCTAAACATATCATAAGATGAATTAGGAGTATTGACTCCAAATCATACGATAAGCCGATCTTAATAACATGAGCTAAATCATGAAAGTATACTTAACTTGTATGGGCTGGTCCAAATCATAAAATCATGCATACTTGAAATAGACTTCATAAGTCAAAATCATAGATTCATACATGAAAAATTTATAAACATTCATTCATGCTAGATATCTCATCATACTTGAAATCATGGATCAAGCTTGACTCTTCATATAACTTGCATAATGGGCATAATTTCTAATAACTTGAAATCATGAATTTATAATCAAATTGTGTATAAAATCTGCCCATTAAAGTTAAAACATGTTTTGGAACATGAGAGGATTAGACCCATAAACATATCATAGAGCATTTCATAAAATTGAATTAAAACCTTATAAAATCATATACTTGAAATTGAACTTGAATTCACGAACTTGAGAAGAAATTTGGGCATGAGAGAGAAAGAAAACTCATATTCATAGCCCTACATACCTAGGTAAATTGATTCTCTAACTATTCTTGAAAGCCCAAGAGAATTGGAGAAGAAATTGATGAACTTCTACCTTGATGTTCAAAGGGAATCTCTAAGATCTGCACGCATGGGAGTCTAAAACATTAGAATAGGTTAATCCTCTTAAAACTATCCTTTCAAGGCTTAAAACAATATAGTATAGGATTTAAAAACATAGGGGGTTATAATATTTCCCCTGAGAATCGAATAGAAACTGAACTACTGGTGATCTGATGGTACAGGTGAGGGGTGTCATACGCCCGACGGTCCATCAATACCACCATCACCCTTAAACAACAAGGCCAATTCAAAACCTCCCTCTGATGGTAGAAGTGATGACATATCACTCCTCCGAAGGTCAGTTAGGTCCATCCTTCAAGCCTGTAACACCCCTCATATTCAAGGACACCGATTAAATTAGAAATAAAAATTTTCAACTATAATATACTAGTGTATGTGTTATATTTTACAAGATTATTTTATTTTATTTTAATGAAAATCTTATGTTTTTCCATATATAGAAATTTGAGACGATATATTTTCAAATAAATCACTCGTAATGTGGTCAAAATAAAAAGTTATGTGTGTTTTACCACGAACGTTCGCAATACCCGAGTGAATAACGTGATTTAAAATTCCACTCCAATATTAAGGGATAGGGATTAATGGGATATTGACACCTCCACTCTCCACATGGAAGTGAAGGAGTAGGGCAGCAAGTAAATGAACAAAAGTCATATACTAATAGTCATTTAGATTAATTAATTAATACAAGAACTTAATATATATATATATATATATATATATATATATATTCTCTTAATATAGAAGCAACAGTTTGAGCTTCACCTGCCTTTTTCATCGACATCTCAGTTTTTGGTCTTTCAAATGTAAATTAAGGGTAATTTCATTATTTCGTATTTGACTTATTCAAGATGGATTTTCATGTTATTGACAACACATAGTTTTTAATCAGCTGCATAGGAGTTTTGTATCTTTTTCTTTTCCAGTTGCTATCTTTAATTAACCATCGCGTAAGGGTTACGAAAAAGAAAAAATTGAACACATGTATGACAATTTCTGATTTTAAAATTTGAGTTTGGTTTATGGTCGTTTTCCTCAATGTATTCATGTTTTTGAGCTTTTATTTTATTTTAAATTTCTGCAATTGTCAAGTATGAGCTGTGATGAGTTTTTCTCTCTTTCTTTTTTGGGTTGTTCTTTTTTCGGTGATGGTACTGGATATATATGTGTGGATTTTCACGTTTTTCTCTTGGAAGATTATTTGGGTATAAATATTATCTGCGGATTTGATTAATTTTTGATTTGTGATATTCTCTTATCTTAGAACTAATAATTGAGCTGCTTTAGGAGCCTTCCTGGCATATAAAAAGTTTACCGCCGCTTTGTCGCCTGTAAAAAGTTAATGCCGTTGAAGAGTTAAAGTTGTAAATAAAGTGTTTCATGAAAGTCCTAAACTATGCAAAAAAATTCAATCTTTATATTCTTCTTTTCACAGTTTTACAACTCTACAACACTCAAACCTGATTCAGCTATGATTAGCGCATTTTAAAAAGTATGCATATGCACAGGAAAAAGGACATAATTTATAGCTTTGTGAAAAGGGGTGAGGCAAAAGAGCAACATAGTAATAATCAAAAGGGAAAAGTTGTTCAATCAGTATCTAAATACACAAATGTACAAAGAAAATTGCCACTATGAATATTGCTAATGCAAAAAAGTTTCATCATTCTCTTATTATATTTGTCGTATTGTCTTCTTCTTTGCGGTTCTGTTGTTATTAAAGAGATGCAAATTACGGGTTTTATTCTTGCTTTTTATACTTGCCTCTATTCTCCCAATAGAAAAAAAGAAGAAAAAGAAGCAGTTTTGGTTTATTCATACCGCAATAGGCAAAAAAATACATAAGTTATCCATCCTTCGTGCATTTTTCTGTTCATTAAAGTATTTGCTTCATGATTGTCTTGTTTGCCATGATTAAATTGTTGCTTTCATATTTTTTCTGTGTTCTTTAAATATTGAATGATGCTCTTTCTGTCCACTATACTTGAATTCTATAATATTTAGTTCTGTAGAATTCACCTTATATTTAGGAATGAGAAATTTATTATCCATGGATGGTGAACAATCAAACAAGAATGCAGTATTGTCACAACAACTCGAAAGCCAGGTACTGGAGAACGGTTCTCCCAAAATAGGTTATTATCTCAATTCTAAAATTTGTTCATTTTTAAATAGTGTGCGGATATGTTTTACTTTTTCATGCGATTAACTATTTATTTTTGCAGCTACACATTTATTTGGAACTAAATATTGTCAGAACTTTATACAGTTAACATGCTTACATTGCTTCCTTCATTTCCTGCTGCTACCGAGGGAAATCCTCCTTCCATCTACGAAAAAGGTAAGTTGCTAAAACTTGTAACTTTAGTCCAATTTATATGACTCATAAATTTTCATTGAAAGATTATTTATACATTCGGTTCAACATCAATTGCTTATAGTGAAAATTGCAATTCAGCAGAAACAATTATTACTGAAGATTTGTATTAGTTTCATGTTTAATTAATGTAGTCATGTATACTCACTGTTTCACTGCTTATACATTTTAGTATATCCAGGTTGCCAACAAAATGAAAAAAATGTTGTAAATATTAAAACACTCCCGCTAGAGAGTGATTCTCCCAAAACAGGTTAGTATCTCAACTTTAAAATCTCTTTGTTTTTAGATAGTATGTGTAATGTTTTACTGGTTGATGCAACTAACTATTTTTTTTGGCACCTGTATATTAATTTGGGACTAAATATTGTCAGAATTTTATACAGTTAGCGAGCTTACATTGCTTTGCTCATTTCTTGCCTCCACCAAGGGAAATCCTTCTTTTATCTACGAAAAAGGTAAGTTAGTGAAACTTATTATAACTTTAGTCCAATATATAAGACGCGTCAGCATTCATTGAAAAATTATTTATACATTAGATTCAACGTCAGTTGTTTATAGTGAAAACTATAATACAACTGAAACAATTATTACTGGAGGCTTGTATTAGTTTCATGTTTGATTAATATTGTCATGTATTCTCATTGTGTCACTGCTTACACATTTTAGTATATCCAGGTTACTGACAAAATCAAAGAAATGCTTTGAATATTTAAACACATTCAAACTATATACCGTTGAAAAAGTTTTCGAACTGTAAATTTTGTTATGCAAAAAGATTTCAATATGAGTCCCCTGGATTTTGTTGTGGCACTAGTATAGTAAAGATAATATCACATCCTATGCCAACTAAGTTGTGTGATCTATATTTACAAAAGGATGAAAAATCTAAACACTTTCGAACTTATATTAGAACATACAATAATTTGTTTGCGTTTACATCACTTGGTGTAAATTATGATACCGATTTAGCCCGAAGAAATCACGGTGCTTACACGTTCAGAGTTCAAGGATGAATGTATCACCGAATACATGATTTGTATCCCAGTGATAACAAATAGAAAAATTTTCAACTCTGCTTTTACGAGAATGACAATGAATTAGCAAATAGAATGGGCCTGTTCTGATAGAGTAAATGAATCAATAGTACAAGAGCTTATGGATATCCTTAAAATTAATCCGTACTGCTCTTCTCTCCGATGCTTAATACATATTCCCCAACTACAAAACTTTCATATTGCACTCAAATACGATCCCGGTTTAGATCAACGAGTATATAATTTGCCCACTTCATCAGAAGTTGTTGCAATATGGATTGAAGAAAATGATAGTAGTGTAAGTCATGCACCACATATTCAAATTTACACTCATAGCAATGCAACACAAATAGTGAATTGTTGTTATGGTTGTTATGATGCTTTGCAATATCCGTTGTTGTTTCCATATCGACAAAATGGATGGCATTGTGGTATTAGAAAATTTTTTACATCAAAGTATGCTCCTGCAACTTATACTCATGAATGCGAACAATTGTAAAGCATACAAAATCATTGCTCTATTGATTCATATCTTGTGATGGAAGCTCAAGCTCTAGAGAAAGGAAAGCATAAAAGAGATACAATTTCTGTTCGCGAAAATTATTGTTATAAAATTCAAATGAGAAATGATGATGAAGATGAAATGCTACACACTGGTAGAATATTTCAGCAATATTCAATGGATAAATACATAAAACTTGAGAGCCAAAGATTAGATTTTGCTTCATTCAATCAAGATTTGTTTAGAATGGATGTATTACAAGGACTACTTGACATTTTAAGACTTGAAGAACTAGATGTATGTAATGTTGGAAAGAGAACATTCCTTCCAAGTTCTTTCATAGGTGGACCTAGAGATATGCGACAACAATATATGGATGCTATTGCATTAGTACAAAGTTTTGGTAAACCAGATTTAATTTTAATTATGACTTATAACCCAAATTGGCCGGAAATAAAGGAACATATGTACTCAACTGATGAAACACAAAATAGACCTGATTTGATTAGCCGAGTGTCAGAGCTAAAGTTGAAGAACTGAAAACAGATATAACAAAGCGAAATATTTTTGGAAAAGTTGTTGCTTCTATGTATTCCATTGAGTTTCAAAAATGAGGTATGCCACATGCTCATTTCCTTATAATATTAGTTAATGAATATAAGTTGTTGACATCAGAATCTTATAATGAAATTATTAGTGCCGAATTACCAAATGCTACTACCGATAAATATTTACGTTCACTTATCCTCAAACATATGATGCATGGTTCACGCGGTCATCTGAATCCTACAAACTCTTGCATGAAAAAAAAGGTTATTGCAAGTTTAAATATCCAAAGAAATTTGTTGATCAAACATCTAAGGGAAGTGATTCTTATCCTATTTATAAACGACGAAAGACGGGAGAAGTAGTGGAGGTGCGAGAGCAGTACTTGGATAATTCCTGGGTTGTTCCATACAATCCTGTTTTGCTTGGTAAATTCAATTGTTATATGAATGTTGAAGTTTGCTTCGACATAAAAGTTGTTAAATACCTTTATAAATATATTTGTAAAGTATATGATAAAATTGCATTTTACGTACACAATAATGATACAAACAGAGAGATTGATGAAATAAAAGAATATCAATCTGCTAGATGGGTTTCTCCACCCGAGGCCACGTGGTGTTTGTTTGGTTTCTCCATCAGTGAAATGTCTCCAAGTGTTTGTCATCTCCCATTACATCTTCAAGGGCAACAATTAGTTTCTTTCAAAAATAATATAGATATAAATACAATTGTCAATAATTCAATGATAAAGAAAACGATGTTAACAGATTTTTTTTAGATGAATAGAATAGACAAAAATGCCAAAGAGCTTAAATTGTTAACAAAGAATTTCCTAAACACTTTGTATGGTCTGCGGGAGACAAAATGTGGACACTTCGAAAGAAACATTTCGCTATTGGTCGAATTGTAACATGTCACCCAATTGAAGGAGAACACTATTATCTTAGACTACTGCTAATGAATGTGAGAGCACCGAAATCTTATAAGGATCTTCAAACCATAAATGGAGAATCTTATAATAATTTTAGAGAGTTGGAAGAAAAAAAAGGATTGTTACACTATGACAACAGTTTGATTGATTGCATGTCAGAAGCAACAACTTACCAAATGCCATACAGTTTGAGATGTTTGTTTGCTACATTACTTATGTACTGTAATCCTTCCAATCCAAAAGAATTATGGAACCAATTTGAAGAGTCAATGTCAGAAGACTATAAAATATTACCAAATATTGGAAAAAAAGATATTCAATGCCAAATTTTAAATCATATTAATGATATTTTACATTCTATGGGTCATGATGTGAATGAATATGAACTTGTTCCGCAGACAATTAATTCATCTACAATGGCAAAAGAAGCAAAGGAAATATTCTTTGAGAGGACCATCATAGTTAGTGAAGAAGACGTATTATTACATAGAAAACTGAACACAAAATAATTGAACGCATATAATGTGATTATTGATAGAGTTTTTTCCGGCAAACCGGGAGCATTTTTTATTGATGATCCAGGAGGAACTGGAAAAACATTCTTATATCGTGCTTTATTAGCAATGATAAGAAGCAAATGTTATGTATCTCTAGCAATAACCACTTCTGGTGTTGCTGCTTCAATTCTCCCAGGTGGACGAACTGCGCACTCTCGTATCAAAATTCCTATACACATTAATGAAATTTTCAGTTGTAACATCAGTAAACAAAGCTCAACTACATATATGATTCATGATGCAAAACTAATAGTATGGGATGAAGTATCTATGGATAAAAAGAGGATGCTAGAAGTTTTTGACTTACTCTTAAAAGATCTTATGGATACAAATACACTATTTGGTGAAAAAGTCGTCGTATTTGGAGGAGACTTTAGAAAAATACTTTCAATTGTTCGGAATGGCAAAAAATAAGATTTTATTAATAAAAGTTTACTATACTCTACCATTTGGAATGAACTTGAAAAATTACAACTATCTGAAAATATGAGAGCAAAACAGATCCTGATTTTTGTGATTACTTGATGAGAACTGGAAATGGATTAGAGAAAATCAACCTTAACAACAAAGTTGAACTTCCAGATTCTTTGATCATTCCTTTCATAACTGAAGAAAAAATCTTTAGATGAATTATTCACTGTAACATTTCCAAATTTACACACATTCTTCTCTAATTCCCCCTCTATGGATTCTCGTGTTATCCTCACAGTAAAGAATGATTTGTAAATGAAATCAATGATATGCTTATTGCAAAGTTTTCAGAGAAGCAACTATATTTGATGGTATTGACGAAACTATTGACACTAATGATCAAACTCAATTTGAAGATCTATTACATAGTTTGAATCCTGCTGGTTTACCCCCTTATAAATTAATTTTGAAACAAAATTGTCCCATTATATTACTACAAAATTTGAATCCATATGAAGGTCTATGTAATGGTACATGATTGATATGTTCTGATATTAAGACGCATATTATCAGTGCTAGGATCGCAGCAAATGACTTCAAAAATAAGCATGTATTTATTTCAAGAATACCGTTATTATCGTCCGTTGATGAAAGATTACCATTTCCATTTAAACGAATGCAGTTTCCAATAAAACTATGTTATGCCATGATTATAAATAAGGCACAAGATCAAACATTAGATTTTTTTGGAATCTATTTACGAGAATCAATTTTTTCACATGGTCAACTTTACGTTGCCTTATCAAGAGCAAAGAGTTCGAGCTCCATTAAAGTGCTCAATCGGCATCTACAACAACCAACCATGATGATAATTCAACATACAATATTGTTTATGACGAAATCATCCAAAGAGCATCTTTGTAAGTCTTCTACTATGTCAAAATATTTTTGTTTTGTTTTATACTTACTATTATTGACATATACTTTTTCTTTGTTTTCTCAGAAATAGACAATGACACCGACAATTAACTATTACTTACCTCAAGCTCCGGAACAAGATCAATAAGGAAACAGTTGCTAATACCCATAAGCTATTCTTTTAATATCTTCTTTATTTTTATTTCCTCTTCCTCTGTTTTCCTACTGAGTTCTTTTTCCTGTTTTTTCTGCTTAACTTTGTGTTTTGAATAGGAATGTGGATGTATAGGTGCTTGACTATGTCACTGCTATTACTTCATTTTCCATTTCTTTTTGGTATGACTTCTCTGTTTTTAAAGTTATATATGTAATTTTTTACTATTCTCACATATGATAATGTGTCTCTGTTTGCTTATCTAATGGTCTATGTGGTTCTGTTATATAAGAAAAGGAAAGATTGAAATTTCCAAATATCCCTTTGCTTTTCTTATTCTTCACAAAAATCAGTCATTTGGGAGTTCAAATTCTTTTGCACGTCTATGATTTGTGAAATCTATAATTTTGTACTAAATGATTATCTTTGCATCGTAGCTTAGGAAGTTTTATCAAGCTTTTAGGAAATTTTATGAGTATGTTACTTTTTATGGTAAACACACTGGCAATGTTTCAATGATATCTATATGACAAACTCAGTTCCCTGTCTCTGGATAGCAGTGGAGGAGTTGTTTTGCTAATTTCTCTACTTCCATTGATATTTGATGTAGACAATGAATTTGAATATATTAATCTATTGGAACAATTTTAAAAATTAAATCTTCAATGTTTTCCTCTTTTTTGTATCCCTCTTTCTTCTTTGGATAAGAAGTTGAGGTTGTACATAAAATGTTTGATGAAAGTCATGATTAAGTTCTATTTTGATCGATAAAATAAGTCTACTTGGTTTATGAATTCTCTATTTCATCTTTAAACTATTATTACTTCCCTTTCACTTTTAAAAAAAAGAAGCGAGAAATGCTCAAAAATTAAAGCTTAATATGTGCTCAAAACGCAAAAAAAATCATAATTCTTTTTAAATTATACTGCAAAATAATTCCAGAATAACAAATATTGGGCCCATGCTTGTACGGGCAGTTTCCATCTAGTATATATATATATATATATATATATATATATATATATATATATATATAGTAGTACCACCGCCTCTACTTTTCTCTTAGCACAAAGGAACTTGAACGCAGCAACATATACATATACTTATGCACGTCGAAGATGAACCTTGTGGAAGAGAAATTATTTTCTTATCACTATAATTAATTATCTGAGTTTGGTTCAACGGTTAGAACGTTAAATCTACCGACTTGCTTGCCTTGGGCCTGCCGTCGTCTTGTCGTTTGGGCCTGTTTTGGAGTGAAGAATCTTGGTAAGCTTCTTTTCCTCATTATTCATACTTATATATTATATTTTTAGATCTATAAATATTGGTAGATAATTGTAACAGAGTTTCTAACAATTAATCTGTAGAAATTTTGCCGATTAAGCTTCTTTCATATTATTTTCTTTTCAGATGCTTGTAGATGTATTTTAAGGTATTGAGAGCTTCTTGTAGAAAGTATATTCATGTTGAAATTTTCGGTTTCTCATCTAGGTTCGTGTTGGTCAAAGTTGAGGTATGTTAAGTCTTTCGCATTCTTTTTTTGGCATGAATTTTTGTTGTAATCAAGCCGTCTAATTATCGCGTAAGTTTGCTGCCTTGTGGTTGATGTTATGTTGATTACTTACTGTTTGGGGGTTGTGAGATGGTGTTCTTTCCCTCACTATTTTAGGCCGTGAAGTTAGATGATTAGTTTTAGTTGATTGTTGCACGATAGTAGCACGTTAAAAGGCGTTGGTTGTGGTCTTTTGGGGGTTGTGTTAGGGGCTGAATTGTTGGACTTATGTTTGTAGTGATTGGTACTATTTTTGATATTCTATATTTGTATATGAGGCTTCAGGGATAAAGTGTATAGGCTATCAAACTTTGGTTGTTCGGTAATATTTTGAGAATGATAAAAGGTATAAAACTTAAGGATAAATCCTAGGGTGGTGGTAGTTAGATTGGGATGTTATACCTTGCCAAAATGTGTGGTTTGTGTGTGAAAATTGGTTGTGTGTGTACTTGGATTGATTGTATGCTTTGATTTCTGCCTTGTAGCTTATTGACACCTGAAGCACGAGAGTTGTTCCGGCTAGAGGTCGAGCCCGAGGTGCCTTGTATCTTGTGGATACCCTATGCAAGAGAGTTGTTCTGAATCAGGGTTGAGCCCAAGGTTTATAGGTCCTCCATAGTACTGAGGCAAGACGTGATTCGAGATTTAGTCTGGTAGTACTTGATTGATATTATTGTTGATGCGTGTGCTTATGTTTGGTGGACACCTGTAAGGCCGTGAGAGTTTTTGGTAAGGATGTGATTGTGATTTGATTTATATATTATATTATTGCCTTGGGTTATCTTTGTCTGATAAGCTATGGATGCTACTTGTGGTTTGATGACAATTGAGGTTGTTGAGGGGCCTAGAGTTCACCCACATAAGATGTCTGGAGGGATCCTGTATGGTATAGGAGGTCGTAGGTGAGTTGTGTTGGCTAGGTGTTGTTTACTTGTTCGTTTATTTTGTTACGTTGGACTTGCAGGCTTGTGGGGGCTAGGTAGGTATTATTTTCTTACTTGACTTATGATTTCCTTCCTATTGTTGTCCAGTATATTTATTGACTTGTACTCTGAATATTGTTATTATTTTTGCCTTACATACTCGGTATATTTTTGTACTGACGCCCTTAGTTGGGGTGTTGCTTTCATGCCTACAAGTGTTGACCGGTAGGTAGATCGAGTTCTTAATCATTGAGTGGAGTTCCAACTGAGTCAGTAAAGCTACAAGTCTCCCGTAGTTTCCAGATGTTATTTTATGGGTAGTTCGGGGTGTTTCCTAGACAGTTGATTACTATTATATTTATAGAGGCTCATGGACGTGTGTTATGGGCATAGCGTTATTGTTGTAGGCCAGGAGGGCCTGGATATATAGATTATTTCTGTCTTAAGCCCTTGATAGCCTATTGTATATATCTTGGTTGGTATGCTAGCCACCTTTTGTTTCTATCGCTTTACTCTAATCTTATAGATGTTGTAATGCCGAACCTCATCGGTTCTTGCTTGTTATAGTTAGATGTGTGGCAGGGTATGCTCAATTAGGTGCAACACTGGGTGCTAGTCATGCCCTTCCAAATTTGGGGTATGACAAAGCCCTAAATGCATAATACCCAATGACGGTCCGTCGATGGTCTGACAGTCGTCACCATGACCGTTAGGGCCGTGAAGGACTATCAGCCACACCGTTGGACCTGGAAATCACTAGTTACGATCCATCGCTTGTCTGACAACCATTACTTGCATCATCGGGGACATGATGGGCTATCAGCCACTCGCCACTCCCTATACCAGACTTGCTATTTCAGTTATTTTTCCTTTAAAAAATTATTTCGAGGTCCGAGGTGTTACAATATCTCCCCCTTGGGAACATTCATCCTCGAATGTTGACTTAGCTTACTGGAAGGCTAGGGAAAAGAACTAAAATCCAAAACTGAAATGCACATGCATGCTAAAACATGAAAGAAACTTAGAGACATGATCTTGACATGAAACTAAATAGAGTATTAGGGAGAAAATTGATAACTCAAGATGGAACTGAACCAGAAGGGAAAAGATGTGGGTATCTATCCATCATATACGTTTTAGCTTCCCACATAGCTCCCTCAACAAGCTGATTCCTCCACAAAACCTTCAGCGAGGCTACTTCCTTGTTTCTCAACTTACAAACCTGATGATCAAGGATCTCAATCAGTACCTCCTCATAGGTAAGGTTATCCTTCACCTAATGTTATCTACCGGAAAAACTAAGGCTGGATCACCGATGCATTTCTTCAACAAGGATACATAAAACACCGGATGCACTGAAGCTAACTACGCGGGTAGCTCCAACTCATAGCCACCTTGCCAACTCATCTTAGAATACTATAAGGATCAACATACTAGGGACTAAACTTCCCTTTCTTTCCAAACCTCATCACTCCCTTCATGGGAGGTACCTTCAGAAATACCCAATCATCAATCTCAAACTCAAGCTCTCTCCGTCTAACATCTGCATAAGATTATTGGTGACTTTGAGCTATTTTCAGCCTTTCCCTGACAAAATGAACTTTTTCCATGGCCTCATAAGATAAATCTGGCCCTACCAACATAACCTCACCTACCTCAAACCACATGATAGGTGATATACACCTTTGCCTATAAAGAGTCTCAAATAAAGCCATCTGAATGTTGAAGTGGTAACTGTTATTGTAAGCAAACTTGATGGGAGGTAAGTGATCATCCCAACTACCCTTGAAATCAATCACACATGCTCTCAAAATATCCTCAAGGGTATGAATGGTCCGATCGGCCTGACCATCTGTCTGCTGGTGAAAGGACGTGGTAAGCTTCACTTGAGTACCTAGTCCCTTCTGAAGCAACCTTCAAAATTGAGAGGTGAACTAAGTACCCCTATCTAAGATGATGGAGTGGGGACTCCATGCAACCAAACTAACTTCCGAATGTACAATCTAGCATAATCCTCAACTGAATCAGTAGTTTTGAATGGTAAGAAGTGAGCTAATTTGGTCATCCTATATACCACCACCCATATAGAGTCGTGCTGTCAGCGTGTATAAGGTAATACAATAATGAAGTCCATGTTGATCTCTTCCCACTTTCAAGTAGGAATACTAATATCCTGAAGCACACCCCTAGGTCTCTGATGCTCGACCTTCATCTGTTGGCAATTCGAACACTTCGCCATGAACTCCCCTATGTCTTTCTTCATGTCATTCCACCAATAGACATTCCATAGATCACGGTTCATCTTAGTGGCACCTGGGTGGATAGAATACCGAGAGCTATGAGACTCACCCAAAATCGGCTCTCTCAAGTCATCAATAGCTGGCATGCATAATCGACTCTGATATTGGAGTATATCATTTCCCCCTTGGAGAAGACCTCCACTTTTCGATTTTGGATAGCTTTCTTCAACTTCATCAACATAGGATCCTCATATTGCCTAGTCTTGACCTCAACCACCAATGAAGATTCTGATCCATTCTGAACAATAAGACCACCATATGTCGAGTCAACAAGGAAAACCCCTAAACGAGCCAGCCTGTGGACTTGTTAACTCCTTCCTCCCAACCTCAACATGAGACACACTCTCCATGTATAGCCTACTAAGAGCATCTGCCACTACATTGGCCTTACCCGGATAATAAATGACACTCATGTCATAGTTCTTGAGAAGCTCTAGCCATCTCCTTTGTCGCAAATTTAGGTCCTTCTAAGTGAACACATACTGAAGGCTCTTGTAGTCCGTGAACACATCCACATGCACCCCATACAAGTAGTGTCTCTAGATCTTCAATCCAATCGCCATTGCTGCCAACTGTAGATCATGTACTGGATAACTCTTCTCATGAGTCTTAAGATGTCTAGAGGCGTACGCAATGACATTACCATGCTGCATCAGCACACAACCAAGAACTACCCTATAGGCACCAGAATACACAATGAAACCTCCATGCCCTCTGGTAGGGTCAATACTGGGCTAAAGTGAGTCGAGTCTTTATCTCTTGAAAACCCTTCTCAAGTATTCAACCTGAAATTTGATCTTTTTCTGGGTCAACTTAGTTAACAGTGCTAAAATAAATGAAAATCCTTCAACAAACCTCCTGTAGTAGCCAACTAAACCGAAAAAGCTCCTATTCTAAAGGATTAACTGGAATAGGATAATTCTTCACTACTTCTATCTTTTGAGAGTCCATGTGCACACCCTCGCTATACACCACATGGCCCAAAAATGCTATTGATTTCAGTGAAAACTCACACTTGGTGAACTTAGAAAATAGCTAGGGATCCTTAAGAGTCCACAACACCATTCTCAAATAAGCGGCATGCTCCTCCTCACTCTGAGAGTATATGAGAATATCATCTATGAAGACAATCACAAACATATGTAAATACTGCTTGAATACCTTGTCATTAAGTCCATAAAAGCTATAGGAGCATTCGTTAGTTTAAAAGATATAACTACGAACTCATAGTGACCATACCGAATCCTGAAAGCTATCTTTGAAATGTCATTCTCCCTAACTTTTAGCTGATGATAGCCGAATCTAAGGTCTATATTTGAAAAAAACTTAGCACCCTGAAGTTGGTCAAACATGTCATCAACCATGGGGAGGGGATATGTCATGCCCTGAGTCTACACCCTGGATTTGACACGGTGCTTGGAGTCATAAGTAACCCTAAGTCAATGCTTGATCTATCATACACTGGCATTCTGAGTAAACATAAATAGTGGAAGCTTTAAAATAATAATATAAAACATCTATGAAAATAAAGATGAATCATAAAGTTTAAAACAACTGAGACAAAGCTAAAAGTCTGAAAACCATGTATGTGTCTGAAAGCTAACACAACTGATGAGTTGCTGGGACAAGCTCCCAGCTAACTCTAAGTCTAAATAAATGAAAATAGAACTGGATGAAATGATCTTCATCCTTGAAAGATGAGGACTCACCAATGATGCAGCTGGAATCTTCTGAAAGTGATCTGCTAATGAGGCTGTGACTGAGATCCTTCAGCTATATCATAAAATGATACAACATAAAAGGTATACGTCAGTACTTTGAATTTACTGAGTAAGTGAGAGAAACCATACACAAGGAATAAAAAAGCTGAACTAAAGAGACATGTAATGACCAACTAAAACTGCTGAAGCTGAATAACTGTAATAAACTTAGATGGTCTAAATGACCCTATCTGATGGTCAAGGACATGCCCTAAATCTGAAATACTAATTTGAAATACTGCACTAAACTGATCTGAACTGACTAATCTAAGACTAAACTAAGCTGACTAGTGGGAGAGTCTATAACCGACATATAACCACGTGAGCTAGATGTGGAGTCCGATGTATACACTCCATTGGTAGAATCAAATATACATTGCCAGAGTATAAAGGTATGAACTGAGTGATCACAGGTCTGGGGCCATGAGGCCAATAAAATATATCCTACGGTGGCAACGTAGTTATGGAAACCTGGGTGCGCTGGAACCCTAGTCCGCTCGGTGCTAAGTCCTATTCCCACTGGATAGTCCTAGACTAACTATTAAGTTGATAACTCGAAACTGGGGCCCAAGACTAAGTCAGGAATACTTATCTGGAAGCAACCTGAGTCTCTTATCGGACCGGATTCTATAACTGGGTCCTAAGACTGGTCAAAGCTACTTATCTGGAAGCGTCGTGACCGTTTAAAGAACAAACTGTAATATGAAGCTGGGGTCCTAATGATGGTCAGAGATTCTTATCCGAAAGTGCCATGACTGCCTAAAGAACCACTAAAATCTGATACTGAGTCTAATTTTGATAACTAGGAGGCATTACTAACACCTTAAGAATTTATGTAGTAAAACTGATCAGCTGATTTTTCTAACTAATATTAAGTATTCTAACATTCTGACAGAACTGAGATTTCATACCAATTAACAATATAGGAACCCCCAACACTAATATAATCAAGCAAATTTTGATATTTGATCACTTATGCAAGATTCTAGTTTCTCTGCATTCAAGAACTAGGAAGTAATGCAGCGCCCCAGGAAGGGCTTCAGTACAATATGTACCAAATATGTAAGGCAATAATTGTAAATGACTAAATAAAAGAAATGAAACTGAGAATAACTGAAAGGAAAGGGTAGAGATAATACCTTAATAGCTAAACTTTCTACTATCTAACTTATCAGTAACTAATGCAAACAAGAATGTTACCAGGCCCTCATAAGAAGGAAGGTAAAACCAACACAGAATAACCCACCTGGGGCCCCCATAAGCTCTGGTGAGTACACCTCAATCTATATACCCCTAGCAAGGTCACACTAGGTCAAATAATAGCTATAGCCGTCCTACCAGTCCCTTGGATCTACAACTGAGCCCGCTCGGTCCCCGACTGTAGCTGTGACTTAGTATAGATGACTCCTAATATTTGCACCACGAGCACCAGGCTCGACGGGGGTGTGGTGCCGATACGACATATAATATTCCATCTATGGAATGTATTATATGAGGACCTGGAACCCATCTTCTTCCCTTGAGGATGGCATACCGCTTCGTGGAGCAACGTCATCTCGCCCATGGCGGGCGTCGACACAGCTACTAACCCTGGGGTTGGTCATGGAAGGCTATACAGGGCATAGTCAATCAACAACTAAACATAGAATATTGCTCTCAGCTAATAACAACCGCTAATCATAATTGATATGCTTTTGGTTCTCTTACTGGGATTTTAAACTGAGTTATAATACAAAAGAAACTAACTTGCCAAAGGAATCTGCCTTAACATACCTCGATCGTCGATTCCTGATTAACTGGAAAGTTTTAGTTCGTATTCAACAACTCTTTCCAATTGTAATCGTATTACTGGGAGATTGAGGCTAGTTTCAGTACTAAATTCGGCAAAAACGATAACTTTCAATATTAATATTGACTATATTTCAACTTCACAAAACACGGACGAAAATGTATAATTTCCCAAGAGTTCAGAAGGGAGAAATACTTACTTGAAGCCTGTGATCATACATAAATTAGTTTGGAGCAACTCCGACAACTTTGGCTCGGTGAGGTTACGATTCGCCGGGTGAATTTCGATAAAATAACTCTGTAGTAATGCTCCCTGCGGCCTTAATCTTCGTTACCCGAAGTTAATTTTAATTTGGACGGTGTTTCATAGAGTAAACGGACAAAATTTATTTGATTCCTTCGTTTTTCCTCTTTACTGGCCGGATATAATATGAAAATAAACTTAAAACTACAAAGGAGGGCTTTATATAGGTGAGGTCAATTGCGGGGGGGGGGGGGGGGGGGGGGTCCGTCAGCCGTAGTGCCAGCCTGCCCCCTGTGTTGCGCCTCCCTAAATACTGTTGGCGCCCGCGCTGCCCAAGGCGCCAGTGTGCCGGCGCGTCGCGCTGGCCTTTGCGGCCTGGCCTTTGCGGCCTTGCCTCGCTCGTCCCTACTTCCGGGGCTTTTCTACATGTGTCGGACTCTCTTTATTTATCTCAAATCCATGAGTACACCTATTATTCGTTAACTTTTATGGGGTGAAACATTCACATTCAAAAGTTTCAGGGCTAGAACTGATAGAGATGACAGGGAAGATTTTTGGGGACACAAGGGAAGAACTATTCCCTTGTTGAATTCTCAAATACTTGTTGATGGAAATCCTAGAGAGAATTCTATGAAAAATCTGAGAAGGATCGATTTTCCTAACTTCTGCTCTGAGGCTTTTCGAGAGAAACTTTACATTGAACTATTGAAGAGATGAGAAAAAATGAGAGAAATTGTTTGTTTCCCCCTCTAAAACCCCTAATTATACCCAAAACGATGTAGTTTAGGGACTAAGTAGGTGGAAAATTATAAAAATAACCTTGGAAATTAAATAAAAAAACTGGCCCACAGGGTCCCAACGGGTCACTCAACGAGTTGTTGGTTGAGAGCATGACTTGTTGGGACCTCTCGTTGGTTCCACTGCCTGGGATGAGAAGGCACTGGATCTGGCAACGGGGGTCACCACGACTCGTTGGATTTAACCAACGGGTCGTTGGTTCCTTCCGTGGCCACTGAATAAGGAAAACTGGTTAGCTAGGAAACGGGTGACACAACGACTCATTGGTTGAACCAATGAGTTGTCGTGTCCAGTCGTTAGGTTCACTGGTGAAATTTACTAAAAATGTCTAAGTTTGATATGACGGGTGTTGACAATGACTCATTGTGGGAAACAACGAGTCGTTGTTTCCTCTCATCTTCACTGGAAGGGAATTTCAGGGATTTCACTCGACGACTCTCATAATGGGTCGTTGTTTCTGACAACGACTCATTGGTTTAGTCGTTGGGTCCTGGGAAGGATTTCTGAGTTGGGTAAACCATAAATAATAGGATGACTCATTGTTTCTCACAATGGGTCGTTCCTTGTCTCGTGGGTTCCCGAGAGACCATGACTTTCTCACAACGACTGACACAACGAGTCATTGGAGCTAACCACGACTCGTTGTCTCAGTCGTTCTGAGACATTTTTTTCTGGTTTTTCTTTTTAATTTTCTTGAAATGTCTGAGTCTGGTCAACGAAAGTTTTGGGGTGTTACAATATCTACCCCTTGGGATCATTCATCCTCGAATATAGACTAAAATTGCTGGAAAACTAGGTAAAGAGTTGAGATTTCTAGACTGAGACTATGAGCTGGTTTCTGAAGGAGTAACTAAATCTAAACTAACTTAACCGTACTAATAGAGCTGATGCAACTAGAATGCACATAGAAAATCTAAATAAAGCTAATGAGTACGAAATTAAATAGAGTACTGAGGAGGAATTTACTACTTGATGCCGAAGATGAACTGGAAGGGAATAAGTGTGGGTATCTAGCCATCATATCTTCTTCGGCTTCCCAAGTAGCTCCTTCTACGTGCTGATTTCTCCACAAGATCTTTACTGAAGCTACCTCTTTATTCCTCAGCTTACAAACCTGATGGTCAAGGATCTGAACTGAGAACTCTTCGTACAAGAGACTATCTTTCACTCCCACACTGTCCAATGGCACAACTGAAGTGGGATCACCTATGCACTTTTTCAATAGTGACACATGGAATACTGGGTGCACAGATGCCAATTCTGAGGGTAATTCCAGCTCATAAGCTACCTAGCCAATTTGCTTCAGAATCCTGTAGGGTCCTAAATATCTCGGATTGAGTTTTCCTTTCTTCCTAAATATCATCACCCCTTTCATGGGTGAAATTTTCAGATAGACCCAGTCATCTACTGCAAACTTCAATTCTCTTCTCCTCACATCGGCATAAGATTTCTGATGGCTTTGAGCTGTTTTCAATATTTCTTTAATGAGATGTACTTTCTGCATAGCTTCATGAACTGAGTCTGGCCATATTAGAGCAACTTTACCAACCTCAAACCACCCAATAGGAGACCTACACCTCATGCCATACAATGCCTCAAATGGGGCCATCTAGATACTAGAGTGGTAGCTGTTGTTGTATGCAAATTCGATGAGAGGCAAGTGATCATCCCAACTGCCCTTGAAATCGATCACACACGCCCTCAACATATCTTTTAGGGTCTGAATAGCCGCTCAGCTTGTCCATCTATCTGCGGGTGAAAAGCTGTGTTGAGCTTGACCTGGGTACCATGTCCCTTTTTAAAGGACTTCTAGAAGTGAGAGATGAATTGGTTACCTCTGTTTGAGATAATGGATAAGGGAACCCCATGAAGCCTGACTAACTCTTGGATATAAAGCCTAGGAAAGTCCTCAGCTGAATATGTAGTTTTAACTGGGAGAAAGTATGCTGACTTAGTCATCTAGTCTACTACCACCCAGATTGAATCATGCTGCCAGTGAGTCCGAGGTAGACTTGTAATAAAATCCATATTTACTTCTTCCACTTCCATGTGGGTATGCTGATATCCTGAGTCATACCTCCCAGTCTCTCGTGTTCTACTTTAACTTGCTGGCAGTTCGGGTACTTAACTATAAATTCAGTGACGTCTCTTTTCATTCCATTCCACCAGTAAATATCCCTTAAATCACGATACATCTTAGTGGCACTAGGGTGGATGAAATATCTTGAGCTGTGTGCTTCAGCCAGTATCTGCTGTCTCAAATCACCCACATTCGGTACACACAATCTACCCTGGTAACGGAGTACACCATCTTCCCCTTGGGAGAAAGCCTCCACTTCTTTTTTGCGAACCGCCTCCTTCAATTTAAGTAGTATGAGATCTTCATCTTTCCTTGACTTAACTTCAACTACCAACGAGGAATCTGATCCACTCTGCACAACTACTCCACCCTCAGCTATATTAACCAACTGTACTCCCAACCGAGCTAATTTGTGGATATCCTTTGCCAGCTCCTTTTTGCCTTCCTCAACATGAGCCATGCTCCCCATAGACACTCTGCTTAGTGTATCAACTACCACATTGGTTTTGCCCGGGTGATATAGCACGCTTATGTCATAGTCCTTCAGTAGCTCCAACCACCTTCTCTGATGAAGATTCAGATCTTTCTCACTGAACACATATTGAAGGCTCTTGTGATCAATGAAAACATCCATGTGAGCCCCGTACAAATAGTGTCTCCATATTTTCAATACAAACACCACCATCATCAACTCCAGGTCATGAGTCAGATAATTCTTTTCATAGACCTTGAGTTGTCAGGAAGCATAGGCTATCACCTTACCTCGCTGCATTAGAATGCAACCAAGTCCAACTCTGGAAGCGTCGCATAACACTACAAATCCATCTGTTCCTTCTGGAAAGGTCAACATTGGAGCGGTAGTGAGTCTAGTTTTTAAATCCTGGAAACTCCTCTTACATGCATCTGACCACTAAAATTTCAACTTCTTCTGAGTCAGCCTAGTCAGAGGGGATATTATAGAGGAAAAGCCTTCCACAAAGCATCGGTAATAACCAGCTAGACCCAAGAAACTTCTAATTTCAGTTGGGGAGGTAGATCTGGGGCCAGTCCTCAACCGCTGCTATCTTTTGAGGATCTACCTGAATACCCTCACTCGATACCACATGACCCAGGAAAGCCACAGACTTCAACCAGAATTCATATTTGCTGAACTTGGCGAACAACTGGTGGTCTCTAAGTGCCCACATCACTATCCCCAGTTAATTAGTATGCTCTTCCTCGTTTCTGGAGTATACCAGAATGTTGTCGATTAATACAATGATGAACATGCCCAGATACTACTTGAAAATTCTATTCATCAGGTCCATAAAAGCTGCGGGGGCATTTGTGAGTCCAAAAGACATAACCACGAACTCATAGTGACCATACTGAGTCCTGAAAGTTATTTTCAGTATATCACACTCTTTGACCCTTAGCTGATGATACCCCGACTTGAGATCTATCTTGGAGAAACAGCTGGCTCTCTGAAGCTGATCGAACAAGTCTTCAATCCAAGGTAAGGGATACCTGTTCTTGACTATGACCTTGTTCAACTGATAGTAATCGATGCACATTTTGAGGGTACCATCTTTCTTTCGCACGAATAGTACTAGAGAACCCCATAGAGAGATGTTGGGTATGATAAAACCCTTATCAAGGAGGTCTTTTAGCTTCTCCTTTAGCTCCTTAAGCTCAGCTGGAGCCATTTTGTAAGGAGGGATGGAGATGGGCTGAGTATGTGAAAAAAGGTCTATAGCAAAGTCTATTTACCGCTCAGGAGGGACTCCAGGAAGATCTTCGGTAACACATTAGGGAACTCGCTAACAATTGGGACTGACCGGATAGTTGGCGTCTCAGAGCTTGAATCTTTGACCCAAACTAGATGATAAATGCACCTTTTGGAAATAAGCTTCCTGGCCTTCAGGTAGAAAATAAACTGATCCTTAGGCACTAAACTACTACCTGTCCACTCTAAAGCTGGCTCATTAGGAAATTGAAACCTGATGACCCTAGTTCTGTAGTCAACTGAGGCATAACTGGAGTGTAACCAATCCATGCCAAGAATGAGGTCAAAATCAACCATGTCTAACTCTACCAGATTAGCTGGAATGACTTTATTCAAGATTGATACTGGGCAGTTTTTATACACTCGGTTGGTTCTAACTAACTCACCAACTAGGGTGGAGACTGAGAATGGTTCTGAGAGGACCTCTAGACTGATGTCGAACTAGACTGCTACATAGGGAGTCACGAATGAAAGTGTGGCTCCTGGATATAGTAGGGCATACACGTCTAGATGAAAAAGGCGTAACATACTCGTGACCATATTAGGTGAGCTCTCCTCATTCTGGCGAGAAGACAATGCATAAAAATGGGTTTTGGCGTTGGCCGCCATCCGTACCTGAAGTGTTGGCCTGCTAGGCTGGTCGGCCTGATAAAGCTGCTGAAGTAGTGGATTGTGACCTACCCTGTCCTGTTGATGGACATTCTTTAAGCCGATGACCAAGTTATCCACAACAAAAACAACCCCTCTCGACCTTGAAGACACTCTCCTGGATGGTTCTTGCTACACTTAGGGCAGGCTGGGTAGCGATTGATAGTGCTGAAACTCTGGGACTGAGAGCCAAATGCTCCACCCCTCCGATCCCTGCGGGATCGAAAAGTAAGGGCACTGGAGCCCTCTGTTGTTGCTGCTGTGGGCGACTATCTACCGCCAGATCTTTGATGGCCATAGTCTAACTGGCCAGTTCTTTCCCATTTGTTCTCTCACTCCAAATCTTTTAATTTTTCTGCCTCAATTTGTTAGGTATGAACTATGAGGCTGTAGAGATCGATGTCCTTGATAGGCATTGCTGTCCTGCACCTCTTAAGGACTAAATTCCAAACTCCATTCATGAACTTCAGCATGCGATCCCTTGTCTCGGCTACCATCTCTGGAGCATATTTAGACAACCCGGTGAACTCCAGTGCATATTCTTCTACTTTCCTATTTCCTTATTTTAGGTTCATGAATTCCGCCACTTTCGCTTTCTCGAGCTCCTGAGGGAAGAATCTTTCTAGGAAGGCTGTAATGAACTCCTCCCATAATACCAGTCCTGCTTCTATTGTCTCCCCTCCTTCTACTGTTCGTACCAAATCTGGACTACCCCTTTCAGCTGGTAAGTAGCCAAGTCGGCACTCTCCGAGGAACTCTTGTGGATCCTCCCACCTTAGATCCGTGAAAATCTGGAGGGTTCATCCAAGTGAAGTCTCCAACTCAAGCAGCTATTGTGGACCAATTATTGTTGATTGAAACCACCTACTGGTTTACCTCATTGGTAATAGTCTGAGCGAGCAGCTGGATAGCCGCCCTGAACTCTGCGGTGGACGATTTTTTCAATTCTAATTGATTAGGCATATTATGCTAGTTCTTTTGAGTAATACTGAATCATCCTGAGGGCCTATTGGAGCTGGTAGGGTAGGTCGGTAGGAGTTACTGACCCTCTTCCATTACCACGTAGCGGGGGCATGATTTACTAAAATGAAACAGAGCACGAGTTAGGAGAACGATTCCAGAATTGAATTTCAACGAACGATCAATAGTATGAACAAAGGGAGTTTTCCTAATAATATCTCGTAGCCTCTCCGTCATAAGTGTGGCGCGCTTCAAACCCATGAAAAGACTCTACTCGATGCGGCTTTCAGATATTCGAGGATACTCTAAATCTAGGGCTCTGATACCAAGTTTTTCACATCCCGAATCTACACCCTAGAAAGGACACGGTACTTGGAGTCACAAGTAACCCCAAGTCAATCCCTGGTCTACTATAAAGTGGCATTCTGAGTAAACATAAATAGCGGAAGCTTTAAAATAATGATATAATACATCTATGAAAATAAAGCTAAATCATAAAGTTGAAAACAAGTGAGACAAAGCTAAAAAGTCTAAAAACCATGTTTGCTTATGAAAGCCAACTATAATTGATGAGTTTCTTGATTAAGCCCCCAGATAACTCTAAGTCTAAATAAATAAAATAGAACTTCATGAAATGAACTTCATCCTCAAAAGATGAGGACTCGCTAATGGTGCAGCTAGAATCTGCTGAGAGTGATCTGCTAATGAGGCTGTGATTGAGATCTTGCAGTTGTATCATAAAACGATACAACATAAAAGTTATGTGTTAGTACTTTTAATGTACTGAGTAAGTGAGAGAAACCATACAAAAGGAATAAAAATGTTGAACTGAAAAGACATGCAATGACCAACTGAAACTGCTGAAACTGAATAACTGTAATAAACTGAGATGGTCTAAATGACCCTATCTGATGGTCAAGGACATGCCCTAATTTGAGATACTAGTATGAAATAGTGCACTGAACTAATCTGAACTGAGCTGACTTGTGAGAGAGTCTATAACCGATATATAACCATGTGAACTAAACATGGAGTGGGATGTATACACCTCATCGGTAGGAACCAATATACCTTTCCAGGATATAAAGGCACGAACTGGGTGATCATAGGTCTGGGGCCATGAGGCCGATAAAATATATCCTATTGTGGCAACGTAGTTTTAGGAACTGAGGTGTGCTGGAACCTTAGTCTACTCGGTGCTAAGTCCTATTCCCACTGGATAGTCCTAGACTAACTACTAAGTTGATAGCTCAAAATTGGGTCCCAAGACTAAGTCAGGAATACTTATCTGGAAGCACCTTGAGAGTCTTATCAGACTGGATTCTGTAACTGGCTTCTAAGACTGGTCAGAGATACTTATCTGGAAGCGTCGTGACTGTCTAAAGAATAAACTATAATCTGAAGTTGGGGTCCTAAGGCTGGTCAGAGTTACATATTTGAAAGTGTCATGACCGCCTAAAGAACCACTAAAATTTGATACTGAGTCTAATTTTGATAACTGGGAGGCACTACTGACACCTCAAGAATTTCTGTAGCCAAACTGATCAGCTGACATTTCTAACTAACACTGAGTATTCTAACATTCTGACTGAAATGAGATTTCAGTACCATCTAAAAATATGGGAACCCAAAACACTAATTGAATCAATTAAATTTTGATGTTTAATCACTTATGCAAGATTCTAGTTTCTCTGCATTCAAGAACTAGGGCTAGATTTCATTGTACAGGAACAAGCAACAACATAGTCACAAACTAGTGGGAAAATATCTACAATTAGCATAAAAAATATTCCACATTAATTAAACGAAGTCTGACATGCAATTTCTTCACATTCGAATGTTTCAGGGCTAGAACTGATAGAGAAGACAGAGAAGATTTTTGGGGACACAAGGGAAGAACTATTCCCTTATTGAATTCCCACATACCTGGTGATGGAAATCCTAGAGAGAATTCCTTGAAAAATCTGAGAAGGATTGATCTTCCTAACTTCTGCTCTAAGCCTTTTTGAGAGAAACTTTACGTTAAACTATTAAAGAGATGAGAAAAAATGAGGGAAACCGTCTAATTCCCCCTCTAAAACCCTTGATTAAACCCAAAACAACATAATTTAAGGACTAAGTAGGTGGAAAATTACAAAAGTAACCCTGGAAATTAAATCTAAAAACTGGCCAATAGGGTCCAAACGGGTCACTCAATGAGTCGTTGGTTGAGACCACGACTCGTTGGTACCTCTCATTGGTTCCACTACCTGGGATGAGAAGGCACTGGATCTAGCAATGGGGGTCACCACGACTCGTTGAATGAACTAACGGGTCGTTGGTTCCTCCTGTGTCCACTGGACAAGGAAAACTAGTAGGCTAGGCAACGGGTGACACAATGACTCATTGGTTGAACCAACGGATCGTCGTGTCCAGTCGTTAGGTTCACTGGAGAAATTTTCTAAAAAGGTCTAAGTTTGACACAATGGGTGTTGATAATGACTCTTTGTGGGAAACAATGAGTTATTGTTTTCTCTCGTCTTCACTGGAAGGGAATTTCAGGGATTTCACCCGATGACTCTCACACAACGGGTCGTTGTGAAAATGACTCGTTGGTTGAGTCATTGGGTCCTGGGAAGGATTTTTGAGTTGGGTAAACCACAACTGATAAGATGGCTCATTGTTTCTCACAATAGGTCATTCCTTGTCTTGTGGGTTCCCAAGAGACCAACACCTACTTGCCACGACTGACACAATAAGTCGTTTGAGCTGACCACGACTTATTGTTTCAATCGTTCTAAGACTTTTTTTCTTGTTTTTCTTTTGAATTTTCTTGAAATGTCTAATTCTGTTCTAGGAAAGTTGTAGGGTGTCACAGGATACTTTTTCTTGATTGTGACCTTGTTCAAATGCCGATAGTCAATGCACATTCTACTGGAACCATCCTTCTTTGTGACAAAGAGAACTGGTGCTCCCCATAGGGATTTATTAGGCTTGATGAAACCCTTATCTAGGAGATCTTTCAACTCCTCTTACTCGGCTAGAGCCATTCTTTAAGAAGGAATGGATATAGGTTGTGTACAGGGAGAAGGTCGATACCAAAATCTATCTCCCGCTCAGGAGGGACCCCTGGTAGATCATTTGGAAACACATCCGGATACTCACAAACTATAGGAACTGATTGAAGAATCAGGCTCTCGGACATAGCATCCTGAACTCGAACTAGATGGTATACACAACCTTTAAAAATCAACTTCATGGCCTTGAGATAGGAAACAAAACGACCTACAAGCACAACTGAACTACCTTTCCACTCTAGGATTGGCTCACCCGGAAATTGAAATTCTACCATATGGGTTCTACAATTTACTAAGGCATATCATGAATGAAACTAATCCATACCGAATATGAAATCAAATCAGTCATGTCTAACTCAACTAGGTCGACCGAGGTGACTTTCTGAAGGACTATGACAGGGAAATTTTTGTTTACCCATCGAGCTATAATTGAGTCATTGATTGGAGTAGAGACTGAGAAGGGCTCTAACAGGATTTCAGGACTGACTTTAAAACTAATAGCAATGTAAGGAGTCACAAAAAATAAGGTAGCCCGTGGATCTAACAATGCATACACATCAAGATGGAATACTCGTAACATACCAATGACTACATCGGGAGAGATCTCCTGCTCCTAACGATATAAGAGTGCATAAAATTTGTTCTGACGCTGACCACCACCTACACTAGTGGATGTGCCCTGCTTGAGTTGAGCGTGTTGGTGGAGCTGTTGAATTGGTGGCTGGTTCAGGGCCTTTACTATGGCCCTGTCTAGCTGATTGGCAGTCTTTGAGCAGTTGCTCGAGCTTCCTGCATCCGAAGAACGTGCTTGAACCCACTAAGAACCCTCCGGTGTGCCTCCTACCACACCTGCCGCAAACTAGAATACTGGGCTCTCCTAACATGCTCCCTTGACCTCTAGAGCCTGATACTCTACCCCTCTAATCATGTTTAGGTTTGGATGGAACATTGGTTGATGATGGTGCTAGGACTGACGACCTCTGGTGTGACTGATGGCGATGTCCTCCACCAGACCTATATTGGGGTTATCTGTAACTCTCTGTCCTGGACCTCTTGGCCTCTCTCTCTTTCTCCTTCATTTGATATGCCTCTATTTGCTGGGCGTATATGACCAACCGTGAGAAGTCTAGATCACTTTCAGCATAGCAGTCCTGCACTCTTTGACCACGAGTCATATACTCCCTTCACAAACTTGCTCATATGAGCCCTCTGATTCGAAACCATCTCTGGCGCATACTTAGACAGTCGGGTAAACTCAAAGGCATACTCTTGAACAGTCTTATGGTGTTGCTTCGAGTTGACGAACTTCGCCGCCTTCACTTCCCTCAACTCTCTAGGGAAGAACCTATCCAGGAAGGTAGTCACAAACTCATCTCAACTTATAGGGATGGCTTCCACGGCTCTACTCTCCTTTCACTGGCGGTACCATATTTAAGCAACCCCTTTCAACTAATAGGAGGCTAGGTCTACACTCTCCTCTCCAGTAACCCCCATAATCTGGGAGATCTTTTGCACCTCCTCAATAAACTCATGCTGGTCCTCATCCACTTTCGACCCCAGGAACTCAGGTGGGTTCATCCTGAGAAAGTCTCAAAATCTAGCTGCTGTTGTGTTCCCATTCTGAGGAACTTGGGCCACTGCCTACTGGTCAGTCATGGCCTATGCCAACATCTAAAATGCCTCTCTAAACTCAGCATGAGTGACCTGCTCGAACAAAGGATCTGCTGGTGCTGGCGGGGCTTGCTGATGCCCATCTCTATTGCCATTGTCATGGCCATTTCTGTTGCTGTTTCTTCTTCCATTCACTCGGCGTGGAGGCATATTTATGAAAATTTATATAGCACGAGTTAGAAGGATAAAGAGATACTTCATCACACAACATAGATCATGAAAGAAGGGGAAATTTCTTAAAATGTCTTGTAGATTCTTCCCTATAAGTGTGGTGCTCTTTACACCCATGAAAAAGACTCTACTTAACGCGGCTTTTAAAAACCCTAGGACACTCTAAACCTTTTCTCTGATACCAAGTTTTTCACGACCTGAGCTGAGACCCCAAATCGAGACATGGGACCTAGAACCACGAATAGCTCAAAGTCAACCCATTGGATGAAAATAGTCACTAAAGAGCATATATTAAAGCATAAATTAATAACTTAAACATGAATAAGCGGAAGTATGAATAACATAAAATAACTCGAGCGATAACATCAGTACAATGAATCTCAAGCTGAACATACTAGTCTCTATTTTAAAAGCATCTACTAACTGATGAGACACTAGGACAAGCCCCCAGCTATCTCCAAGTCTGAAACAAACTAACAACATCAAACTGAAATAATAGATGCCCTCGAACAAGGAGGACTCACTCCAGGCATGGCTGGACTAAGCTGAAACGAAAAAGGAGCATAGGGGATTACAAAATTTCCCCTGAGAATTGGAAAGAAATTGAATGACCAGGTGATCTGACGGTACGGGTGACGGGCCATCACATGCCCGATGATTCATTAGTACCAACGTCACCCTTAAATAGAAAGGACGAGTCAAAACCTCCTTCTAACAGTAGAAGTGGCAACCTATCACTCCTCTGATGGTTCGTCAAGTACACCATCAAGCCCTAAACCCAAAAACACCCAATTAAGGTCCAAAAAACGGTCCATCGATGGTCTGACGGTCGTCACCATCATCGTCAGGACCGTGACAGACTATCAGCCACACCTTTGGACCTTGACATCACCAGTGACGGTCCGTCGTCTGTTTAACGATTGTCACTTGCACCTTCGGGGACGTGACGGGGGTTAGCCATGCCGTCACTCCGTACACCAGACATATAATTTCAGTTATTTTTTCTTCAAAAAGTTGTTTCGAGGTCTGAGGTGTTACATTGTCCTATAAGGAGCAAGATATAGAGGTGCAATTTGTGAAGTCCAATCAAGGTCAATGAGGAAATTTTTGAAGTTCCAAGCAAGGTAAATGGCGATCCAATCAAGAAAATTGGGGGCAAAACAATCAACCAAATTGGGCAAATAACAATAGTCAAGGTCAATGGAATAATGCCAACCAAGGTAATAGGGGTATGGGTTTCCAATCTCAAAGGCCTCCTATGTATGAACAATCCAACAAACCTTCTCTATACCATTCCCAAGGAGAGAGTTCTTTGAACAATGATATGGGTTGTATTGAAGCATGTCTAAACAATTGATGGAAAGGAATGCCAATAATGGTGCTCAAATTGCTTCTCACAACACTTAGCTTCTATCCAAAATCTTGAAGTTCCAGTGGGTCAACTATCCCAAGATCTCAACAATAGGGCTAAGGATGCCTTACCTAGTGATATGGTAGACAACCCAAAAAATGGAAACAACATAGGGCATGCTAGGGTCGTCACCACTAGGTGCGAAAAAGGTGGCGTGGATCCTAAGCAAGTTGCAAGAGACTGTGATGAACAAGATCAAGTCTTAGTAAATTAAGACCAAGAAAGCACGGAAGTAAGAATTGATATACATGTTGATGTTGAGGAAAAGAAAAAGGAGATGAACCTATTTGCAGAACACATTATTGACTTACCGATACCGATAGTGCAACCAGCTAAAGCACCTTTGCATAAACCATAACCCCCACATCCTCAAAGACTTTCTAGGAAAATGGAAACACCAATTCAAAAAGTTCATGAACATGATAAAGAACTTGTCCATAAATGTGCCCTTAGTGGATGCTTTGGAATAAATGTTCGGTTACACGAAATTCATGAAAGCCATTGTGACCAAGAGAAAGTCTTCAAACTTTGAAAGGTTACTCATTAAGTTAATGTTATTATTCATTCCATGGACCGAAATTTGGATGACCCCGAAACTTTCACTATTTTTTGCAAAACTAGAAATTTTGAGTTTGGAAAGGCTTTGTATGATGTTGTGGCTAGTATTAAATTTATGCCTTACTCATTTTTCAAGACTTTAGGAATTGGGAAACCTCGACCCATATCAATGAGGTTACAAATTGCCAATATAATAAGGAAAAGGCTTTCGAGTGTTATTGAAGATATGTTGGTGTAGTTGATAAGTTCATCTTGCCCAAGGATTTTGTAATTTTGGATTGAGAAGTGGACTTGGAAGTCCTAATCGTTCTTGGAAGGCCATTCCTATACATGATAAAATCTTTATGTGATAGGAATCTGGAGAAATTATCTTTAGAGTTGGGGATGAACAAGTGGCATTTAAAGTGTGCAAGTCAATGCGGCAATAGATGAGTAATAAGGTGTGATCATTTGTCGATTTGGTGATCAATGTCATCATAAAGGACACAAGTTCTACAATAATGTGAATGATGTGTTAGAAACCATTTTTCCAAACTTGGAGGGTAGTGAGATGGATGGTTTCGTGAAGCATGTCAACTCTCTACACGGAATGGGGTCATACAATTACACACCAAGAAAGTTGTCCTTGGACCTTGAGAATAGGAAGACGTCTCAAATAAAGCCTTCAATTGAAAAGATACCAACTTTATAGTTGAAGCCTCGACCTTCTCACCCTCGGTATGAATTCCTAGGCCCTTGTTCTACTTTACCCATAATTATTTCTTCTCATTTGGTTGATGTGCAGGTTAATCCTACATTAGTGGTTCTTAAGAAGAGGGAGAAAGATCTTGGACGTCGAGGTAATCTACCCTATTTTTGATAGTCCATGGACTTCTCTAGTACAATTCATTCTTAAAAAGGGAGGCATGCCGGTTGTTACCGGTGATAAGGATGAATTGATTCCCATAAGATAGGTTGGAGGGTGTGCATGGCTTATCGCAACCACAATAATCTTACAAGAAAGCACTCTTTCCCTATACTATTCACGAATTAAATGTTTGATCAATTGGCTAGGCATTCTTTCTATTATTTCCTTGATGGTTATTTCAGTTATAATCAAATTCTTCTTGCACAGGAGGACCAAGAATATACTACTTTAATGTATCCCTATAACATATTTGCTTTCAAGAAAATGCTTTTTGGGTTATGGAATACATTGGCCAAATTTCAATGATGCATGTTATATATCTTTATAGAGATGGTAGAGGACCACCTTGAAGTCTTCATAAATAAATTCTCGGTATGGAGGGGGGAATTTAATGATTGTCTTGAAAATTCGGATAAGGTGTTGGCTGGATATGAGGAGACAAACTTGGTACTATATTGGAAAATGTCATTTCATGGTGGAAGAGCAAGTCTTGCTCAAGGTTTTACCTATGAAGGGTGTGCTGCAGTTTGGAAAGGGGAAAAGCTTAGCCCGAGATATATTGATCCATTTGAGGTTCTCTGATATGAGGGGAAGTTGGCCTATAAATTGGCCTTGCATCCAGGTTTGTCCGGAGTTCATCCGGTCTTTCATATTTCTATGTTGAAGAATTATCATGGGGATGACATCTATATTATCGGTTGGAATTCGATGTTTCTTGATAAGAATCTGTCCTATGAAGAATTGTCGGTGGCTATTTTGGATAGGAGGGTTTGCTAGCTGAGATCAAAAGATATTGTATCTGTGAAGATCCAGTGGAAGAACCATCTTGTTGAGGAGGCCTCTTGGGAGATTGAATAAGACCTACATAGCAAATATCTCCAGTTTTTCATCGAGTCAGGTATGTTCTTTCCTTGTTCCTTTCTTGATAGTTCGGAGATAAAGAGTGATTTAATTGGTATCTGATATAATGGTCACTCCCGTCGTTATGGGATGGCTAGAGCTTAGTACCCTTTAGAGTCCCCATAGTAGAAGTGAGTTAATAAAGACTCAAAATGAGGTGTTTTAAAACCTAAAATGTGTTGAGACTGGATTGACATTTCATGTATAATGTTCCTTTAGGGGATGACCTAGTGAACTAGACCTTCATAGAAAATTCTTAGACTGCGACTGAATCCATAGCATCATTTTATAGCTAGGTGCACATTTGGGAGGTGCTATGAAGTTTGAATGAAAGACTTATATTTTGAGAATGAAAAAGTGTCAGAATTATGGTCTACTAGTTAGCAAGGTACTGCTTCAGCGGTGGGATTTCCACTTAAGAGTGCTCGTTATACTACAGCGAGCAACTGTTGTAATGATCGGAGTGCTCATCGTAGCAGTTGTGGAAATATCATCAGTGTTCACCATAGTGAGGCCCTAGTCACTATAGCAGATCCATTGCATTGATAAAGGGACCATTGTAGGGGACGACACGAGGCAGAATGTTTGCTTAAGTCAAAATTATTTTTACAGCCCATAATTTGAAGGCACGAAGTTTGAGAGCTCAGATGCAATTTTTCAAGGGAAAGAGCGGTTTCTTCTTCCAAGGTAATATTTTCTTGTTAATCCTTCCATTTTTTTATCCTCTAAAATCCTAAAATCAATGGATGCTCTTTAATTGTGAATTTCAAGCTGAAACTAAAACTATGAATGTTAGGGTAGGTTGATGGGTTTTAATGTGTATGAATTTCTAGGCTTAAAAGTAAGTAACTAATACTTTCCAGGGTAAATGTGAATATACTATTTCATCAACCTGATAATTTGAGACTTAGAATTCGATAAAGTTGGGACTTTCAACTTAAAAACTGCTTTAAAAGAATTTGAAGGAGTAGAAACTTCATGAACTAGGTTGGAATGATTCTTGTGGGGCTAGATTATGATGACTTAACTTTGGGTAAAGAATAGGTTGGGTATTGAATTCCCAAACTTTGATATAAGAAATAGATGATTGAATGCTACTTATTTGCTTGCTGTAGACTTTAAATATTCTGAAGTGTTGAATAAATGAAAGATTCCTACGAAGTAGCTTGATGTCTGAGTCGTCCAATTGAGGTAGGTTATGGTTTCTATTTAGAGTTAGACTTTGTTTAATACCTTGTATGTATTATGAGTTGATGAGCATGCTTGGTTGGTGTTGGGACATTGATTATTAGAGACTATGGTGACTTAGATATGCTATTCGAATGAGTTCTGAATTTGTATAAGTCAGTGAATATTATTCATCATTTTAAAGTGCAATTGTGATAATTAATATGTACTTATGATTTGTCTTGTGTGATGACTAATTTAAGAGCATACTAAAATATGTTGATGAATATTGGGTAATACACCATTATCCTGAGATGAGAGCCTCCTGTTCGAGGGGAGCAACCGGATGAGTAATTATGATTGAGTGGCTCCTGTACGAGGGGAGCATCCGGGTGAGCAATTATGATTTGAGTGACTTGTGTCCAAGGTGAGTATTAGGAAAAGCAGATAAATGGGAGTGGGTATCATACTGGTATAGTACATGAATTTCTAAAATCCCTGCAAGTCATGACTAGAACGGCAAACATAAGACCCTCTGGCATGTGTATACAGATATGAGATTGATGAGTGATGACATGAGCTCAAGTTTGGTGTATAGTGAAACTGATAAGCTACAGATCTATATAGTTGTATGTTGGTGTGGAAATGATTCCATTGCATTTATTTTGACTTGTATTTTTTATAACTTGTGATAATTTATTGTCTGATTTTGAGAACTATATATTTTTTGTCAGTTGAAAAAGTTTTATCTGATGGTGTAATAGAACTTCTTAGTATTAATGACTACATGGATTCATGAGTTGGGTGAACTTTGTGTTTGGTTGTTGGTGTCTGTTGTTTGTTTATTGATTTATACTGCATACTTGTTATTATTCAAGGTCGGCCTATGATGCCTACTAGTACATAGTGTTTGTACTGATGCCGTTCCTACACTTCTTTCTGAGTGCAGATTGCGATCCAGGGAGTTCGTCGAGACTACACCTTATAGAGATATCTGACAATTGATCTGAGGGTCAACTGACTTCTACCTAGGTTGTCGTAGATCCTCTTTTAACAGATATCTATTTATCTCAAACACTGATTTATGCTTGCTGTTATTTTTACTACTCTTAGACATTAGTAGTTAGAGTCATTTCTACAATGTCTTTCAGATCTTTGGGGTTGTAATTATAATAAATGTACAAATGCTAGTTTAATTAAAAAACCGATGGTACACCCACAGGGGGTTAGTGTAGGTTCCAATTACGGCCATTGGAGTTGTGACAAATATCAATTTAATTTTGTCAAAATAAGTCAGTAATAACTCACAATACAATTTCATAAGTGCTAATTGTTTAAATGAATAACTTATATTATACGTTCTATTCTACTATAAAACTTTGTATAATAATGCGTCTTTATAATGCTAATATTTATATTAACTATTAATTTGTTAATGGTGTAGTAATACAAATTTTATAACAATTAACATGAGCATACATATAATGCATGCATCTAAGTACTTGTCATGACCCAAGCTAGGACCCCGGACCGAGACAGGGGACCTAAAACCATGAATGGCTCCAAGCTAACCCATGGTGTGGCATATTACTAGCATAATATAACTTATAAGGAAAATTGAGCGGAAGCTAACTGAAATGTAAGATATTCCCTTACGGATAACAAGATAATCTGATAATGTAAACACTAAATCACAAAGTTGAACATGCTAACTCTATGTCTGAAAGCCTCTACTAACTGATGAGCTACTAGAACAAGTCCCCAACTAACTTAAAGTATAAAATTGAAATGAGGTAAAAGAACTTAAATGAAGTTGATAACTCTAGTCCTCGAAAGATGATGACTCACCCCTACTAGCTGATCAAGTCCGGAACATTTCTAACTGCAGGCTGAGTTTGAGTACCTAGATCTATATCATGAAACTATATAGCATAGAGTATGTGGTTAGTACTTTGAATATAGTGAGTATGTAAGGTAAGTAAAACATGTTATTAAAACAATAGTCTGAAAAGAAGAACATAAATCAAGAGAGAACATGCTAGTCTCACAATACGATTCCGTAAGTGCTAATTGTTTAAATGAATAACTTATACTATATGTTCTATTCTACTACACAACTTTGTATTACAATGCATCTTCGTAATGCAATATTTATATTAACTATTAATATGTTAATTGTGTATTAATACAAATTTTGTAGTAATTAACATAAGTATACATATAATGCATGCATCTAAGTACTTGTCATGACCTGAGCTAGGACCCCAGACCGCGACGCGGGACCTAAAACCACGAATGGCTCCAAGATAACCCATGGTCTGACATATTACTATCACATTATAACTTATAAGGAAAATTAAGCGGAAGCTAACTAAAATGTAAGATATTCCCTTACGGATAACAAGATAATCTGATAATGTAAACACTAAGTCACAAAGCTAAATATGCTAAATCAATGTCTGAAAGCCTCTACTAACTGATGAGCTACTGAGACAAGTCCCCATCTAACTTTATAGTATGAAACTGAAATGAGGTAAAAGAACTTAAATGAAGTAGATAACTCTAGTCCTGGAAAGATGAGGACTCACCCCTACTAGCTGATCAAGTCCGGAATATTTCTAACTGCAGGATGAGTCTTAGTAGCTGGATCTATATCATGAAACTATTTAGCATAGAGTATGTGATTAGTACTTTAAATGTACTAAGTATGTAAAGTAAGTAAAACATGCTAGTAAAACGATAGTCTGAAAACATGAACATTAAATCAAGAGAGAACATGAAAGTAAGGACAACATGCTAAACATCATATTCTTGAATTAATCATAATCATGAGATATTCAACATAAGTTGAACATAATAACCCAAGGTTTAGAAATAGAATATCATGTAATGTACCACACTTAAAATCATACGTGAAAACTCATAAACTGATCCATAGGTCAAATATGCTATAAAATATAATATCATAATATATGAACATAAGTAACTGAAAACATGAGAAACAATGGGAGACTCGTCATAACCGACACTATCATGATAGAGCTTATGTGATGCTCTAACTATCACACTCAAGTGGGCAGAGCCGTCCAAAATTTTGTCAGGGCTAAGAACGCTTAGAGACCATGATAACGATATTAAGATGAGCCCCTTGGGGCGGGGGAAAACTATCTTGAGAGGTCGCAAATATATATACCTAATTAGCATGTAGTTTATGAGATCGGGGAACCTCAGAACCCCAAGCCTACTTAGTGCTAGACACTACTCCCAAAAGATACATAGTGATCATATAATCATATTCTCAAAATATAGCTTGAATTTGGACATTGAGAGTCTTGACTCTGAGTCATATCACAAACTGCATTAGGAGTCTTGACTCCAAATCATATTATAAATTGATATTATTAGCCTTGTCTAAAATCATAATAAACATGCTTAACTTACATGGGTTTGCCCAAATCATAAACTAATGCATACTTGAAATTGACTTTCATATTTCAAAATTATGAAATCATAAGTTGAAAGTTCATAAATATTCATGCATACTAGATAACTCATCATGCTTGAAATCATGGGTTATAGGCTTGAATTTTCATAAAACATGCATAATAGGGTGTAATTTTCTAATAGCTTGAAAACATGAATTTATAATCACTGTCAATTAGACTTAAATCATACATTAGAATATAGGGGAACTGGACCCATAGATATCGGTACACCCCGTAAAAGTTAATGATTACTAAGTGTACACGTGGATTTATGATGAGTAAGAAGAGCTTGATGCATATGAAAAAAACTGCGAAAGCAAGGTCAGGCGAGAATAGGCCGCGAGGGGCCAGCGCGACGCGTCGGGCTTGCTGCCTCAATGGGAGGCACGGCACACCAGGATGGCAGCTTCAATGGGAGGCGCGGCACGCCAGGGTGGAAGCCTCATTGGGAGGCGCGATACACACCCCTGTCATTGCCCATGCTATATATAAAAGTCCCTCCCTTTAATCTCAAGTCATTTTCGAAAGGTAGCTTCGGCCAGAGAGAGTAATAAATGAGGTTTTCAATGATTTTTCGTCTGATTACGCTACCAAATGCCGTCCAAATTTAAATTAACTTCGGGTATCGAAGTTTAAGCCCACATGGAGCATTTCTACGGAGGTATTTTCGTAAAATTCACCCGACGAATCGTAACCCCGCTGAGCCAAAGTTGTCAGAATTGCTCCAAACTGATTTCTGTATGATCACAGGCTTTAAGTAAGCATTTCTCCCTTTTAAACTCTCAGGAAATAATACATTTTCGGTCATGTTTAGTTAAGTTGAAGTATAGTCAATATCGGTATTAAAAGTTATCGTTTTACGCTGAATTTGGTATTGAAATTCATCTCTTTCTCCCAGTATAACGGTTACAGCTGAAGAAAGCTGGCGAATACAAGTGAAAACCTGATGGTTATTCAGGAAACAACAATTGAGGTATGTAAGGCTTAACCCTCAGCAAGTATACTTACTGTATAGTGTTACGACTTATGTTCTCGAATAGAAATGATGATTCCATATGTAGTAGATAGCTGCTACCATTAGATCATGATTAGACATGTTGTAATTAGTTGTTGCTAGTATATAGAAATCAAATACGTTGTGATGAGCTGCTATCAGTAGATTATGATTATATAGGCTCTGATTAGCTGCTAGAGAACGTATATAGATTATACCATAGTATCTTTCGTCGAAAAGGAACATATTTGGTGTGATACACGCTAGAAGCTTCATAGAAACTCTTCTATTCTTCGGTTCATTATTTTAGTAGGATTGTATGTTTTACTGCCAGGCCTAGACCTTAGAAACTCGTGAGAGTTAGCGAGCCTGAGTTGGTAAGTCGAACAACGTAGGCGTAGCTAGGCAACATAACTACCAGTTTGGCTCCTAGTTGCCAGAAAAGCACGCCTAGAAGCCATTGACGTAACCGCACGTCCCAGGCCCAGAAATATAGATGGAATAGTCATACTCTAGAATCAGCGACACTAGGGTTGTCTAGTGTATTGAGTGATAGCCTTCTATTCTATTAGCTATTACCAGTGATTGTCAGTCCTAGTTGACTTAGCAGTTATCACATAGATTGCCTAGGAAGCCAGCTCAGTCGTCCAGGCCAAATAGACCCATGGGTACCCTAAGGAAGGGGACCTTATCAGTAGTTAGAGGCTAGGCCATAAGGTATTCAGGTACAGATTGCCAGGAATGGTTAAGTCTCTATACAGCTGTTGATAAGGTTAATAATCGCCCAGAAAAGTAATATAAGATCCGAGTAGACCAAGATAAGGTCTAAGGGACTCATAGTACCACGTTAGTAAAGTACTACCCACAAGCTAAGAATGTCGGTAAGCTTCCTGTGAAGGATTAGGGGCCGATCGCGAAAAAGCATGTTCAGCCAGCACCAGCCCTACAGTTATTCTAAGAAGAGGAACTAAGTAGTTAGTCATTCGCAACCCCGCAATTGTTTATGAGTTATAGTTGTCCAGGAAGGACATTTAGAGTTATGTTAGACCATTCTAGATCTTGTCCCATCCAGTCTAGACCATTAGAGATCATGATCACTATCAGGATCCTCTGATCAAATATAGGTGCACGGTGTGCTTGCTAGCAGCTTTATAGACTATCCTAGGGGGCGAGCAGCAGTAGCGTTAGGACTAGAAGGCTAGTTACGCCTTTTCAATGGCTAGGTTGAGATGTTATTACGACACCTTGGTTGAGGTTTCCCTCACTTAGGAGCCTTCCATGACCACACCAGGGTTACTAGTTGTGTCAACACCTTCCAGGGGTGAGATGACGTCGCTCTATGGAGTTGTATGCCATACGCAAGCTACGAAGATGAGGTTCCAGGTCCTCATACAGTCCATTTCCTGCTAGACTATTATATGTCGTAGCACCATACCATCGTCGAACCTGGTGTCCCAGGTGCACACAGCAGGATTCCACCGGACTCAGACACAGCTATAGTACGGGAGCAGGCCGGGCTCAGTTGTAGACCCATAGGACCGATAGGTTATCTATAGCACCAGTAGAGTCATAGTAACCTGGTTAGGGTTATATAGATTGAAGCGCACCCACAAGGGCTTATGAGGGCCCCGGGTGAGTTATTCTGTGCTAGTTGTACCTTCCAGGCTTATGGGGGTCAGGTGAGGTTCTTGTTTGTATTCTTGTTTTCTAGCTATAGCTTATGAATATATGATTATGCGGCCATAGCTCATGTATGTATAGTGTTTGCTAGATGCAGATTGTGAATAAGCCAGCTTACAAGTTAATCTCTTTGCCTCTCCTTTCGACTCATTTCAATATTTCAAAGCTTTTATTCAGCTTATTTACTGCCTCACATATTCAGTACATATTGTACTAACACCCAAATATGGGGTGCTGCATTACTTGCCTGCAGGTTTAGATAGACAAGTTTCAGGATCTTCAATAGCAGCTGTTGAGAGGCCGCAGTTGGATTAGCTCCTTTCATTCGGAATTGCCAGGTTGTAGAGATTTCTTTATTTCAGTTGTATAACATTTTATGTAGGTCGGGGCCCTGTCCCGACCACTATTTGTATTCTTAAAGGCTTGCAGACTACAATCATCAGTTAATTAGTTGTATGTTGGCTGTGTTAGGCCTTAATCAGCTATGCTTCGTGTGTTGGCCGTGTGGGGCCTAGTATAGTAGTTCGTCTTCATTTTTGCTATAACTAGATAGCATGATGGCCTTGTTGGCCCGCATAGGATCCCTTCTATTGCCTATTGTTGGTTTTTTGTTTTTATTTACATGTGGCTATACGGCCTTGTCGGCCGAATGCTATATTTACAGCCGAGATATAGTTTATTGTTTTCTTGAATTGAGTCGCAGGCTGGCACCAGACGTACATAAGCCTAGCCAGGTCAGTTTTTGCTAGTATGACACCATGTGTCAGTCATGCCTCCCAAGGTGGGGCGTGACAAACATAACATAGATAATTTCATAAAATTGGTTTAAAACCCTAGAGTTCTAAAAATCATACTTGGAACTTAGAATTCAATAGATTCATGAGGGATTTTATATGGGATATGCAATCATAATCATAGGAACATAAACTGAATCATAAGGAAACTGATTTCATGGAAGAACATGAAAGAATTCATCCACAATAAGCTTAACCGCAGAATTTCAGAAATTAGGGCATGGGAGGTGAGAATCATGAATACAACTTGAAAAGAGCATGAGGGTGAACTAAACCCCTCATTTGTAGCCCTACATACCTAGGTTGATAATCCCTTGACTTGTCTTGAAGACCCAAGGAATATTTGGAAGAGCTTGAAGAAGAACCCTAGCTCCTTTCTTGAGAAAAAAATTCAACTATTGATCTTTTGGAGAGGGTCAGGATTTATGCTAGGCTAATCCCTTTTATAGATTGCACAACCTAAAAATTAATCTTAAACTTAACTGTTTGCCTACGAATAAAACAAGTCGTCAGACATGTTCCACTTGAGTGAGTAAGAACAGTAAGTAAATAAGATAATGAATTTAGCATGGAAAACACCCAGCTCAAAAGGTGAAAAACCACGACCTGCACTCCATGGGATTTTCTATAACTTCACTAACTCCAAGAGCCTCTTCAAACAACAGATTACAACTCTTATAATGTAAGGAATTATAAACTCTAATTCCTAACTGTTCAATCTCCTATTCAATAACAAACGTCAATGTCTTCCTAGTAACACTACTTGAAGACCAAATCTTCTTAATTCAGTTTATAACTTACAAAATTAAGAATACATCAATTACAACTCAATGACAATCTCCTAGTACAAGATTGCTAACTCTAGCTTGACACTTTACTAGAACAAGTTTGTCTAACTCTTCACACTCAGATTGTCACAAGAATCTCACCAAATTGCAATGTTCTATTTTCTCTCTTTGTAAGTGTGTATCTTTTTCTGAGAAGTCACACTCCTTTATATACACACGTCTCCAAATAGTTCTTCTTACTTCCAATCTCTTTACGTCAACGCCTTTGCCCGCCTTAGAGTTCCATCTCATGTAGGAGTCTTTTTTCAAGTTAATCTCTTGTATTTGTTTATGTTGCAATCAAACACCAACTCTCCTGATTTAACCATGTGTTGATTTTGCTGAGTTTTTTGAATATGACTTATCAAGTCCTTAATTCACGCTCCTTTATTTCTTGACATTTTCAGCTCCTTAAGTATTATATTTGACACTTCATTGGACCAACTTACTCACTTGTTTCATCAATATGTTGTCAATCATCAAAACTTCATAGGAACCAACAAATTTTTTCCTTTTTGATGATGACAAACGCAATGTCATTTGCACACTGACTTTACCTGTAGACAAAAACTCTTGAATGAAATAGGTTAGTCCATTGGGTTATAAACATTGCACTGACAATCATATGTCTTATTCTTCCCCCTTTTGGTATCATTGAAAAGCTGAGTCAATGAGTTACAGCCAAACACAATAGTTATACATTCTATTGCCACTGGGGCAATCACCAAGACAATTAGGATAATAATTATCAAGACAAGAGAAGGCAATAAAGGTGCAGTAGAGGATAATCAATATATGCAAGCAAAACAAGCAATTCATTCAAAGCAAAAGACAGTTTTTCATCACAACTAACACAATACTGAAAATAAAAACAACTAAGCCTGAGAGGGTAAGATATCAAAACTAGTAACAAGCACAAGGGATTCTAGGATGGAGGAACTGAGGGAAGCAATTAGGAAAGGTGTCTAATAGTATCGGCATCTGCATCCTTTTTGAGTCAAATGTAGCCTTTAGCTCAGCGATTTTGGCCTGAAGAGTAGCCTTTTCTTGAGCATGAGCAGCATGAGAAGCTTCCAATTCAGCAGTCTTTTCTGCCAAAGCATTGCGCATTCTTTGAAAAGGGGTATCTACTATCCTCAATGAAGCAGGTGATCAACATATTTCACTTTCCCAAGTACATCCTTTGTTGTCTAAAAAGTCCACACTTGAACATGGATTGAATAGTCCTCAAATACATAAGAAAACCAAAATGCATAGGGGAGGGCATGTCCTTTGTCATCCTTAGTGAGAACCCGCTGCATATGCTTGACTATGAGGCTGGGTAAATCAATCTTGACCTCAATATCTAGAAGCTCCATTAAGGTGAGGTCAAGATAGTTTTCCTCAGTTCTTCTCTCCTTTCTTAGGATGAAAATCTTATACACAACATCAAAATACAGCTGATGGAGAGGTGACATTTCTTTTCTTTTGAACTCCGCGATGTTGGGCAAGAGTTGGTTGTCCTGAAAACTTTTTGCAAATGTCTCTAGCAGAGGGCAAATTGTCCAGTGGTGGCAACTCAAATTTTACATAGTGAACCCATCCACCACTGGGAATACCCAAGATTCTTGCCAAGTCTTCAACTACTAGATGAATGGAAACTCCCCTGACAGTAGAGGAAAAGAGGGAACCATTTACAACTCCTTGAGCATAAAACTCACAACTTCTGGCTTACCAAACTTCCTCTGAAAGTCGCCCTGAAGAACAAGGATGTCCAACCTTGAACCTCTAATTTTTCATGCAAACCACCATTTCTGTGCCACCAAAACCAGTCACCACCCTTCCTCTAAGAATATCACACTTTTGAAAGTGCAATAAATGGGAGAGTTGAGTATAATAGAAGCCATAGGTGTCAATCCCAGTAGACACATCCTCATCAGAATTATCAGAATCAGTACCATGTGATGGACCAGGTCAAGATACCTATTCCGAAGATCAGATTTTTGTAGTGGGAGAAGAATCTTTTGAAGTCGAAGTGGAGGAGGGTTTAGAAGGAGGGTTCGGGAAGGGTTTGGAAGGGGGTTTTGGAGAGGGTTTTTAAAGGATGTAGGAGGGTTCTTTTTAGCAGAAGAGGGGATTTTGGAGGGAGATTTGGATGACCCAAAGAAAGTGGGTTTGGGAATAGTCTTCTTGACTACCTTGAATTTTCGAACAGATTTAAGCAACACATCCTTTGCAGAGGAGGATTTCTTTTGAATAGGAAGAGGTTGCAGAGGACTTTTCCTTCTTTCTCTTTTGAAGAGCTTGTTCAAGATTTGCATCTTCCTATATTTTTCTGGTTTGAGTGATAGGGATATGTATAGAACTAGTAGGTGAAGGTGTTTCATGGTCAGGTTCATCATCGAGGATAAGGACAGGGGAGCCAAACTTCTTCCATAACCAGTTTGAACCCTTTGGGGAATTAAATCTGCAATTGGGATTCCTTCATTTTGAGAAGTTTGAAGGGGAACAATATTGCAAAATTTTAGTGATGAACCAAACGGAAATGGTGGGATGGGTCAGGAGGAGGAGAACTGGGTTTTAAAGGAATTCCAAGCAGCAAAGTCTGATATTTTAATTGGAATGGGAGAGGTAATGTTTGGATATGGAATTTCAGATGAGTGAACCACCAATTCATGAGATAAGGAAGTTTTTTCTAAGATGGTGGTTGAGGTGCTGCTTGAACAAGAAGACCAAGCATAAGTCATAGTGATAAACTTGGAGGATTCGATTGAATAATTTCAAATTGATTGCTATGAATTCATCCAAACTACCACTTTATAAAAGAAAAAATGGGAGATGAAACGTGTGACATGACTGCTCTTCAATGGGTTGTTAGTGGGAGACGTGATGGATAATGGAGTGGCAGTTGTTGCTTTATGGGAAGAGAAAGAGTAATGATGATTATAAAGATTTATGAGGGGATGGAACACTTTGGCATAGCGGTTTAGCATTAACAGTAAATCATCAGTTGAGAAAGAACATACCTAATGACTATGAATGAATGCCCACAAGTGCTTGATATCACTGCACAATTTAATACACAACTCTGTCAATTTAATTTTATCCTGGACTTGGGACACACAATTAAATATGTAATGCTAGAATGAATAACATATTTAGCTATAAAACAGAGAAGTTCGCATAATCTAGCCAATCATCAAAAGTGTCCTATGCAATCTTAATCATCCCCAAATGTTACTTGTTCTTTTCAAAATGATCCTTGCTTAAATCTTTGGTAAATATATCAGCAATTTGCTCTTCAGTGGAACCAAAAATAATTGAAATATGACCTTTCTCAATTTATCTCTAAGAAAATGATATCTTATGTCAATATGTTTAGTTTTCTTATGTTGAACTGGATTTTTGGCAATGTTGATGGCACTACTATTATCACACAAGATTAGAACACATCCCACATCAACACCAAAGTCCAGTAGTTATTGCTTGATCCACAATAACTGTGCACAACATGAACCAACTGCTACATATTTAGCCTCAGCAGTAGACAAGGCTACTGAGTTTTGCTTCTTTGTGGACCACGAGATGAAACATGGTCCAATGAAGTATGTCATACCTGTAGTGCTTTTTCTATCCACCAGATATCCTACATAATCAGCATCTGCATATCTTACCAAGGAAAAATTGCTCCCTTTAGGATACCATAACCCCAGATTAGTTGTTCCCTTCAAGTATCTCAAAATTCTGTTAACAGCGTTGAGATGATTCTTTGGGGTTTTCTTGAAATCTAGCACACAAGCCAGCACTGAAAACAATGTCAGATCTACTAGTAGTGAGATATAGAAGGGAGCCAATCATACCTTTATAAAGCTTCTGCTCTATGGATGGACCTATTTCATCAAGGTCCAATTTTGTGGCGGTAGCAATAGGAGTATCAATCTCTTTTGCAGACTCCATATTGAATCTTTTAAGAAACTCCTTCACATATTTCTACTAATGGATCCAAATTCCAGTGGGAGTCTGCTTAATTTTTAGTCCAAGGAAAAAATTAATTCTCCCATCATGCTCATTTCAAATTCTCCATTCATTATCATAGCAAACTCTCGAGTCATAAGACTATTTATTGATCCAAATATGATGTCATCTGCATATACTTGCACAATCAACAGATCCTGTCCCTTTGTTTTCAAGAAGAGTGTATTGCCAATTTTTCCTGTTGTGTGCCCATGTTGCAATAGGAATTTTGAAATTCTTTCATACCAAGCTCTTAGAGCTTACTTTAACCATACAAAGCTTTATCTAGTTTGTAGACATAATCAGGAAATTCAAAACTCTCAAATCCTAGAGGTTGCTTCACATATACTTCCTCTTTTAAATAACCATTCAAAAATGCACTCTTTACATCCATTTGGTAAAGAGTGAATTCTTTGAAAGCTGCAACAGCTATAAGTAATCTGATTGCTTCAAGTCTTACAACAGGAGCAAATGTCTCATCATAATCAATTCTTTCTTCTTGATTGTATTCTTGGACCACCAGTCTAGCTTTGTTCCTTGTAACTATTCTATGCTCATCTAGCTTATTCCGAAATACTCATTTTGTGCAAATCACAGTTCTTCCTTCAGGGGGAGGTACCAAGTGCCACACTTTACTTCTTTCAAACTGATTTAATTCCTCTTGGGTAGACAAAATCCAATCTTCATCAAGAAGAGACTCTTTTACCTTTTTAGGTTCAAGTTTAGATAAGAAGGCATTGAAAGAACATAAGTTTTTCAACCCTGATCTAGTTGTGATCCTAGAAGTGAGATCTGTGAGAACATTTTCAATAGGATGTGAATCCAGATACTTATTTCTTTTTAGCTGCAATCCTTGTGAGGTTTCTACATTTGAGTTGGCTTGCTGCATTGATGGTGTCTCAGCTTCATTATTTGTTGTTCCCCTGTCAGTGAGCCCACATTCTATTCAACAGATGAAACAAGTGATGTAACCTAATCCTGATTATGTTCATCAGTTTTGCTTTCATCCTCCATGTTAGTCTCCAGCATAATACAAGATTCATCAAAAACAACATGCACACTTTTCTCAACACAGTTTGTTCTTTTATTTAACACCCTATAAGCATTACTATGTTGAGAATAACCTAAGAAGATTCCCTCATCACTTGGGCATCAAATTTTCCCAGACTATCTTTTCCATTATTATGGATAAAGCATTTACACCCAAAGATTCTAAGATGAGCAATAGTAGGCCTCCTACATTTGAGTAATTCATAGAGAGTCTTCTCTAACATAGGTATGTTCTTAAATCTATTCAATATATAGCATGCAGTGCTTATAGCCTCAGCCTAAATATTTTTTGCAAGATTACTTGCAATCATCATTGTTCTAGTCATATCATCTAAAGTCCTATTTTTCCTTTCAACTGCTCTATTTTATTGTGGTGTTCTTGGAGCAGAGAAATTATGATCTATTCTATTTAATGAACAAAATTATAAGAATTTTACATTTTCAAATTCTGTTCCATGGTCAGATCTTATGGAAATAAGGGAAGTGCCTATTTTCTTTTCCATCTTTTCTACTAAAATAGAGAAAGCATCAATGGCATCATCTTTAGAAGCTAAAAATAGGGTCCAGGAGAACCTGGAATAATCATCAATAATAACAAAAATGTACATTTTACCACCTCTGCTCCTTACTCTCATGGGTCCACATAGATCCATATGGAATCGGTCAAGACATCTGTTTTTGCTCACTTGATTCTTTGATGTGAATGATGATCTCACTTGCTTCCCCCTCACACAAGCACTACAGACTTTGTCATTTTTGAATTTAGTTTTAGGCAAGCCTATAACCATATCCTTTGAAGTAAGTTTATTCAACTATTTCAAACTAGCATGCCCAAATCTTTTGTGCCAGAGAAGGGAATCACAATCCATTGCACTAAGGCAAGTCAGATTTATACCAGGCATTCCCATGATGTCTGCCTTGTATATATTTTTGTGTCTGCTTGCACTTAGCACAATTTTCTTTGTATCCAACCTCTTGACCTTGCATTCTGCAGAAGTAAAAGTTACCTTGTTGCCTTTGTCACACAACTGAGATATACTCAGTAGATTATGTTTCAATCCATCAACATGTTACACATCTTTTAAAGCCCTTGTTTTTGAACTTCCAATTTTGTCAATTCCTGTAACAGTATCCTTTTTCCATCTCCAAAGGATACATTCCCTCCTTTTAGTGGAGTGAGCGAAAGAAATTTTTATTTATCTCCAGTCATGTGTCTTGAAGAAGCACTATCCATGTACTAATGTTTTCTTCCTTTCACTCTCACCTGCAAAACAACTTAGAGGTTAATTTTAGGAACTCAGACAAGCTTGGGTCCTTTCTTGTGATCAAAAAGGTGAATCAAGTTTCTTCTTGCCCAGTGCAGCAACAAGTTGTTAGACCTGTGCTTACGAGCAGTTTTGTACTTAATTCCTTTAGCCAACAAGGTACTCCTATTTCTGCTTCTAGCTGCTGCTGGACATTCAGTGATAGGATGACCATTTTTACCACACAAGTAATGTGATATCTTCAGTGACACTTGATTTTTTATGAAAACCTATTCCAGCCCTTTCATTATGAACCCTTATACTTAGATTATTTATAATTCTAGACGCCTTGGTCTACCTGTTAGCTTTCTCAAGATCACTTTTTAGCCTTGAAACTTCAAACTCAATTTTCTTACTTTTTTTTTCCACAAAAATAATCAATTTTACAGTGTTTAAGTTCAGAATCAACCTTTCTTAAATTCTCACTTACTTCTTCCTTTTGAATTGAGGATTCTTTCAGACTCTCACTGACAGACTCAAGTTTAATAAAATGTTTCTTCAAAGCATAATTTTTCTTATCAGTGATATCTTTATTATTTTTAAGATAAACGAACTCAAATTTTAAACAATAAAAAGAATTGAATAATTGATCTCTAGCAGAGGTGATTTCCTGAAGTTTATCCTTTGCAGCATTCATCATAGATATAAGTTCCCTTTTAGACAGAGTATGAATGTTTTCATTTAGGTCAGAGATTCTTAACTTAGAGTTCTTGTTATCTTCTTCAAGATCAGAGTCTCCTAGTACCATGAAAGCAGTTTCATCAACTTCAGTGTCAGACTCGTCAGATTCAGATCCCCAAGTAACCATCATAGCATAATTTTCATTCTCCTTCTTTTTTGCCTTTTCTTTCATTTCTTTTCAGCTCTCTCTTACTCAGCCCTTTCTTTTCTCCACTCAATTTCCCAGATTGAACAACCTTTGATTATAAGATCAGTTTTGTAACATTTGTAGCATCCGACTAGGACTTTTCGTTGGAACTCTTTTTGCCACCCGATCTTTTCTTGTCATATACCTTTTCTTTCTTGAGGAATTTTTTAAACTTCTTTGCTAGAAAAGCTATGTGCTCATCATCACCATCAGATTCATCACTATCACAAGCCTTAAGAGCCAGTGACTTTTCTTTATTTGACTCCACTTTCTTAGAATCATTCATATTCATCTCATACGTCTTCAGGTTCCCTACTAACTCATCAAGCGTCAAGGTAGAAATGTCTTTAGCTTCCCGAACAGCAGTGACCTTGACATCCCATTTTTCCTTAGGGAGGATCCTTAAGACTTTGTCAACTTGTTATTCAGTGGTGAGAACTTTACCCAGGGAGAATAGTTCATTTACTAGTGAGGTAAGTCTTGTGATCGTTTCTTGCAAAAACTCACTTTCCTTCATCTTGAATGTTTCATATTCAGTAAATAGCATAGCAACTCTGAACTTCCTGACCTGACTTGTTCCTTCATGAGCATTGATCAAGGCATCCCATATCTTTTTTACTGTTGAACAATTTGAAATTCAGTTGTACTCATCAAAACCCAGCCCACATACTAGGATGTTCTTAGCTTTGACATTTATCCTGAGAGCCATCAAGTCATTAGCAGTAAATTCAGACCATATTTTTAAAACTTCGACTTTATCATCATCTTCTTCGAAATAACTGGATCCTCAGCTTGGATTAAATTTTCCATGCGAGCCTTCCACCAGATGAAGTGTGATCCGTTTAAAAGAGGTGGTCGAGTGGTTGACTACCCTTCACAGTGTCCAATAGGTGATACAGAATTCATCTTGATCTATCTTAGGTGTTAGCCTTTTAATATAAACCTGCTCTGATACCAATTAATAGATTGCACAACCTAAAAATTCGTCTTAAACTTAACTGTTTGCCTATGAATGAAACAAGTTGTTAGATGTGTTCCACTTGAGTGAGTAAGAACAGTAAATAAATAACACAACGAATTTAGCGTGGAAAACACCAGGCTCAAAAGGTGAAAAATCACGACCTGTACTTCACAGAATTTTCTCCAACTTCACTAACTCCAAAAGCCTCTTCAAATAGCGGACTAAAACTCTTGTAATCGAAGAAATTATAAACTCTAATTCCTAATTGTTCAATCTTCTACTTAGTAACAAGCGTCAATATCTTCCTAGTAATACTACTTGAAGACCAAATCTTCTTAATTCAGTTTATAACTTACTGAATTAAGAATGCATTAATTACAACTCAATGACAAACTCCTAGTACAAGATTGCTAACTATAGCTTGACACTTTACTAGAATAAGTTTGTCTAACTCTTCACACTCAGATTGTCACAAGAATCTCACCAAATAGCAATGTGCTATTTTCTCTCTTTGTAAGTGTGTATCTTCTTCTAAGAAGTCACACCCCTTTCTACACACACGTCTTCAAAGATTTCTTCTCTCTTCCAATCTCTTTACGGCAACACCTTTGCCAGCCTTAGAATTCCATCTCGTATAGAAGCCTTCTTTCAAGTTAATCTCTTGTATTTGCTTGTATTGCAATCACACTCCAACTCTCCTGATTTAACCATGTGTTGATTTTGCTGAGTTTTTTTGAATATGACTTATCAACTCCTTAATTCACGCTCCTTTATTTCTTGAAATTTTCATCTCCTTAAGTATTATATTCGACACTTCATAGGATCAGCTTTACTCACATGTTTCATCAACATGTTGTTAATCATCAAAACTTCATAGGACCCAACCCGTTTAATATGACCTTTAGAAAGTCCAAAACAACATCATTTAGGAGTTAGAAGCATAGGAGTTAATAAAAACGTCCCAAACTATTGAATTAAAGCTAGCAGTTACAATGACCAAAAGGATGGGTTGTTGTTTGATAGGATGATTCGTACTGAGGTTCGTCCAATGCCTGTTGCTACTTTACTAAATTGCTCATAACTTTTTACTCCGAACTCCGATTGATGCAAGATCGGATGCATTGGGAAGAAAATTCAAGGGCTTAAATTTGATGAGTTGAATAACCTAGAAATATTTTGTAAAATGGGAGCTATGGTCATTTGAAGTTGACCCTTTTAAGAACTTATACGAAAACTCAATTGGTAAGAAGACTCTCAACTCAACTTTGTGCTAGAGGTTCCTTATGACCTTATTTTTCATCCAATGCACTCCTTAAACTCAATAATTGATCTTAACACCTTGTTTGCACAAATTCATCAGGTTCGGATCTATCCACATACCTCGAATGATTTCAAACTTAGCCTGAAATATTAAACCAACTGGTAGAACCAACGACCCAAACAACGGGTCATGGTCCCAAATAACGGAATATTGGTCCTTCTATTGTTTTTCCCATTCTTCCTCCGAAATGATCTGAATATTCTTCAACGACCATAAACGATGACCTGTTCAATCAAACCATGTTCCATACAATTCCTTCGTAGGTTCTGGGAAAATTTGTGACAGCTATCTGGAACATCAAACAACAAGCACATCTAACGACCTGTTGGACCCTGGTTCTGGTGTTGTTTTCCTGTTGTTTTCTTGTTGCTTTCTATTGTAAGCCTCGGGTCTGACCTAAAAAACTTTTGGGGTGTTATAGTACTCGTGTAAAAGCAAATAATTTTTTTACCTTTCAATCAATTGCTATTTCTACAACAATTTTGTTCATTGAAACAACACTACATCACAATATTTTTATAACTATGAAATCTAGGCTATATATTTAAAATTTGTAGCTATTATCTAATAATAGCTACAAATATTTGAATTTTATAACTATCTATAAATTTGTAAAAAATTAAATTGACAAAGCTAATTTATCATTTTTGCTATAATTGCTAACAATTGTGGCAATAACTGCCTAAATAGCTACAACTTTATTGCCACAATAAAGTTTTATAGTTGATCATAAATTTTTGTCATGTGATAGAAGTTATTATAGTAGTAATAACTTTTTTAGCCATAATAAACTATTTTAAATAAAATATTATAGATAAATAAATATTTTTGCTTCAAGTTATAAAAAGTTGTAGCAATAGTTGAATAATATAGCCACTAATTTTTCGCTATAATAATTATTCGTAGCTAATTATTAATTTTTGTCACGAGATGAAACTTATTGAATGGTAATTTTTAGCCAAAATAAATTATTTAAAATAAAATATTATCTTTAAAAAAATATTTTTTTCTTTAAGTTATAAAAATCTGTGGCAACAGTTAAATGATATAGTCATAGTTTTTTTACAGCAATAAAATTTTGTAGCTAATTATTAATTGTTGTCATGTACTGAAACTTGTTATAGTAATAGTAACTTTTTAGCTACAAAAGATCTTTAAAATAAAATATTATAGTTAAGTAAATACTTTTGCTTTGACTATTAAAAAGTAGTGGCAATGGTTGACTTAATGCTATAAATATTTATTAAACAAAATGTACACCACAAATTTATTATTATGATAAAATTTCATAGCTAGTAATTAACTTTTACCATGAGTTAAAATTTATTGTACAAATACTAATCTAGTGTAATTTGAGGTGTCAATCATTCAATTCGATTCAATTTTATATCTACTTCACTAAATCTCACTCAAACTTTATTCTAATCAAATATTTTTTGAATTGTTATTTGCTGATCTATTGGGATAATACCTTTATCAATTTAGTTAATTAATTAGGGGTGTTCATCATTTGACTTGATTCAACTTTACAGGATATTACTCGCATAATTCAAATATAATTTAAATAAATAAGTGATTATATCTAATTACTTTTACTTAACTAATTATATCAAATTTTAATAAAATTTTACTAAGTCTCGCTCAAGCTTCATTATGATTAAGTATTTTGAGAATTTATATTATTTGACTAGGATATGATCTATTGGAAATTTTTTTTTATTATTCTAGTGCAATTAGAGGTGTTTATCATTCAACTCAATTTAATCCTATAGGATCTTACTTGTATGTTTTAATTTTCTTTTAAATAAATAGGTGCTTATATATAAATTTCAAATATAATTTAAATAAATAGGTGAATATATATAATTCCTTTTGATTAACTAATTCTATCGAATTTAATATAACATCACGAAGTCTCACTTAAGTGTTATCCTAGTCAAGTATTTCGAGAATTATTATTTTATTCAGACCTAATCTATCTGAACAACACCTTTATGATCTACTTTTAATTTGAATTAGTTAATAATTATTGAAAATAAAATTATAATTAGTTGAGCTAAGGATTAATAATTGAATATAATTAATATAAAAGTGTATCTATACTATAATTTATATCTAAGACATATGAACGTTAAATAATGTTCAATGATAATACGTTATAAAATAAAATGGGTAAATATAATTACAATGCATGTAATAACACTGTATTACATAAGATTTTTTTAATCAAATCATTTTTCATGATTATTAGGAGGGAAAATAAATTAAAAATTAAAAAGTTTGAAAAAGAATTAAATGAAAAAGTTTAAAATTCCTTCCAAACTATTTTCCTCTAATTTTTTGTACCTAAATTAAGATTTCTTTTCCTTTTATAGAGATTAGAGAGAAAAAAATAAAAATTTAGAAAGAGGATCGGAGAGATTAAAGAGTCAAAAATCCTAAACTCTCAAAACAAAGACAAAAATTATTCTCATAAGAAAGGTGTATCTTCTTCCTTTGTCTCAATCATCGAACTTATCCTCCTCCTCCTCCTCCTCCTCCTCCATCTTTTTAAAGATTTCAATCACAAATTTCTTTACTTTACTTATTCTTGGATTATTGATGTATATCATTTTTGCTACTTTGAAATGTCATCTTTTGATTTAGTTTTGATTAAAAAATAGATTTTCAATGATTTTTTTTGTGGGTCTAAAACATATATAACGTTACTTAAAAATAAAAATCTTTCTACACATTATTGATACGTTGAAAGGATAAGGATATATCTTTTTCGATGTGAAGTTCATATAATATTATACATTATGTTGTTATGGATCAATTTTAAGTTGATTGTACTAATTTTAGTTGTTGTAGTTTATCTTTTTTAAAAAAAATATTCTTATGTATCATTCTTCTAATTGAATTGCTTTACTCACATGTAATTTTTTATATAAAAAATTATATTCAGATGAAAAGAAAAGTTTTGAATGATATCTATAACTCAAGATCGACAGTCCTTGCAGCTTGTAGAGAAGTGATGAAAGCATCAAAATCGACGAGGTCATAAATAATTATTTTTTTCTTTTGTAAAAGCATACTGCTATGTTTGAATAAAATAGTATTTTTATTATTTTGAATGATATAATTGAACCTTTATTAAGTCTTTTTTATATTTTTATTTATTATTCAATTTAAGAATATATTTAGCTATAATTATCTACAAATTTCATGCCAAAAATAAACCTTCACCTACATTATATGAATTAAAGTGGCTACACTACATTTGTGAAAAAAATTTCAATTAATAATTACTCCCTCTATTCCATTTTAATAGCTAGGTATACTAAAAATAAATGTTTCAAAATACTTGTTATTTTTAAAATTCAAGAGATAATTGACCATGTCTTTTAAATTCTATCATTAATACTTAAAGTCATTCTAAAATGTCAAAAGAATTATTCTGTATGTTTTCAAAAATATAATAGGGTTATATTAGTCAAATTATCATTCCTATTAATTTTTTCTTAACGGCTATGCAAATCTTATCCTATCAATTAAAATAGAATAGAGGGAGAATAAAATTTTTTAATTCGTAGCTAAATACACTCAATATATATATATATATATATATATATATATATATATATATATTATACCAAGAACAGGAAGCATTAAAGTTATTATTGTTTTTTCTAACTATTTTCTTGCAGATCTTGCTATGGCGTTCTTCCATCCCTTCTCCTCTTTCTCTAAAAACTCTTCTGGTTCCTCAGCTACCTCATCTTCTTCCATCTCCTCCAATTCTAAGCTCAAAGAAGAGATTAGCTTCTCCGATTTGGAGCAATCAATTGATGACTGAAAAATCCCTAAATATCCCCAGTTAGCTATTTACAAATCTTCAAAGTGGTCCTTGACAAGTGACTATCACATTTCAACCATTGAACAAACTATTTCTCTTGAGTCAGATCACGAGGATATCAAACTTCTAAATCCAAAGTCAATAAAAAAATATAGACGAAAGTACAACTATCTCCACTTCGGGTTAGTCCAAATTGTTGCTAAGCCCCTCTCTAGAGAAGGTCTAGACACCTCACTTCTCTTTTGTCTTAGAGATTCAAGGTTCTTAGACTTCAATGACTCCCTCCTAAGAATGGTTGAAACCAGCCTTTGTAGTGGTCCAATTTATTTTGACTGCTTTCCAAATTTTACAGTGTCTTTTCGAGATAGGAATATCTTAGATTCTTTAACCCTAAATGTTAAGAAATTCAATTACAGGAAGAAATCTGGATCTCTCCCTGTAGCCATTATCTATAGGATTCAATATAAGGCTATGAGTTCAGCCTTCAATACTGGAGCCATGGGAACCTTAAATAAAGGTGAAACAATTCTTTTCCAAACTGATTTGCAAATATCTCACTTATCAGTTCCTAGACCTATTTCTTGGAGTGAGATAAACCTACCCCAAAATTGGGTGCTGAAAGATGCAACACCAGAACAAAACCCAGAGAATACTACTATTTCTCAGATCCAACAGTTCTCAAGTGGAGCGGTATCCATCTCCTTCCAAAGATATCTTAGCCAAAGAGTCTCTACTGCCTATTCAGCACAATCTGAAATTCAAACTGCTTGACATTCAGTTTCTTCATTCCCCTCTAGAGTTGATACAGTCAACTTCGAATCAAGAATCCCTCAAGACACATATTCGGTGGAAACTCCTCCCGCAACTGAGGTTAATGATGACCAACCCCAATCCCCTACTTACTCATCCCTTGGTGGTGAACTGGGAGTTTTGATGCAAGATTTTCAAATTGATAAAGAAACACTTCGGAAAGATTTCTACTCTCCGAGAAATATTTTGAAAAGAACTTGGTTTTTTAAGCGTTTTCAAAATGACGAAAGAAAGAGCCTTCAAGAAATTTATTATGAATTTTTAAACTCTATCCAAAAACATATTAATTTCTTTGAATGGTTTGAAGCCTATGCTGATTATCATCAGTTAGATTTTCCTCTTTCTAAATCGGTTAATGTTCAAAAAGTTTGGAAAACTTGCAATGGCGGGGAGATCACTTCTAAGCTCCCTTTGGCATAAGGATTTTCAACAACATATGCTGATAACTCTATTCTCACAGTCCCTTTAGAAAAAACCCGACAATGAAGCAGTTAACAACAAAGATATCAAAAACATTTTTGAACAAAACAATTATATAAACAAATATTTACAACACTTGGTGAATATCTTGTTTCAAGACCGTCCTCAACACCACCTGCTCCATCAAAACCATCAGAGGCCTCCACATCTTTGGTTCCTCTATTTAAACCTTATGAAATCCCTAAAATATTTGCTAAAGAACTCCAAACCCAACACTCAAAAGATTCCCCTTAACTTTCTGACCTCCAACGAAGGATCTTGGAAATTGAGAAGACTCTGGTCCCTGATACCCAATGAGAGAAACCTCCTCTAAGGCCTCTGCAACTATCACTGTTCTTCAGGAAGATATCCTGTCCGATAGTCAGCCAGAACGAGAAGAAGTTCCTTTAGAGGTGGCCCCCATCAAAGCTGACTTTTCCAACTGGCGTAAGCCGCAAAATCTTTATTACCCTAGAACTACGCATCCTCATGTAGCCTTGGAAAAAAAAACAGTATCATGCAAAACAACTACAATGCTAATAACATCTATGAATGGAACATAGATGGTTGTTCTGAGTATAATATTCTATCCAAATTACAACATATGACAATGGTTTCCACTGCTTACAGGACCTCCCATAACTGCTTAGACCAACTTACTATCCATGTCCTAGTAGCAAGGTTTACAGGTCAGTTAAAAGGTTGGTGGGACACCAATCTTAGTGAGGAAGACAAGCAAAAAAATTTTACTAGTGTTCGAGTCGACCCTTCTGGAGAACCAACTTTTAAGGATGGATAAACCATCCCTGACTCTAGCAATACTCTGATTTACACCATTATCAAAACATTCATTGGAAGTCCAGGTATCTTTAGGGAAAGATCTTCTGAAGTACTCAACAACCCTAAGTGTAAAACACTTTCCGACTTTAGATGGTATAAAGACTCCTTTCTTATCAGAATCTATGAAAGGCCTGATGGTAACCTTCCCTACTAGAAAGAAAAATTCCTAGACGGTCTACCTAAGTCCCTTAGAGATTTAGTCAAAGAAGATCTCCAAAACCAACACTCTGGTGATATTATTCCTTATGAGCAAATAACTTACAGCCATCTTACAAGCCTCATCCAGCAAGTTGCCCTTAAGATCTGTAGCCAAGATAAGATATTAAGACAATTGGCAAAATATAGAGCTCAGACATGCCGAGACCTAGGAAGTTTCTGCGAACAATTTGGTCTACCTCCATGTAGAAAGAAATCCCATAGAAATCCTGCTCCGAAAAAGGAAGTCTCCTCATCTAGGCCTCATAATTCTAAATTTAGGAAATCAAAATCTTCTCCTCCAAAACATCAACGTGCAGATAAGAAGCCAGCTCTTCCTGCCCCCAATGATGGAAAATGTTACAAGTGCGGCAGACCTAGTCATATTGCCAAATACTGCAAATTCGCCAAAAGAATTAGAAATCTCAATCTGGATGCATCAGTCCTCAACCAGATACAACACCTCTTACTACAAGAGGACTCCAATAGTGCTGATGATGAGTTCGAACATGACCTTAACCAAATCGAAGATGATGACCTAGAATCCTCCCAGTATGAACAAGAAGACCAAAATAGCCAACCTGAAGTCAATGTTCTCTCAAAAGAACAAGATCTTCTCCTAGAGGTTATAAGCAACTTATAAGATCCAGATCAAAAAAGACATTATCTAGATCAACTCAAATCGACTATAGATAGACCCTCCACATCTTCCTTCAACATTTTTTCTCATCCTCACATAGCAAACACCTACAATATCACTGATGTTTTGAACAGATTTCCTTCTAGAAAACCAAAAAGACAAATTTACCCACAGCCTTCTGGAGTCGCAAAAAACACATGTTTAGGCTTCCTTACGAACCTGACTTTGATGAAAAAACAATTCCTACAAAAGCTCGCCCAATACAAATGAACCATGAGCTAAGAATCTATTATCAAGAAGAGATCAATGATCTCCTTCGCAAACAAATCATTCGTCTAAGTAAATCCCCTTGGAGTTGTGCTGCCTTTTATGTGAATAAAAGTTTCGAAATTGAGTGGAGCGTCCCTCACTTCGTCATCAATTATAAACCACTAAATACTGTCCTCCGTTGGATTAGGTATCCTATTCCCAACAAGAAAGATTTACTCCAGCGACTCCATGTTGCCACAATTTTCTCAAAGTTTGATTTAAAATCAGGCTTTTGGCAAATCCAGATTGATCCAAGAGATCGATTCAAAACTGCTTTTACAGTACCATTCGGGCAATATGAATGGAATGTCATGCCCTTTGGACTAAATAATGCCCCTTCAGAATTCCAAAAAATAATGAATGACATTTTCAATCCCTTCTCAAAGTTCATAATTGCTTACATTGATGGTGTTCTAATATTCTCCACAAACATTAATCAACATTTCAAGGACCTAAAAACTTTCTTCAATATAATCAACGAAAATGGCTTAGTCTTGTCCAAAATCAAGTATAGTCTTTTCCAAATTAACATCCACTTTCTTGGGCATAATATCCAAGAGGGTACTATCATCCCCATTCAAAGATCTATTCAATTTTCTGACAAATTTTACCATTAGATTTTAGACAAGACACAACTGTAAAGATTCTTGAGGTGTGTTAATTATGTAGCAGATTTTGTTCCAGGGCTTAGTAGTTTGCTAAGACCCCTCCATGAAAGATTAAAAAAGCCTCCGCCTCCGTGGACCCATGTTCACACCAATGCTATTAAAGAAATCAGCAGAGGATTAAGCATCTTCCTTCTATCTCTTCCTGATTCCTCTACATTCAAAATAGTCGAAACAGATGCATCAGACATTGGTTATGGTGGCATTTTAAAACCAAAAAAAAATGATAAGGAGCATATTATTGCATTTGCATCAAAGCATTGGAATAAGGCCCAAAAGAATTATCCAACAATTGAAAAAAAAATTAACAATTGTTTTGTGCATTTCAAAATTTTAAGAAGATTTGTTAAACCAAAAATTTTTATTACGAATTGACTGTAAAGCTGCAAAACCTATTTTACAAAAAGATGTTTAAAATCTTGCCTCTAAACATATATTTGCTAGATGGCAAGCTATTTTGCCTATTTTTGATTTTGATATACAATATATCAAAGGGAGCTCCAACTCTATTCAAAATTTCCTTACCAGATAATTTTTACAGGGAAGGTAAAATGAGTAGAAAAAACAGGGCAACAGAGGTCCCGGATTTGTCACAACTTCCAACCCTCACTCTGTCGAGTGAAAAAAAATTAGGGTTGGTACAACAACAATCAAATTCAAAAAAACAGCAAGCTGCTACCAAGAAGCAAACAAAATCAGTTGCTTCTAAGCAACCTTCAAAAGAAGCAATTGGCACAAGCCAGCCCAAATACCAAACTCCGGCGGACTATGCCATGAAGGGAATTCCGCCATCATATTTGTTGGAAAATGCAACTCCAATTTCCATTTCTAGTCCTAAGAAGTGGGCTGGCCTAGTGGAGGAAGCAGAACAAAATACTCAACTAGCCAAAACCATGTCTACCCCGTGGATAGAAGAAGATTTTCAAAACTGGTGCCTGCTCATGGGCTTCAAAGATACTGCAGCCCTGACAAGCCCCAATAGAAGAGAATTAATGAACTAATATCTCTTCTTTAAAAATATGTGTTCTACTGCGGCGGCCCAAAGCTACGCATCTTCTTCTTCTCATTCGGTCGGTGCTAGCAGCACCACCAGAAAGTTGTGGAGGCAGAGAGCCCCATAGAATTTTCTTTCAATTTTCCACAAAGCGCTACCACGGTACATTATGTACCAAACAGGACACTTTCTCCCAGCAGAGGTTCCTCTCCTGATGAACCTACCTGCTTCAAAAATGACAATGTTTATCCACTAATCCAAATTGAGTCTGAATTTTGGCACTCCAACCCCTAGGAGGTGGTCAAGAAAATGCTTAGCCCTTCCGCCAACTTTATTAAAAAAACTCCCTCCTATACCCAAAAGTTCTATGAGTTCATTCTCATAGACACAAGATCTTGTTTATTCAAACCCCACAAAGACAAACAAACCCAAATATTTGTTACCCATACCACAGTATGGATTAACAAAATAATATCACCCAAAAAATGGGGAACGCACCCAGCAAGTATAAAAAAACTTTTCCAACCATTTGAACCCCAAAATTACAACTATTTTGACTACATAGCAGCGTGGATGAGCGCATTCACCTTTCAAAATAACCTCAACAAACATTCTTGATTTCTCCTATGGGGGAAACAACTAACCTCTGACTTCCCTCAGTGGTTTTTGCATCAATGGTGGTCGGCTTATGGCCACAAAGCTTAAATCCTTCCTTCCTTGGTTCGCGAATGATATGAATATTTTTGCCAAAGATTTTTTAGCGAGCAATAGGTCCCTTTGCTCCTGCAATTTTCCCACAGGTTCCATGTCCCGTGAATTTACTCACAAAATTTTGTCTTCCACAAACCGAAAGGACACAAAGAGCTCCCATGGTTAGCCCTCCAACGACATTCTAAATGGTACAAAAATTGGAACCCCTCAGAAGCCTACACAACAGAAGTGGAAAAATGGTTCCTGCATAATCCGAAGTAGCTGGCCCCGACAGATGCCGCCCAAATAATATTTTTACAATAGAAATCTATTGCAGCTGCCCAACTGGCTAACTCAAGCAACAAAGAAGATTTCATCCAATAAATGGAAAAAATCCTCCAACAGATTAAAGTTGAACTCCCCATCCATCAACCGTAGGCGTTGGAAGAATCTGAGTTGGAAGATGAAGAAGACAACCCCTGCATCAATTTCCAGTAGAATTGACATCAACAATGACACCATCAATACATCATCGGAATTGATGTCCTGTATGACATCATATAAAAATTATTGAGGGTGATATTATAGCTTCACTGTAGAACTACTGTAGCACTTTCACTATAGCAAATATTTGGCTATAAAAAGCCCCCTCCATTTCATTTGTAGGGCATCCTTTTCTTGCACAAGCTTTCTCTTTCAGGGAAGACTTGGTTAGAGTTTGCTCTCTTTCTTGTAATATTCTAAAGTTATTTGATACTTATATCAATGTTCAATTTTTCTAACCTTTCACTTTCCTAACTTGTTTCTTTCATTTTATTGCATATGGTTGGCCTAGCCACCTACCTTTATTTATTGAACTTATTATTTAATTGTTTCATTATGGTTGGCTTTGACACTTAATTAGCTTATTTTATTTGCATTTATAATCCTGTACTTATAATTATTCCTTACTTGCTTCCTATCCTTCTTCCCCGTACTCTTCCCCTATCATTTTAAGGGGTTCACTTCTGTGTACTTGGTATCAGAGCCATGGGGGGAAGTAAATATTATTATTCATGAGTTTAACTTGTTTATATACGGCACAATCAGATCTGTAATTTAAACTATGTAAGCTTGAATCAATCTGTACAAATTGGTAAGATCTATCTTGTAATAAGAAGTTCTAAATGAAGATGGTACTGTGATCTTTTCACATCTACACTGTAGGTATTATCCCTAAGCAACAATGGATGGATTGCCGAAAAGGACTTAGTGGACTTACAGATGGTTATCATAACCGTTGGATCATTTGAATGAAGAATTTCTTGGAACAGGACTGATCTAACCTTTAAGTATAAAATAAAGAAGGAATTCATTAATTTAACTATCAGATCTGATTCTTCCACATATTATTAAGTAAAATACATGAATATTTTTCTTTATGAAACCTAATGGTCTCTTGATCAAATGACAGGAAGCATTAAACTTATTAGTGTTTTTTTTCTAACTATTTTCTTGCAGATCTTGCAATGGCGTTCTTCCATCCCTTCTCCTCTTCCTCTAAAAACTCTTCTGCTTCCTCAACTACCTCATCTTCTTCCATCTCCTCCAATTCCAATCTCAAATAAGAGATTAGCTTCTCCGATTTGGAGCAATCAATTGATAACTGGAAAATCCCTAAACACCCCCAGTCAGCCATTTACAAATCTTCAAAGTGGTCCTTGACAAATTACTATCACATTTCAACCATTGAACAAACTATTCCTCTTGAGTCAGATCACGATGATATTAAACTTCTAAATCCAAAGTCTATAGAAAAATATAGATGAAGGTACAACTATCTCCACTTTGGGTTAGTCCAAATTGCTGCTAAACCCCTCTCTAGAGAAGATCTAGACACCTCACTTCTCCTTTGTCTTAGAAATTTAAGGTTCTTAGACTTCAATGACTTCCTCCTAGGAATGGTTGAAACTAGCCTTTGTAGTGGTCCAATTCATTTTGACTGCTTTCCAAATTTTACAGTATCTATTCGAGATAGAAATATCTTAGATTCTTTAACCCTAAATGTTAAGACATCCAATTACAGGACCAAATCTGGATCCCTCCCTGTAGAAATTATCTATAGGATTCAATATAAAGCTATGAGTTTAGCCATTATCTCATAGCCTTATATTGAATCGTATAGATAATTTCTACAGGGAGAGATCAAGATTTTGTCCTGTAATTGAATTTCTTAACATTTAGGGTTAAAGAATCTAAGATATTCCTATCTCGAAAAGACACTGTAAAATTTAGAAAGCAGTCAAAATAAATTGGACCACTAAAAAGGCTGGTTTCAACCATTCCTGGGAGGGAGTCATTGAAGTCTAAGAACCTTGAATCTCTAAGACAAAAGAGAAGTTAGGTGTCTAGACCTTCTCTAGAGAGGGGCTTAGCAGCAATTTGGACTAACCCGAAGTGGAGATAGTTGTACTTTCGTCTATATTTTTCTATAGACTTTGGATTTAGAAGTTTGATATCCTCGTGATCTGACTCAAGAGAAATAGTTTGTTCAATGGTTGAAATGTGATAGGCACTTGTCAAGGACCACTTTGAAGATTTTTAAATGGCTGACTGGAGGTGTTTAGAGATTTTCTAGTCATCAATTGATTGCTCCAAATCAGAGAAGCTAATATCTTCTTTGAGCTTGGAATTAGAGGAGATGGAAGAAGATGAGGTAGCATAGGAAGTAAAAGAGTTTTTAGAGGAAAAGGAGAAGGGATGGAAGAACGCCATAACAAGATCTGCAAGAAAATAGATAGAAAAAAAACAATAATAACTTTAATACTTCCTGCCCTTGGATCAAGAGACCATTAGGTTTCATAAAGAAAAATATTCAAGTATTTAACTTAATAATATATGGAAGAGTCAGGTCTGTTAGTTAAATTAATGAATTCTTGATTACATTAAAGAAAGTATTTTGGTGCTTGAAATGTTGATCAATGTTTGTGGAGAATATAAGAACATCATCAATCTAAAAAATTATGAACTTTGAGAAGGGATTGAAAATGTCATTCATTATTCTTTGGAATTTTGAAGGGGCATTCTTTAGTCCAAAGGGAATGACATTCCATTCATATTGCCCGAATGGTACTATAAAAATAGTTTTATATCAATCTCTTAGATCAATCTGGATTTGCCAAAAGCCTGACTGTAAATCAAACTTTGAGAAAATTGTGACTGCGTGGAGTCGCTGGAGTAAATCTTTCTTGTTGAGAATAGGATACCTAACCCAACAGAGGGCAGTATTTAGTGCTTTATAATTGATGACTAAGTGAGAGACGCCCCGCTCAATTTCGGAACTTTTATTCACATAAAAGGCAACACAACTCCAAGGGGATTTGCTTGGAGAGATGATTTGTTTGCGAAGGAGATCATTGATCTCTTATTGACAACGAATTGTTAGCTCGTGGTTCATTTGTATTGGGCGAGCTTTTGTAGGAATTATTTTTTCATCAAAGTCAGGTTTGTGTTTCAAGGACCTTGATTTTTGATTGAAGGAGAGGTTCCTGAAGTTGCTGTTGTAACCTGTGGAAAGCTACTTCTTCCTTGAGGAAGTTAATTTGGGCTTCCCTATGCTTCAAGGTAGACAAGATCCTTCTTACTGGGGTTTGTCAAAAGGAAGGGAAATATTATTGCATTCGATTTCGATTCCTCGATGAGTGACCCAGAATGGGATGAGCTCTTCAATGAAAGAGTGCCTAAAATTACAGGATTACTAATGTCTTTCACTAGTACGAATGAGGTAGAAGCTGATAAAGTAGAATTTCCTATGGAAGATCTTACTTCGACATCAAAGAGCTTATAGCTGATTCCTAATCTATTGCCATTAGCAACTCTAAGGGCCTCTTTGGTTTTCTTAAAGTACTTGGTTGGGATAAGTTCTTCTTGGACACAATTGAGGTCTGCACCAGCATCAAAAGGGCAATAGTGTCTGAAATGAATGATTTGTTGACTACTAAAATAACCTAGTATGCCATCTCCTGATGGAAATTCTCGAGAGATAATTGATAAAGTCTCCTTGTTCAGTGTCATGATTTGGTTTTTCAACTTTTCTTTGTCCAGGAGGATCATCCATGGTAGAGAATTGTTGAAGGACAATCCGATCTAGTTCTTGCCTAGCTTTGATTTGTCAGATTTCTTCCTTAAGGAGTACTATTTCTGATTAAAGATCTTGAATAGTTACTACCTTTGGTTTTCTAGAAGGAAATCTGTTCAAAAATAAGTGAAATTATAGGTGTTTGCTATGTGAGGATGAGAAAAAATGTTGGAGGAAGATGTGAAGGGTCTATCTATATCTTTTTGAGTTGATCTAGATAATGTCTTTTTTGATCTGGATCTTGTATGTTGCTTATAACCTCTAGGAAAATATCTTGTTCTTTTGAGAGAACATTGACTTCAGGTTGGCTATTTTTGTCTTCTTGGTCAGACTGGGAGGATTCTAGGTCATCATCTTTGATTTGGTTAAGGTCCTGTTCGAACTCATCATCAGCACTATCGGAGTCCTCTTGTAGTAAGAGGTGTTGTATCTGGTTGAGCACTGATTCATCTAGATTGAGATTTCTAATTCTTTTGGCGAATTTGCAATATTTGGCAATATGACCAGGTCTGTCGCACCTGTAACATTTGCCATCATTGGGGGCAGGAAGAGCTGGCTTCTTCGCTGCACGTTGATGTTTTGGAGGAGAATAATTTGATTTCCTAAATTTAGGATTATGAGGCCTAGATGAGGAGGCTTACTTTTTAGGAGCCGAATTTCTATGGGATTTCTTTCTACATGGAGGTAGACCAAAGTGTTCGCAGAAACTTCCTAGGTCTCGGCGTGTCTGAGCTCTATCTTTTGCCAATTGTCTTAAGATCTTATCTTGACGACAGATCTTAAGGGAAACTTGCTGGATGAAGCTTGTAAGTTGACTGTAAGTGATCTGCTCATAAGAAATAATATCACCAGAGTACTGGTTTTGGAGCTCTTTTATGACTAAATCTCTAAGGGACTTAGGCAGGTCGTCTAGGAATTTTCTTTCCAGTAGAGAAGGTTACCATCAGGCCTTTTATAGATTCTGGTAAGAAAGGAGTCTTTATACCATCTAAAGTCACAAAGTGTTTTACACTTAAGGTTGTTGAGTATTTTAGAAGATCTTTCCCTAAAGATACTCGGACTTCCAATGAATGTTTTGATAATGGTGTAAATCAGGATATTGGTAGAGTCAGGGATGGTTTGTCCATCCTTAAAGATTGGTTCTCCATAAAGGTCGACGCGAAAACTATGAAATTTTTTTTGCTTGTCTCCCTCACTAAGATGGGTGTCTCACCAACCTTTTAACTTACCCGTAAACCCTGCTACTAGGACATGGGTATTAAGCTGGTCCGACCAGTTATGGGAGGTCCTGTAAGCAGTGCCAACCATTGTATCTGCTATAATTTGGATAGAATATTGTACTCAGAACAACCATCTATGTTCCATTCATAGATGTTATTGGTATCGTAGTTGTTCTGCATGATACTGGGTTTTTCTTCCAAGGCTACATCAGGATGGGTAGCTCTAGGGTAGCAAAGCTTTTGCAGCTTATGCCGGTTGGAAAATTTGACTTTGACGGGCCACCTCTAAAGGAACTTCTTCTCCATCTGGCAAACTATCGGACGAGTTATCTTCCTAAAGAACAGTGATAGCTGCAGAGGCCTTAGAAGAGGTTTCTCTCATTGGGGTATGAGGGACCAGAGTCTTCTCAATTTCCAAGATACTTCATTGGAGGTCAGAAAGTTAAGGGGAATCTTTTGAGTAGTGGGTTTGGAGTTCCTTAGCAAATATTGTAGGGATTTCATAAGGTTTAAATAGAGGAACCAAAGATGTGGAGGCCTCTGATGGTTTTGAAGGAGCAGGTGGAGTTGAGAACGGTCTTGAAAACAAATATTCACCAAGTGCTTGTAAATATTTGTTTGTATAATTGTTTTGTTCAAAAATGTTTTTGATATCTTTGTTGTTAACTGCTTCATTGTCGGGTTTTTTTAAAGAGACTACGACAATAGAGTTATCAGCATATGTTGTTTAAAATCCTTATGCCAGAGGTAGCTCAGAAGTGATCTCCCCGCCATTGCAAGTTTTCCAAACTTTTTGAACATTAACCGATTTAGAAAAAGGAAAATCTAACTGATGATAATCAGCATAGGCTTCAAACCGTTCAAAGAAATTAATATGCTTTTGGACAGAGTTTAAAAATTCATAATAAATTTCTTGAAGTCTCTTTCTTTCGTCATTTTGAAAATGCTTAAAAAACCAAGTTCTTTTCAAAATATTTCTCAGAGAGTAGAAATCTTTCCGAAGTGTTTCTTTATCAATTTGAAAATCTTGCATCAAAACTCCTAGTTCACCACCAAGGGATGAGTAAGTAGGGGATTGGAGTTGGTCATCATTAATCTCAGTTGCGGGAGGAGTTTCCACCGAATATGTGTCTTGAGGGATTCTTGATTCGAAGTTGACCGTATCAACTCTAGAGGGGAATGAAGAAACTGAATGTCAAGCAGTTTGAATTTCAGATTGTGCTGAATAGGCAGTAGAGACTCTTTGGCTAAGATATCTTTGGAATCAGATGGATGCTGCTCCACTTGAGAACTGTTGGATCTGAGAAACAGTAGTATTCTCTGGGTTTTGTGCTGGTGTTGCATCTTGCAGCACCCAATTTTGGGGTAGGTTTATCTGACTCCAAGAAATAGGTCTAGGAACTGATAAGTGAGATCTTTGCAAATCGGTTTGGAAAAGAATTGTTTCACCTTTATTTAAGGTTCTCATGGCTCCAGTATTGAAGGCTTAATTCATAGCCTTATATTGAATCCCATAGATAATGGCTACAAGGAGAGATCCAGATTTGGTCATGTAATTGGATGTCTTAACATTTAGGGTTAAAGAATCTAAGATATTTCTATCTCAAATAGACACTGTAAAATTTAGAAAGCAGTCAAAATAAATTGGACCACTACAAAGGCTGGTTTCAACCATTCCTAGGAGGGAATCATTGAAGTCTAAGAACCTTGAATCTCTAAGACAAAGGAGAAGTGAGGTGTCTAGACCTTCTCTAGAGAGGGGCTTAGCAGCAATTTGGACTAACTCGAAGTGGAGATAGTTGTACTTTCGTCTATATTTTTCTATAGACTTTGGATTTAGAAGTTTGATATCCTCGTGATCTGACTCAAGAGGAATAGTTTGTTCAATGGTTGAAATGTGATAGTCACTTTTGAAGGACCACTTTAAAGATTTGTAAATGGATGACTGGGGGTGTTTAGGGATTTTTCAGTCATCAATTGATTGCTCCAAATCAAAGAAGCTAATCTCTTCTTTGAGGTTGAAATTGGAGGAGATAGAAGAAGATGAGGTAACTGAGGAAGTAGAAGAGTTTTTAGAGAAGAGGAGAGGGGGTGGAAGAACGCCATAGCAAGATCTGCAAGAAAATAGTTAGAAAAAAAATAATAATAACTTTAATACTTCCTGTCCTTGGATCAAGAGACCATTAGGTCTTATAAATAAAAATATTCAAGTATTTAACTTAATAATATACGGAAGAGTTATATCTGGTAGTTAAGTTAATAAATTCTTGCTTCATTTTTTACTTAAAGGTTAGATCAGTCTTATTCCAAGAAATTCTTCATTCAGATGATCCAAAGGTTGTGAATAACCATCTGTAAGTCTACTAAGTTCTTTTCGGCAATCCAGCCATCGTTGCTTAGGGATACTACCTACAGTGTAGATGTGAAAAGATCACAGTACCGTCTTCATTTAGAACTTCTTATTACAAGATAGATCTTACCGATTTGTACAATTTGATTCAAGCTTACATAGTTTAAATTACAGATCTGACAGTGTTGTATAAAAGCAATTTAAACTCATAAATAATAATCTTTACTTCCCCCCATATATATATAAAAGGATATGACTACACATTTTTATTTTTATGGCAAATGAAAAAAAATTAGTTACAATTTTATTTTTCGTGAAGAAAAAGTATGAGATTTAAGCTATACATTTTTAAATGTGTAGCTAAACATAAACCCTTTAATTTTCATGTATCAAGAACTTGACTATAAATTTATTTTTTCATAGAAAATGAAAAAGATTCTTTTGCACTTATATATATTTCATGGCTAAAAATATGGATATTTAGCTACAATACACATATGTTTGTGGAAAATAATTCAATTGATAGCTATGAATTTTTCTATTTGTAATTGCATATGGGCATTATTCCCACTGCTGCAATCTATTTTACCGAAATTAGATAAAGTACGACTGATGAACTTTAAAAGATTAAATTATTGTACAAAGTCGCCACCTAATATTTTTATGAAAAATAAGGAAACCTTTCAGTTATTGATATGTATGACTCAAGTTTTAATCTGCGGAAAACCAGTTTAGATTCTAGGTAAGGGTTCAAATTATTCTGAACGAAAGGTGTTAGACACCCTTCAGAATCGACAAAATATTATTCTCGACTAGACTTAATCTATAAAAAAGGAGGAGATATTCGTAACTTGTAAGTATAAAATATGTCCAATTAAAAACTATAAATAAAAGAATAACATTAAATATGTATAAAAGAATATTAAATATATGAATAGTATACGAAAAATTCACATTGTTGTGAGGGAGAGAGGGGAGAGGGAGAGAGAGAGAGAAGTATATCTGTGAGGAAAAGTATTCTTTATGCAAAATTAAAAGTACTCTTTTAATTATATGAAAAGGAAGATTTTAATCATATGAAAAGAAAACTTACTCTTTTTCTTTTAACAAGAGGTATGTAAAGAAAACTTTCTTTATGTAATACTAGAAGAAAATATTTTTTATTGTTACAAAAATAAAAAGTATTTTTATTTTATTTTTTAAAAATTTTCATATTAAAAGAAAGTTATTCTTTTATTCACGTGAAAAGCAAAATATTTTCCTACTCATATGAAAAGAGAGTACTCTCAAACAATATTTTTTAGCTTAACGTACAGCTCGCTAATCTTATCGATATGCTAAAGAAAATGTAGTAACAAATGAATTTAAAAGGATAAAATGGTTGAGCTGTATTTTCATTAGGGGAAACATTACTTTGTTTATTTTATTTTATAGAGATGAGTTAAAAAATGATGAAAGAGTATATTGCGTTATTAAAATATTTTAATTCAAGAAAGTATATAACAAAAGGACTAACAAAAAATATTTGTCAATGCTAAGTAATCTTACAACAATGAGCTCCAGGAGTAATGGGAGACATGCAATGTTGTTGTCCTTTCATGGATCATGAACACAGTATCTGAGAAATTTTTCAATGGATTGTCTATGCATCGAGTGCACACCTTGTCTAGGAGGATCTGAAGGAGAGTTTTTGACAAAATTAATCGAGTGGGTATATGACAGTTGCACAAGGAAATAAAAAAATTGTTGCAGGTACTAATTCTGTTTCTACTTACTTCTCGAAGTTGAAAGAACTTTGGTGTAAGGATGATATGTTAGTTCCTGTCCTAAACTGTGGATGTGAGAAGTTGAAGGACTACATCAAGTACCTGAATCAACAGAGATTGCTACATTTCCTTAGTGGACTCAATGATTCTTATGATCAAGCTAGGAGGAAAATCCTCATGAAGTCAGTAGCACCTTCCCTTAGTCAGGACTATGCTATGATAATTCAGGATGAGAGTCAGCAAGCAGTTGCAACCAATGTAGCAGTTGTAGCTGCTGAGAAGATGGAGACAATGGCTATGCAGGCCAGGAGAGGCAGAGGTTTCAGACGAAGGAAATAGTTTGAACAATGTGAATACTGTAGGATGAAAGGACACTCAAAGGAGAATTATTATGAACTCATTAGTTACCCTCTAGGCTTCGAAAGAAGGTTTCATGGAAACATTAAATATGGAGATAGAAATCAACAGTATGGCTATAGTAACTTAGATGGATGGAGGAAAAGTGCAACAAATGCAGCTGGTTGGCAAAGAGAATCATTACCTGTTGTCAACAATGCAGCAACATCATCATCCAAATTCTCTGGAGGAGGACCATCAGATAATCAAGGGAAATACTTCAGAACTTTTTCTGATGAACAATATAAGCAAATTCTGGGCATGTTGAACAAGGATTCAAAAAAGTATCATGTAAACTTAGTAGGTACTACTACTAGTTTGATGTCTCAATTTCCTCAAGATGAATGGATTGATGATTTTAGAGCCACACATCATATTATTGCGAATTTGAAGTTGTTAAAGAACAGTGTCACTATAGGAACCTCTAAAAGGGATAAAGTGCATTTAGCTACAGCAGAGAAGACTGACATCACTCACACTGGGAATGTTGATTTGTTTGATAAGGAGACAGTGAAGGGTGTGTTATATGTTCCTTGAGTTTAGATTTAACCTGTTGTTAGTGTCAAAAGTGACTAAAGAGTTTACTTGCTTTGTCACCTTTTCCCCTAGTTGTGTGTTTTCGAACCACTACAATGGCAGGGTCAAGGAGATTGGTAAAGAGGAAGGAGGTTTATGTGTGATATATGGAAACTCAAGAGAAGGCATAAGTTCAAAAGAATTGAGGATGAAGACAGTATATATGACGAGCAATAATAAACATGTTACTAACAACAAAAAGGAGTACAACTTATGGCACATAAGGTTAGGACATCCATCAACATCAGTCATGAAGCATATTACGGAATTGAATAAGTGTACTATCACTACAGTAGATAATAATTGTCATGTGTGTCCTTTAGCAAAGTAGACTAGAATACAATTTCCAATCAGCACTTCCAGAGTTGATTCTTCTTTTCAGCTTGTACGCTTGGATCTTTAGGGCCCTTATAAGATGCCAACTTATGATAATAAATACTACTTCTTGGCCATTGTGGATGATTACACTAGATTTATTTAGATTTATCTCTTGCAATTAAAATCTGAAGTGATTGTTGTGTTAAAACAATTTTTGATGATGATTGGAAATTAGTTTGGAGAGATGATTAAAGTGCTTAGGTCTGATAGTGGCACTGAGTTTTTTAACTCACAGTGCAATGCCTTGTTACTTTCATTAGGGATAATTCATCAAAGTAGTTGTCCTTATATTTCACAACAGAATGGAACTGTGGAGAGGAAGCACAGGCATATCCTGAACATTGCAAGAGCCCTGAGATTTCAAGCAATGAAATCCTCTCAGATATTGGGGGTTATATGTGCAGGCTGTTATTACTTATTGAATAGACTACCCTATATTGTTATAGGAGGAGTTGTGCAATATGAGTTACTATATAACAAGAAGCTTACAATCACTCACTTGAGAGTGCTAGGTTGTCTTTGTTATGCCACCAACTTGATCAAGGGGGACAAGTTCAGTCAAAGAACAAAACCATCCATACTACTTGGTTTCTCAGAAGTGTAGAAGGGATAAATCCTTCTTGATATGGATTTCAAACATCTATTTGTTAGTCGATATTTTATCTTTAGGGAGACTGTATCCCCTTTTAGATCACAACATGCTTCATCACCTTTTCTAACTCACAGTCCAATTGATCTGGACCTTCTTTATTGTGATGATAAAGCTCACATACAACCTTCTACTGTGACTTCTTCACCTTCATTGAACTTGACTGATAGGTCATTAAGAGATACAAGGGAGGATGTTAATCAAGAGGGTTTGTCTGGCAATGACTTGAGTCCCACTGAAGTTATTGGCTCTATCTCATAATCAGACCATCCACCTGAGCATTCTCCTGTCAGAAGAAGATCCAACAGAACTCCTAGACCACCTATATGGATGAAAGACTATGTTGATAAGTGCAAACACAGTTGTAATACCAGCTCATATCCCATGTCTGATTATTTATCCTATGTTGGAACTTCAACTCAATACCAATGCTATCTTGGTCATTTTTCTTCTTTAGTTGAACCAAAAAAGTTCCAATAGGATGTCAAAATGACAGGTGGATTGACGCAATAAAGTTGGAAATAAAGGCACTAGAGGATAGCAATACATAGAAAGTTGTAGATCTTCATCCTGGAAAGAACACAGTAGGATCAAAATAGATATACAAGGTCAAATTTCAAGACAATGGAGAAGTGAAAAGATTCAAGGCTTGTTTGGTAGGTAAATGGTATAGTCAAAAGGAAGGTTTGGACTATCATGAGGCTTTTTCTCTAGTGGCCAAGATGGTCATAGACAGGTCTCTAATAGCCCTTGCAGCACCCAAAGGCTGGCAGCTTGTTATAACCCGTAAGATTCCCGGCACCTAGATGGCCTATTCGCACGTTGGTTAAGCATATTTGGAAGTCATACATGCTAGAGAAAGGCCCGGGAAAGGATCGGACGGGTAACCCGTCGAACCATCGCGGAAGGAGTCGAGATAGAGCCCCTCCGCGATGGCAACGTGTCACGGAGGTGGAGCCTCCGTCTTGGCTCCGTGACACGTTGGTCCTGTCCAGGCTTAAGTATATAAAGCCCCACTTCGGTTTATTTCCATTTAAAACATATGAAATTTCCAGAAAACGCAGAGGAACAGAGCGGAACGAAGAGGGTAAATATATTTTCATCCGATTACGCTGCCAAACGTAGTCCAAACCCAAATTAACCTCAGATACCGAGGTATTTAGCAGCAGAGAGCATTCCTACGGATTTAGTTTAGCGAAATACGGCCGACGAACCGTCGAGCTACCGGACTAAGGTAAGTGTAATTGCTCCAAACTAGTGTCTATGTGTTTCTAGCTGTGAAGTGAATACTTCTCCCTTCTGGACTTCTGGAAAATAGTGAGTTTTCAACTGTCTTTCGATAAGCCTAAGTTTAGGCTATAATTATATCGAAAGTGATGTCGTCCTTCAGAATAAAGTTTTATTTAGTACTGATTGATATATATATGAATGCAGTTGGGAGGAATAGCTGAAATACTGACCAAGCTACGCCGGTTAGTCGGGAAATCAGAAGTGAAGGTATGTAAAGCTAGTTTCCTCGGCAAGTTAGTAGTCTCGGTATAGTAAAGTAGTTTAAAGGCCAGTAGAATGTTCAAAAGTCGTGTGTTATGTTTATTACGAATGTTGGTACGATATTGGAAGCATCATGTTATGTATAGCATGAAACTTGCTAGCACGATATAAATTCTAATACAAGTGTTAGGAACTGTACAGCATGCCCAGTATGTGATTTAGTAAAGAATGTTAGGATATTATCGTATTCAGTTGAAACCTAGTAAAGTAATGTAAGTATCTGTAAGGTATCTCAGAAGTAGAATGATAGACTAAAATGAAGTTTAGAAAGCATGTTAGAAATAGTAAATCATGTTACTATAGAAACTCAGTTATACAGCATGGTTTCCAGTAGAAAAACTATATCTTGTTCAACATTAGACTCAGTACAGTATGGCAGAAGATTATATTTATATATACACACCATTATCAGTCTCAGCATGTATTAAATACATACATATCACTATCACTAGTTCAGCATAGAGTATGTACAGATACATTATCATCATTAGCTTCAGTATGTGGTATATGCAGATAGTATCACTAGTTGAGACCACTGTATTGTCTTGGGGTTGGATTACCTAGCATTCATGACCGCCCCAGGGTTAATAGCTGTATCGACTTGTCCGCCAAAGGGCGAGGATACGTCACTCTACGGAGTGGCATGCCGTCCCACAGAGGACGAAGATGGGATGTCGGCTTTCCCATATTGTGCCTTGGTCGGCCCTTATACACCCCCGTCGAGCGGGTACGCCCGGGGTGTTGATTTAGGAGTCCTTCGGACTCAGGTACAGTTATAGTCAGGGGCTCAGGGAGCCCAAGTGCATACCCAGGGGATTGGCAGGATGCTTATAGTTATTATAGTAGATGGGACGACCGGGGTAGGGGTATAGATTGCATGTTGATTGTACCTCCCGGCTTATGGGGGCTGGGTAAGGTTTGTGTGTGCTATTTATGTTATGTTATGTTATGCCATGTTACACTAGATATGAGTAGATCGACAGAAGAGCAAAACATCTCCAGGTATGACTCCTACTCCTCCCAGCATAGTTGAGAGTAGGCATAGCTTTACATTTTTGGTCAGTTTAGTCTATTCCTTCCTATTTCAGTTCCATCAGTTGTATTGTTGTTTTCAGATATTTCTTTCAGTTATTGTTTTAAATACTCAGTACTAGTGGTACTGACGCCTAGTGGGGCGCTACATTACTTGCCTGCAGGTACTCATAGACGAGTAGGCGATCGCTCATGATCCTAGCCAGCGTAGAGTCATCAGCTCCTGTCATCCGGAGCTTGATATTTCAGAGGTTTACATCATTTCCTTTTGTTGTACAGTACAGGTAGGTCGGGGCCCTGTCCCGACCATCTTGTCAGTATTCCTAGAGGCTTGCAGACTGTATATATGTCCCTGTGGTCAGTTGAGCCGGTCGTGTGAGGCCGTGCAGCATGTTATAGCTGTTTAACATTTCAGTTTATGTTGGTCGTGTGAGGCCTTATACAGTCAGTAGTGGTGACCTTGCCGGTCACGTAGTTATTCAGTATTCCATTGTTGATTTGCAGATAACTAGACAGCATTGTGGCCTTGTCGGCCCGCATAGGTTTCCCCTCAATTGAATTGTCTCTGGTCAGCTGTTAATATAGGTACAGAAGGCTATAGGCCAATGGGCCGGGGGCTGTATTTACAGCCGTTATATAGCCCTTTGTTTCCAGAAATATGAGTTAGAGCCAGCCAGGCGCCAGATGCGCCCAGGCTTAACAGTACAGCAGGTCAGGTCCTAGTAGGGCACCAGGTGCCAGTCATACCCCCCAAGGTGGGGCGTGACAAACTTGGTATCAAAGCAGGTCGTATCCCAGGGAGTCTGCAAGCCGTGCTAAGTAGAGTCCTGTCCATGGATGTGTTGTGCACCACATACTATGGGTAGAAGGCTACAAGGCATGATAGGATGGTTGTCTTTTATTCTAATTCAGTCGTGCTATAGAGCGGTACAGTATAGGGTTGATTTCCTAAAATCTTACCATATTCTTTGACTACAGATAATGTCAGACCAGCAACATCCTACCACAGGTCGGAGCTTAGACATTGCAGCAGGGGATGGCACCAGCAGGATGCCTCCCCCTCACTTGGAGACAGCCCGATCAGAGGGCCCTACAGAGGCTTCATCCCAGCCTCCTCAGCAGTCTCCACCACGTCAGGAGCCAGTTGGAGCGACAGTATCTTCAGCAGTCCCTATACCGATATCTTCCGACCAGGAGGTTAGGAGTGTTGTAGTTATGATAGCACAGATGATGGCTGCTCAGCGTCCGCAAATGCCATCCACAGTTGCAGAAGCATCAGGAGGGCCCGGTAGTTCGAGGGTCTGAGAGTTTTTAGCCCTGAACCCCCCACAGTTCACAGGCATAGACCGAACAGAGGACCCTCAGGATTTTCTGGACCAGATGTAGAGAATCTTCAGGGTTATCCATGCTACGCCTACTGAGTCAGTTGAGTTGGCCGCATTCCGGTTACGAGATATTGCGGTGTTATGGTATGAAAGCTGGGAGAGGTCCCGAGGGAGAGATGTTCCCCCTCCCACCTGGTCCAGCTTTTCGGGAGCTTTTCTGGATCACTATTTGCTGCGGGAGATTCGACAGGCCTGGGTAGACCAGTTCCTACATCTAGAACAAGGGGCCATGAATGTTCGGGAATATTCCTTGCGGTTTGATTCTTTGGCTCGATACGCACCAGCTTTTGTTGATACCATGGCATCCAGAGTGCACCGTTTTATTATGGGGTTGAACCCAGAATATGTTGAGACTTGTATCACGGCCACACTGCGAGAGGACATGGATATTTCTCGAATCCAGGCATTTGCCCAGAATATTGAGGGCATCAGACAGCGACATCGAGAGATCAGAAGGGTCAATCAAGAGCAGCGTCGCCGGGATAGGCCAGCTGAGTTGCAGAGAGAGGCTCGGGGAGGACCCAGGCCACGATTGTCAGACAGGCCGCCCAGGCCCCCGCCTCCGCCGCAGTCACAGGGAGGTAGATTCAGCCGTAGAGGGCAGTCAGGGGATGGTAGAGGTTCGCAGACGGCAGACTCACCATTACAGAGGAAGGCGGAGCAGAGTAGGTATACCCTACCACTTTGCCCTATATGTAGTCGACGTCATTCTGGAGCGTGCAGGTATGGTTCCATCGCATGCTATATTTGTGGCCAAGAAGGCCACTTGATGAGAGATTGCCCAGCCAGAGGTCGTGAGGACCGGGATAGACAGGATAGGGCATCAACGGGATCACGAGCTACAGCATCCTCGACTGGGCGCAGGCCCTCGGTTTCAGCAGGCAGGGGTCGGGGCAGATCAAGGGCCCCTAGTACAGGTGCGGGTCCGAGCCGCACATATGCCTTACCAGGGAGGCAAGATTCAGAGGCATCGCCTGATGTTGTGACAGGTACGCTAACTATCTGCTCACACCCTGCTTATGTGCTAATTGATCCAGGGTCTACTTTGTCCTATATTACTCCATTTGTGGCACGGAAGTTTAGTATTGTACCAGAATCATTACAGCAGCCCTTCCTAGTATCTACGCTCGTTGGTGACTCTATCACAGCTAGCCGAATTTACCGCGGGTGTACAGTAGAGGTTGCTGATCGTCAGACCACAATAGATTTGGTCGAGTTAGAAATGATAGACTTCGATGCCATAATGGGTATGGATTGGTTAGTACCATCTTTTGCTAATGTTGAATGTTGGACCAAAACGGTCCGATTCCACTTCCCGGGGGAGGCAGTACAGAAGTGGAAGGGCAGCACCGCGACGCCAAAAGGTAGGTTTATTTCCTACCTTCAGGCGAGAAAGTTGATATCTAAGGGGTGTATTTATCATCTGGTCAGAGTTCAGGATGTCCAAGCAGAATCTCCGACACTCCAGTCTGTCCCAGTGGTAAACGAATTCCCAGATGTATTTCCTGATGAGTTACCTGGTATTCCCCCAGAAAGGGAAATAGACTTCGCTATCGATTTGCTACCAGGCACTCAGCCAATATCAAAACCTCTTTACCGTATGGCTCCTGCAGAACTCAGAGAATTAAAGGAGCAGTTGAAAGACCTGTTAGATAAAGGTTTTATCAGGCCGAGTACTTCCCCGTGGGGTGCGCCAGTCTTGTTTGTGAGAAAGAAAGATGGCTCGCTCCGAATGTGTATAGATTATCGGCAGCTAAACAAGGTTACAGTAAAGAACAAGTATCCGCTTCCTAGAATTGATGACTTATTTGATCAGCTGCAGGGAGCCAGATACTTTTCTAAGATTGACTTGCGGTCCGGATATCACCAGGTCCGAGTACGTGAGAGGGATATTCCTAAGACAGCATTCAGGACCCGATATGGGTATTTTGAATTTCTAGTTATGTCCTTCGGACTAACGAATGCCCCAGCAGTCTTTATGGACCTGATGAACGGTATTTTCAGGCCTTTCCTGGACTTGTTCGTGATAGTATTCACTGATGATATTTTGGTGTATTCTCGCTCTGAAGCAGATCACCAGACTCACTTGCGGACAGTGCTCCAGATTCTCAGGGACCGCCAGTTGTATGCTAAGTTTTCGAAATGCGAATTCTGGCATAACTCAGTGGCCTTTTTAGGGCATATTGTCTCAGACGCTGGTATACAGGCAGACAAGCAGAAGATAGAAGCAGTTAAGTCATGGCCCAGGCCTACCACCCCGACTGAAGTTCGTAGCTTTCTGGGGTTGGCAGGATACTATCGGAGGTTTGTTGAGGGATTTTCAACCATTGCAGCACCTTTAACCAAATTGACACAGAAGGCAGCAAAGTTTCAGTGGACGGAGGCATGCGAGCAGAGTTTCCAGGAACTAAAAAATAGATTGACCTCCGCTCCAGTATTAGCATTGCTGGAAGGCACGGAAGGGTATTCAGTTTATTGTGATGCGTCAGGCATCGGGTTGGGTTGTGTGTTGATGCAGCATGGTAGAGTAATTGCATATGCTTCCAGACAGCTGAAAAAGCAAGAAAAGAATTACCCCACCCATGACCTAGAATTGGCCGCAGTAATTCATGCCTTGAAGATGTGGAGGCATTACCTGTACGGCGTCCATGTTGATATTTATACAGATCATAAGAGCTTGCAGTACATTTTCACTCAGAGGGAGTTGAATCTACAACAGCGCCGCTGGTTAGAGCTGTTAAAAGACTATGATGTGAGTATTCTATACCACCCCGGAAAAGCTAATGTAGTAGCAGATGCCCTGAGCCGAAAGTCAATGGGGAGCTTGGCGTATTTACGGCCTGAGAAACGGAAGTTAGCCAAAGAAATTCATCAGTTAGCTGGACTAGCCATTCGAGTAATGGAAACAGAAAATAATGGGGCCGTAATTCAGAATTCTGCAGTGTCGTCATTAATTGTAGAGGTAAAAGAACGACAGTATGTGGATCCTGATTTAGTCCAGCTCAGAGATAGAGTTCAAAAGGGTAAGGAGCCAGATTTTCAGATAACCGAGAATGGGGTGCTACGCTGTAAGGGCCGCCTCTGTGTCCCGAACGTCTCAGGCCTTAGTGGGCAGATTATGCACGAGGTACACTACGTTCGCTATTCCCTTCACCCAGGGGCGACAAAAATGTACCACGACATTAGAGACATCTACTGGTGGCCAGGTATGAAACCTGAAATAGCCGAATTTGTATCTAGGTGTGCTAACTGTCAGCAGGTGAAAGCCGAGCATCAGAAACCGGGTGGTTTGACTCAAGAGATAACGATACCTATGTGGAAATGGGAAGTGATAAACATGGATTTTGTAACAGGGTTACCCCGTACTAGATGCAGAAATGATTCCATTTGGGTAATAGTCGACTGGCTGACAAAATCAGCTCATTTCCTGCCAGTGAGGGCTACCTTCTCAGCTGAGGATTATGACGAATTATATATCAGAGAAATAGTTAGATTGCATGGAGTGCCGGCATCTATCATTTCAGATAGGGAGCACAGTTTACAACTAGATTCTGGCAGTCATTTCAGAAAGGCCTGGGGACGCAGATTAATTTAAGCACAGCATTTCATCCTTAGACAGACGGACAGGCTGAACGTACAATTCAGACGCTTGAAGATATGCTACGAGCGTGTGTGTTAGATTTTGGGGGTAGTTGGGATGAATATCTTTCGTTAATCGAATTTGCTTATAATAACAGCTACCATTCAGCTATTCAGATGGCGCCTTTCGAGGCATTGTACGGGCGAAAATGTAGATCGCCGGTGGGCTGGTTTGAAATAGGAGAATCAGCATTAGTTGGCCCAGACATTGTTCGGCAGTCCGAGGAAAAGATAAAGCTTATCCGAGAACGTTTGCTGACCGCTCAGAGCCGCCAGAAGTCATACGCAGATAGGCAGCGCAGAAATCTAGAATTTTCGGTGAACGACTGGGTATATCTGAAAGTGTCCCCGATGAAAGGGGTAATGAGGTTTGGCAAGAGAGGCAAACTTAGCCCAAGATTCATTGGGCCATATCAGATTCGGCGAAGAATAGGTCGCGTAGCATACGAGTTAAACTTGCCTCCAGAGTTAGCGTCGGTTCACCCAGTATTCCATGTTTCTATGTTAAGAAAGTTCGTAGGGGACCCTTCCACAGTAGTTCCAGTTCAGGATGTTCAGGTTACAGAAGAGTTAGCCTATGAAGAGGTTCCCGTAGCTATCTTAGACAGACAGATTCACAGGCTGAGAACTAAAGATGTTGCATCTGTCAAAGTATTGTGGCGTAACAGAAATCGGGAGGAAATGACGTGGGAGGCTGAAGAAGATATGAAAATCAGATACCCTCACCTATTTCAGGCCTAGTCAAACGACAGGTATGTCCGTATCATTACTTATACAGTATCTTATGATTGTATGTTTGAAAATGATAAAGAAGAAGTGATATTTAGTTTTCCAGTGAATCTTAGAATATTGTGTGCAGTGCCTGTGTTGGACTTTTCTGCATTTCAGGTTTTTGCGATAGTCCATATTACAGGGGAAACTCTGCCGAAATTTTTCTAGAAAGTAAAGTAAAGCAGTCCTCTAGATAATAGTGTACATTCAGGGACGAATGTTCCTAAGGGGGGGGAAATGTTATACCCCGTAGAATTTCCGGCACTTAGATGACCTATTCGCACGTTGGTTAAGCATATTTGAAGGCCATACGTGCTAGGGAAAGGCCCGGGAAAAGATCGGACGAGAAACCCGTCGAAACCATCGCGGGAGGAGCCGAGGCAGAGCCCCTCCGCGATGGTAGCGTGTCATGGAGGTGAGGCCTCCGCGATGGCTCCGTGACACGTTGCCCAGGTTCAGGCCCAAGTATATAAAGCCCCCACTTCGGTTGAAACTCATTTAACTCTTAGAAAAATTCCAGAAAGCGTAGTGAACAGAGGAAAATGAAGGAAAATTTAATATTTTCATCCGATTATGCTGCCAAACGCTGCCCAAACTCAAATTAATCCTAGATACCAAGGTATTTAGCAGCAGAGAGCATTTCTACGGAATTAGTTTCGCAAAATACGGCCGACGAATCGGCAAGCCACCGAACTAAAGTAAGTAGAATTGCTCTAAATTAATGTCTATGTGTTCCTAGCTGAGAAGTGAATACTTCTCCCTTCTGGGCCGCTAAAAAATAGCGAGTTTTCGACCGTCTTTCGATAAGCCTAAGTTTAGGCTATAAATTAAATCGAAAGTAACGTCGCTCTTTACAATAAAGTTGTATTTAGTATTGATTGACGTATTTATGAATGCAGTTGGGAGAAAATAGTTGAAGTACCGGCCGAGCCTCGTCCGACGGACGAATATTCAAAGATAAGGTATGTAAAGCTCGTTCCCTCAACAAGTTAACCAATATTGACATAGTATAGTAATTCACAGGCCAGTAGAATGTTCAGAAGTTAAGTGTTGCGTTATTGTGAATGTTGATCCTTAGAAGTATTAAATTACAACTTATGTAAGACTTACCAGTACGGTATAGATTCCAGTATAAGTGTTAGAAACTGCACAGCATGCTCAGTAGGTGATGTAATATGCCATGTTAAGACATTGTTGTGTTTAGCTGAAACCTCGCGAAGTAGTACAGTATCCGTGAAGCATTCCAGACCTAGAATAGTAACTAAACATGGTCTAGAAAGCGTGTTAGAAGTAGGAAATCATGTTAATACAGAAACTTAGTAAACAGCATAGTTTTCAGCAGAAACACCTTCTTGTATAACCTTTGCCCCAGTACAGTTTAACAGGAGGCTATATTTATATTTATACGTACCTGTTTCAGCATGTATCAAACACGTACAGATTACTATTATTAACTCAGTATGTGATTTATATGATACCTTACACCTGTTAGTCTTAGTTTATGAGATACACAGACAGCATGACTAGTTGAGACCATTGTATTGATTGGGGTTGGATTACCTAGCATCCCTGACCGCCCAGGGTTAATAGCTGTATCGACTCGTCCGCCAGAGGACGAGGATACGTCACTCTACGGAGTGATATGCCGTCCCGCAAGGGGACGAAGATGGGATGCCAGTTTCCCCATATTGTGCCTTGGTCGGCCCTTATACACCCCCGTCGAGCGGGTACGCCCGGGGTGTTGATTTGGAGTCCTTCAGACTCAGATACAGTTATAGTCAGGGGCTCAGCGAGCCCAAGTGCATACCCAGGGACCGGCAGGACGCTTACAACCACTATAGGAGATGGGATGACCGGGGTAGGGGCATAGACTCTGTGTTGATTGTACCTCCCGGCTTATGGGGGCCGGGTAAGGTTTGTGTATGCTGTGTTATGTTATGTATGTTATGCTATATTATATTAGACGTGAGTAGATTAATAGTAGAATGATACGCCTCCAGATATGACATCCACTCCTCCCAGTATGATTGAGAACAGGTACGACTTACATCATCAGACAGATAATCTAGCTCTTTCTATTTCAATTTTGTCAATTACATTGTTGATTTTCAGATATATTTTCAGTCATTGCTTTACATACTCAGTACCAGTGGTACTGACGCCCGGTGGGGCGCTGCATTACTTGCCTACAGGTACTCTTAGACGAGCAGGCGATTCTACGTGACTCCCTGTCAGCAGTTGAGTATTCAGCTCCAGTCATCCGGAGGCTGAATTTCAGAGGTGTAGTTCAGCTTCTTTTGTTGTATATAGTACGGGTAGGTCGGGGCCCTGTCCCGACCAGTTCTATTACTATTCCTAGAGGCTTGCAGTCTGTATATATTCCCTGTGGTCAGATGAACCGGTCGTGTGAGGCCGTGCAGTTGTTTAGTTGTCAGTATTCTTGCTTTTTGTTGTTTGGCCGTGTGGGGCCATAGTTATCAGTAGTGGTGACCTTGCCGGTCACGTAGCTTCTTGTTTTTGCATATTATGATTGAGTTGCAGATAACTAGACAGCATGGTGGCCTTGTCGGCCCGCATAGGTTTCCCCTCAATTGAATTGTCTCTGGTCAGCTGTTAATACAGGTACAAAAGGCTATAGGCCAATGTGCCGGGGGCTGTATTTACAGCCGTTATATAGCCCTTTGTTTCCAGAAATATGAGTTAGAGCCAGCCAGGCGCCAGATGCGCCCAGGCTTAACAGTCCAGCAGGTCAGGTCCTAGTAGGGCACCAGGTGCCAGTCATACCCCCCAAGGTGGGGCGTGACACGACGGAAGGATATGTCCGTAAGATAATAGTTATAATCTTAGCTGTGATATCAAAAGACAGGGAGATTATATGAATAAGATGGGTCCGACTGCAAGTCAGAAGAAGTATAGGTTGGAACTTGACTGGCAACCTTATTGACAGTGTAAGGCAGGTACCTTGAACCCCATAGCCCAGTTTAAGGAAGATGAAGGTGAAGAGCATGAATATAAGATTTTGAGGGTAAATCAGAATCACCCCTAGATTGATAGAACACCGTGTATTAAGGACTAAACCTTAGACGAACAGCTAAGAGACAGTAAGGTTGTAGTTTAGAATGTTGTGGTATGTCCGCCCAAGGAGAAGGTAAGAGGGTACCGAACCAGAGATTCCAATCTAGTGTGGCCCAGAGATAAGGTCCAACAGACAGTTACGAGCCTTAATAATGCCAAGTAAGGCCACAAGGTTCGGATGTTGACCCCACATTGTAAGAGTGGTGAAATTTCAAATAGCAGATCATAGCTAAAGTGAGGATATGAGATATCATTAGACCGTAGAAGCGGTATATCATGTGCAGTATGAAATTCAGTAAAGCATTTCAGAGATTACGTATCATCACAAAATTCAGTATGTATTGTACATAGTTGATGATATATATATGTACAGATAATAGATATGATGTGAGTAGTTGGCTATAGGGGTTACAGTCACACAGATTTTGGTTAGCTGCTAGGAAATATATACAGAACGTACTGCAGGACCCCTCACCAAAAGAGGGGGGGCATGTTAAGTGTGATTCACGTATGAAGCCATAGAAACTTTCTCGGTTCTCAGTCTATTGAGTTAACGGACTTACATGCTTGTTGCCAGATCTAGACTTAAGAAGCTCACAGGAGTTAGTAGCCTGAGTTATATGGTTGATGATACGGGCACGGTTAGACGGTCTAACGACCAGCTGGCACCTGTATTAGCAGGGAAGCATCCCTAAAGATCAGTAACATTGTCGCATGTGCCAGAACCAGAAATAGAGGTCGAATAGGTATACTTCAGGGGGTTAGCAATACCAGAATTTTTATAGTATGTTAAGTGGTCGTACATCATTTTCCCAGCCTTATAGGTGAAAGTCGGCCTTAGTCAACCTAGCAGCTACTATGTGGAACACCCCGCAGGTCAGCCAATCGTTTCAGTCAGACAAACCTGTGGGTACCCCAAGAAAGAGTCCATATCAGTAGTCAGTGACGGACTAGTACTTCAGCTGGTTCTCATAAGGTATTCAGATATAGAGCCCTAACAGGAGGCCAGTATTTACAGAATGGCTCATAAGACCGAGAAATTTCCAAGGACAGTAATATAAATCCAAGGGGGGTACGAATAAGGCGTAAGAAATTGGTAATGCCCTGCTAGCACAATGTTTACTAAGACAAGGAGATCGGTAGGTTCCCTATGAAGATCCAGGGATGGATCACCTGAGAGTAGGTTGGACCCAGCACAACACTACAATTGTTCAATTAGGAGGGCAAAATAGTTAGCTGTCCACAACCCCGCAGTTATGCATGAGCTACAGATGTCCGAGTAGGACATGTAGAGCATTGTTGGACTACTGCAGCATTCGGGTCATTTAACCCAGTTATTTAGTTGTTCAAGGTTATTCAGCCAGACTATTAGAGATCATGATCATTGTTAGGATCCTCTAATCAGATATGGACACATGGAGTGCAGATAGTCGTTCAGGTTATCTCAGCAACAAGTAGCCTTAGCATGCGGCCAGAAGGCCAGATAAGCTCTAGCTATACCAGTAGATTACTTGTCAGATTCTCCGGTATAATAAACCAGTATGACCGTCAGTTATATGTCAATTTTTCTAAATCTGAATTTTGGTTGAGTTCAGTAGCCTTTTTGATCACATTGTGTCAAAGGCTGGTGTACAGGTAGATACACAGAAAATCGAAGCAGTGAAGACATAGCCCATACCTACCACTCCGATCGAAGTACGCAATCCCTGCGGTTAGCCGGGTACTACAGAGGGTTTGTGGAAGGATCTTCCACCTTAGCAGCACCTCTGACTAAATTGACACAGAAGGCAGCAAGGTTCCAGCAGACTGAGGCGTGTGAGCAGAACTTCCAGGAGTTAAAAGACAGGTTAACATCAGCCCCAATGTTAGTATTGCCAGAAGGTATAGAGGGTTGATGCAGCATGGTAAAGTAGTAGCTTATGCTTTCAGGCAGTTGAAGAAACATGAAAAGAATTATCTTACCCATGACCTGGAGTTAACTACAGTAGTTTTTGACTTAAAGAGTGAATATTTTGTATCGCCCAGGAAGGGCTAATGTGGTAGCAGATGCCCCTAGCCGTAACTCTATGGGGAGTTGGCATACTTGCAGCCTGAACAACGAGAATTGACCCGAGAATTACACCAGTTAGCCGGTTTAGCCGTTCATACAGCAGAAACAAAGGACAACAGAGCGGTAATACAGAATGTCGCAGTGTTGTCTTTAGTGGTGGAAGTAAATGAACGGCAGTATGAAGACCCTAGTCGGGTTCAACTTGAACACAAGGTTCATCAAGGAGAGGTGACATATTTTCAGATAACCGGGGATGAAGTGTTGTGATGTAAAGGCCGCATTTGTGTTCCAGATATTTTGGGGCTTCGCCAGCAGATTATGAGCGAGGCACATTACGCCCGCTATTCTCTCCACCTAGGCGCGATGAAAATGTACCATGATATCAATGAAAACTACTGGTGGCTAGGTATGAAAAGAGAAATTGTTGAATTTGTAGCTCAGTGTCCTAACTGCCAACAGGTGAAAGCAGAACTTCAGAAACCAGGCGGTTTGACTCAGGACATAGTTGTGCCTCTCTGGAAATTGGAAGCAGTGAATATGGATTTTGTAGCAGGATTACGTCGTACCAGACACAGATATGACTCTATATGGGTTATAGTTGATAGATTGACAAAATCAGCTTATTTCCTGCCAGTAAGAGCTACTTTCTCGGCCGAAGATTATGCTGAGTTGTATATTCGGGAAACAGTCAGATTGCATGGAGTACCAGTATCCATTATTTCAGACAGAGGAGCACAGTTTACGGCTAGATTTTGGTAATCATTTCAGAGAGGTCTGGGAACGCAGATTAACTTGAGCACAACATTCCACCCTCAGACATACGGACAGGCTGAGCGCACTACTGAGACGCTCGAGGACATGCTACGAGCGTGTGTGCTAGATTTTGGAGATAGTTAGGACGAGCATTTTCCCCTAATCGAGTTTGCTTATAATAATAGCTACCACTCAGCTATTCAGATGGCGCCTTTCGAGGCATTATACGGGCGAAAATGCAAATCGTCGGTTGGCTGGTTTGAAATAGGAGAATCAGCGTTAGTTGGGCCAGACATTGTCCAGCAGTCAGAGGAAAAGGTAAAGCTTATCCGAGAACGTTTACTGACTGCATAGAGCCGCCAGAAATCATATGCAGATGTGCGGCGCAGAGACTTGGAGTTTGATGTGAATGACTGGGTATTTTTGAAAGTGTCTCCGATGAAAGGGGTGATGAGATTCGGCAAGAAAGGTAAGCTCAGCCCGAGGTTTGTTGGGCCATATCAGATTCGTAGAAGAATTGGCCAAGTGACGTATGAGTTGAACTTGCCGCCAAAATTAGAATCTGTTCATCCAGTCTTTCATGTATCCATGCTAAGGAAATGTTTGGGAGACCCGTCAAGAGCAGTTCCAGTCCAGGATATCCAGGTTACAGAAGAGCTGGCCTATGAAGAGGTTCCAGTAGCCATCCTAGACAGACAAATTCGTAGATTGAGAACTAAAGATATTGCGTCTGTCAAAGTATTATGGTGTAACAGGAACCGAGAGGAAATGACGTGGGAAGCTGAGGAAGATATGAAAGCTAGATATCCTCACTTATTCCAGGCCTAGTCAGGCGACAGGTATGTCCGTGTTATTACTTATGCGGTACCTTGTGGTTATGTATGTATAACTGAGAAAGATTGATGTTTAGGAACATTATAGTATTGTGTGGAGTACCTGCATTGGATTTTTCTGTGTTTCAGGATTTATGGGATAGTCCATATTATGGGGGAAACTCTGCCGAAATTTTTCTAGAAACAAGTTGAGTAAGTTGAGAAGTCCTCTAGATAGAAGGTTACATTCGAGGACGAATGTTCTTAGGGGGAGAGAATGTTATACCCCGTAAGATTCCCGGCACCTAGATGGCCGATTCGCACGTTGGTTAAGCATATTTGGAAGTCATACATGCTAGAGAAAGGCCCGGGAAAGGATCGGGCGGGTAACCCATCGAACCATCACGGAAGGAGCCGAGATAGAGCCCCTCCGCGATGGCAACGTGTCACGGAGGTGGAGCCTCCGCGTTGGCTCCGTGACACGTTGGCCCTGTCCAAGCTCAAGTATATAAAGCCCCACTTCGGTTTATTTCCATTTAAAACATATGAAATTTCCAGAAAACGCAGAGGAACAGAGGGGAACAAAGAGGGTAAATATATTTTCGTCCGATTACGCTGCCAAACGTAGTCCAAACCCAAATTAACCTCAGATACCGAGGTATTTAGCAGTAGAGAGCATTCCTACGGATTTAGTTTAGCGAAATACGGCCGACGAATCGTCGAGCTACCGGACTAAGGTAAGTGTAATTGCTCCAAACTAGTGTCTATGTGTTTCTAGCTGTGAAGTGAATACTTCTCCCTTCTGGACTTCTGGAAAATAGCGAGTTTTCAACTGTCTTTTGATAAGCCTAAGTTTAGGCTATAATTATATCGAATGTGATGTCGTCCTTCAGAATAAAGTTGTATTTAGTACTGATTGATATATATTTATGAATGCAGTTGGGAGGAATAGCTGAAATACTGACCAAGCTACGTCGGTTAGTCGGGAAATCAGAAGTGAAGGTATGTAAAGCTAGTTTCCTCGGCAAGTTAGTAGTCTCGGTATAGTAAAGTAGTTTAAAGGCCAGTAGAATGTTCAGAAGTCGTGTGTTATGTTTATTACGAATGTTGGTAAGATATTGGAAGCATCATGTTATGTATAGCATGAAACTTGCTAGCACGATATAAATTCTAATACAAGTGTTAGGAACTGTACAGCATGCCCAGTATGTGATTTAGTAAAGAATGTTAGGATATTATCGTATTCAGTTGAAACCTAGTAAAGTAATGTAAGTATCTGTAAGGTATCTTAGAAGTAGAATGACAGATTAAAATGAAGTTTAGAAAGCATGTTAGAAATAGTAAATCATGTTACTATAGAAACTCAGTTATACAGCATGGTTTCCAGCAGAAAAACTATATCTTGTTCAACATTAGACTCAGTACAGTATGGCAGAAGATTATATTTATATATACACACCATTATCAGTCTCAGCATGAATTAAATACATACATATCACTATCACTAGTTCAGCATACAGTATGTACAGATACATTATCATCATTAGCTTCAGTATGTGGTATATGCAGATAGTATCACTAGTTGAGACCGCTGTATTGTCTTGGGGTTGGATTACCTAGCATTCATGACCGCCCTAGGGTTAATAGTTGTATCAACTCATCTGCCAGAGGGCGAGGATACGTCACTCCACGGAGTGGCATGCCGTCCCACAGGGGACGAAGATGGGATGTCGGTTTTCCCATATTGTGCCTTGGTCGGCCCTTATACACCCCCGTCGAGCGGGTACACCCGGGGTGTTGATTCAGGAGTCCTCCGGACTCAGGTACAGTTATAGTCAGGGGCTCAGCGAGCCCAAGTGCATACCCAGGGGATTGGCAGGATGCTTATAGTTATTATAGGAGATGGGACGACCGGAGTAGGGGTATAGATTGCGTGCTGATTGTACCTCCCGGCTTATGGGGGCCGGGTAAGGTTTGTGTGTGCTATGTTATGTTATGTTATGTTATGCCATGTTACACTAGATACGAATAGATCGACAGAAGAGCAAAACATCTCCAGGTATGACTCCTACTCCTCCCAGCATGTTGAGAGTAGGCATAGCTTTACATTTTTAGTCAGTTTAGTCTATTCCTTCCTATTTCAGTTCCATCAGTTGAATTGTTGTTTTCAGATATTTTGTTTCAGTTATTGTTTTACATACTCAGTACCAGTGGTACTGACGCCCAGTAGGGCGCTGCATTACTTGCCTGTAGGTACTCATAGACGAGGAGGCGATCCCTCGTGATCCTAGCCAGCGTAGAGTCATCAGCTCCTATCATCCGGAGCTTGATATTTCAGAGGTTTACATAATTTCCTTTTGTTGTATAGTACGGGTAGGTCGGGGCCCTGTCCCGACCATCTTGTCAGTATTCCTAAAGGCTTGCAGACTATATATATATCCCTGTGGTCAGTTGAGCCGGTCGTGTGAGGCCGTGCAGTATGTTATAGCTGTTTAGCATTTCAGTTTATGTTGGCCGTGTGAGGCCTTATCCAGTCAGTAGTGGTGACCTTGTCGGTCACGTAGTTATTCAGTATTCCATTGTTGAGTTGCAGATAACTAGGCAGCATGGTGGCCTTGTCGGCCCACATAGGTTTCTTGTTACGAGTGTGTTTCTGGTTAGCTGCTATTACAGGTACAGGTGGCTATAGGCCTAGTCGGCCGAAGGCTGTATTTACAGCCGTTATATAGCCCGTTGTTTCGCTGAATCTGAGTTAGAGCCAGACAGGCACCAGATGTACTTAGGCTTAGTAGTCTAACAGTTCAGGTCCTAGTAGAGCACCAGGTACCAGTCATACCCCCCAAGGCGGGGTGTGACACAGCTATTCCAAATGGATGCTTTTAAATGCCTTCCTCTAAGGTGATTTATCTGAGGAGGTTTACATGGAACTTTCTGAAGGTTTAAGAAGTTAGGGGGAGCATAAGGTTTGTAGGCTGTTGAAGTCTTTATATGGCCTCAAACAAACATTAGGCAATGAAACATAAAGTTGACTGAGGCACTAATACACATTGGATTTACCCAGAGTAACCATGATTACTCTTTATTCACTAAAAAGGATGGTGAGGATCTGGTATTCATCTTGGTATATGTGTATGACCTACTGATCACTAGTAGTAATAGCTTCCTAATCAAGGCTACGAAAGAGGAGCTACACAAGTAGAAATCAAAGATTTGGGTGAGCTTAACTATTTTTTGGGAATAGAGGTGATAAGATCTAAAGCAGGGATACTGTTAAATCAGAGAAAGTATGTGTTAGATCTGATCCCAGGGATGGGATTTAGTGAAGCAAATCCTTCACCAACACCATTAGAGACCAATGACATACTGACTACAATAGAATTTGATGAAGCAACAGAAAGTTATGATGATGCTCCACTGGAAGATGTCAGTTCTTATCAAAGGCTAATGGGAAAGCTGTTGTATGTGACTATGACCAGGCCAGATGTGAGTTACACCGTCCAGACATTAAGCCAATTTATGCAAACACCAAAATAGTCTCATTGGGAGGAAACTATTAGAGTGGTAAGATATTTGAAGATGACACCTGGACAAGGCATTCTTATGAGTTCATCACCTAGTCAAGAGCTTACATGTTGGTGTGATTCTCATTGGGCATCATTCCCAAATACTAGGAGATCTGTGACTGAGTACTTAGTCAAATTTGGAAGCTCTTTGATATCTTTTAAATTGAAAAAACAACAAACTATGTCAGGAAGCTCTATGGAGGCAGAGTACAGGAGCATGGCTACAGCAATGGCTGAAATTACATGGCTGATAGGTTTGTTTGAAGAAATGGGAGTTGCAATAACACAACTAGCGCAATCATAAGTGACAGCAAGGCTGCGATACTTATTGCACCCAATCCTATCTTTCATGAACGTACAAAATATATTAAAATAGATTATCATTTCATTCGACACAAGATCAAGGGAGGAGTAACTAAAGCAGTTTTTGTGGGAACTGGAGATCAGCAAGAAAATTTGTTAACTAAAGGACTAAGCAAGATAAAGTATTCCCATTTGATGGGCAAGCTAGGAGTGCTTAACATTTTGCACCCTTCAGATTAAGGGGGACTGTTAGCTTTAATTGGAGTTAGTTTGTTAATATTTTTAAGATGTAGTTAGTCAGTTAGTTAATATGTATTTAGTTGATCAGTTAGTTAGTGGGTTGGTTCACAGCTGGCAATCAGTTAGTGGAATAGTGTACAACTGGCAATATTAGCTTAGTTGCTAGATAGTTTTTTTTGTGTATGTGTATATATACACACACACACACTGTAACTAATAATCTGATGAACATACTCTACATTTTTTCTGAAATACAAAGAGGTTTCTCTCTCTGCTTGTAAGATCACCATTGTCGATGTATAGGAATTTGGAGGTTACTGTTAGTTTTAATAAACTTAAAATAAAATTTCGTCTTTTATCAGGGGGAGGCATCAAAAACCAACAAAAAGATTTTTTTCATTAGCCACATTTATTTTGTTATGTATGTATGTACAACTTTATTAATTTTTTGCAACTTAAAATAAAATTCCGTCTTTTATTATGGGAAGGCCTCAAAAACCGATGAAATATTTTTCATTTGCCATATTTATTTTATTTTCTGCACGGACGTACTATACGATTCTGTATCATGAACTATGCTTGCTCATATGCCACAACCTATATTTGTGCTGCTTGTTGATGAAGTGCCCACCCTCGTGGCACTGCAAACTATCAACTTTGTAAATCCATACATGGAGAGTTCCATAACGGTGAATATGAGTCATTTTTCACACTCAAGAAGCGAAAATTGAAATATCGAACAAAGCAATAAAGTGAGAGTATATGATCCAGTCTTACTTGTAAGAGGAGAAAAGAAACGAGGAAATTGTGATCAAGAAAATATTTTTATTTATATGAAAAATGTTCAAAGACAAAGGATGAACGATAAGAGAGCAAAACAAAGGGGATAGTAATGTTGTGGGGGGAGAATGTGAGAATTGAGGAGGTGGAATTGTGGAGAGAGATGAGAAAATTTTTTGAGAGTGAAATATATATATATTCTCTCTTCTGAGATATAGAATATGGATGATTTTTATAGAGAATAACTACTTGTAGAAGAGAGGAGTTAGGGAGGGGTGTGTCCGTGGTAAGGGAAGAAATAAGAGAGGGGAGAGAGAGAGTTTGAGAGGAAAGAAAGAGGAGAAAATGTCATGATCCAAATAGACAGGCCGTGCGGGCATCTATATGACTCTGTTCAATAGGAGAACCCTTACAACATTTCTATCAATTGGACAAGAAAATAATTTCTAACATTTCCATTACTTCTCGTTAACTACTAAGAATTACCCAAAAAAATAACACAAGATTTATCTAACATGACTCTCTCAAGATCTAGTATAGACAGGTACAAAAGCTCTATTTGAATACTTGACAAACAAAATGACCCAGCTTCGTTTGGAAAGAGGAAAACTGAAGCTGGTGCTGAGTACTCTACACCAATCCAAGAACTTCAACCTGCCACATCCTACACCCAAAAGAAAAAAGTATAGCAAGATAGTATCAATACATACATGTACTGATAGGCATCATTGGCCAACTAGGGTTAGTTGACACAACAACATAAAATCAATAATACTAAATTCATCTATTACTTCATTTATGTAACATCCCACTAAGTTTAATCCCTACAGTATTATTTCTTATGACCCATCAAGGTTCACCTAATTATCCTATACTTTGGTCGTTAATTAGCCTATCAGTCTGCCTCTTTCTATTTCCGCCGCAGCGAAAGCTTAGGCCACTATAGAGATCCCGTTGTCATGGCGATGTGTTTGCTGCAGTGCTACCCCATCCAGAAAGTAATCAATTTCTCTTAATACAGTTCTGTTTTATCTCGTCATATAAACTTATAGCTCAACTGACCCTCTTACCATTTCACTATGAATGACCAAGTTTGTTCTACCTTTTATTAACCTATTTAGTTATCTATAGGGTTTTCCAGCTCTCCTTAGTGTCGTACATCTAATAATAACGTCTATTTGTTGTCTCACAATATTGCACTCTCTTCCATTCAAACCCGGCATACTATCACTAATAGCCCATAAAATCAATTTAAAACAAGAAAATCAAATGCAGTCACGGACTACCATCTCAAGTACACACACAAAAGTCATCAAAATGATAAGAGAGAGTCAATTTCTTCAACAGTAAACTATATGCACATACCTGATCTCATACCACGAAACGTCATAAGATATCATACCTGAATTGGATAGCCATAATGATATTTCACACCTGTTCCTCACCTCAACTCGATTCATGTCGGTATATCCTGTATCACACTGGTATATTAGTTACCTTCCTGTATCTGCAGTCGTATGTATATCAACCATACCCGCATAATTTCTGTGTCACAATCATACCATCGGTGATATGTCAGGCACACGCCTCCGTCATATCATTGTACACATATGCCAGAGGGTCTTATGCTTGCTCTTCCAGTCATGACCTATAGAGGACTCTAGAAATCCATGTACTGTACACCCAGCCGTATGAACATTCATCATACTTGTATGTGTACTCACTCGTACGCCCAGCCGCATAGTCCTTTAGCCATACCTATCTATGTACTCACTCATACCGCTCACCCGAATGCTCACCTCGGTTACGAGCCACTCGTGTATCTAATTCTTTTTTAAAATTTAATTATAGTAACTTGTTCATCTGAGTTCCTTAACTTCGTCCATAGGCCTCTCAGTTACCATCATATCGATAACTTTCCTTCCATATTATCTGTCATCTCCGTCAGACATTCATTTGATGTCAATTCCCCCCTCAATCTCGGGACACATAATGCAACACAACATGTAATAGATCATCACACGACAAGAATTATACATTCACATAACAAGCACAATAACATGAATTTAAATCTACCTTTGTCCGAACAATAGTAATAACATTTAATTCAGCATGTTATAAGATTTCGGACTTGGCCCGCTCACTGGTTTGGGCTCCGCTGCGGCGGCATTACTGCTATTACAGCGATCTCGCTGCAGCAGTATACTACCCACCGCAGCGGTAGTACTGGCAGTACTGTGACCAGTCTTTATTTCAGTTTCTTCCACATTTTAGTTTCTTTATGCTCACCATAATGAAAAATGTTATAACAAGCTTACATCAACAATTAACTTACTACAGTGTCACCATTAATGCAGTCAACAATCATCATTCAGAAAATATAATATTGATCACAGAACATTCAAGTCATTATGTAAGAGATTACTATCATACGTAACTCGCTTCATCTCACGATCCAATATAGTTATAACTTATTAATCAGTCTGTTAATCGCAGCTCCTACACAGAGTCTACGTGATTTTACATGTCTAAGGTTTCGATTCAAAGAAGGAAGAAGTCCATATTTATATATACCCGAGAATATTCTGTCAACGACACCTGAAAGTTAACCTCCTCAACAATGTTTGATTTCAGTGCATATCCTAGAACATGAGCCCATTTATTTTTTGAAATATCTCCTCAAGGGTTTTCCTCATTATGAGCTTTCATCACCCCTCTTCTAATACGCTTGTTCTTAGATTTTTAATAATTCCAATTAATAGACTATAACATAGTTAAAATACATTTGTACTCATTGAAAGCATATAAATCATACGAAAAAAATGTTTAGCTAACGAAAGTTAAAGCGAGTAAACCATAGCCTACCTGGGCGTCAAGCTATTATCCCGATCGTCCTCGACGACTGCGACTATTCCATTCGTTTGATTTCTTCGCGAGAGCTCCTAGTTATGGAGATTGATTCTACCCTTTGAATCCTCTTGTTTTTCTCCAAAAGTCTACTTTCTATTTTTAGATGTTTTTAATAAGTTTTCTTCAAGGACTAGGTTTTTAATATCCAAATCAGAACGGGATTTGCGGATTTCTAGTTTGTGTGGTCCGTTGCAGCGGACACCCCTCCGCTATAGTGGTTACGCTGTGGTGAAAATCTTCCCGCCGCGGCAGACATTCGCTTGGGTCTGCCCGACCTCGACTAAGCTCATTCAAATTTATTGTCTCTGCGTCCTTCATTTCTCACGAATTTATCGCGAATTTTTAAAAATTTTAATTCACCTATTTTTATGTTGTCGGAATGTTATAACGGCTAGATGGGTCGTTACAGTAAAATTCAAAAAGGTTAAAAAAAAGAGTGAGGCCCATAGAGAAAAAAAGGAATAGAGAAAAGATATTTGATGAGAAAGGGGTTGACATTTAAAAATAAAAGAAACTAAAAATACAGTGTGAAAGATAAAGAATATATATATATATATAAAATTTAAAAAGTAGCCTTTTAAAAGCTGAATATAAAAAAATATCTCTGTAATTACAAAAATAGAATTGATGCTTGAAAAATATATTGTGCAGTAAAAGATTAAAATTATAGTTTGTGATGTGTATGTGAAAATACTAGTAACGAATAAGTATTTATCCAAATATAGTTTTTGATGTGTGTGTGTGTGTGTATATATTCAATTTAAAAAGTAGCCTTTTGAAAGCTAAATATAAAAAAATGTCTACGCAATTACGAAAATATAATTGATGCTTGAAAAATATATTGTGCAGTAAAAGATTAAAATTATAGTTTGTGATATGTATGTGAAAATAGTAGTAACGAATAAGTATTTATCAAAATAAATGATGGTGATGATGATGGTGATGGTGATGATGATGAGGGCTTGAATTGTATTTTGCCTAAAGGATAGATATAGAAGAATATTTGAGAGTTAAAACAAACTAGGAGAGAGGCTATTTGTGTGGAGAAAAATAAGGGAGGACAGAATGTATCAAATTGAGGGCAACATCTACCTGTGAAAGAAAAAAAGAAGAAATGAGAGGAGAAGGATTTAAGGGGAAGAAAAATCAACAAAAGGAAAAAGGAGTGGATCTGCCGGTCACTCAAATGTCACCTTTTGAAAATGTGATAAGATCTTGATTTGATATATTTTAATTTTTTACTCTATGCATGTAATGAATTGTTCAGACTTTCTGAATTGACGGACTATGTAAAAAATATAATAATGGATGTAATAAAATATAAGTATAAATATTAAATATAATTATATATATACATACACACACATATATATATATATAGTGTTCTAAAAATAAAATTATAATGCTTGTGTTGTATATAAGTAAATAACAATGAAAATTAATGATTATCGAAAATGTACACGGACAATAAATTAATAAAAAGTCTCAAAAATTTTATGAGATTAAAATGATTATAAATGAATAGTAAAAGTAAAAAGATGACTATAAATGAAATAAGAATTCTAAAGTGAAGATAATCATTAATAAATTATTAAAAACTAAAATAATAAAAATAAAATAACAAAATTATATCATAAGGATAATTTATCAATAAATTATTTAAAAAATAAAAAAAGTGTAAAAATTATATTTTATGCAATTTAATGATTAAGAAGTCTGACGAAGTTAATTTTTTAACATGGAGAGTCAAAATTGGGTGTCAACAGCCACGAGACTAACCTATAAAATTTAAATTATTGTAGCAAATTAATATGATTTTTTTTGCAATAATACAATACCTTTTGGCTATAATATGGAGATAGCTATCAATATTATTTGTCGTGGCAAAAGAATAAAATAACTTGCTATAAGTATGTCGTTTGTGGCAAGCACATTTTACCATCATGGATACAACAAAAATATCTCATAGTTAAGCCTGGACAAAGAGCCGAGCCAGCTCAGAGCTCGGCTCGGCTCACATGTATTTAGCTCGGCTCGACTCAGCTCGTTTTTAAAAAAAAGCTTGGTTCGGCTCGACTCGATTTCAATTAAATTTTGGCTCGACTTGATTTTAATTAAATTTTGGCTCGGCTCGGTTGGCTTGATTTAAGAAATAATATCCTTTTATTAAGCTCAATTATGAAGTATGTTAGAAATTTAACTTAAAATATTATACTAATTTAATATTATATAATTAATATTTATTCAATGTTAGTAAATTTTTAATCACAATGCAACTTAAGCCTACTATATCAGTATGCGTGTTCATAGTTCGATTTGGGTCGACTTTTTATTATAATCAAAATCAAATCAAATCAAATTTTTAATTATTAAAATCAAGTCAAATCAAACATAATGCATATTCATCAATTTGGTTGTTGTCAGATGTGGTTATGGTTTTTTCAAGTTTTAAAAGATCTAATATTATTCGTCTCTTTATTTTTCTTCCTACAATTACAAAAAAAAAAAAAAGTTATTTGTCAACTTATAATCCTTTGATATCCTTTTATTAAGGTGGTATAATTTCTTTGAATTATTCAGAAAATGTCTTGAGATCTATAAGTATTAATTAGGTAAATAAAATTTACAAAAAATATAAAAAAGTCAACATAAAAAAAAGTCGGCTCGACTCGGCTCGAGCTCGGTCAAAATGTAGAAAAGATCGATTGAGCTCGGCTCGATTCGACTCGGCTCAGTACTATGTAAAGCTCGGCTCGGCACAGTATACATTTGGCTCGCTCGGCTCGATCTCCCACGCCTACTCATAGTTATAAGTATTAATCCTTAGCCACCGACCATTTAAAATCTATAGCTAACTTTTAATTACACTACATCGTGCTACAGATACTACAAAAAAATTTTTATTTAACTATAACGTATTCTGTAACTATATATGCATTTTATTGTAGTGCAAATATCATAATAAATTAAATAAAAAACTAATAGATTAAATAAAAACTTTTAAACATAATCATCTAACAATTTAAAATTCATAATTTCTTTCTAAATTCTTATATTATTATATAAATATATTATTTAAAATATTATTTATACTAATTTTAAAATTTTATTCTTATAAATATGATCAACATGCGAGTACACCAAAAGTAGTATATATTAAATATATATATATACGTATATATAAAAACTAACAGGTTCCTCTTTCATTTTTCTCCCTATCAGCATACTTTTGAAGATTTTCACCGTGTAACTTGCCATACCTGAACTCATCAAATATTTCAACTCCCATATCTATATAAAAGTCATATGACTTCTTATTCCAAACTGCTACTATTCCCTCCACCGATGCGAACCCGTTGTTAGCAGCAATGGACGCAACAGTGCCGAACAACAATCTCCCCATTCCCAACTTTCTGTAACTTTCCCTTAAGTAAAGGCTCTCAAAATAGACCCCAGGTTTGTCGTAGAATCCCGAATAATTCGCGTAAAAGAAAGCATATCCCCCGATGAATACATCAGATTTATCGCTCCCATCATCATATTTGGACCGGAATTCCTCTGCCTGTGCCTCCACAACTGGGAATTTAAGGTGGAACGTTGTAAGGACGGGCATGAACCCCTCGTCCGCGGTATTCTTGGGTTCGGCAAAAGGGGTTGGGGAGACTTCGAGTAGAAGTACGGATGGCCCGTAGAAAAGAGGAAGAGGGTTTTTTTCTTTGAAAAGCAAGTCCGCTAAGGAGGACTCGGCGACCTTGAATAAATGAGTGGTGTTGTGGTATGCATGCATTTGGTAGAGCATTTGGTATATATGGTACACATCAGATTTCGTAGCGAGACGAACTCTAGTATAGATCTTTCCGGTGATCATAACATTGCTTTCCGATGAGGAGTTGGTGGTTATTGTTTGAGATACAGCTGAAGCCATGTTTGATCGGTTAAGAAACTGGGGGCAAAAAGAGTGGGAAATGTTGAAATAAATAGGAAGAACGTTTTGTTTGAAAAGCTCTTATGATATAATGGATATTTATAGTGTATTAGTGTGTGAGGTGGTCCTTTTTACTCTTTACTAGTATAGTGACCCGCGGAAAGCGTAATGTGATCTTACTATTTCAGCATATTAAAATTAATATATCATTTTAATATTAAATTATATTATTAATTATCTAATATTATTGCATAATAAAATATTTTTTTATTAACCTGTCACTTGATTATATATCTTTATCAATCACTTGACTTTTTAATTTTTTTTAACCCGTGTAATATTTATTTTATATAAAAGAAAATTTATGTTTCAAAAATAATAGAGTGTAAAAAATCCCTTTTGTGAATATTTAATGTCAACAACAATAATAAAATGTTTTGTTCTTTGAAAATTTTTGATAATTCATATCAATTTTTACTTAAATTTATTAAGACTTTTGTTTTAAATTTTCAATATCAGATTAGATATTACTATCATGAACATGATGTTAATTTTGATGACATACATCAATTATAAACAGTCATGAGTTAAATACAATATTATGATATTGAAAATGATTGTATTAAAATATAGTTCATGATTCTTTCACACGCAAAACATAAAAAATAAAAAATTATTCTAAAAAAATAAATAGATTACATACAACTAAATAGGTTAGCTTAGAGTTCAATTAATGTGGGTACGAAAAAAAAACTCAAATAGAAAATAACAAAAATAAATCATAGATTTTCCCTCCTTTCATAAATCATCTGCAACAAAATGAGAAATTAAAAATCCCCATAAAACACTATTCAAATAATTGCTTGCAATCTATATATCCATCATTCTTAACATAATTTTTTTAAATATTATTTTTTTTTAATAAAAGGACTTACGATATGATTTCTCCAGAAATATCAGCAAAAGTTCTTCAAAACTTAAACATCGAATACAGGAAATAAAATTCTACGTTAGAATTTATCAAAGAACAAACTTCATTACAATTGCCCGTTTAGTGACTTAGATAATCATTTAATATTTACACAAAAATATAGGGAAGACATAAAGAACACGTTTTACAACCTTATTCTTCACAATACTAATTAAAAGATGATTTCTATGTTAGTAAAATAGTCATATTCATCATATCACAAACTAGTACTATAATTTTGATATATATATATAGAAAAAGAAAACTATACATGAACCCACTTTCCCATTGAAACTTCTTTCTTTGATAACTTGATATTCCTCAGGAAGATAGTAGTAATTTTGAAGAAAAGGTCCACAACTCCGTGAATTTGCAAATGTATTATTCATGCATGCATATGTCAAGTGCAGTTGAGAAAGTATAGTAAATGTAGGTGTGTGTGTGTGATCGTGGGGAGATAATTGGTAAATGGGAGAAATTGGTTGGTGGTTTTTAAATCTTCTTTTTTGTCTTTTTTTTTTTTTTAAAAAAAATTAATACACATTGAAACAAAAAACTGTCCGTAAATCAAATTTAAAAACTGTCCCATCTTTTCATATTCAATATTAATATGTTTTTCTTTTCAATTTGTTTTTATTTCCTCAGAGTTATCATGTGATTTTTCTTATAATGCTTTAACTTGGCTTAATGTGAGGACTTGATCATATGACACACACACACATGTATATAAGTATTATTTTATTTAAATTAGTATTATTTAATATATCAAACCAAATCATTCCATCTATTCTTCCTGTGGTGTAAGTCAAGAAAGGTATGAAATTTAAGAATATTTTTAGGATGGGAGGAGTTGCAACCCTTCCGCTCAATTCATAGCAGCAGCAGGTAGAAGAGCTGATAAATGGCCATGTTTGCCTTGAGATACACTGATCAAAGTTTTCAATATTCTTATTTAATAGTCGTTGAGTCTTTCAATATGACATCAATCGTCGTTGTCGCTCGAGTCTAGGTTGGATTTCCTGCCAAGTTGTAGCACATTCAGCAATTATAATAAGAAAATGGAGAAGAGCTCCATTGAGAATCTAAAAGTGGATGAATGCAACATATAACCTAGAACAACCATCAAAATATATCAACTTTTCTGAAATAACAACAATATTCAGAATTTGAAGATTCCTAAAGATATAATTAAAAGCACCTGGCACAAAAAGGTTATCATCAGCCTTGAAAGAAACCAATAATCATGTTAGCTTCAAATCATATGTAGAAGAAGTAATCACTGAGAAACAAAAGGATGATGCAGGAACTTAGAATTACTTCAAGTGACTGATATGACTGACATCTTATACAACTAAGTTTTGACCTTAAGTTGCAGGACTTGTGTATTAGCCAAGTTCTAAAAGAGAGATAAAACTGTAAATGACATTGGTATTTGGTAAAGCACTCACTTTTTTAAGATAAAATTATTGTCTGGAGAATTTGTGCGTATAGTTATCGTTGATGTATAGTCAGTATATATATATAAGTTATCGTCTTCTTCGAATATAGTAATAAAGTAGCCTTATTCTTCCGTTAATACGATTACAGTTGAGAAGGGCAGTTGAACACGAGCCGAAACTTGCCAGTTAATCGGTAAACAGCGAACGAGGTATGTTAAAGCATTTTCTTTCGGCAAGTTAGTTTCTTCAGTATAGTAGTCCAGTATGAATCCCAATAAAGCATGTCAGGAGTATGTTATCATGTCTAGTTGTCGTTGTCAGTCGAGGCTCGTAATTTGTATTGTTTTGGGCTGGTTTACACCTGTATAGCTTTCGCGACCACCCCAGGGTTAATAGTTGTGTCGTCGCCCGCTAGGGGCGAGGATACATCGCTCTACGGAGCGGCATGCCGTCCGCAAGGGACGAAGATGGGGATCCAGATCCTCATATGCCGTGGTTGTCCTTATACACACCTCCGCCAAGCGTTTACGCCTGGGGTGTAGATATCAGGAGTCCTCTGAACTCAGACACAGCTACAGTCAGGGGCCGAGTGGGTCAGTTGCAGACCCAGGGGATCGGTAGGACGCTTATAGCTGGTAGTTGACTCAGTATGACCTGGATAGGGGTATATAGATTGAGGTGTACTCACTAGGGCTAATAGGGGCTCAGGTGGGTTATTCTGTGTTGATTGTACCTTTCGGCTTATGGGGGGGCAAGTAAGGTTTATGTTTGCTTTAGTTACTGATAGTTAGAAAGTAAGACGCCTCGTTTGTCAGGTATGACCCCTACCCTCCTTATTACAGTTATATTTAAGCCTGATATCACTACTTCAGTCATCTTCAGTCCGTTTTTTTTACTTCAGTTATTGTCAATTCTACTTCCTTACTTTCAGTTATTTAAAGTTACTGCCTTACATATCCAATACCTGTGGTACTGACGCCCTCTTCTAGGGCGCTGTATTACTTGCCTACAGGTGCAGATAGACGAGGAGGAGGTCCCTCGTAGTTCCAGTCAGCCGTACACAGCCGTCAATCCCTTCTTCTGGAGCTTGTGTGATAGAGGTTTACTTCTTTTGTTTGTACAGTATGGGTAGGTCAGGGCCCTGTCCTGACCATCTTATTACTCGTAGAGGCTTGCAGATTGTGTTACTTCCCTGTGGTTAGATGATATCGACCGTGTAGGGCCCATATGTATTTTAGATTATGTGTGTTGGCCGTGTGAGACCTGGTTAACTGTTGATTAGCGGCCTTATCGGCCATAGTTCAGTTTAGCATCTGATTTTACTTTCCAGTTATAACTAGATATCATGGTGGCCTTGTCTGCCCGCATAGGACTCCCTACGATTGTTTGTCTCTAGTTAGCTGTTTATTTTCACAGGTGGCTATAGGCCTTGTCAGCCGGGAGTTGTATTTACAGCCGCTATATAGCCCGTGGTTTTCTTGATTCTAGAGTTAGAGTCAGCCCTGCACCAGAGGTGCTTAGGCTCAGTCAGCTTAGCAGTTCAGGTCCTAGTAGGGCACCAGGTGCCAGTCATGCCTCCCAAGGCGGGGCGTGACAATATCTGTAATCTTAACATGGGAAGTTAAATAAGATTTTAATGATTGATTTTGAAACTATACCGAGGAGTGCAATTACGGATTTTTAGTGGAATAATATGTGATTTATTATGGTAGGTTAATTCATTCATTATTTCGAATTAATATCATAATTGGAAGCCTCACTGATTAAATTTGTGGTCCCTACTATGCCTCATTAATTAAAAAACTTGAAAAAGGAAGAAACTTGTTTTCTTGATGTAGTAAAATCCTACAAGTTTTTGGACAACTTCATAAAGGTAAGTAGTACACGTTTGGGTTTTATACCCTTAAAAATGTGCGGATCAACAAGGAAAGAAGGAATCCTATACGTTTTGGGATTAGGATTTTAAGCCCTAAAAACGTGATTATAAATAGGGTTTTTTCTTTCTTGAAAAAAGATGACCTTTTTTGAGAAGCAGTACTTACCCACACAAGTATTCCCCAGTCAGAGATTATTGAGGGCATAGTAGAAAACTGCAGACCTGGAGAACGAGTTGGACGCATTGTGTGAAAGCTTCAAGAGGTTAGTATTTCGTAATCTAACTTATTGTTGTTATCTAGTGATTCATGCGAGATCGTTGATCCTATTCATGCTTGCTTCCGCTGTGCATGTTCTAACAAAAAGCATGTCACATCAACATGCTTCTAATCTCTTTTTATATATATATATTAGTGGGGTTGGCGGAGGAAACTCAAGTGTCACTTCGAGGGATCATAGGCGGCTGCTAAATAGATGATAGCAGCAAACATCTCAAGATATGATAAGAAGTTCCTGAGTTGGTGAAAGGGGTTGGTGGGCTTACAAGTTTCACGCAATCAGTAATTTTGATCAAAATTTTATATTTATTTATAAAAAATTATTAAATATACATAAATTATTAATTTAAAATTTAAACAGGATTAGAACCACGAACTCCATATGCTTCGCCTCTCTATAGACTTGATCAATCTCCTTGAACCGAAATATTTACACCTCTAAAAAATATTTATGTTTTATTTTTGTTTTTATTTTATAAGTATAATTTTTATACTTTACCCACAGAAAATACATGTAAGTAAATTATCAAGTATCTAATAATCAACTTCTCTGAATTTAAGTGTAGGAACTAGGAAATGCATTAGATTGAATGAAGTTATACTCTCTCCGTTCGAATGTTCTTCTTAAGGTTTGATTTCACACATCTTCTAAAAAAAACAGAGTAATAAATAAAATTGATATATATATATATATAAACACACACTCAAAAAACAGAGTAATAAATAAAATTGATATATATATATATAAACACACACTCTTAGTCATTAAATCATTTCACTCATTGACATATGGAATGGAAATAATGATTTTTCATAATAAGAGTAAAATAGATATAAAATAATAAATTATTTTTTATTTTTTAAATTGAAGAAATAAAAATAAACATGTATTTTTAATATAATATTATATAAGTAAAAATTTACGGTGAGAATATAATCTTGGCACAATTGAAACGTCTAAATAAACTAATGTTATAATCATGGTACTGAGCAAATAATTAGTCACAATTCTTATGTGTACTGCACTAACATACAAAAACTGTTCAATATTATGTAATTTTACTTGGAATTTGTTAAAGTAACTAATGAAAGTCATTCTCAAGAACAGACCATCAATCGTGTATAATTAGTGTACGTAAATGAGGAAAGTTATTCTTAAAAACAGACTATCAATAGTATATAATTGGTGTATGTAAATGGTGAAAGTCATTCTCAAGAACAGACCATCAATCGTGTATAATTAGTGTACGTAAACGAGGAAAGTCATTCTCAAAAACAGACTATCAATAGTATATAATTGGTGTACGTAAATGATGAAAGTCATTCTCAAGAACAGACCATCAATAGTATATAATTGGTATACGTACATGAGGAAAGTCATTCTCAAAAAACAGACCATCAATAATGTAATAATTGGTGTACGTAAATGATGAAAGTCATTCCAAGAACATACAATCGATAGTGTATAATTGGTGTACGCAAATGATGGAAGTCATTCTCAAAAAATAGACCATCTATCACGACCCAATTGGTCGAGTCATGCGGGCACCTACATCGACTCTAACTCGATAGGAGAACCCATTTTATTAAAATAACAAAATAAATATTTACAGTTCTCATTAACTTGCACCAAGAAACACTTTTCTTGAAATATCAATAAAAAAATGCTTCTCAAAAACTATAACTCTCTCAATATCTAGTCATGACAAGTACAAGAGTTCTATATGGAATACTGAGAAATAAAAGACACGGCTTCGCCGATGGATGGAATGGGGGAGCCGATGCTGAATCTCACTTTGTCAATCATGAAACATCAAACCTGCCCCAACCCACACCCAAAAAGGTGCAGTTACATAGCATCAGTACACCACACGTACTGGTAGACATCATCGACTGACTAGGATTAGTTCACGCAATAATATATAATCAACATGCAATCGATTAACTCATTCAAACAATGATTCAGTCTTGTAATTAATTATATTCTATCAAGTTCCTCTGTTAGTTCATTAATCCATATAACTCAATTAATATCCACACCCCTTTTCCCTCAAAACTGTAGCCATCAATCGCAAACTCTATTTTGTTTTCTTATCTCACTGCAGGACACTTACCCGCTACAGTGGTCTGACGGCAGCGGGAGCTGGCCACACTGCAATGATGCCCTATTTAGGCAGTAACTCGATTTCACTGGCATTTTTCTTTTTCAATGCACAATTCAAACCTTATGAACATACCTTATACATTCATATACCAGTTACTATTATCTAAGTCTGTTCCAGCCATCCATGACTCATTTATTGACTCAACACGATTAAATAACCCTTTTCAATTCTCTTCCTACTCATTTAACTACTCACCAACTTTATACGTATATCGGTTATCTCATAGTTATACTACCATTGTTAATTCGTTCATGTTACCTTTTACAACTCACTCTCTATATTTCTTAGGGGGACTACCCTATACTCGCACTAATAACCTACCAATAGCTTAGCTAATCTATTTTAGACTCTGCCTAATCAGGTATGCCCTTACAACTCATGGTGACCATATTAAATAGGCATTCAACCACAACATCAAATAATAAACTCAAGTACTTAACAAGGAAAACATCAAATCATACCACTGGAGTTACGTCCTCCAAAAATAAGGGTGCAAGCATATACCTGCACCTCCACAATTCCACACTGTAAAATTCAATACCAATACTACATCATGCAGTACCATACTTGCATCATAGCATCATGTATCATCTCACCAGGTATTATCTCATCATTGTGTCTCTCGCATCCTGCCCAAATCAGATCGGTATATTATGTATTACATCTGTATATCGATTGTCTACCACTCATATCCAAGTACCCACACACATGCTTTATCATACCAATACTCTTGTTTGGATACTCATCTCATAATAAGAATGTCGCATTCTTATTTCTCAACCTGTTTCCTCATTCCCTCAATTGGTTACCATAGATTCCACCGATAGTTTTAGGAATAGTATATCATCATTCAATTTACTTAACAAAATACATTCAACAATGAGAACTAATCAATACAATTTATAACAGCATCCTTGTCCGAAGACCATTTCACAAATCAATTATTCATTGCTTCACCCTATTTACAGAATCATGAAGAGCGCGGTGATCCTGTTTCTTCTTCTTCTTCTTCTTCGTCGTCGTCGTCTTCTTCTTCTTCCTCCTCTTCTTCTTCTTCCTCTCCTCCTCCTCCTCCTCCTCCTCCTCCTCCTCCTCCTCCTCCTCCTCCTCCTTCTTCTTCTTCTTAGCATAGTTGTATGGAAGAATCTGGTGTTTGAATCTCCTTCATTTAACCAGTTTATCCGTGACTTTAGTTTTTAAAATTTCTCCTCTATACGAAGGATATAATTATATCTTTAACAAGATCACCTTCAAGATTAGACATAAAGGAATTAGACGTATAGTTGGGTTAATTTTGTATTCCCTCTATACGTCTCAATAATTTTCTTTCTTTAAAAAAAAATATTACCAAATGTATTTTTATTCCAAATAGTGACGTTTTCTATAAATTCAGGAATAACATCAAGAATGTTATTCTTATTTTTCCAGGCTCTAGAAATGATTTTGGTTAGATCTGGGTGGGATACACACATTGTTTCAAATTTGAAGAGTTTTTTTTTATTTATGTTCTGATTTTGGTATAGAATTAGCAGAAGCGGGCAGTGATCAGAGTTCTTGCGTGGCAAGTGGTGTACTTGCATGTTTGGAAATTCATGTAATCAATCATCATTAGCAAGGAAGCAATCTAGTTGTTTGAATAATAGTTTTAATCTATTTTTAAAATGTTTATTCAATCACGTGTAGCGGCTATCTTTAAATCCCATGTCTAAAAGTTCGCAATAGTTGACCATATCCCAGAAGGCATCCGTACATGCATTATTAATAGGTCTGCCACCATTCTTTTCAACAATACTCATTAGCTCGTTAAAGTCCCTCCTATGAGCCACCTCCCCTTGTGGTTGTCTTTTATTAAGATTTTTACAAAGGATTTCACATAGATATCTATAAGTACTAGCATAAATACAACTAAAAAGCCAAAAAAACATTAGTTGTATGTACTTTAATCATGACGTGTATCTCTTGTCCAGTTGTAGCAATGTCATTCAACTTCAGCAGAGTGTCATCCCAAAGAATTACTAGTTCTTCAGAGTTCCCAACAGCGGGTACTTCAATCATTCTCCAGAGTTCCCAACAGCGGGTACTTCAATCATTCTATTAAAGATAAAGTCATCTAATAGGGCATGATCGTCTTGCATTTTAATTTCTGTAAGGGCTATGAGTGGTGGTTTGTGCCAGTTTAAAAGGGCTCTAAAATTCCTTCTAAATTTGGCGTCGTTACAACCTCTACAATTTCATATTATTATGTTCATAGGTCTGTTTAGCATGGGCGATGTTGCACCCTATTTTTACTGAGGTTAGATAAAACACAATTTATAGACTTTGAAAAATTTAATTATTGTACAAAGTCTTCACCTAATTTTTAAGAAAAATCAGAAAACCTTTCAATTATTTATATGTATGACTCACATATTAATCTGCGAAAAATCAGTTTAGATTCTAGGTAAAGATTCAAATTATTCCGAAGGAAAGATGTTAGGTACCCTTTAGAATTTACAAACGTGGTTCTCGATTAGACATAATTTTTTCAAAAAAAGAGGAGGTAAAATCATATTTGTAAGTATAAAATATAAAAATATAAATAAAGAATAGTATAAAATACGCATTAAAGGGCATGTCTTAAATGTATAAAAAGTGTGTGAAAAATGCACGTAAAAAATAAATATGTATGTGTGTGTGTCTGTGTGTCTCTATGTATGTGTGTTGCGTGTAAGAAAGATGTATTTGCAGAGAAAAATATTTTTTATACAATATTAAAGAAAGCACCCCTTTATTCACATGAAAAAGAAAAAAAAAATACTTTTTAATTGTATAAGAAAGTTATTCTTTATTGGTATGCATATAACAAAAAAAAACACTATTTATGCACCATTAAAAGGAAATAATATTTGTTAACATGAAAGAATTTTTTTTTTTTTTACTGCCACATGAAAAGAAAGTTATTTTTTTATTAATAAAAAGATATTTTTTCCGTGATATGTAAAGGAAGTACTCTGAAACAGTATTTCTAATTTAACCGACAACTCACGAATCCTATTTATACTAAAGGAAGTGTAGTAATAAAAGAATTTAAAAAAATAAAATTGATTGAACTATTACTTTTCATTATGCAAAAACATTATTTTATGTTTTTACGAAAATGAGTTTTAGAAAATGAAGAAAGAGTATATTATATTATAAAATGTTTTAACATTAGAAAGTATATTACAAAAGAATTAAGTCATTAACAAAAAATATTTGTAAAGGCCAGTAAAATAGCCGGAGAAAAGAAAATGAAGATTTGGTTTTAATAGAAAAGACGGCTTTATTGTTTGCCTAGCGTCAAAATATCATTAATTAATTAAGTGCTTGTAGCAAATAAATTTGTTTGTAAAAATATTCAAGGCCTAAGTTTGCCTAAGCGTATAGAGAACTTGAATTAAGCAGAGCATAAATAAAGTGACTCCCCATCCGATATCCCAAAAGTAAAGTTTTCACTGTACTTTATATGTTTTTACAATTTTAAGGATGCAAAAATAAATATAAACAGTGAGTCCGCGAAGATCTTTAAGCCTTTTTTGAGCATCGTCTTTGAAAAATAACTCCACATATCTGCATAAACACTTAGTAAAAATATTAGTAACGAATAAATATTTATCAAAATAAATTAAAATGACAATAAAAATATATTTAATGTGACTTAAAAATAAAAACCGCCTTATGTGCAGAAAAGTCCTTAAAAAATCGACAGAAATTTCTTTATTGACCAAATTTATTTTGTTATATATGTATGTAGAACTTTAATAATTTCTACAACTCAAACTAAAACTCCGCCTTTTGTTATAGGGAGGCCTCAAAAATCGATGAAAATTTTTTTTTCATTGGGCAAATTTATTTTGTTATGTATTTATGTAGATCTTTAATAATTTTATAACTCACATAAAACTTCATTTTTTATTATGCGGAAGCCTCAAAAACCGAACGAAAATTTTTTTTGTCATTAGCCAAAATGTGTAATATTTATAATAAATAGCAAGATAAAAGAAAATGTGTTACTCAAAGTAATTTGAACAACCCAAAAAATAAGGGACGAGACATAAAGATAAATGCATGTATAAATATAACAGCAAATGCATGAATAAATATAAAGACGATGTATGAATAAATATAAATAAAAATGAATGAATAAATGTAAAGTCAATGTATTAACAAATATAAAAACAAAGCGAAATAAATATAAAGATAATATATGAATAAAAATAAAGACAGTTATAAATAAATATAAAGACAAACGCATGAATAAATTAAAGACAATGTATAAATAAATATAAAAAAATACATGAACAAATGTAAAGATAATTTATAAATAAATATAAAGACAAATATATGAATAAATGGTAGACCAATATATGAATAAATACAAATAAAATATATGAATAAATATAAAGACAACAATAACAACAGCAACAACAATAATAATAATAAATAAAATCAATATATAGAAAACATATATGTATAAACAATGTAAACAAATATAGAAGGAAAAAATATTTTGCTAGTCTTTTTCTTAAAAGAATGAAAAGAAAAATGTGAAAAGTATAGAAAGAAAAAGAAAGAAAATAGTGTGAGCAAGTGTGTGGGGTCTTTCTTTTTTTTGGAGGGGGAGAAGGGAAAGGGGTTGGGCTGGTGGCAGAGAGAGATACAGAAAAGAGGGAGAAGTTTGAAGGGGAGAGACGTAAGGTGAAGGAGAGAGAAAATTGAGAGGAGAAAATCTAATGACCCAAATAAATAGTGGGAGAGAGAGTTTTTTAGGGAGAAAAGGGATATTTAGGGGACGTGAGGTGAATGATGGAGTTGGTGAAAAAAAAATAAGTGAGATGAGAGAATTTGAGAAAAAAAATCAAAAAGAAGGGGATATGTAGGGACCACATATCATGTCATTTTTAAAAAAGATGATGAGATTTTGAATTGACTAAATTTTTAATGTGTTTGTAATTATTTATTTTGACTTTTTAAACTTAATAGACTGTGTAAAAAAAATATAATTAATGCATATATAATATATATATATATATATATATGAATATTAAATAAAATTATAGTTAATGCTAAAAAATATATTTTATCGAAAGATAAAATTATAATACTTATATTGTATATATATAAATAACTATAAAAAATTAATAATTATTGAAAATGTATAATAACAATAAATTAATAAAAAAGATTTAAAATTTATAAAATTAAAGATAATCATCAATAAATAGTAAAAAGTAAAAAAATGACAATAAATGAAATAAAAACTTTAAAATAAAGATAATTAATTATTAATAAATCATTAGAACCTAAAATGATGAAAATAAATAATAAAAATTCTATCATAAGGATAATTTATATCAATAAATTATTTAAAAATTTAAATAAAGCGTAAAAGTTAAGTTTAATGTAATTTAACGAATAGAAAACCTGAAGAATTTAATTCTAAGCATTGAGAGCCAAAATAGAATGTCTAACAGGTGGTGCTATCATTGGTTGTTCCATCTCCAAATTTAACGTGTTCCCATTCCTCAAAGTTGGGTTCATCAAAACTACATAATTCATCACAACTACATAATTCCCTATCTCTGGGTTGCATGGAGTCCTTATATCTATTGAGCTTTTTGATAGATTCCGGGGACAAATAAGGGTGTATTTTTGACGAACTTCTCTTTGAATATCATTACTTTTATATCCTTTAGGATGGCTATTTCTGTTCTTGTTTCCCTCAACAGTTCTAAAGTATTTTCTTCTTTACCATAGATTCACATTTTCCTCTGGATTTGGTACTAGTTGGGGTTGGGGGATGTTGGTGCACGAGGTAGTACCTGTGATGTTGAGGCAATGTTATTGGAGATGGTCAGAGTTGGATTCTCCCCTACATTGTTGTGCACCATTATAGAGTAGGCTGGTGTTTGCTCCTAGGATGGAATCATGGTGCTCCAAGGATTTAACGCAGCTTCCAGTACCCGTTGATAGAAAAAGAAGGGTGGGAAAGCTAACAGGTCTATGTTCGATACCTATCTCATCGGGTTGAACAATGGCATCTCCCAAGTTGGATAGTGATAGAATGGAATTTGTGGGAATGGAAAGCTTAGGTGAGGTTGGAGGACTGTCGACAACCATAGATGGTTGTTGTAAGTCTCCATAGCAATCCTCATCCCTTCCGATACTACCTGTGCTAAGAACACCGGGTTTTGCATTAGTAACACCACTTCGTGTCCCTCCACCTTCACGTTGAAAGTTAGGGCTTGCCCTGCAAACCCATCTCTAACCATGAATATGGTGTTTGGCTTGGAACTGGAGCATGGATTGCATAGAAGGTGGTGTCCCCTATGGTCACTGAGAACATCGAAAACGGAGGGGGGTGCTTGAGGATTCATGTTTTTCTAGGGATATGGGAATGCTGCGTATCTGTGGGTTTGAGGGAGGAGTAAGTGTCTTAAGTTTATCCTTCTACGATGAGAGGAAAAGGTAACTCTTGGCATTATTATTGGATAAGTCAGGTAGTTCTATAGATATACAGAGCTTGAATAGGAATAGGAAAGGATCATGTAGAAGTTCTTTCTATTTTTGGATTGCTGATACTAGGAATAAAAGTAGCTAATTTATTAATAGTACTTAATGCCTTATCCGGAAGTAAAAAGTCATTTTCCATATTACCTAATTTGGATTGAGGCGGTTTGGGATGTGACTGAAGGGGCGCCTGTCTTGTTGTATACTCTTTGGAAATAGCTGTTCAAAAGTGTGGTTTCTAATAGATCCAACAAGGCACCTGTGTGATTTATTTGTTCTTTGGATACTACTGCGAGGGTATTTTGGGTAGTTCCTGCATCTATTGTATTAGTAGATTTAGTAGATGTAGGCATATTGTTGGTTGAAAGGTCATCCAAAGCTTTTGGAGTTGTCATCTTCATAGGGGCTGTAGGGGCCATCATAGTGGCCAGATTAGAGGCTGCAGGAGCCGCCAAACTCATTTTTTCATTTTTATTTTTTACAAAGTTTTTTTAATTAATGATTTTTTATTGTTAAGGGTGGCGTCATTTGTGATGACGTCCATATGCTTGGAGTCTAAGTCTGGTTGACTCTTATCGCAGTGCATCTATTTGATTACAGGTGTTGTCAACAACCATATTTTTGGTTCTGGTGTTGTGGATATTGGTAGTTACCTGAGTACTTCGATTTGACACGCTGGGTGAATTGAGTTGAGGTACTTACATGTATCGGCGTGAAATAATTTGACGTTTATACCTGTCTCATCTTCATTATTAGCTTGTATAGGCCTTTTACTCTGGCTTTTCTTCCGTGAGAAGGTGACTATTTTCCATGTCTCCTCCGATTTGGAGTTGTTGCTGTTTGATGTGATTGTGATATTAAATTCATTGTTGTTTGCAGTTTCAACGCAGCCTTCTTTCAGTTGGACAATATTGGATAGTATGACCTAGTACATCGCACATGGAATAGAGGATGTCTAAGCCTTCATATACTATTTTTTGTTTGTGGTGTCCAATGTGAATATATTTCCTTACTGGGATGCCAATAGGCACTTCGACACAAATGTTTGCATAGCGTCCTCTTAATATAGCTGAAGTACATACATCTGTTTTGACCAGTTTGCCAAGCTTCTTGCCCATTCTTGCGAGTATTTGGTGGTCGTAGAACTCTGTAGGTAATTCCGGCAGTCTGATCCAGATGGCGGAGTTCGTTTTCTTTGCCTCCGAAGCGACGAAGTTAGGATGGCATCCCTTAACAGAGAGGAAATAGCCATTGGCAAACCATGGACCTTGTTGTAATGTTTTGTGGTAATTTTCCTTTTTATATTGTTTGACTAAGTAATAATCGTGTCCCAAATCGATAAATATGATTTCCTCCATACTTTCCACATCGCCAATAATTTTTTTCTAGTAGAGGTGGCTAATTCTTTTTTTGAATATTTTAATGATGATGGAGTATGCCCAGGGTTGATAAATTCTCCGATTCTCGTCCTCAGTTAATTGGATATAGTCCTTCCTGCCTATCTCTGTCTCCATAGTGTCCACTTCTGGTGCTACTTCCTTTTCAGTGCTATCTTACCGCAGTTTATCGGATGTCATCTCTATATCTTGGTTGGTTCCCTGGGAGGATTGGGGTGGTTTTGTTTTTGAGTAGGGGGTAAGAAGCATGCTTTTGAAGGTGTGTATGTTTATTTTTAAGATTTGGTATGCTTCTTGTTGTAGTATCCATAGATAGGTCCTCTTTCTCACCAAGGTAGGGTGGTGCCGGTGGATTTAGTGTCTCTTGATTGTTGTTCATTAGAAGTCTTAGTCGGAGTTTGTTGATTCTAGTGAGAAGTCGGAGCCTCTCTCTCTACTACTTCTGATCCGGTGATATATAATGAACACACAATAACATATATGTAATAATTAAGTTAAGTTGATAGAAAGGCAATAGTTTTTAGTCCTGGAAGAACTCTATACCTTGACTTCCAGTCGTTAAAGCGTTGAGCTATCTACTCTGACTTCTTGAGCTTAACTCTAAAGCATCAAAATTTGTTTCCAAGCTTCCAAGCTAAAGTTGTCATAAGGTCCTTAAGCTTTCAAGTTAAAGTGCTACAAGCTTCCTAAAGTTCTAAGTTTTACCCCAAAGCGTCCTATAAGACATCTTTAAGCTTCTAAGCTTACGAACTATAAGTTCTTATGCACCGAGGTGGCACATTGAACTTACTCTTAAAAGCTTCTAGCAAGCTATCTACAAGTCATCAAGTTGAAGTAATTGCAAGTTCCTAAGCTCTAAAGAAACTCCAAGTTCTTGAGTCTCAAGTCATATGTACATGTTCTTAAAGTTCATATCAATTCATAGTTAATCCATGAGTTTGAACGAGTTATACATTTAGTGATTCCACAGATTGGGATCATTTTCATAGTACATACATTATTACATATTTATCCGGTCCAAATATCGGAACATACATTATCCAGTACAAGTATCAGAATATACTATACCCGGTTTGAGTATCAAAAGGCTATGGGCGAGTACATTCATCTATTATCCCTAGTAAAAATATCATAAGTTTAACACTCCACATATCTTAAAACAACTAACCCACTAAGTTGAGGATATACAAGTCGAATCTTTTTTCTACCTTGAGTTGTCTGGTGACAAGATGTCGGCTGGAATAAATTTCAAATGGATGGTCATATCATGAAATGAATATATGAAGGTGATTAAAGAATTAAATTAAAATTTTAGGCTAAAAGGAGCTCGGTAACAAAAATTCTAGTTCACAATTTTATTACGAGAAAGTATTTTAAATAAGTCTAGTATGTAGTCTAACTTGAGACATGCATATCTCTTAACATATATGTTGAGTTATATGGGTCGACCACCTTACTCAGGACCAGGTCCCTCTATCAGGTTACACAGAGGCAGAGACACATGTACACGAAAATACAACAGTAAGAAGAAGACACACGAAGTTTTACGTGGAAAACTTCCTTGCTCACTGGAAGTAAAAAATCACGACCTACCTCGTAGGATTTCTCAAACTCCACTACTAGATCTGAGCAACAAAAGTTACAAAACCTAGTACACAACTAAGAGGTTAACCTCCTAACCTCCCACTTGTAATACCTCTATTACAAGACTTCAATATTCTCTACTTCAGCTAAAACTCAACTGAAATACAAGGCTAACTCTAGCCAAAATGTCTACTAGCTCTAGCAGACCAGAACGAGAAAAACAACTCATGAAAAACAAGAAAATAAAACTTGTACGAAATACAAGGTTTCTGTTTTGCAGTGCACTTCTTCTCCTTCAATGGCAGCCTCAAAACTTGAGTTATTTTTCTTTGATTCTTGCTGTGAAACAAGGAAACAATGGCTGCCTTTTGAGAGAAGAATAAGCTTATTTTTTAGATCAATTTTTCTGAATGATTTCTCTTGATGGAAAGAGTTGTTGGGTTCTATCCTTTATATCTTTTCAGCTTCCTTTCATCCACATGGGTAGAAGGAGAGTGTATTGATGATACCCACTAGCCACATGGATAAAAAGAGAGAGTAGTAATGATACCCACTAGAAAGCTCTCTTTTTGGTCAAGCACATGTGACCAACTTGGCCTAGGTGCTGCTATGATTCCATGCTGCTCTGTTGCACACTATTGTCTTCACCAACTGACAGCCAAAAAGCAAACTTTCCAACTGTAAAGTCTTTTCCCTTCCAGCTCAAAATTGAGTCACACCAGCACAAGGGATCAGGTCCCTGTATGAGGTTGACAGCATCAAAACCAGTAATCTAACAATTTCCCCCTTTTTGATGATGACAACCTTGACAACCTTCTTTGCACATTTTATCTAACACACTTCACAGTCTTCCCCCTGTCAGCATAATTCCCCACGTCTTAGTATCCGCGTCTTCCCCCTGTCTTAGTATCCTCTGTCTTAGTATCTTCCCCCTTTGGCATCATAAAAAAGAAGAGAACAGTAAACCAAGACAAGAATGCATAGATGAGTTAACTCATGGCCACTGGGGCAACACTGACACTAATGGAAATAAGAAAGGCAGAAAAACAAATAGACAATAAGAACAATGCAACAGCCAACCCCTGCAATCAGAAAAGTATTACATTATCACTTAGCATAACAAAAGAGAATCATACAAGAACTGTCCATAATCGTGGGAAAGAGAGTAAAGCAGGAAGGAGATAAGAGAGCAGGAAAATCATTTAGAGTCGGGTAGTCTGGGTAAGAGGGCTGAGAGGCGATCATTGAAGGTTTCATGGGTAAGCAATTTCTTAGTCAAGTCCTTGACCTCAACCTTCAGGGCTTCATTTTCTGCTTTGAGAGGATCACTGATAGTAAGCAGTTTTTGGTTTAAATCTTTAACCTCAGCCTTTAAAGCTTCATTCTCTTCCTTGAGGGAGGAGATGGTGCCAGGGTCCTCTACTGGGTGCGCCTTCAGACAAACTATTTCAGCCTCATTGGACTTCTCTTGCGAGGCAATCAAGTCCTCTTCTCTGCCCTTGGTAGAAGTACTTTATTTACAAACTCAAACAGCAGTTGATACACACCCTTCATTTGTTTCTTGAGAACTCTCTCCCCTGTGACTCTGTCAAGCTTGGCAATCATGGAAATAAAACACCTTTGCGCACATTCTCCATCGACAGACCTGATCCCTCTATTAGGAACCTTAAGGATGGAACTTAGAACCTGCTCATTTATCATGAAGGTGACTCCACTCACCTTACTGTAGATCTTGGTACCATTATCAGCAAATTCCAGCTCATGATAAAATTTCCTGACCTCATTCTCATGTAAAACAGGAACTGGAGGAACAAATAAGTGTCGCCAACTTTGGTAATTGACCATTTCCACCAGCTCAGCCATGCCTTCCATGTCACAAATTTCAGGATCAAATACCCTGCCCCGTAACACCTTTTGGTTCTGCAAGATAAGCTGCCTGACTTCCTTGGACAGCTCAGTAGACTCATTGGTCCTATATCTGGAAGAAATCTGGTGAGTAAGAGATGGAGGAATAGGAAGTTTGAAGAGGTTATTTGCAGAGAGCAGTTTAAAGAGATGAGAGGAAAGATGGAAGGTGGAAAGGGTTTTAAGAGGGGTTATGACACGTCTAATCAGAGAGACTTTTGAACTGGATGTAGATACAACACTTACTTTATGACCGGATACCGGAAGAAACAAGCGGTAAGGGCAGTTCTTACAATATTCTCAAGTTATGTTTATAAGTGACAAAGTAATACTGACCTGATAGGACCTGGTCCCCTTATGAGGTTGAACAGGCAGTCCAAAGTCCCTGACTTGTCTAAGTCCAGCCTTCCTTACATCCACCATGCGTGTATACCTAGGGAGGTATAGAACTGAGTTAGACGCATCCACAGCAAACTAGCAAGGATACCTGCATTCAGATCATAGCCAAAAACGAGAGTCAACACTTAGATAGAGAAGAGGGAGAATTTAATTCATTTTGATTAAGCCTAGCCTTAATCTGTTTTTATCAAACTGGTCCCTATTCAAGGCTTTGGTAAAGATATCTGCAATCTGATCTTCTGTCCTGCAAAATTCCACACGAATATTTCCCTTCTCAACATGGTCTCTAAGAAAATGATGTCTGATGTCAATATGCTTAGTCCGCTTGTGTTGTACTGGATTCTTAGCCATATTCAGAGCACTGGTGTTGTCACACATCAAAGGGACACACTCGGTCAGGACTCCAAAGTCTTCCAGTTGCTGCTTAATCCACAGTAATTGAGCACAACATGAAGCAGCAGCCACATATTCTGCTTCAGCTGTTGAGAGTGCCACTGAATTTTGTTTTCTTGATCCCCAAGAGACCAGTGAAGAACCCAGAAAATGAGCCATGACTGAGGTACTTTTCCTATCAACCAGGTACCCAGCATAGTCAGCATCAGAATAGCCAATAAGTTCAAAGGAACCTCCAAATGGATAGAAAAGGACTAAATCAGAGGTCCCCTTAAGATATCTGAGAATTCTCTTAGCAGCCTTCAGATGAGATTCCTTAGGACAAGCTTGGAATCGAGCACACATACCCACACTAAACACAATATCTGGCGTGCTGGCTGTTAAGTAAAGCAGGGAGCCAATAATGCCTCTGTACATAGTTTCATTTACTGGAGGACCGGGTTCATCATTATCCAGTTTTGAAGCAGTCCCAATGGGAGTGTCAATTGGTTTGGCACTTTCCATATGAAATTTTGTGAGCAGGTCCTTGATATACTTCTGCTGACTGATGGCTGTTCCAGCTTTGTCCTGCTTGACCTGTAACCCCAGAAAGAACATAAGTTCTCCCATCATACTCATCTCGAATTCACTTCCCATGAGCGTTGCAAAATCCTCGCAGAGTGAATCAAGAGTGGCTCCAAATATAATGTCATCAACATAGACTTGAACAATAAGCAGATTTCTTCCTCTTGTTTTGAGAAAAAGAGTGTTGTCAATTCTTCCTCTCTTAAAACCATTATCAAGAAGAAATTTTGATAGTCTTTCATACCAAGCCCTTGGAGCCTGTTTCAGTCCATACAGTGCCTTGTCCAGCTTGTATACATGATGAGGTCTATCAATATCCTCAAAACCAGGGGGTTGTTTCACATACACTTCTTCCTTCAAGTACCCATTTAGGAAGGCACTTTTGACGTCCATTTGAAACAATTTAAATTCCATGAAAGAGGCAAAGGCAATCAGCATGCGAATGGCTTCCATTCTGGCTACTGGAGCGAATGTTTCATCATAATCAATCCCTTCCTCCTGGTTGTACCCTTGAACAACCAGTCGAGCCTTGTTTTTTACGGTGACCCCTTGCTCATTTAGTTTGTTCCTGAAGACCCACCTGGTTCCTATAACAGTTCTATCAGATGGTTTTGGAACCAGGTGCCAGACTTTGCTTCTTTCAAATTGATGCAGCTCCTCCTGCATAGCATTCACCCATTCCACATCCTTCAGTGCCTCCTTGATGTTCTTGGGCTCAATCTGTGATATGAAGGCTGATGAGGCAAATGTGTTTCGAGTTTTGGATCGGGTCTGCATTCCTGAGTCCAATGGAGACATTAAGTTGTCAAGAGGATGAGAAGATTTGTGTTTCCAGTTAGATCCCTTTACAACAGATTCTCCAAAATTGGAACCAGTTCCAGCAGATTCTCCAGAATTGGAACCAGGTCCCTCTTCTGGGTTGCCTTCTGCATCATCTTCCTTCTCTGCCTCCTCTTCTCTGATGTGTTCTGTTGCTTCATCATGAGTGGTCTGATCTCCATTCTGCAGGGAGTTCTTTGTGATGTCAGGTTTTTCAGATGAATCATGATTGACATCATCTCTTTGGAACAGCCACAGTTCCTCAAATTCATCCGTACCCAGTGCTTCTGTGCTCTTCAGCTTCCCATTTTCATCAAATATGACATGGATGCTTTCTTCAACACACTGAGTCCGTTTATTATAGACTCGGTATGCTTTGCTATTTAATGAGTATCCTAGAAAAATTCCCTCATCACTTTTGGGATCAAATTTCCCTAGATGGTCCTTGCCGTTGTTTAGCACAAAACACTTGCATCCAAAGACTCTGAGGTAGTTCAGCATCGGCTTCCTTTTATTCAGCAGCTCATAGGGAGTTTTTCCAAGTAATGGCCGAATTAGACACCGATTGACCACATAGCAGGCCGTGTTGACAGCTTCTGCCCAGAATGACATTGCCACACCTCCATCTATGAGCAATGTTCTAGCAATATCTGCAAGAGTTCGATTCTTCCTTTCAACTACTCCATTCTGTTGTGGAGTCCTGGGAGCAGAAAAGTTGTGACTGATTCCTTTGGCAGCACAGAAAGCTTCAAATTTGGCATTTTCAAATTCAGTTCCATGATCGGACCTGATCCCTGCAATGTTGCAGTTCAGCTTTACCTGAATTTGGTTTGCAAATGACTCAAAGGTGGGGAATGTTTCATCTTTAGTGCGAAGAAACATCACCCAGGTATATCTTGAATAGTCATCAACAATTACAAGGATCAGCTTCTTTCCTCCACGACTTGCAACCTTTACAGGTCCACACAGATCCATGTGTAGTAGCTCCAGGGGTCTGGAGGTGCTCACTTCCTTTTTGTTCTTGAATGAAGACCTGGTGTGTTTCCCTTGAACACAAGCATCACAGATCTGACTCTGAGCAAATTTCACCTTTGGGAGTCCTCGAACCAGGTCCTTGGATACTAGCTTGTTGAGAAGAACAGAACTTACATGTCCCAACCTTCTGTGCCACAAGGTAGCTTCATCCTCCACCACGCTTAAGCAGTTAAGCCCATTTCTAGCAGCTGAATCAAGATCAGCAACATACATGCTCTTGCATCTGTTTGCGGTCAAAACAACTCTTCCTGATTGAAGATCTGTCACTGTACACTGGTCTGAAACGAATTTGACTTCATTTCCTTTGTCGCAGATTTGTGAGACACTCAGGAGGCTGTACTTCAGTCCATTTACATAGAAGACATTTTCTATGGCATGGGCAAGTGTCTTTCCAATCTTCCCAACACCAAGAATGTGTCCCTTTTTGCCATCCCCAAAAGATACTGAGCCTCCCTGATATGCCTTGAGTGAGAGAAAATTATCAACATTTCCAGTCATGTGCTTTGAGCAGCCGCTATCCATATACCATTTCCGACTGCTTTCTCTCACTCCTTCCTGCACATATAGATTATAGATTAGACTTGGGAACCCATTTCAGCTTGAGTTCCCAGTACCGAGACAGAGGATAAATCAATTTTCTTTTGGACCACTCAGGCAGCCAGATCTGAGACATTTTGGAACCAGATCCCCTTATGGTCCCTAATTCTCCTTTACTAATCACCGTCTTTCTTAAGGCTGCTTGCCTCGATACACAGTTAGACTTAAGGTGCCCATTCCTACCACAGTGTGTGCACAACAAATTATCAGGATTAGATCCATATTTACTGTGAGGATTATAAGGAGGACTACTTTTCTTATAACCTAACCCTTCACCGGAGTTAGATCTTTGTCCGGTTAATTTTTGTAAGATCTGTGAAGAAGCATTCCATTTAAGCGATCTCTCAAGCTCAGCATTCAGTTGGATCACATTTTTCTCAAGCTCAGTGTTTCTTTTCATTATTACAGTGAGCTCATCTTGTGACCTTTTCAGTTCAGCTTCGAATTCTTTTTGAGCATTTTTCATGTCATTAGTCCCTCCCTTTTTAATAAAGGCATTTTGCTCATTGACTAGCTCTTGACATTTCTCTTCTAGTTCTGCCAAACTTGAGATCAAGTTCACCTTTTCTAGCTCAAGTTTATCTATATATTGATTCAGACTTTCCTTTTCTTTGGTACGATCATAAAAAGAGTCAATTAACACACAAGCTAGCGACCTCAATTCTTTCCCATTATAGTCTTTTAGATTCTTTTTAATGTCAAGGAAAGTTACCTCTTCATCTTCATCTCCATCCGAATTTGCCATGAAGGCAAACATTGAGTCAAAGGGTGAGTCATCATCCTCCACAGCCATCATAGAAGCATCTTTCACAGCATCCTCCTTATCAGATTCATCTGAGGAGTTCCCCCAAGCAGCTAGAGCTTGCTTGACTATATTGTCGGCTGCAGCTCTTCTTCTGAACTTGTCAGGGACTCGGTCCTTCTTCTGGGCCTTTTCGGCAGTGGTTCTCAGATACTCCTTGTAATCCATCTTATGCATCGGACAGTCCTTGATAAAGTGACCTGGTTTGCCGCATTTGTGACACAGATCATTGTAACCAGGTCCCTTGTTCGAGCTTGTCCTCCTAGGAAGGCTGCCACTTCGCCTAATCATTTTCTGAAACCTTCTTGTTAGGTAGGCCATATCTTCATCTTCTTCGCTGGAGCTTGCTTGAGCTCCTTTAAGAGCTAATCCTTTGTCCTTCTTCAGCTCACTCCTGCTCTGGTCCTGCTGCCTCTTGAGCTCATAGGTTTTTAAATTGCCTATGAGTTCATCCATCGTGAGGACTTCCAGATTTCTAGCTTCAGTGATCGCATCAACTTTACTCTCCCAAGACTTAGGGAGGACACTGAGTACCTTCCTGACCAGCCTGCTTGGCTTGATCACTTCTCCCAAACAATAGAGCTCGTTAGTGATGGACGTGAGTCTGGTATGCATCTCTTGAATAGATTCACCTTCCCTCATGGAGAACATTTCGTATTGAGTGGTAAGCATATCCACTTTGGACTGCTTGACCTGACTGGTCCCTTCATGAGCGGTTCTGAGACAGTCCCATATTTCCTTTGCAGTTTCACAAGCAGAGATTCGATTATATTCATCCGGACCAATACCGCAAACAAGAAGCTTCTTAGATTTGTAATTCTTTTCTATGAGTTTTCTGTCATGATCATCAAACTCCTTTCGGGTTTTGGGAATAGAGATGGTTGTCTCTCCTTCCTTTACGGTTTTCATTGGCACATAAGGTCCATCCAGTACCACATCCCACAGCTCACAATCTTCAGCCATGATGAAATCATGCATTCTTGTTTTCCACCATCCGTAATATTGGCCATTAAACCTGGGAGGTCTGGTAGTAGACTGTCCTTCTTCTAAATTTGGTGGTGCTGCCATATTTTACAGGAGTCTTTCTAGGTGTTAACCTTTTAGAAAGCACCTGCTCTGATATCAATTGTTGAGTTATATGGGTCGACCACCTTACTCAGGACCAGGTCCCTCTATCAGGTTACACAGAGGCAGAGACACATGTACACGAAAATACAACAGTAAGAAGAAGACACACGAAGTTTTACGTGGAAAACTTCCTTGCTCACTGGAAGTAAAAAACCACGACCTACCTCGTAGGATTTCTCAAACTCCACTACTAGATCTGAGCAACAAAAGTTACAAAACCTAGTACACAACTAAGAGGTTAACCTCCTAACCTCCCACTTGTAATACCTCTATTACAAGACTTCAATATTCTCTACTTCAGCTAAAACTCAACTGAAATACAAGGCTAACTCTAGCCAAAATGTCTACTAGCTCTAGCAGACCAGAACGAGAAAAACAACTCATGAAAAACAAGAAAATAAAACTTGTACGAAATACAAGGTTTCTGTTTTGCAGTGCACTTCTTCTCCTTCAATGGCAGCCTCAAAACTTGAGTTATTTTTCTTTGATTCTTGCTGTGAAACAAGGAAACAATGGCTGCCTTTTGAGAGAAGAATAAGCTTATTTTTTAGATCAATTTTTCTGAATGATTTCTCTTGATGGAAAGAGTTGTTGGGTTCTATCCTTTATATCTTTTCAGCTTCCTTTCATCCACATGGGTAGAAGGAGAGTGTATTGATGATACCTACTAGCCACATGGATAAAAAGAGAGAGTAGTAATGATACCCACTAGAAAGCTCTCTTTTTGGTCAAGCACATGTGACCAACTTGGCCTAGGTGCTGCTATGATTCCATGCTGCTCTGTTGCACACTATTGTCTTCACCAACTGACAGCCAAAAAGCAAACTTTCTAACTGTAAAGTCTTTTCCCTTCCAGCTCAAAATTGAGTCACACCAGCACAAGGGATCAGGTCCCTGTATGAGGTTGACAGCATCAAAACCAGTAATCTAACAATATAGTGATTTAGAAGTCCTACTACCTATCAGATTAAAGGTATTTGAATCTAATTTTTGTAACATCAAACCGCACGTCAACCAAATATTAGAGTAAAAAATTATGATCATTTTACCACGGATTATCCGGGCAGAAGTGGTCACAGGTTTGGGTGCCTTTATAAGGCAAAACCCAACCCCAAACTTTATTTCTTTCCCCATAATTTACAGAAACAAGAGTAGCTTGTTCCCCCTCCCTTCTCCCTTAGTTTCTTGAGCAAACTTTCATGGAAATCAAGAGTAAAACCCAATCAAACTCAATTTAATCTTAGATATAGATTGCTAAAGACGTAAAGAACATCGTAGTGGAGTGACTTAGTTGAAATTGGTTCGGATTTGGAGATGTTAAATTGGTAGAACTTTTGAAAAAGTAAAGTCCTGCATAGCTAAATCATCTACATGCTTGGGTAAGTAATTCTATTCCTCTTCCTTGCTAGAAATTCGTAGTTATACGTTCAATAGAAAATTTTGGTAGTAAGTTGTTGTTCTTGTTGGTTGACATGTGGGTGGTGAAGGAGATCTGTATGTATGTATGTATGTTTGTATATATCTGTGTGTACGTGTGTGTGTGGAAATTGAAGGTTGAAAGAGGTAGTAGGCTGAGTTGTCATTGGTTTACAATTATTACGCTTTGTTGGTAAATTGAATTATTGAAGCTTAATTTTATTCTTTCTTGAAGTTGAACTTGGGTGAGTTGGGTGAGTGTTGTATAGATCTATGGCTGAAAATTAAAGAAATATTGGTGTAGCATATTGCAAGTTGTGTTGGAAGATTCATAATTGCAAGACTAAGTATGTAAGATGCAACTCTTCTTTGAATCGCATGAGTCTTACGTTGTATAGTTATTGTTAAATCGAGCGTATCCAAACTAGTTGTTGAAATGACTCTTAGAGCTATCTTAAGATAAACATGTAAGTCATAAGGTTATTGATGTTGTGTATGTTATATATTTACTCATTGTGAAGGCGAACATTGAGTTATATTGTCATAATGTACATGGAGCAAGAAATGATATAACTTAATTGTTGTGGTAGATCTAGAAGATCTGAGTGAGGCATTGATAGTTAGTTGTTTATAATCACATATGAATATTGTAATGCTCAATTCCCCTATCTAATTCTCTTACTGTTATATTGTATCATTAAGTTGTAGTCTCGCTTTAGTAATGAAATTGTGGAATTCTGCTTTTTGGAGATTATAGTTGAAGTGAGAGTATATTGGGGAGATTATTGTTGTTGTTGATGAAATATGTGACTTGAGGGATATGATATTGTTGATGAATTGATAGAAAGACCCTGCGAAGAAGACATTGGTTATTAGCTGTTGGTCGACTAGGTTGGTCTGATAGAGATATAAATCTCAATTCCATAAGAGAACTCCTTAGCTTGTTTTCAAATATACGAAAATCTCAAATAGAGGTGGAAAAATCAGCTTATGAGATCATAATTTTTCAACTTGCTGAAGTTTGGGCTGATAATTGACCTGCTCATTTATTAAGCTCAACCAATTTCAGTCCAGCTCATTTCAATTCATTAAAGTTTGGGCTAATATCTAGCCCAAATTGATTAATGAGAAATCTTATCAAAATATTTTTAAAAAGATATTTTATTTTATTTTATATGTATATTTAGTCATAATAAAGAAAAATATTAATTTTATAAGTTATCAAAAGATTATAAAAGAATAAATAAAGCAACTAAAATTTAATTAAAGTTGAACGGGTTGAGTAATGACCCACATTTTAGCCCAAGTAACTTTTGGGCGGGTTCATTTATTAACTTAGCCCATTTTGACTGCCCAAATTCAGCCCAACCCACCCATTTGCCACATATAGTCTCAAGTAACTTACATTTAAAAAATTCATAAAGTAGTTCTAAAACATATATGAAATATTGTCAAGTCCTTAAGCTTATAAGTCATACAATCCTTATGTCTTAAAGACATACATCCATGTTCTGAGTTACCTATTCTAAGGTTATGATTCTAACTCTGAAGATTCATAAGTTGCCTTCAAGCTTTCAAGCTAAAGTTGCTAAAAGGCTCCTAAACTCTTAAGTCTAACGCTAAGGCTGTAATGAATTGTTATAAGTCACCCCCCCCCCCTCCTCCCACCCCCCAACCCAAAGCTAAAGTAACTATCTCAAACTCTTAAGTCATGAATTCATGTTCTTGAATTCATGTTCTTAAACTTATGTCAAGAGTTTTTAAGAGCAATAAGTTTAGTGAGTTATCAGGTCTTGATACACTTTCATAACATATGCATTATTGTTATACTATTTGGTCCAAGTAGTGGAATATATATAATACCCGATCTAAGTATTGGAAGGCCTACAGACAATTATACATTATATTATATTCACCCTAAGTATCGAAAAGCCCCTGTGTATGGGCAATACAAAGTTTTCACGCATTCATGCATATAGCGTTACAAGTTGTAGAGTTACAAGTTGTCTCTTTCTTATCCTACTCTATTGATAATTTCAGTTATTTTATTGCTACTATCTTATAGTTATTGTTTTTCAGTCTTACATACCAGTATATTTTATTCGTACTGATTCACCTAGGGACCCCTGTATTCGTGCTGCAGGTGTAGATAAAGGCGGCTATGACTGTCTATTGTAGTAGGAACTCGAGTTTAGCAACAAAGTGGTATGCTTCTTTTTTCTAGAGCAGATGTCTAGTTTGGCATTTGCATGAGTTTTGTTATATAGTTATGGATAGGTCGGGGCAATATTCCGACCATTCAGTATTATACTTCTTTTAGAGGCTTTGTGAACTTGGTTTGACCAGTATTGTACAGTTTATGGCCTCATTGGTCTTTCATAGTTTATTTAGATTGTGTTGCAGCCTTGTTGGCTTATCTTTTCTTCTTATTGTTGAGTTGAGACCTCATGGTCTATGTGTTATATTATAGAAGATTATGACAGGTGGTCACTGTAGCATCTTATTTTTCTCGCAAAAATCGAAACTCGATATGTGACAACTCTTGAACGATTATTAAATTGAATAGTCGCCACCTAACGAATTTAAGGTGCGTTAGGGCACTGTACTAAGCTAAGGAATCAATTTTACTATTCTAAGTCGTCAGAATCGGGTAAGGGTTCAAGTTACCTCGAAAGGAAGGTGTTAGGCACCTTTCAAGGTCCACAAATATGGGTTCCGTCCGAATTCATTATTTATGTGGGATTAACTAGTGGCAAAAAATACATTGATTTTAACTAAGTTATTTATAATAAAAAAAACTAACTTTAACTAGGTGATTTAAGCAAGCATAATTTGACGACATATTCCAAGATAAAAATATAGTTAAATCAGAACATGCATAATATTCTATGAGTCTAGCAACTTATACAAATAAAGACAGTTAATAAAAAATAACAAATAAAAAGATGAGAAGAAGACAATAACAAATAAATCAAAAGAAATTTTAAGAATTGGACCGAACCTCATAGAGGCGCCTATGTATCCCGATTTCTGCATACAAATAAAAAGCTTTTGAATAAAGGAATAAATCAAACTGAGGATAACTTTGACTTCCACAGGCATCAGCTTTCACTTCGGGTGTATTACCTTGGCATCGATCAATGCTTGAATTTTATCTTTCAAAGCTCGACACTCTTCTATGGTGTGTCCTCTCATCCCTGAATGATAGTCGTAAATCTTGTTATGATCGAGACATTTCGCATGTGTATCCATCACTATTGCAGGAATCGGAGTGACATAGCCGGCAACTTATAATCGTTCATACAAATGGGTTATAGGATCACCCAAAGGAGTATACTGCTTGGATGAATTCGCTCAAGATCTCGCAGGCTGGCGAGATTGTTGGTTTGAAGGATCTTGATAAACTGGGGGCCTTTGAAGTGCAGGTAGAGGAAGCTAGAAATGTGCAGGTTGTGCATTATGAACAGGATAAGTTGTAGGGTGGTAAAACGACATTGGGTGGTGGTATGTTGGTGCAGGAGATTGAAATGGAGGCACTTAATATGGGAGTGGAGGTGCTTGGTAGTTCCAAGGAGTTTTTAGTCCTTCTACAGGTGACACGACATTCACCTCTTTCACGCTCTTGTTCTCAGTGGTCCTACCAGATTGCAAAGTTTTGTTGGCTGCTTGCAATGCTCCCCAATCAATAATGGTACCATTCTTGATACCGTCCTCAATCTTTTTGCCTAATTTAATGAGCTCGGTGAAGTTCTTATCACTAACCAGCATCAACCTATCATGTACTTGCGGGACCAAACTCCGCATAAAGATATCCTTCATTTGTACCTCCTCCATTGGAGGTCGCACTCTGGCGGCCTCGGACCTCCAATGGGTTGCATATTCCCTGAATGTCTTTATAGGCTTTCTTTTCAAGTTCTGAATGTAGTGCAAATTTGGTGCATTCTCTGTATTGAAACTGAACCGCTCTACAAAAGCTGCAACCATATTAGTCCAATTAATCCATTTTCTCAGATTTTTCTCTACGTACCAATTGAGAGCATCTCCAGCCAAACTTCTCATGAACAACTTCATTCTTATTTTTTCGTCTCTTCCCACTCCAATCAGCTTGTCGCAAAACATCTTTAAGTGGGTTCTCGAATCAGCGGTATCATTGAACATTTCGAACTTTGGAGGTTTATACCCCACTAGTAGCTCGACATCAGGATGTATGCATATGTCCTCATAACTTAAGACTTCTATGCCCTTGGCCCCCTCAATATTCTGTATTCGGTCATTCATCTTTTTGAGCTCCGTGACCATAGACTATATCAAGCTGTCTTTCTCAGAGAGTACAAATTCTCCTAGATGATGAGTGAGTGGAGCAGTCTCAATATAAATTGGGTTCAAGGTATGATTTCCGGGAGTATGGGCGTAAGATATGTTGGACATGGATGTGGGAGGTAGGTAATGAATATGAGATATGATAGGTGGTCCTTGTGGGGTCGCTTGGTATTCATTATGCGGATATTGTATATGAGTTTGAGGGAGCGAGTAGGCATAACTAGGATTGTTTTGAGGATATGAGGCTTGATGGGATGACAAAGGAAGACTTGTAAAAGCGACATGAGGCTTGGTAGGGGCGTGAACCTCGATTTGCGGTTCCAACGAAGTTTTCAATGGGACCGATAGGTTGGATGTATTACGAGCTTGAGATAATTCGCCTTGAAGTTCTAAAATCTGTTGTTCCATCCTTAGTATCATGTCATTATACTCAGATGGATACTTCCTCTCTGTACTTTCAGCAGAATCTCTTGGAGCGACCATCAATTCTGACTGCTGAACTATCACTATCATTCATTGTCTTTTTATTTTTGTGGACCGACTAAGAGAAAGGGATGGCGGGCAATTGTGCACAAATCAACCTTAGGAAGGGGGATAATCAAGATAGACAATAAACAGAAAAATAAAATCAGTAAATAAATTTGAGCATAACACGTTGTAGATAAATGATTAAAGGATATAAACACACTTCATGTTGTAAATAAAACATTAAACACATTAATACGTTTTCCTAATTTGGGGACCTCTTTTGTGTCAGAGGTAGGCCTAGCGCATTTTGAGAGTCGAATATGCCATAATGTGTCATTCCATTTGTTCCACTAAAATCTCAAATACATAAAATAATAAATAAATTATTGCTTTACTAGCATAATGAGATATTATAAGAAAATAAAGATTACAAAAAGTAGAGCTACAGCCTAAATGGAAATGCTCTTCCATCTTCGGCCTCTTCTTGATTTATATGACGTCAATTTGTGCTCGACACCTGCATCATAAAGTGTTAGCTTTATCCTTCGCACCTAAGGAGCAAATACATTTTAGATATATTGACCTCTCAAATAAAAAAAATGCAAATAGATATGATAATGTCCTTTCCGAGATTGTAAATCTCTTTGGACTTTGGACAAAGTTAAATTAATGGTCTCAATACACCAAGGGTATCGAGACTTTCTAGGGGATAATGCATGCATGACTTAACAATTTCTAAGAGTTAAGTAGATGGACTGAAAAATTCTTATGCGGGAAGGCACGTGGTCACATGGTAGTAAAACTATCCATTCATCCCACGCATATTCCAACTCTCTGAATGAATTTTGAAAGGATTTTGGAGAAATGCAAAACACAATTTGCGTGTACAATGTGTGACAGTGAGAGATTCCCAAGGGGGGAAGTATGAACGGAATGACAGTTATAAAAATATTAACAATTAGAAAGCAATGAAAAATAATCCACTATTAAAAATATTGAATAATAGGGAATAAGGGAGTGAGAACTATATATTAAGACAAAAAAAATCATTAATTTTTGCAATAAGAAAAGGAATCAAGCAAAATAATTTAAATATAATAATAAATAAGGGGAATAAGAAAAAGGATTAAGCATGTAAGGGAAAAGTAATCTAAATATGTCAGCAAATAAAGAGAAATAAAACAAGTACACGACAAATAAATAGGTATGAAGGGGGAGATTAAACAACACGGTTCCCTCAAGCGGACAACTTGAGAGTGAAAAAGCTCATGGCTGTCGACGCACCGCTGATCGATCAATCCACAAGACATTTCCAACATAGGTGTTTTGGAATGAACGTCCGTGTGACCACGCAACCGTTTCAAAAAATTAAGGTTCCAAATGGAGTAAGATATGAGCGGAAAAAACTGTTTATGTAAACTGATAACCATTAGCAGGTAAGATGAAAGAATTAACAAAATTCATAATGAATATAATTAAGACAAAGAAAAATAGTTAGTGACTTCCTAGTTAAAGAGATAACATTCGACACGACTTAAATAATTGCACGGAAAAAAAGAAAGAGAGTAAACATGAAATTAACTAGTTAAGGAAACAAATAAAGGGTAGAAGGAAAGGGATTAAACATGAAAGGGAATTGATTATTTAAGAAAATAAATAAAAGGTGAAAAGAGAGAGACTAATTGTGAAAGAAAAAATAATCTAAGTACTATAACAAATACAGGAATAAGGAAAGGGATTTGAGCATGTAAACAAAGATAATCTAAATATGTTAGCAAATAAAGGGAAAAAAGGATACATGATATCAATTAAAATATCGAAACCGACAAGCAAAGAGGCATGATAAGGGGTTTAATAGACACGGTTCCCTCAATCGGACAACTTGAGAGTGAGAAAGCTCATGACCGTCGATGCACCGCTGATCGACCAAATCACGAGGCATTCCTCGATACGGAAGTTAAAAGTGAACGACCGTAAAACTATGCAAACGTTATCAAGTGTTTGAGTGTCAAATGGAGAAACTATGAGTAAAATGATAAATTAAGGAAAATAATTAACAGTTAGCCAAGTAATGATCACAAACTACATGATAAAGACATAAACAGATGATACAATATAAATAAAGAACAAACGAGAAGCAAAAATTGGTAGTATTTCGTACATACATAATGAAGGATATATAAGGAAGTTAATCAATTGAAACAAAAAAGCAAAGAAGTAAAATAAAAGTGATTAAACATGGTGAATTACTAAAATAAATAAAGGGCGTAGGGAAAAGAATTAATCATGAAAGCAAATTAGGTAAATAAGAAAAAGGAATATTTTTGGTAAAGAATATACATTTATGGAAATAAACATGTAAAGAAAGTAAGATCATTTATAAAAATAAGAAAGAAATTTTATTCCAAAACATAAAAGGTAAGCCAAAGTCCCACATAAAAATAAAGTCGCTATGGTTAGAACCTAAAATCCCCAGCACAGTCCCCATGCTGTCGCGCCTCATTTTTCTCGCGAAAAGCGAAACTCGACATGTGACAACTCTTGAAGGATTATTAAATTGAAGAGTCGTTACCTAACGAATTTAAGGTGTGTTAGGGCACCGTACTAAGCTAAGAAATCAATTTTACTATTCTAAGTCGCCCGAGTGGGGTAATGGTTCAAGCTACCTCGAAAGAAAGGTGTTAGGCACCTTTCGAGTTCTACAAATATGGGTTCCGTCCGAATTCATTATTTATGTGGGATTAACTAGTGGCAAAAAATACATTGATTTTAACTAAGTTATTTATAATTAAAAAAAACTAACTTTAACTAGGTGATTTAAGCAAGCATAATTTGACGACATATTCCAAGATAAAAACATAGTTGAATCAGAACATGCATAATATTCTATAAGTCTAGCAACTTATACAAATAAAGACAATTAATAAAAAATAACAAATAAAAAGATGAGAAGAATACAATAACAAATAAATCAAAAGAAATTTTAAGTATTGGACCGAACCTCGTAGAGGCGCCTACGTATCCCGAAAGGGAATCAGGTCAAACGTAGTTCTGCATACAAAGGGTAGGGGTGATTTTAACCCAAAGGGATCACCCCATGAAACTTAAATAATACTTCACAATGATTTACATTGCTCATATTATTCAGCGAGCACAGACTATCATTTCCCGTCTACCCACCTAATTAATTAATTATTAACGCTAAGGCATTTCTAGGCGGAGAAAACTGACATCCTAATATTTGCCTACTCGTCCCAAGCTTATTGTCCAAGAGGCATTTGGACGATTACTTTGGATTTTGGGTCTAGAAATTTTAGGATTTTATCGTGATTAAACGTTAAGCAACAGGAATTCATACATACATAGAAGGTTTCAAACATGCCTCTATATTAAATGAATAAACAAGAATCCAAACAGGTGCAAACAACTTGTGAGTCCTATAGACATAAGGTCTAGAAAAATAAATGCAAGCAGATTATTATATCGCAGTTTTCTAGTGAGCATGATTTCTACACAAATGCAAGAAGATTATCAGGTTACCTATTATAATGTATGAACGGATAATTTTGCATAATTCATCATGAACCCAACTCCTAGTGGCAGAATTTTGATGCAATTGAACAGCTATGTTAAAATAGTACTCGAAGATATGACTTTTGATTGTTGGGTTTAAACAAATGGTTAAATCCTATGATATCAGGCAGGTACCATCTCATTTATTTATTTTAAAAATTGCGGTATTTAATCATTGCATAAAAAAATTACACAAACCTTAATTAAACAGCTGCAAAATCCCATCTGAGAATAATAAGTAAACACACAGTTCTGGAAGAAGGCGACAATTATAAATTTCGTAAACAGATTTTCTACTAAATTACTTCAGTATTCTTTTAAAACTGCATGCAATGATTAACGAACAGGTTCTAACCTTATTATTGGATTAATTCACAATTAAACCGAGGTTGCACAAAATAGGATACTAATATAAGAAATTATTTAGTCATTTAGGCAGATTTATTAACATTGTACGACACATACTTTAAGTTAAAAGTTACCGCTTATGCAGGCATCAACTTTAACCTTTGTAATCCTTACAAACATTATTCCAGCCGTTATTTCAGACTAAATTCCTAGAAGCATGAATTCTAGTGTCGCATATGTTATTGGATGGATTAAATTCTTATGGGCAATGTCAATAATAGAACGTACTTCAATTAAATAGTAGAGGTCCTATAGGCATGATGTCTAACGTGGTATATGTTACGAGATTCCTATAGGCATGATTTCTAACGAGATTAGCAATTAGAAAAATAAAAGAAACATACAATCCCCGCCCCTAGACCCCTTTCCTCTATTTATTATTACTTTTTTACAATTATTACAAACTGAAAAAAATAAAATAACAAATTAATACCAATATTAAAAGAAATAAATAAATAAACAATAACAAATCTATGGTCCTTTGTGTCCGGGGAGACTCTTCATCCCAAAGGGAATAACCTGTTAAACAAGAAATAACAGCAAGTGTGCAAGTACAAACATGTATTCGGGAACTTTGTACGCTACAAGTTGTTTGATTTTCCCAAAAGTAGTCACACAAACATATTTGAATTATAATGACTCAAGAACATATATTGAGGCCGTAAAATATTTAAAAAGTTCAGATTCATTATAACACGATGCAAGTATATATTATAAAGAGTGAAACTAACCGGGATAAAGCAAACCAGCTATTTCAGAAAAAATATTGGCCAATAATTGGGACTCAGGCCTTAATACGTCAAGATCACAAGGATCTCGTGGATCCCGAGCAATGCTCATATTGAGACAGGGCAGAAGGACTATAATTTTTTTTTGAAGGAGCAGAATAATAAAGTATATTTTTCTCTATATCAGTGTTCGAATGAATCTCAAAGGGAGGAGTGAGCCTTTATATAGTTAATCAGTCAAATTATCAAGGGAGGGGAATATCAGAAATTAATTTCAAATAACTTCTTACCATGTGCAAATAAGTTATTTGATTAAATCAGGGGAATAAAAATATGCTACCATAATTGTAAGTATTAAAAGAAGGAAGGAATTAGTCAAGCATATGGAATGAGATTTTTTTTTAAAATTATTTTAAAAGACTACCAGTAAATAAGTGTCACACCCCGCCTTGGGGGTATGACTGGCACCTGGTGCCCGACTAGAACCTGAACTGCTGGACTGCTAAGCCTGGGCACATCTGGTGTCTGGCTGGCTCTAACTCACATTTCTGGAAACAAAGGGCTATATAACGACTGTAAACACAGCCCCCAGCCCATTGGCCTATAACCTCCTGTACCTGTAATAACAGCTGACCAGAACATGCAACTATAGGGAAACCTATGCGGGCCGATAAGGCCACCATGCTGTCTAGTTATCTATAACTCAACCCTGAAGTACTGAATAGCTACGTGACCGGCAGGGTCACCACTACTGACGAACTATGGCCCCACACGGCCAACATAAAGGAAACAAAAGTACTAACAGCTAAACAACTGCACGGCCTCATACGACCAGCTCATCTGACCACAGAGAAATATATACAGACTGCAAGCCTCTAGGAATAATAATAGAAATGATCAGGACAGGGCCCCGACCTACCCATACTGTACAACAAGGAAAATGAAATACACCTCTGGAATTCAGTCTCCGGATGACAGGAGCTGAATACTCGATCGCTGACAGGAATCACGTGGTATCGCTTGCTCGTCTATGAGTACCTGCAGGCAAGTAATGCAGCGCCCCACCGGGTGTCAGTACCGCTGGTACTGAGTATGTAAAGCAATAACTGACAGAAATATCTGAAAACAACAATACAACTGATGAAACTAAAGTAGAAAGGAATGGACTAATTGTCTGATAATATAAATCATACCTTCTCTTAATCATACTGGAAGGAGTAGGAGTCATACCTGAGGATTTATCATTCTACTGTCGATCTACTCGTATCTACTGTAACACGACATAACATATCATAACATAACATAGCACACATAAACCTTACCCGGCCCCCATAAGCCGGGGGGTACAACCAGCATAGAATCTATACCCCTACCCCGGTCATCCCATCTCCTATAATAGCTATAAGCATCCTGCCGGTCCCCTGGGTATGCACTTGGGCTCGCTGAGCCCCTCACTATAACTGCATCTGAGTCCGGAGGACTCCTGAATCAACACCCGGGCGTATCCGCTCGACAGGGGTGTGTAAGGGCCGATCAAGGCACAAATATGGGGAAAAACTGGCATCCCATCTTCGTCCCCTGTGGGACGGCATACCACTCCGTAGAGTGATGTATCCTCGTCCTCTGGCGGACGAGTCGATACAGCTATCAACCCTTGGGCGGTCATGGGTGCTAGGTAGTCCAACCCCAAACAATACAACGGTCTCAACTAGTAATACTATCTGCATGTCCCACATACTGAAGCTAATAGTGGTAAGGTATCTGTATATACTATATGCTGAGCTAGTGATAGTAATATGTACGTACTTAATACATGCTGAGGCTGGTAGTAGTATATATGTATAAATATAGTCTTCTTCCAGACTATACTGGGGCTAATGCTGAACAAGATATAATGGTTCTGCTGAAAACTATGTTGTATATTGAGTTTCTATAGTAACATGATTTACTATTCCTAACATGCTTTCTAACTTCATTTTAACTTATCATTCTATTTCTGAGATGTCTTACAGATATTACATCGCTTTACTGGGTTTCAAATGAATACAATGATATCCTAACATTCTGTGTCACATCACATACTGAGCATGATGTGCAGTTCTTAACACTTATATTAGAATCTATATCGTGCTAGCAAGTCTTGCGCTGATCATAACATAGTGTTTCTAGTATCGTACCATCATTCATAGTAAACGTCAAACATGGCTTCTGAATATTCTACTGGCCTTTAAATTACTGTACTGTACCAAGATTACTAACTTGCCGAGGAAACTAACTTTACATACCTTATCCTCGAACTATCCAGCTGTCGGACGAGGCTCGGCCAGTACTTCAACTATTTTCTCCCAACTGCATTCATAAATGTGTCAATTAATACTAAATACAGCTTTATTGTAAAGAGCAACGTCACTTTCGATATAGTTTATAGTCTAAACTTAGGCTTATCGAAAGACGGTCAAAAACTTGCTATTTTTCAGAGGTTCAGAAGGGAGAAATATTCACTTCACATCTAGGAACACATAGACACTAATTTAGAGCAATTCCACTTACCTTAGCTCGGTAGCTCGATGATTCGTCGGCTGTATTTCATGAAACTAAAACCATAGGAATGCTCTCTGCTGCTAAATACCTCGGTATCTGAGGTTAATTTGAGTTTGAACAACATTTAGCAGCGTAATCAGACGAAAATTATATTACCTCTTCGTTCCTTTTTCTTTCCTGCTGGTTTGCTCTGTTTTCTGGAAATTTCATGAGTTTATAATGAATTAAAACTGAAGTGGGGCTTTATATACTTGGGCCTGGACAAGGCCAATGTGTCACGGAGCCAACGCGGAGGCTTCACCTCCGTGACACGCTGCCATCGCGGAGGGGCTCTACCTCGGCTCCTTCCGCGATGGCTCGACAGGTTTCTCGTCCGATCTTTTTCCGGGCCTTTCTCTAGCACGTATGGACTTCAAATATGCTTAACCAACGTGCGACTAGGTCCTTTAGGTGCCGGAAATTCTACGGGGTATAACATTCTCCCCCCCTTAAGAACATTCGTCCTCGAATGTACACTGCTATCTTAGAGGATTACTTAACTTACTTTCTAGAAAAATTTCGGCAGAGTTTCCCCTGTAATATGGACTATAGCAAAACCCTGAAATGCAGAGAAGTCCAACACAGGTACTGCACGCAATATTTTAAGATCCACTGGATAATTGAGTATCAATCTTTCTCATTCACACACATACAATTATAAGGTACTGCATAAGTAATAATACGGACATACCTGTCGCCTGACTAGGCCTGAAATAGGTGAGGGTATCTGGCCTTCATATCTTCTTCAGCTTCCTATGTCATTTCCTCATGATTCCTATTACGCCACAATACTTTGACAGACGCAACATCTTTAGTCCTCAACCTGCGAATCTGTCTGTCTAAGATAGCTACGGGAACCTCTTCATATGCTAACTCTTTTGTGACCTGGACATCCTGATCTGGAACTACTGTAGAAGGGTCCCCTACGAATTTCCTCAACATAGAGACATGGAATACTGGGTGAACAGATGCTAACTCCGGAGGCAAGTTCAATTCGTATGCAACTCGGCCTATTCTTCGCCGAATCTGATATGGCCCAATAAATCTCGGGCAAAGCTTGCCTTTCTTGCCAAATCTCATTACCCCTTTCATCAGAGACACTTTCAGATATACCCAGTCATTTACTGCAAATTCTAGATTTCTGCGCCGCATATCTGCATAAGACTTCTGGCGGCTCTGAGCAGTCAGTAAATGTTATCGGATAAGCTTTATTTTTTCCTCTGACTGCCGAACAATGTCTGGGCCAACCAATGCTGATTCCCTTATTTCAAACCAACCAATCGACGATCTACATTTTCGCCTGTATAATGCCTCGAAAGGCGCCATCTGGATGGCTGAATGATAGCTATTATTATAAGCAAATTCAATTAAGGAAAGATGCTCATCCCATCTACCCCCAAAATCTAGCACACACGCTCGTAGCATATCTTCGAGCGTCTGAATTGTACGTTTAGCCTGCCCATCTGTCTGAGGATGGAATGTTGTGCTCAAATTAATCTGCGTTCCCAAACCTTTCTGAAACGACTGCCAGAATCTAGCTGTGAACTGTGCTCCCCTATCTGAAATAATGGATACCGGCACTCCATGCAATCTAACTATTTCTCTGATATATAATTCGGCATAATCCTCAGCTGAGAAGGTAGCCTTCACTGGCAGGAAATGAGCTGATTTTGTCAGCCTGTCAACTATTACCCAAATGGAATCATTTCTGCGTCTGGTACGGGGTAACCCTGTTACAAAATCTATGTTTATCGTTTCCCATTTCCACGTAGGCACCGTTATATCTTGCGTCAACCCGCTCGGCTTCTGGTGCTCCGCTTTCACCTGCTGACAGTTAGAACATCTAGATACAAATTCAGCTATCTCAGCTTTCATACCTGGCCACCAGTAGATGTCTCTGATGTCGTGGTACATTTTCGTCGCTCCTGGATGAAGGGAATAGCGAGCGTAATGCAGCTCATGCATGATCCGCCCGCGAAGCCCTGAAACATTCGGGACACAGAGGCGGCCCTTGCAGTGTAGCACATTATCCTCCGTCATTTGGAAATCTGACTCCTTACCTTTCTGAATTCTATCTCTGAGCTGGACTAAATCAGAGTCCTCGTACTGTCATTCTTTTACCTCTGTAACTAATGATGACACGGCGGAATTTTGAATTACTGCTCTACTATTTTCTGTTTCCATTACTCGAACGGCTAAACCAGCTAGCTGATGAATTTCTTTGGCTAACTTCCGTTTCTCAGGTCGCAAATACGCCAAACTCCCCATTGACTTACGACTCAGGGCATCTGCTACAACATTAGCTTTTCCCGGGTGATACAGAATATTCACATCATAATATTTTAATAGCTCAAACCAGCGGCGTTGCCGTAGATTCAACTCCCTCTAAGTGAAGATGTACTGTAGGCTCTTATGATCTATGTAAATATCAACATGGACGCCATACAGGTAATGCCTCCACATCTTTAAGGCGTGGATTACTGCGGCCAATTCCAGATCGTGGGTAGGGTAATTCTTTTCGTGTTTCCTCAGCTGTCTAGAAGCATATGCAATTACTCTACCATGCTGCATCAACACACAACCTAACCCAATACCTGACACGTCGCAATAGACCGAATAACCTTCTGTGCCTTCCGGCAATGCTAATACTGGGGCGGAGGTTAATCTGTCTTTCAGTTCCTGGAAGCTCTGCTCGCATGCCTCTGTCCATTGAAACTTTGATGCTTTCTGTGTCAATTTGGTTAGAGGTGCCGCAATGGTCGAGAACCCTTCAACGAACCTCCTGTAATATCCTGCCAACCCCAGAAATCTACGAACTTCAGTCGGAGTGGTACGCCTAGGCCATGACTTAACTGCTTCTATTTTCTGCTTGTCTACCTGTATACCAGCATCCGACACGATATGCCCTAAAAAGGCCACTGAGTTTAGCCAGAATTCACACTTAGAAAATTTAGCATACAGCTGACGGTCCCTGAGAATCTGGAGCACTGTCCGCAAATGAGTCCGGTGATCTGCTTCAGAGCGAGAATACACCAGAATGTCATCAATGAATACTATCACGAACAAGTCCAGGAAAGGTCTGAAAATACTGTTCATCAGGTCCATGAAGACTGCCAGGGCATTTGTTAACCCGAAGGACATGACTAGAAATTCAAAATGTCCATATCGGGTCCTGAACGCTGTCTTAGGAATATATCTCTCACGTACTCGGACCTGGTGATATCCGGACCGCAAGTCAATCTTAGAAAAGTATCTGGCTCCCTACAACTGATCAAATAAGTCATCAATTCTGGGGAGCGGGTACTTGTTCTTTACTGTAAGTTTGTTTAATTGCCGGTAATCTATGCACATTCGGAGCGAGCCATCTTTCTTTCTCACAAATAAAACTGGCGCAACCCACGGTGAAGTACTCGGCCTGATGAAACCTTTATCCAATAAATCTTTCAACTGCTCCTTTAATTCTCTGAGTTCTGTCGGAACCATACGATAGGGAGGAATTGATATCGGCTGAGTGCCTGGTAACAAGTCAATAGCAAAGTCTATTTCCCTTTCTAGGGGAATACCAGGTAACTCATCTGGGAATACATCAGGGAATTCGTTTACCACTGGAACAGACTGAAGCGTCGGAAATTCTGCTTGGACATCCTGGACTCTGACCAGATGGTAAACACATCCCTTAGATATCAACTTTCTCGCCTGAAGGTAGCAAATAAACCTACCTTTTGGCGTAGCAGTGCTGCCCTTCCACTCCCGCACTGCTTTTCCTGGGAAGTGGAATCAGACTGTCTTGGTCCAACATTCAACGTTGGCAAAACACGGTACTAACCAATCCATACCCATTATGGCATCGAAGTCTATCATTTCTAACTCGACCAGATCTACTGTGGTCTGACGGTCAGCAACCTCTACTGTACACCCGCGGTAGATTCGATTAGCTGTGATAAAGTCACCGACGGGCGTGGATACTAAAAAGGGCTGCTGCAATAATTCTGGTGCAATACTAAACTTTCGTGCCACAAATGGAGTAATGTAGGACAAAGTAGACCCTGGATTAATCAACACATAAGAACAGATAGTTAGCATACCTGTCACAACATCAGGTGACGCTTCTAAATCTTGCCTCCCTGGTAAAGCATATGTGCGGCTTGGACCCGCACCTATACTGGAGGCCCCTGATTTTCCCCGACCCCTGCCTGCTGAAACTGAGGGCCTGCGCCCAGTCGAGGATACTGTGGCTCGTGACCCTGCAGATGCCCTATCCTGTCTATCTCGGTCCTCTCGGCCTCTGGCTGGGCAATCTCTCATCAAATGGCCTTCTTGGCCACAAATATAACATGCGGTGGAACCATACCTGCATGCTCTAGGATGGCGTCGACTGCATATAGGGCAAAGTGGTAGGGTATACCTGCTCTGCTCCGCCCTCCTATGTAATGGTGAATCTGCCATCTGCGAGCCTCTACCAGTCTCTGACTGCCCCCTGCGGCTGAATCTACCCCCCTGTGACTGTGGCGGAGGCGGGGGCCTGGGTGGCCTGTCTAACAATCGTGGCCTGGGTCCTCCCCGGGCCTCCCTCTGTAACTCAACTGGCCAGTCCCAACGACGCTGTTCCTGATTGACCCTTCTGATCTACCGATATCGCTGTCTGATGCCCTCAATATTCTGGGCAAATGCCTGAACTCGAGCAATGTCCATGTCCTCTCACAGTGTGGCCGTAATACAGGTCTCAACATATTCTGGATTCAACCCCATGATAAAGCGGTGTACTCTGGATGCCATGGTATCAACAAAGGCCAGTGCATATCGAGCCAAAGAATCAAACCGCAAGGAATATTCCAGAACACTCATGGCCCCCTGCTCCAGATGCAGGAACTGGTCTACCCGAGCCTGTCGAATCTCCCGCAGCAAATAGTGATCCAAAAAAGCTCCTGAAAAGCTGGACCAGGTGGGAGGGGAAACATCTCTCCCTCGGGACCTTTCCCAGCTTTCATACCATAACATGGCGATGTCACGTAACTGAAATTCTGCCAACTCAACTGATTCTGTAGGCGTGGCATGCATAACCCTGAAGATTCTCTGCATTTGATCCAGAAAATCCTGAGGGTCCTCTGTCCGGTCCGTACCTGTAAAACATGGCGATGTCACGTAACCGAAATTCTGCCAACTCAACTGATTCTGTAGGCGTGGCATGCATAACCCTGAAGATTCTCTGCATTTGATCCAGAAAATCCTGAGGGTCCTCTGTCCGGTCCGTACCTGTAAACTGTGGGGGATTCAGAGCTAAGAACTCTCGGACCCTCGAACTACAGGGCCCTCCTGATGACTCCGCAACTGTAGACGGCATTGGTTGACGCTGAGCAGCCACCATCTGTGCTAACATAACTACGACACTCCTAACCTCCTGGTCGGAAGGTGTCGGTATAGGGACTGCTGAAGGTAGTGTCGCCCCAAGCGGCTCCTGATGTGGTGGAGACTGTTGAGAAGGCTGGGACGATGCCTCTGTAGTGCCCTCTGATCGGGCTATTTCTAAACGAGGGTGAGGCATCCTGCTGGTGCCTTCCCCTGCTGCAATATCTAAGCTCCGGCCTGTGATAGGATGTCGCTAGTCTGACATTATCTGTAACCAAAGAATATAGTAAGCTTTTAGGGACTCAACCCTATATTGTACCGCTCTACAGTACGACTGAATAAGAATAAAAGACAACCATCCTATCATGCCTTGCAGCCTCCTACCCATAGTATGTGGTGCACAACACATCCATGGACAGGACTCTACTTAGCACGGCTTGCAGACTCCCTGGGATACGACCTGCTCTGATACCAAGTTTTTCACACCCCGCCTTGGGGGTATGACTGGCACCTGGTGCCTGACTAGAACCTGAACTGCTGGACTGCTAAGCCTGGGCACATCTGGTGCCTGGATGGCTCTAGCTCACATTTCTGGAAACAAAGGGCTATATAACGGCTGTAAACACAGCCCCCGGCCCATTGGCCTATAACCTCCTGTACCTGTAATAACAGCTGACCAGAACATGCAACTATAGGGAAACCTATGCGGGCCGACAAGGCCACCATGCTGTCTAGTTATCTATAACTCAACCCTGAAGTACTGAATAGCTACGTGACCGGCAGGGTCACCACTACTGACGAACTATGGCCCCACACGGCCAACATAAAGGAAACAAAAGTACTAACAGCTAAACAACTGCACGGCCTCACACGACCGGCTCATTTGACCACAGAGAAATATATACAGACTGCAAGCCTCTAGGAATAATAATAGAAATGATCGGGACAGGGCACCGACCTACCCGTACTGTACAACAAGGAAAATGAAATACACCTCTGGAATTCAGTCTCCGGATGACAGGAGCTGAATACTCGATCGCTGACAGGAATCACGTGGTATCGCCTGCTCGTCTATGAGTACCTGCAGGCAAGTAATGCAGCGCCCCACCGGGCGTCAGTACCGCTGGTACTGAGTATGTAAAGCAATAACTGACAGAAATATCTGAAAACAACAATACAACTGATGAAACTGAAGTAGAAAGGAATGGACTAATTGTCTGATAATGTAAATCATACCTTCTCTTAATCATACTGGAAGGAGTAGGAGTCATACCTGAGGATTTATCGTTCTACTGTCGATCTACTCGTATCTACTGTAACACGGCATAACATATCATAACATAACATAGCACACACAAACCTTACCCGGCCCCCATAAGCCGGGGGGTACAACCAGCACAGAATCTATACCCCTACCCCGGTCATCCCATCTCCTATAATAGCTACAAGCATCCCGCTGGTCCCCTGGGTATGCACTTGGGCTCGCTGAGCCCCTGACTATAACTTCATCTGAGTCCGGAGGACTCCTGAATCAACACCCGGGCGTATCCGCTCGACAGGGGTGTGTAAGGGCTGATCAAGGCACAAATATGGGGAAAAACTAACATCCCATCTTCGTCCCCTATGGGACGGCATACCACTCCGTAGAGTGACGTATCCTCGTCCTCTGGCGGACGAGTCGATACAGCTATCAACCCTAGGGCGGTCATGGGTGCTAGGTAGTCCAACCCCAAACAATACAACGGTCTCAACTAGTAATACTATCTGCATGTCCCACATACTGAAGCTAATAGTGGTAAGGTATCTGTATATACTATATGCTGAGCTAGTGATAATAATATGTACGTACTTAATACATGCTGAGGCTGGTAGTAGTATATATGTATAAATATAGTCTTCTGCCAGACTATACTGGGGCTAGTGCTGAACAAGATATAATGGTTCTGCTGAAAACTATGTTGTATACTGAGTTTCTATAGTAACATGATTTACTATTCCTAACATGCTTTCTAACTTCATTTTAACTTATCATTCTATTTCTGAGATGTCTTACAGATATTACATCGCTTTACTGGGTTTCAAATGAATACAATGATATCCTAACATTCTGTGTCACATCACATACTGGGCATGTTGTGCAGTTCTTAACACTTATATTAGAATCTATATCGTGCTAGCAAGTCTCGCGCTGATCATAACATACTGTTTCTAGTATCGTACCATCATTCATAGTAAACGTCAAACATGGCTTCTGAATATTCTACTGGCCTTTAAATTACTGTACTGTACCAAGATTACTAACTTACCGATGAAACTAACTTTACATACCTTATCCTCGAACTATCCGGCTGTCGGACGAGGCTCGGCCAGTACTTCAACTATTTTCTCCCAACTGCATTCATAAATGTGTCAATTAATACTAAATACAGCTTTATTGTAAAGAGCAACGTCACTTTCGATATAGTTTATAGTCTAAACTTAGGCTTATCGAAAGACGGTCGAAAACTCGCTATTTTTCAAAGGTCCAGAAGGGAGAAATATTCACTTCACATCTAGGAACACATAGACACTAATTTAGAGCAATTCCACTTACCTTAGATCGGTAGCTCGATGATTCGTCGGCCGTATTTCACGAAACTAAATCCGTAGGAATGCTCTCTGCTGCTAAATACCTCGGTATCTGAGGTTAATTTGAGTTTGGACAACGTTTATCAGCGTAATCGGACGAAAATTATATTACCTCTTCGTTCCTTTTTCCTTTCCTGCTGGTTTGCTCTGTTTTCTGGAAATTTTATGAGTTTATAATGAATTAAAACCGAAGTGGAGCTTTATATACTTGGGCCTGGACAAGGCCAACGTGTCACGGAGCCAACACAGAGGCTTCACCTCTGTGACACGCTGCCATCGCGGAGGGGCTCTGCCTCGGCTCCTTCCGCGATGGTTCGACAGGTTTCTCGTCCGATCTTTTCCCGGGCCTTTCTCTAGCACGTATGGCCTTCAAATATGCTTAACCAACGTGCGACTAGGTCCTTTAGGTGCCGGAAATTCTACGGGGTATAACATGAAGTTAGAAATTAAATGCTGAATTACAATAATCTATTCTAAAAAGGAAATAATTCAAATCAAATAAGGTGTAAATATATCACAATTTACCATATAATAGTAATTCGTAAAACATATATATCACATTAAGGAAGGGAAGGAATTGACAGAATCAATAAAGAATCAAATCAACCTATGTAAGAACTAATCCAATTTCACCATATTCAAACAGATACTTAAATTGACTAAAAGAAAAGAATCAGTTGATGACAATTTTCTCTTAAATTAAGACAAATTAACAACTGTCATTCAAATAAACAAATAAACAAACAAATAAATAATGAATTCACCTAGCACAACAGTATAGAAATAATCATAGCAATTAGAATAACAAATCAAATCTAAAATAGTACGATCAAGCTAGAAAAGAAGCAAGTCAAATAAGGCATTCATTATTATTTTATATTCAGCCAAACGGATCCTAGGTTACCATATTTAAATAAAAGAAAATTACCGAGGCAATTAGATAAGAATTATTAACTAAATCAATGGGGTTCACCTAAATAAAGAGTCTTGAGATAGTAAGAAATACGATCACACTTTAATAAATCTTTAGTTTTGCCCATTTTGACAAAAGAAATCAAGCAAGGCATAGATAAAGCTAGCAAACAAATGAAAAAACAATGAGCCTACCACTGGTAAATAAAAGGTAAGAGAAACATCAGAAGACTAATATTTAGAGTTATAAACAGAGGGTGAAACGTTCTAACAGTTGTTATATATGCATGTTCGTACCGAAAACACAAAACAAACAATAAACGATTTTCAAAGAATATATCGTTATATACCTAAAACAAGCAGAACCAAATAATTTTCTTTTTATAAGAATATTAGATCAGATAAGCACGTTAGGAACTAAAATATGGCATAAACGATTAGAGGCTTCTACGAATGATAAACTAAATATTTTCAAACAATCAACAATTAATTTAGATCTAGCTTTAGCAAAGGCGAAAATAAATGGAAAAGATAAGAAAAATGTTCTAAAAAAAATCAAGGAACCGTGTCATGGACAGATCTGTCCAGATCCGTAATAAAACTGTCATAAGCCGTCATCCATTGATGGTGGTGTTGGTTTTATTTTGGTTCATGTTCGGGGTGTGGTGGCGGTAAGAGAGGAGAAAGAAACAAGAGGGAGGGGTGGAGTTATGGTTGTCCAGGCGTGGATGGAGCTCGATTATGGTGTTCTTCGGCCAATAATGACCGAAAATAATGGAAGGAAAAGAGTGGGAGAGGGGTGACACAACTTTTGGTGGGTTAGTGAGAGGGAGAGAAAAAGAGAGGAAAATAGAGGAGAGGGTTGGCAGCTTGCGCCGGACGCTTGCCGGAAATTATGGAGCCGCGGTGGTTTCTGGCCGACGATGAGGATGAAGGGAAGAAGGCGATGGGGAGAATAAAGGTTAGGGGGTGCGGCGCTGAGGTTAGAGGGAGAATGAAAATGGAGTCTAGGGTTTTGGGGGTAATTGGTTACTAAAGGAAATAAAAATAGAGTTTAATCTCAACCGTAGCATTAGATTGAATATACGATTGAGATTTAATTTATACTGGATGGGTCAGGGGATGGGTCGTTAGGCGGGTTAATTGGGTAAATGGATAGAATTATATTAAGATTGAATTTCAAAGTGGCCAGATTTGATAAAAATAGGCTAGAATCGACATGAATTGGGCAGAAATTGGCTAGATTTTAAATAAATTAGCTGAAATTGAAAGTGGCTGCTATGAAATTAATAAAATACTATTCTTGTAAATGATTTAGTAAATAGGTAACATAATAGTTTAAATTAAGGAAAAATTATATAAACAATATTATCGATATAAATAAATTATAAAATTGAGTAGACTTGTGTAAATATTATATAATTAATAAAATATTATATTTTATAAATAATTTAATGCCTAGAAAACGTAATTAATTTATCAAAAATCATATAAACATAAACAATTTCTAAATTCAATTATCACACAAATAACTTATAAAACTTAGTAAAATTATGTAAATGTCATCATGTAAATAGTTTATAAAAATTAATTAAAAGCAAATATTTTAAAATAAAAGCTTGTTTTATTAAAGGTACGTACATTAACACGAAATATACTATATATGACATAATTATTTAATATTAGAAAAAATTAATATTAAAATTAATGCAAATTATACATACATATATACATATGTATGTATGTAACTTAAAAGAATTTTACAAGAATTATGATAATTAATTATTTTAAAAATATGAATACAAACCGAATAATTGCGTAAAAGGGTAAATAGGATATACATATATAAGCAGTGTATGAAGGGCATAGGGAGGTCAAATTTGGGTGTCAACAGTCACGTTGGCCTAATGTTATAGTTATAGCTGTGATATAGTTGATTGCTCGGTTTGACAAATATCAAGTGCCAGTCGCATCTCCCCTAATTTAGGGCATGACAAACTTTGTATCAGAGCCGTTCGTATCTCAGGGAGTCCACAAGTCATGTCTAGTATAGTCTTGCTTATGGGTATATTGTGCACCATACTTATAATAAGGAGGTTACAGAATATTTAGGAATTATTTCACTCCATTCATTTATAGATCGTGCGATAGAGTGGAGTCATAAAAATATTTGAAATCACATTCATGCTTTTGTTGTGGAGTGTGCCTGTAACTGGCAGATGGCTATCAGACTGACCAACATAGATGTCGGAGATGGCACTAGCTGCCCCACTACAGATTAAGGAGATAGATCAGAGGCTTAGAGTGAGTCTCCTACTCCGATTGTCCTAGTTCTTCTAGCTCCAGTTGGAGCTACTGCTGATAGAAATCCAGCTCCTCCAGTCCCACATGCTCTAGTAGTATCTGAAAGAGACAAAGCTGTAGTCCCTCCAGAATCTGTTACTCCTCCACTTGAGCTAGAGGAACATGATATGAGAAGTGCGGTTCGATTGTTGACAGGGATGGTAGTTGCACATGATTGGCAGTTGGAGACAGTGTCAAGACCCAGGAGTAGTACTTCAGAAAGCTCCAGGGCCCAAGAATTTCTGAGTTTGAGTCCTCCAGTATTTGCAGGATTTGATCCAAATGAGGACCCTCAGAATTTCATTGACCAGTTATATAGAGTGTTGTGGGTGATCCACACGATAGTGACAGAGATAGTAGAGTTAACTTCATTCAGGCTTCATGATGTAGCTATCTATTGGTTTGAGGCCCGGAAAGAGTTTAAAGGAGCTAATGCACCTCCAGCACAATAGGAGCACTTCTCAGATGCATTCCTAGCTCAAAATCTTCCACAAAAGATCTGTGAGGCCCGACTTGATCAGTTTTTGAATCTCACACATAACGGTATGAGCGTCCGCGAGTACAGCCATAGATTCAATCATTGGCCAAATATGCTACGAACATTGTACAAATAATGCGAGCCAGAGTTCACAGGTTTATGGCTGGTATGGGACTCCATATGGTTCGGGATTACGTAGGGGTAGCTATGCAGGAAGACATTGACATTTCCTGAATTCAAGCATATGCCCAGACAGGTGAGGATCTGACCCACCGTATCCGTCACACTAGTAGAGAGAGAGATCAGATTTCGCAGCGAGGCGTACTCTAGTATAGATCTTTTCGGTGATCGTAACGTTGTTGTTTTCCGGGGAGGAGTTAGTGGCTATTGTTTCAGATATAGCTGAAGCCCTGGTACTGTTGATCAGTTGAGAACTTGAAGAGAGCCTGGGAAATGTTGAAAGGATCACTAGGAAGAATGTTTTGTAATTAATGGGATATTGTTTGAACAGAGTTGAGGATATAATGGTTATTTATAGTGGAGATATGGTCCTTTTTTTTTTTAAATCACTTATCTAGTTAGTGGGGTTGGTGGAGGAAACATAAGGGTGCGTTCGAGCGATCATCAGCGGCTGTTAAGTAAGATGATAGTAATATAGTAGTAAACACTTTATCATGATATGATAAGAGAAGTTTCTGAGTTGGTGAAAGGGGAATCCCCGATCACAATTTTTCTGAGACAGTTAACTTTTGGCCAGTAACTTTGGTTTAAATTTTATATTTATCATAAAATTTTTATTAAATATGTATAAATTACTAATTTAGAATTTAATCATGTTAAAAGATTAGAATTCTGAACTCCATATACTTTGCCTCTCCAAGACTTGATTAATATCCTTAAACCAAAATATTTACGCCTCAAAAAAGTGTTTTTATTTTATTTTATTTTATTTTCATTTTTATAATTATAATTTTTACATTTTCACGAGCAGAAAATACATGTAAGTAAATTATTAAGTGCCTGATAATCAACTTCTCTGAATTAAAGTATAGGAGGTGCACTAGATTAAATGAAGTTTTGGGAGAGAAAGATTTCCTTAGGCATTGATCTTATTTAAGTCTAGAACCACTATAATAAATTAATAATCACGTGCAGTTTAGAGTTTTGCTTACTTTGTATATAGTTATGTTCTTTCCGTTCAATTTCACTTGTTAAGTTTTGTTCTCGTACCTCTATTAAAAAGTAGAGTAATCAATAAAATAACATATATATATTTTAATTATTAAGTTATTTCAATCATCAAAAAATAAATTAAAAATAATTATTACTTAATAATTAAAATAAAATAGATATAAAATGATAAATTATTTCTTATTTTTCAAGTTAAACAAGTAAAAATAAACATATTTTTTAAATATAATATTAGATAAATAAAAATATACGGAAAAAGTATAATCTTGCCACAATTGAAATGTCTAAATAAACTAATGTTATGATCATGGTAAACAAATAATTAGTCCCAATTCTTATGTGTATTGCACTAACATGCAATAACTGTTCAATACAGGGGAGAGAAAATGGGTAAAATTTATGATTATTCATTCGATTCAATTTATTTTAAATAGATTGGATATCAAATCATTGATCAATTCATATTATCCATCATAAAAATTATAAAATATGGATAACTCACGGGTATTTTTCAATTGCACCCACCTTAAAGAATGTAAAGGAGTAGCAATCTACAAAATGTACACTTATAAGAGTGTGTTTGGTACAAAGAAAAATAATTTTTAATTTTCTCATGTTTGGTTAATTTAAATGTTTTGATATTTTTTTTTGCAAATTGACTTATTTTTCTCTAATTTAAGGAAAATCACTTCCCCACATAAAGTTGGAAAATATTTTTCAAAACTTTCCTTAAACCTCACCATGCCGAAATGGGTCTCGACCCCGACCCCGACCTAAGTTCCTATTCGAGACTCGATCCCGACCCCCGGCTGTGACTTCCAACCTCAAATCCTGACACCGACTCGAGACTCGACTTTTGACCCCTATCCCGACCCGATACTTGACTCCCGACCCAGCTCAGAATCACTTATTTAAAAAAAAAATATTTTTAATGATAACACGAATATATTTTCCTTCATGCCAAACATACCTTAAAAGTAGAAAATGAAAATGAAAAAGAAAAAATATTTTTAATCTGGGAGTACTTATTTCTTTTCATAATAAGAAATAATGAATAATATGAATTTCCATTGAATATCCATATTATCCATTGATTTACTCATTTTCACTTACACATATTTAACTCGATTCATCCGTTTACCACCCCTAATTCAATATTATGTAATTTTACTTAATTAGAATTTGTTAAACAAGTATTTGTATAAAGTAAATGTTGAAAGTCAATCTCAAGAACAAACCATCAATAGTGTATAATTGGTGTACTCCACCATCTAAATTGAGACAAAGTCACACCAACTTCTTTTGACTTTTTATTTGATCGTGTGAATGCTTAAAAGAAACAAGTGTACGTTTTAGGACCAAGCAAAATATGAAAATATCATGTTCAATAAACTTTTACATGAAGTTTCCACTAAACATGTGTTACCATAAATGGAAAGCAAGAAAATCGATCAAACGCAAACTGTTGAAAGTGTTCAGACGACAACATTAGTATTTATTAAAATAGTCTTCTGAAAATCAAAATTACTTTTTTTTTTTAAAAAAAATTGATATATTTAAAGATATTTTTTGTATTCCATCACTTTCATACGTGTGAAAAAAGATATTGAATCATTATAATTCCTACAATTCATTCAAACTATTATTCTTTATGTAATGAAATGGTCCATTAATCTTTCGATTATAATCAAAATGCTCTCAAAGGCCTTTGTTTCCACGTAGAAGGTTATTTTCATAATTTGTGACTAACCTCCCTAAGGTGTGGTAAATTGATGGTTCAAACTCCTCAATACCCTTACTTTAAAGTCTTTAGTTGGAATCATAAAAATGAAGAATTTTTTTTTTTAAACAATTCCTTTTTGCTCTAGAGAATTTTTTGAGCATGAATTTGAGTCAATAAATGTTGGATATCGAATAATGTTAAAAACAAAAATAAGGAAAAACAAAATTACGTGTCAATTCAAAACCTTCATATGACTTCCTCTCGTCTGTGAGACGATTGGTCAATACATCAATTGCCACTTACTCATCATAGCTAGGCGGAGCAACTGAATATCAAAGATAATCAAATAAATATTTTTTATCAAAAAATGATATCATATATAAAAATAAAATATTACTTTTAAATGATCATATACTAAGTCTAGAACACCCTTAATATAACTTGATGAGGTATCCTAGTGGTGAAGGGCGTTTAAACAAAGCCTTCCCTGGACACTTGAGACAGGGTCGAATCCTGACAGCAACAAACCGATCTCAATTGAATGTTCAACCAATGTGTCTTTGACTTTTTTTTTCTTTTTATTAAATCATTTAAATAAAATTTTAAATTAAGTTGTTAATTGAAAGTTACTTAATAAATAAATCTAAAAAATTCATTGCAAAAAGGGTTGTACAAAGAAATGAAGAAAACTTCGTCTGGATCTACTTTCGATGCTTTATGTCTTGCTGCTATGGTTATCATTATCAAAGATCGATGAAAGCTTGACGTAAAAAAATAATTTGATTTTAAAATTTAATTTTCTTCTCTTTTTTTATTTGACTCTGTCCATTTACTTTCTGTTAAATTAAATATAAATTCTTTTTTTTGTTCTTTTTAATATTAATTGAAGCTAAATTTTGTGTAGCTTGATTTTAAAATTTTTAAAGCCTTCATTTATTAAAAAAAATTATTAATATTATATAGTTTGATTTTAAAATTTTTAATATATTTATATATTAAAAAATTTATTTATTTATTCAATTTATGAATGCATTGACTATGCCACTGCACCATAGCCCTTTTTGTAAAAAAAATGATTAAGCACGGAACTCTCCTTCGCTAACGAATCTATTGCAAACATAAATTTTAACTGTAATAATGGTGGTTGTTACCCAGTGAACTAGTTAATTACACTAAATATTTTTATAATATGACTTAATTAAACTGTTCATGTTAGTAATTTGAATGATTACTTAACTTATGGTAATTAATTATCATAGTCATTCAATTTTATCTAGTAAATTTTATAATTATTTTAATCAAAAATATAATTTATGTTACCTATTTAATAACGTGACAGGTATAAATTTTTAGAAAAAAATATTTAAAATTTATATTTAACTTTATTTAAAATCCAACCACCTTAAATTCAATAAATTCTTGACGTGGACCACTTAATTAATTAATTAATTATAAAAGAGATGATTTAAACTTTAATAGCATTTAATGTAAAGAACTCGATAATTCATCAATTTCTAGACCAAAAATAAATAAATTATACCCTCAATTTATTAGATTTTTTATTTTTTAATGGTTTCAATAAGCACTTAATAACTCGATCTTTTTTATTCTACTCCTCCCACTTTCCAAAGGTAGCTTCATTCTCCTTTATTCTTTTCTCTTTTTTTTTTAAATATTTTTTTATTATTTTGATTTAGTGTCATTCTTTGTACCTTTTGTTTTCTTATTTTTAGTTCTACTATTTGTTTGTTTATTTATTTGCGTTTTTAAAAAAAATGATTTTCTGATTTGTGTTATTGTTATGATTAGTTATGCATCCGTTTTGATATCGTTAGGTTCTCTTTTTTTCTCATTTTTTAAAAAATAAGCACTTTTGAAAAAATTACTTATTAAAATAAGTTAATTTAAAAAATTTAATCAAACAGATTATAAGTGTAAAGACATCTCTTTTACAATCAATATATTAAAAAAGTGGGTTGGTTCAAAAATTAGGTAAGGTTTAGGAAGGGTTAGGTACTAATTGATCTAAATGTTGATTTAATTTTTAAAAGATATTTAACTAATTGTTCATCAAAGGCAAAATATTTATCTGAACATGGACATTTATTTTAATGTCAATCCAAAATAATTATCCTAAATGCTTAGAAATTTGGTGGGATGTCAATTGTCAGCGCTTCAATCAACTTTTCTTTTTTCGATTTCCTTTAATTGTCATGTATCTTCTTTTTATTTGTCCTTCTCTCCCCTCAGCTGTCCTATTCTTTCTTTCTTTTTGTCTTTCTTTAATTAATTTCTTTGTTCTTCTTTTGGTTAGTTTAATTTGTTTTTATTTTTTTGTTTCTTTATTTTACTTTTTAAAGATAAATATAAATATAGAAGCTAATTATTTTAAGACTAATAAAAAATTAAAAATTAAATAATTAGACAATAACAAAAAATAATTAAAACAATCTAGTCACTAAATTATTTATTAAAATAAAATTAATAAAAAATATATTTTATACATTTTTCTATTTCTTTTGAAAATAAAACTAAAATTGTATATAGAAAGAATTTTATTATATAAATAAAAAAAGTAACTAATATCAATTAAAAAAAGATAATAATATAATACATCTCTTTTTCGTATATCAATGATTAAAAAAATAAACTTATTCTAGCATAAAGTATATCAAATCAGTAGCAGTTGAAGTATATTGTTGCAATATACTATGATATTCACATGTATTATATCATAAAATACTCATCGGTCCTTTATGATACTCACACAATATATATCATAATACTGATAAGGTATCACAGAGGACTGGTGGTTCATTCTTTCAATATATATATATATATATATATATATATATATATATATATATATATTGACAGAGTATCATAGATAACCAACCTACATGATATATCATATATACCTGCAAGATATCATAGAGGATTGATTTAGCTTCTTTAAAAAAAGCTCAGTCAAATATGATATCTACATGGTATATATCATATAATGAAAAGCTATCATGGATTGGGACATGACATCTGTCATCCATGATACTGTAGCCAGAAATTTCATGAAGGGTGTTTAGACTTTAAATAGTAAGTAAATGTTTTTTTCGATGACCGGTGTTCAGACTTTAAATAGTAAGTAATTTTTTCAATGACCGGTATTCAGACTTTAAATAGTAAGTAATTTTTTTTGATGATTGGATACGGAAAAAAAAGTAAAAATAATCTATCCTAGACCTAATCATAATAGGAAAGAAAGCAAAATAGGCAGGCCATTGTCACGCCTCGAGTCTACACCCTGGACGGTGTTGGGGCCCGCAAGTGTACGGGTCGTACAAGTAATATAGTGGCCCTTTTTAAGAGTCGGATGTCGAACCCACAGGGACTGGACCAATTCAGCTAACTATCAAGTTCAAGTGTGATATTAAATGCCGCAAGTGTTGATTATAGAAGTTTTCGAGAGAGTTAATTAAGTCTAGGGACGGTCAACGAAATACTCTGAATTAATTCAAGGAGCAACTAGAGTTAAAGCCGGATAATCATGAGATACTACGATTTGTAATGGTTTAAGTATGAAACTATCAATTGTCATCTCACATAATTAGAATTGCATGTTCATGGTCTTTCGAACCTCTAAACGCGACAAACTAGCCTCACTACTACATTGTTGAGCGAGGATGTTATTTCTAGTTCGTGGGCAATTCACTACGTGGATGTGGTTTACGTGGATATGATTAGGGACTCTCGTACTTCTAATCATTCGACTCAACTTAGCTTCACAACTACTTCTTCGAGTGGTGATGTAATAATTCTAAGTTGGTGTCTAGCTCATCCCTTTTTATCAACCAAGCAAGGTATTAGGTATATTTCCATCCTAACCACAAATTATATCGTGAGATACAATCTTGCTCCCTACATTCTCTTGTTCTTTTCGAAGTCATCTTTCTCAAGCATGTACCTAAGCTTAACCCACTTGTTTTCATGGTGATCAGTCATAAAAACAACCATAATTAAGAATGCAAGACAAAACAACAATCAATAACTTAAAACCAAAACAAAATCGCAAAATCCCAATCATATCTTGTGGCTTCAACCCTAGAGGGAGGGTTCTAGCCACTCATGTTCGTATAATTACAAGAAAACATAATTAAAGTAACCTACTTACAAGAATTGGTAGAAGAGAAGATGAAATTGACAAACCCTAGGTGAGTTCTCTCACTTCTCCCTCACTCCTTGACAGTTTTTCAGAAATAAATCGTGACCTCTTGATTTTAGGAGCTAAGGGACCTATTTATAATAAATGAGAATTGTACAAAATTATGCCTATCGTGGAATGGCTCCATGTCACGGAGTGTATCGCGGAGCACTGACTCCGTGACATGGAGGTAACGCGGATGCACACTGGAAATCGCCTAAGGATGACAATAGGCCGAGGCTTGCCGCGATGGCCGGCGTAGCACACTGCCTGTGCAGCGTGATGGCCCGCGTGTCACGGCGCTAGCGCGCAGGTTGCCTGGCGTGGCATGGCGCTGGCGCGCAGGGTGCCTGCTTGCTGCCTTCTTCTCGCGCCTGGCATTGGCGTGGCACGGCACTGGGCGCAGCACACGCACAGCGTGGCACGCTGCCTGGTGCGGCCAGCCTTGCCAAGGCATGGTTCCTTGCCGACTTTTGTAATTCGCTTTCGACTCCATTCCTCTACTTCACCAACTCATGAATTAGTCCTTCAAATTCATTTTAAACCTACAAAAACAAGAACTAATCATGTTGGTTAGTGCATATATTCACATTTACATAAAATTACATGAGAATGCATATAATTAAGTCGATAAACAAGACAAAACTAAGTTATAAAACATCACTCGGGCATGCTATTTTGCCCGAGATCACCTACCCCACACTTAAAGCCTTGTTCGTCCTCGAACAACCCTTTTACATCCCATGTAAATGAAGACTCACACATAGCTAATTTAGCTAGACAATTCAAGCTATGACTATACTGATTATTTAAGATAGCAAGTTAAAAATAGAGCATGCACAATTTAATCAATAAAATGATATGCAACTCTGTTAAGACTTCCTAACCTCAAGAATCGACTCTCAATCTTAGCAAACTCATGCAAATCAACCGATCAAGAAATCCGACATGAATGCTATCTCTCGTTAAACATGTGCCCTCACAACAAGAGAGTTACCCATTTTTACTCACAAATTTTCAAATCACAACATGTATGGGTATATGAATAAGATTACGCTCACTCTCTCAAAGAATTCACATGCATCATGTAGTGAACCATAAGCTTGCCCGTAGTGTTTTACTCCACTAATTTAAGGATGTATGAACGTGAGATCAAGTAGGACTTAATGGGTTGTAATGTAAGCTAAGGGACGAGTAGGTACTATTCTGGCTAGTAATAGTGACTATCTTCCCCAAGTGCTTTTAATAACTTCAGCCTTCATTAAGGACATCTCTTCTCTTACTTCACCCTCATTCTTTTCAATCCTAAATTTTTTTCTTCTTGTTCCCCTTTCTTTAAGCACACTCAGCTTAGTAGTAAGGAGTACTTAAGCAATTTTTTATTCATTTATTTTCTTACTCCCTACTAATAATCAACCATTTTCACCCAAGTGCACCTTTGTCCTTTTCTCAACTTTCACAACTTCTACTTTTCCTTCTTTTTCACGTTTCTCACTCCTTCACTCTTTGAAAATTTTCACTTAAGCGCTTCGGAGTTTTGGATCAAATTCAAGGCTAATGAAAGAAAAAGGATTAAGCTTATGTTGTAGCTGTCAAAGAATAGGCTCAAGGCTCAATGGGGCTAACTAGGATTAAATATTCAAGGTAGGTAAAGTGAGGGATAACATTTAGGTTCATTCAAAGAAATGCCTAAATCATCTCTTACAATTTAGATCCTTCATTTCATTTTATATACACACCAGGTAAGTTCTAGACACTCCACAGTAGCATGGAATATTCAAAAATCTTACACTCTTAGCACATGCTCAATTCAAGACACATTCAACAGACTCTTACTCAGCTAATCACAAGAATTCAGATTTAAGCTTCAATCACATTGAGTCAAATTCAAGAGCCTAAGTGTCTCAAACAAAGTTATACACTTCTTACATGCTTCAACACTAACCACACTTGTATCTTACAATCATGTATAGCACATAACAAGAACATCAAGCCATCAATTAGCTACGGGTTCAAAAACCAAAACCTATTGACTAATTTTCCTCAAGACAGTCGTCATCCATCCATCGTCGGAAATGTCTCTATCTATGACTAAAAACATTATATACAAACAAAGAAAATTTTTATTCTTAGGTTCAAAGACCCCCCATCGGAAAAGAACCGAAAAAAAAAACCAACGGGTGATGAAGTCATGCTTGACTCACAAAAATTTTTCAAATATTCCTCACAAGCATTACATTCACCAAAAATCGTTAAGCACAAAATTTTCAAAATTTTCCTCACCCCACACTTGAATCATGCTATATCCCCATAACATCAAATTAAAATTAAAAAGGGTAAAAAATACTCCCTGAAGCCTCTAGGCCTCGCTAATAGCATGCTTTTCTTCAATTTCGCACAAGTGTGTGTTTGACCCCCCACTTTTTCTCTTCCATGCTTGTTAGCTTCCTCCTCCATGGGTACTCAGACTTCCCCTCTATCTGTGCTTAACTTTCCATAAAAAATAACACAAGATGAAAAATAAATAAAATCAACACAAATGCAAGAAATTAAAATGGTACCCATGGTATCCTTGGGTTGCCTCCCAAGCAGTGCCTAATTTTACGTCGCGCCACGACGTATCAAGTTTCACCACTTTTTCCTCCATCTTGAGGATATGAATCTCACCTCTAATTTCTTCTATAATTTCCTCTTATGCTCTAGGGGTGGTGGTGAAAACCTTAAAGGACCAAGCAGTAGATGTCGCCTCTTGCCCTTGTTGGCCCTTAAGTAAGTGAAGTCGTTTTGTCTCTTAAATTCAGCAAATTTCAGAATATATGGGGCTTGTTCCTCCTCTAGCTCTTTCTATAAAAGATTGGAAGACTGTATTTCTAGGTTATCAACCAAACTCAATGTCGAAAAATGCTTCGAGTGGGGTACAATACACCTCAAATCTGAAACTGCATTTTTCTTGACTTCCTTACTTGTGTACACCTTCTCTACATCAACATCTAATTCCCCATGAATGTCAAATGGGTGGGACTCTAACTCTTCTTGCATAAATGGATTGGCCACATGTGTGAAACCATCACGGGGACTCTCAAGAGCTTCTAATTGTTGGGATTCTTCCAAGAACTCACCCTTTTCTTCTTCTTGTGGTTCCTCTTGAGTATTGCATAAGACCTTTACTTGCAAATTACCGAAAGCTTCAGCCTCAGCCATCATCTCCGTGATTTTAACGCTCATCATTTATAGGGCCTCTCCATTTTCCTCTTGGTGAATTCTCAATGCTTCCATCCCCTCCTTCATTGCTTCTGTTTGCTCAAGGATCTGTTTTAGCATGTCTTCTATTCGAGCTTGGCGTTCCAAGTCCTTATTTTCATCATGCCTATATTCAGCAAAAACAACAGAAGGATCATAGTAGGGGCTTGAGGGAGGGGAGTATGCATTCGGACAACCATCCCAATTGCCATCTTGACCACCACATATATTGCAAGAGTATGCATTTGGGAAACCATTCCAATGGCCATTTTGACCACCGCATATATTACAAGTATGACAATGTTGCCATAAGTGGGGTCCTCCGCAATTCAGACAAGACTCTTCAAAATAAGAGTATCCACCATTTAACCCATTTATATTCCATGATGTCATGTTAAGAAGGGTATCATATTAAAAATAAAAATTTAAAATAAATCTAAAACTAATAAAGAAATTTTTTTTTCAACACTTAAGGAAATTTAAAAATCACACAAAAACAAACAAATTCACTGAACTTCGCCGAGTCCCCGGCAACGGCGCCAAAAACTTGTTGGGGCCCACAAGTGAACGGGTCATACAAGTAATATAGTGGCACTTTTTAAGAGTCGGATGTCGAACCCACAGGGACTGGACCAATTCAGCTAACTATCAAGTTCAAGTGTGATATTAAATGCCGCAAGTGTTGATTATAGAAGTTTTCGAGAGAGTTAATTAAGTCTAGGGACGGTCAACGAAATACTCTAAATTAATTCAAGGAGAAACTAGAGTTAAAGCCGGATAATCATGCGATACTACGATTTGCAATGGTTTAAGTATGAAACTATCAATTGTCGTCTCACATAATTAGAATTGCATGTTCATGGTCTTTCGAACCTCTAAACACGACAAATTAGCCTCACTACTACATTGTTGAGCGAGGATGTTATTTCTAGTTCGTGGGCAATTCACTACGTGGATGTGGTTTACGTGGATATGATTAGGGACTCTCGTACTTCGAATTATTCGACTCAACTTAGCTTCACAACTACTTCTTCGAAGTGGTGATGTAATAATTCTAAGTTGGTGTCTAGCTCATCCCGTTTTATCAACCAAGAAAGGTATTAGGTATATTTCTATCCTAACCACAAATTATATCGTGAGATACAATCTTGCTCCCTACATTCTCTTGTTCTTGCCTAGGTCATCTTTATCAAGCATGTACCTAAGCTTAACCCACTTGTTTTCATGGTGATCAGTCATACAAACAACCATAATCAAGAATGCAAGACAAAACAACAATCAATAACTTAAAACCAAAACAAAATTGCAAAATCCCAATCATATCTTGTGGCTTCAACCCTAGAGAGAGGGTTCTAGCCACTCATGTTCGTATAATTACAAGAAAACATAATTAAAGTAACCTACTTACAAGAATTGGTAGAAGAGAAAATGAAATTGACAAAGCCTAGGTGAGTTCTCCCACTTCTCCCTCACTCCTTGGCAGTTTTTCAGAAATAAATCGTGACCTCTTGATTTTAGGAGCTAAGGGACCTATTTATAATAAATGAGAATTGTACAAAATTATGCCTATCGTGGAATGACTCCGTGTCATGGAGTGTATCGCGAAGCACTGCCTCCGTGACACGGAGGTAACGCGGATGCACACTGGAAATCGCCTTAGGATGACAATAGGCTGAGGCTTGCCACGATGGCCGGCGTAGCACGCTGCCTGTGTAGCGCGATGGCCCGCGTGTCACGATGCTGACACGCAGGGTGCCTACTTGCTGCCTTCTTCTCGCGCCTGGCATTGGTGTGGCACGGTGCTGGGCGCGGCACACGCACAACGTGGCACGCTGCCTGGCGCGGCCAACCTTGCCAAGGCATGGTTCCTTGCCGACTTTTGTAATTCGCTTTCGACTCCATTCCTCTACTTCACCAACTCATGGATTAGTCCTTCAAATTCATTTTAAACCTACAAAAACAAGAACTAATCATGTTGGTTAGTGCATATATTCACATTTACATAAAATTACGTAAGAATGCATATAATTAAATCGATAAAGAAGACAAAAGTAAGTTATAAAGCATCACTCGGGCATGCTATTTTGCCCGAGATCAGACGGGACATGGTATTTGGAGTTACAAGAAACCCCAAGTCAACCCATGGTCTATAATAACACTGCATTCTGAGTAAATATATATATATATATATATATATATATAGAGAGAGAGAGAGAAAGAGAGAGAGAAAGAGAGAGAGAGAGAGAGGAAGCTTTAAAGTAAGAATACAAAACATTGATGAAGATAAAGCTGAATCATAAAGTTAAAAAAAACAATTGAAGCAAAGCTGAAGGTCTGAAACTATGTTTATGTCTGAAAGCCAACTACAACTGAAGAGTTGCTGGTACAGGTCCCCAACTATCTCTAAATCTAAATAAAAGAAAGATAACTGAAAGAAATAAGTCTCGTCCTCGAAACATGAGGACTCACCAATGATGCAACTGGAATCTTCTGAAAACAATCTTCTAACGAAGCTGAGACTGAGATCCTGCAACTGTATCATAAAATGATACATCACAAAAGGTATGCGTCAGTACTTTGAATGTACTAAGTAAGTGATAGAAACCGTACACAAGGAATAAAATACCGAACTTAAAAGACATGCAACGACCAACTGAAAATGCTGAAACTTAATAACTGTAATAAATTGAGATGGTCTAAATTACCTTGTATAATGGTCAAGGACATGCCTTGAATCTGAGATACTATTCTGAAATATTGTACTGAACTGATCTGACTAGTGTGAGAGTCTATAAACTACATGTCACCACGTGAGCTAGATGTGGAGTCCGCTGTATACACCTCATCGATAGGACCCAATATACCTTGCCAGGGTATAATGGCATGAACTGAGTGATCACAAGTCTGGTCCATGAGGCAATAAATATGACCTACGATGGCAATATAGTTTTGGGAACTTGTGTGCGATGGAACCCCAGTCCGCTCGGTGCTAACTCCTACTCCCATTGGATAGTCCTAGACTGACTACTAAGCTGATAGCTCGAGACTGAGGCCCAAGACTTCAATTAAGTCAGGGATACTTTCTTAGAGTATCCTGAAAGCCTTATCGGACCGAATTCTATAACTGGATTCCAAGACTGGTTAGAGCTGCTTATCTGAAAGTGTCATGACCACCTAAAGAACCAACAAAATCTGATACTGAGTCTAATACTGATAACTGGGAGACACTATTGACACCTCGAGAATTTCTGTGGTCAAACTGATCAGCTAACATTTCTGACTAACACTGAGTATTCTAACATTCTGACTGAAACTGAACTCCCATACATCTGACTGAAATTTCAATACATACTAACAACGTGAGAATCCCCAACACTGATAGAATCTAGCAATTTCGATAATTTATCAATTATGCGAGACTCTAGTTTTTCTGCATTCAAGAACTAGAGCTAGAATTTACTTTACAAGGACAAGCATCAAAATAATCACAACAGGTGGAAAAATATCTACAATTAACATATATAATATTCCACATGAATTAAACGAAGTCTGACATATAATTTCTTCACATTCGAAAGTCCTAGGGCTAGAACTGATAGGTAAGATTTTTTGGGGGGACACAAGGAAAGAACTATTCCCTTGTTGAATTCCCAAATACCGGTGATGGAAATTCCTGAGAGAATTCCTTGAAAAATCTGAGGAGGATCGATTTCCCTAACTTCTGCTCTGAGCCTTTCTGAGAGAAACTTTACGTTCTAACTGTTGAAGGGATGAGAAATGAGAGAAATCATCGATTACCCCCTCTAAAACCCCTGATTAAAACCCAAAACGACATGGTTTAGGGACTAAATAGGTGGAAAATTACAAAAATAATCCTGGAAATTAAATCTAAAAACTGGCCGACAGGGTTCCAACGGGTCACTTAACGAGTCGTTGGTTGTGACCACAACTCATTGGGACCTCTTGTTGGTCCCATTGCCTGGGACTAGGTAACACTGGATCTGGAAACGGGAGTCACCATGACTTGTTGGACGAACCAACATTGGTTCCTCTCATAGCCACTGGTCAAGGAAAACTGGTAAGCTTGACAACGGGTGACACGACTCGTTGGTTGAACCAAGGAGTCGTTGTGTCCAGTCGTCACCTTCACTAGACAAATTTTGAAAATTCCCAAAGTTGACACGACGGGTGGTGACCACAACTCGTTGTGGGATACAATAAGTCATTGTTCCCACTCGTCACCTCTGGAAGGGGTTTCTAGGGTTCTCACCCGACGACTCACACAACGGGTCATCGTTTCTGACAACAACTCATTGGTTGAGTCGTGGGGTCCTGGAAAGATTACTGCACTGGGAAAACAACGATTGACAGGACGTCTCATGGTTCCTTACCATGGGTCATACATCTCATTAGTTTTCTAGAGACCAAAAATCTACTGACCATGACCGACAAAACGAGTCGTTGGACCTGACCACGACTCGTTGTCTCAGTCTTTTCGATGCATTTTTTTTATTTTTCTCCTGAATCTTCTTGAAATGTCTGAGTCTGGTCTAGAAAAGTTTCGGGATATTACAATATCTCCCCCTTGGGATCATTCGTCCTTGCATGAAGACTAAAACTGCAGGAAAACTAGAAAAAGAGCTGAGATTTCAAGACTGAGACTATGAGCTGGTTTCTGAAGGAGTAATTGACTCTAAACTGACTTAACCATACTAACAGGGATGATGCAACTAGAATGCAAATAGAAAATCTAAATAAAGTTGATGAGTATGGAATTGAATAGAGTAATGAGGAGGGATTTAATACCTGATGCCGGAACTGTACTGGAAGGGAATAAGTGTGGGTATCTATCCATCATATTTGCTTCGGCTTCCCACGTAGCTCCTTCTACATGCTGATTTCTCCATAAGACTTTGACTGAAGGTATTTCCTTGTTCCTAAGCTTACGAACCTAATGGTAAAGGATCTAAACTGGGACCTCTTTGTAAGAGAGACTATCTATCACTCCCACACTGTCCAATGGCACAACCGACCTCTTCATAAGAGAGAATATCTTTCATGCCCACACTGTCCAATGGCACAACTGAAGTTGGATCACCGATGCACTTCTTCACTAGTGACACATGGAATACTGGGTGCACAGATGCCAATTCTGAAGGTAATTTTAGCTCATAGGCTACCTTGCCACTTCAAAATTTTGTAAGGTCCCATATATCTCGGACTGAGTTTTCCTTTCTTCCCAAATCTCATCACCCCTTTGATGGGTGAAATTTTCAGATAAACCCAGTCATCCACTGCAAACTCCAATTCCCTTTTCCTCATATCAGCATAAGATTTCTGACGACTCTGAGTTGTTTTCAATCTTTCTCAGATGAGTTGTACTTTCTGCATAGCTTCATGGACTGAGGCTGTCCCAATTAGAGTAGCTTCACCAAACTCAAACCACTCGATAGGAGATTTGCACCTCCTACCATACAATGCCTCATCAAAGGTTCTTGAAATCAACTACGGACAAAGGGAATATAACTCATATATTACCTTAAAAGGTCTACATTTATTCTTATCTCTCCTTTGCTACTAGCATCTCAACTTTTACACTTAGGTTAATTTCCTTATACATCTGCTACTTTCAAAGATCATGCGACGTGTCTACTTAAAGCCTTAAGCAATTCTCTGGAGGTCTAGATAACTCAAGAGCTCAAATAAACATATAGCGACTTTCTAAAGGCAATCCTTGTCGCTTTAGCACGTAACTTAAATGTAAGCATAAACGTATATATATTATGATTTTTGGATAACCTGTTAACATAAAGATATTGTGTATAACCTTCCCATAAATATTTTTCCATATAAATATCAATAGCTTACCCATTCGGATTCAATTTTCCAAGTTTAACGTATCGGTTAATTAAGAAACGCATTAATTAGTCGCTTAGCTTAATGGAGAAGGATTGGGGAACCTTCTCATGGCCCCAAGTACCTTAAAACATGCATATAAGAGGATAGGTAACTATTGTAAGTAAATTCCATTTCGTTACCCTCGTTAGCCCTTATTGAATTAAAACTGATTTCAAATATTAGGTTCATCCACGTGTTGTCTTCTTGCCATATTTACCAATTTCCTTAGCAACCATAATGTGAAACAACTTTTACACCACAATACGTAACATATTATAAAGGACCAGCTCACAGTGCCCACGCCGAGGGGACTTCATACTCAATTTACAACTATGATCATAATCGAAGGCAATTGCTCTCTTCACTTTACATTCATGTATTCCAACTCTTTAGTGAATACACAACTTAATACCAAGTAGTTATAAAAACCGGGAAGAACCATAATATGCTACTACAGAAGCTCAAGTACAGGGAAATGTCGAATTCATCCTCGGCATGAATTTGTGCTTGAAATCAAGAGACAAAGAGCACCTTACATACCTTTTCTTTCGGCGAGCTTTCTTATGTAGTTTCTTTCTTTCAACAATCAAAACTTATCCCATTAATTTATTCGAGTTTACAACCAAGTGACAAGGCTGTTTCAAGCCAATTTATCCAGCCAAAACCTTACATCAATAGGCAGTCACAACACAAACAAATAAGGCAACACTTAGCATTTCTTATTTTAACTTGTTTCTACAACTTTGAGGGAAAATTGAGCTAGGAAATTACCTTACTTTTCTCATGAAAAACTCTCACAAATATAGAGTATATTCTCAGAAAAACACAATTGTTCAAACCTTCAAAAACGAGCAGAACTTCAAGAACATACCAACAATGATAGCCCAACATAACCTCCAACTTCTAGCTTTAGCTGGGATTTTTAGGCAAGTTTAGAAATTAGAAACACTTACCCTTTGCATGAGAATATATTTGGATACAATGGGACTATTTTTGATCGAAATCACTTCCCAATAACACATAAATCTTTCTTCCCAAAACACAGCAACATAACAGCACAACAACTATAACAAGTCAACATACAAACCATAACTTTCTTCTAGTTTTCCTCCAAAATTTCCATTGAATTATTGGAGATTTCAAAAGAGGGAAGTTACTCTCTTTATTATGAACAATTCCTAGTAAGATGGAGTATAACTTTAGCTCAAAATAGTCCAAAACACGCAGCAACAACACTGCCAAAATGAAGCTACAAGGCAGCAACAACTTCACCACAACGTTGCCTTCACTTTCATCAAATTTTGCTTAAGATTTGATGGTGTTTTCTTGAGGGATTTCCTCTTGGTTTGTTAGGATTTGATACTAAAAAAGGGAGAGGATTTTAGAGGGTAAGTAAGCACCTCAAATCTGGAAAAGTTAAAAATGATCTCACAACACAAAACATAAAATATAAAGGTGTTTGGGCGGTGGCTGTTTTTAGGGCTGTGGCCATGTCACTGCCCGATAGTGCCACCATAAAAGGCCTATAACTTTTTACTCCAAATTCCAATTAATGAGCCGTTTGATTTTCTGAAAATTAGACTCAAAGACCTTTAATTTGATAGGTCGTCGGGCTTCTAGTTCATTACATATTTGGAGATATATCCATTTAAAGTTGACCCTAACTTATAAACTTCACATACTCTTTGCTTTTCCATTCGTACACATTTTCTTTGTCATCTATGACCAATATACAACTCGTACTTCCCTTAACATAGTGTATAAACATCAAATAATCACCTAAAATTTTTGGGGTGTAACATCCTTCCCCCTTAGAAACATTCGTCCTCGAATGTCATAACACCTTTAACTCATCATTGTCTTCTGTCATAAAGATACATTCCATATATTCGTAAACATATCCTTTTTAGTCGTTGCTTCATATCAAATTATATTTATTTAACTCAATCTATTTATGTAACGTAAGACAGACGTGCCTTAGCACTATATAATCGATGAACTTTTCTAACCATAAGCAAATTTATACACTACCACGGAAGATGATTAACTCCAATACCACTTTCCATTCACTACTTAAGATACAAGATTAATGTTAAATCTTAAGCTGTGGTTTTACCCTTGCTTTTACCACGACCCGTTATTGATAGTCCTTATAACAGAAACTAAAGCCTGATCTAGGGACAAAGAAGGAACTAAATCTCTAGGAGAAACTGACTGTCTGGCCACCCGGGGCCTTGAAACACTATATGGAGCCTTAAATAACCCTGTTGACTTGGTTTGCCCACTTTATTTTACTTCTCTATCGGTACTCGGAGATGGTGAATCAGATTCCTCTATCCTCTGAGCAAATGCTTGTATCCGAGCAATAGTCATATTTGTCTGGGTAGACATCCCAAACACTCTCAAACCAGATGGGGTCCCTAACCTAATACAATTGATATACTCTATTCCTCGTATTTCACACCCTATATGAAGCATATTGGCCAAAGAGTTAAACTTGAGACTATATTCGCGAATACTCATACTGCCCTGCTCTAGGTACAAAAACTTATTAGCTCGAACCCATCGAAGTTCCCGTGGTATGTACTGATTCATGAAGACTAGGGGATTTATGCTCAAAACTCCCAGGCACTAGAGCTCTCAAAAGTATTTCCCCTGGACCCTTCCATTAATTTCAATTGTTGATTTTTAAACTTCACTACTCGGGTTAACATCTAAAATGCTTTCTCAATATCTCATCCCTTTGATATACTGGAAAGTGTTGGAGGGTCAACAACTCTACCACCTCCTAGCTCTACTGAAACTGGGACAACATTAGGGGCTAAATCCCTTCCCATAGTAGCTCTAATTGGAACTAGAGAACTGTAACACAGGGAGTAAAACAAAACTCACTTCAAGCACATAATCTATTTCTCGGATCAACAAGAGGGCGACTGTGACCCTTTCAAGAATCAGTGCCGATAAATCTTGTAGCCATCTGCCTTACTCCAGGTGAATTCTAAAACATAAGCACTATTTAGATTTCAAACACCCCTTACATCTTTTCTCTATAGCACTATCTATTAATGAACAAAGTGAAACAACTCCTAAATGCCGTGTAGCCTCCTGATTTTAAGTACGGTGCATAACATACCAATAAGAAAGACTCTACTAGACACGGCTTATGGACTCCTTAGGATATGACTTTGCTCTGATACCAAGTCTGCCACGCTCCAAAACTAGGGTAGGGTGCAACTGGCACTCGATTCATGATTGATCGAGAATCCGGCAATATGACATCTATAACTGTAACACTTAGGCCATCCAAGCCATCTGTCATAATCAACTGGAGTATAAACTGGACCCATAAGGTCTCAACAATACAGGGTAAACAATTGAAACGTAACTAAAGCAATGAGTATGCTAAACCAAGCAACAATAAGCCAACGAGGCCACAAACTAAATAACACTGTACACACTAAGTCCATAAAGCCTCTAAAGAGTAAACTAACTGATGGTCAGAACAGGGCTACGACCTACCCATAATCGTACCTCAAAAATCAAGCATATATAACTAAGCCCTAGCTCCATGAAGAAAGGAGCATACCAATACATCTACTGATCTCACGAACTGCTACTGTAACTGGCAATCCCGACCTCTACCTTCACCCGTGGCACAAACACAGGTCCCTAAGGGAAGAGACGTTAGTACGAATGAAATGTACTGGTATGTGATCTCGGGCAAAATAGCATGCCCGAGTGATGCTTTATAACTTAGTTTTGTCTTGTTTTTCAACTTAATTATATGCATTCTCATGTATTTTTATGCAAATGTGAATATATATACTAACCAACATGATTAGTTCTTGTTTTTGTAGGTTTAAAATGATTTTTAGGAACTAATCTATGAGTTGGTGAAGTGGAGGCATGAAATCAAAAGTAAAACGCGAACGTCGGCAAGGAGGATGGGCAAAACAGCCCACCTGCGCGTTGGAAACGTGCCACGACAGGCAGGCTACACGACCAGCAATGTGTCACGGCCTCCAGCGCACTGCACAAGCAGCGTGACATACTGCCAAATACGAAAGGGGGCTGTTTTGATTTTCCAGTGTGCATCCGCGATGCCTCCGTGTCACGGAGGCATATTAGCGCGATAACCTCCGTGACACGGAGCTATTCCATGCTGGGCATAATTTTGTACCATTCTCATTTACTATAAATAGGTCCCTTAGCTCCTAAAAACAGGAGTCACGTAATATTTCTGAAAAACTGCCAAGGAGTGAGGGAGAAGTGGGAGAACTCACCTAGGGTTCTTAAATTTCATCTTCTCTTCTACCAATTCTTGTAAGTAGGTTACTTTAATTATGTTTTCTTGTAATTATACGAACTTGAGTGGCTAGAACCCTCCCTCTAGGGTTGAAACCAAATGGTATGATTGTGAATACATGATTTTGTTTTGGTTTTAAGTTTTGATTGTCGTTTTGTCTTACATTCTTAATTATGGTTGTTTTTATGATTGATCTCCATGAAAACACACACGTTACTCCTAGATTAAAGCTTGAGAAAGTAAACCTAGGTAAGAAAAAAAAATGTAGGGAGAAAGTTTGTATCTTACGATATAATTCGCGGTTAGGATAAATAAATTATACTTAATTTATCTTGCTTGGTTGTTAAAACGGGATGAGTTAGACACCAACTTAGAATTATCACATCACCACTCGAAGAAGTAGTTGTGAAGCTAAGTTGAGTTAAATGATTAGAGGTACGAAAGTCCCTAATCAAGAGCATAAACCCCGCAAACCACATCCACGTAATTGAATTGCCCACGAACTAGAATGTCACATCCCCGCTCAATGATGTAGCTGTGAGGCTAGTTTGTCGTGTTTAGGAGATCGAAAGACCATGAACATGCAATTTTAATTATGTGAGAAGACAATTGATAATTCCATACTTAAACCATTACAAATCATAGTATCGCATGATTATCCGGCTTTAACTCTAGTTGCTACTTGAATGTTTTCAAAGTATTTCGTTAACCACATCTAGACTTAATTAAATTTTATCAAAAAAGTCTATAATCAACACTTGCGGCATTTAATATCACACTTGAACTTGATAGTTAGCTGAATTTGTCCAGTCCCTATGGGTTCGACATCCGGCTCTTAAAAAGGGCCACTATATTACTTGTACGACCCGTACACTTGCGGGGCATTAGTATGTAAATGCTAAAACTTTAAACATGAGATAACAATCCTATAATAATTGACTCAACACATAAACATATAAAGGATAGATATAACCTGGAACTCTATAACCTACAATTGATAACAACTCACTATAACATACATGAACTTAAGATAACTAAACCAGTAATAAGGAATAGTAACAACCTAGAATCCTGGAAACCAAAACCTGATAATAACTCTATAATAAGATGAAAATGCAATTAAGAAATGCACAAGAAAGAAACTATAATTGTAATGCCAGCGAAACTATAATTGTAATGCCAGCGACCAACCAACCACAAATAAATATATAAAATTCATCTAGTCGGTGTACCACACCGAGGAAAAATAAAAATATCTCCAGCCGGTGAACCACATCGTGCTAAAATAAAAATATCTCTAGCCGGTGTACCACACCGGGGTAAAATAAAAATATCTCCAGTCGGTGTACCACAACGGGGTAAAATAAAAATATCTCCAGCTGGTATACCACACCGAGGTAAAATAAAAATATCTCCAGCCTATGTATCATACCCGAGTTAATTAAAAATAAAAATCTCAATCGCAGTCATAAATGGAGTTGATACGGCTCATACACACAATCTGTATACTGACAACCATGAAATATGCCGACTCAGTACCTATAACATGTGTAGAATCTTACCACGACCCCAAATACTACACTTATTCCATACACATATAGGTCTTTCATTTAGCATTTAAATACGTACATATGCTGTGAATGAATTCTAGGGAAGTTCCTAGGACTGGAATATCAAAAAGACTGTGTAGACACATGTTCATGATTTTAAACATCTACTAGCAATACTAACATGTGGAGTAGAGAGGAATAGCTTAACTTAACATTTTCTATTAACAATCTTAATATTCATTTCGTGCCTGTACTCGTTTGACTTTCATATCAAGAATTGTGAGCATACCTCATTCGTTGCACATCATATCATATCTCAACGTAACTTATGAACAGGAAGACATAACTCACGTATCTCAAACTTGGAGCTATTTAACATAAAAACGCTAGGAACTATCTAGGGGCTGCCTTAAGATAAATAAAGACTTTTAGTCATGCTTTAGACAACATAGGAAAGGCTTGTGTGAAACCTTGCAATATATGAGGAGTTTAGAAAAGTTTAGCTTCATTATAAATAGTTTAGAAACTTCCAAGAAAAAATCCTTTAAAACATGAAAAAGTTAATCCAACTCTTAGAATAAATAATCAAAGATAATTATTTAAAAAGTACGATGAAGAACTTCTCTTTAACTTGAGTCACTATCCCAAAATATTCAATTCTAATCATTTCATAAGAAGTTAACACTTTACTAGCCTTTCATTATCTTAACACAACTGAATATAAACAACTTTATCAATAACTCTTCTGCTAAATGACTTTAGAACAGGGTAAATCTTGCTAGCCATTTGCCTAACTCATTAGCAATCGTAACACATATCATCTAAGTTAACAACCTTTAGTTCTACTTTTCATATTCATCTTAGATTCTTTTCCAAACAGGATTCTTCATTCCCTACTTAATTATTTACTCTCGTGTTCACTATTCCAGCAATTCTTATACGCATTTACCTTTTTACCTAATTGCTAACCTTATCGCTTAAACTCCGTCTTGCTCATATTTTAATGTCGCTCAAAGGTTCTTGAAATCAACTATGGACATAGGGCATATAACTCACATATTACCTTAAAAGGTCTAACATTTACTCTTATATATCCTTTGCTACAAGGGTCTCAACTTTTACACTTAGGTTAATTTCCTTATACATCTACTACGTTCAAAGATCATGCGACGTGTCTACTTAAAGCCTTAAGAAATTCTCAGGAGGTCTAGATAACTCAAGAGCTCTAATAAACATATAGTGACTTTCTAAAAGCAATCCTTGCCGCTTTAGCATGTAAATTGAACATAAACATAAACGTATATATATAATGACTTTTGTATAACCTGTTAAGATCAAGATATTGTGTATAACCTTCCCATAGAGATAGTTCCATAGAAATATCAATAGTTTACCCATTCGGGTTCTATTTTCCAAGTTTAATTTGTCGATTAATTAAGAAACGCATTAATTAATCGCTTAGCTTAAGGGAGCGGGATGGGGGAACCTTATCATGGACTCAGTTACCTTAAAACATGCATATAAGAGGGTAGGTAACTATTTTAAGGAAATTCCATTTCGTTACCCTCATTATCCCTTATTGAGTTAATACCGATTTTAAATATTAGGTTTGTCCGCGTGTTGTCTTCTTGCCATGTTTACCAATTTCCTTAGCAACCATAATGTGAAACAACTTTGACACCACAAATACATAACATATTGTAAAGGACCAGCTCACAGTGCCCACGCTGAGGGGACTTTAGACTCAATTTACAACTATGACCATAATCAAAGGCAATTTCCCTCTTCACTTTACATTCACGTGTTCCAACTCTTTAGCGAATACACAACTTAATACCAAGTAATTCTAAAAACTAGTAAGAACCATTATATGCTACTACATAAGATCAAGTACAGGGGAATGCCGAATTCATCCTCGGCATGAATTCGTGCTTGAAAATCAAGAGACAAAGAGCGCCTTACATACCTTTTTTTCGATGAGCTTTCTTATGTCGTTTCTTTCTTTTAACAATCAGAATTTATCCCCTTAAATAACTTGAGTTTATTACCAAGTGACAAGGCTGTTTTAAGCCAATTCTCCAGACAAAACCTTACATCAATTGGCAGTCACAACACAAACAAATACGGCAACACTTAGCATTTCTTATTTCAACTTGTTTCTACAACTTTGAGGGAAAATAGAGCTAGGAAATTACATCACTTTTCTCATGAAAAACTCCCACAAATATAGAGTATATTCTCAGAAAAACACAACTGTTCCAACCTTCAGAAACGAGCAGAACTTCAACAACAACATACCAACACTGGCAGCCCAATATAACCTCCAACTTCTTGCTTTAGCTAGTAGGATCTTTAGGCAAGTTTAGCAATTAGAAACACTTACCCTTTGCATGAGAATATACTTGGATATAATAGGAGTATTTTTCCTCTAAATAACTTCCCAATAACACAGAAATCATGCTGCCCAAAATGCAGCAACATAATAGCACAACAACTACAACAAGTCAACATACAAACCATAACTTTCTTCTAGTTTTCCTTCAAAAATTCCATGGACTTATTAGAGATTTCAAACGAGGAAAGTTACTTACACTTTATTATGAATAATTCCTAGTACGAAGGAGTATAACTTTAGCTCAAAATAGTCCCAAACACGCAGCAACAACACTGCCAAAATGAATCTACAAGGCAGCAACAACTTCACCACAACGTTGCCTTCACTTCCATCAACTTTTGCTTAAGATTTAATGTTTTTTTCTTCAGGGATTTCCTCTTGATTTCTTAGGATTTGCTACTGAAAAAGAGAGAGGATTTCAGAGGGTAAGCAAGCACCTCAAATCTAGAAAAGTTAAAAATGATCTCACAACACAAAATATAAAATATAAAGGTGTTTAGGCGGTGGCCGGTTTTAGGGCAATGGTCATGTCACTGCCCGGTAGTGCCATCGTAAAACGCCTATAATATTTTACTCCAAACTCTGATTAATGTGCCGTTTGATGTTCTGAAAACTAACTCAAAGATATTTAATTTGATAGGTTGTGGCGCTTCTAGTTCATTACATATTTGGAGATATGGTCATTTAAAGTCTATCCTAACTTATAAACTTCACATACTCTTTGCTTTTCCATTCATACACATTTCCCTTTTCATCTACATATAATATACAACCAGTATTTCCCTTAACATAGCATACAAACATCAAATAATTACCAAAAATTTTCTAGAATTTTACACGGACATCGCCAGCAGTCTCATCACAGGTCATTAGCTCGAGCGCAATCATCATCCAATCCATCATCTAGACCACGAGATGATCAGAGGAGCAGAGCCTCAAGTTCGAGGGGCTAGAGTAACATGCAAACAGAGCATACTTTCCTGGCCTGCAGGAAGTGTGGCAAGAATCACACAGGGGAGTGCCTGATTGGGTTAGATATTTGTTTTGGGTGTGGTAGACCCGGGCATAGGCGCCGGGAGTGTTTGTTGGCTTGACGGGGTGATGGTAGAGGCCGTACTTAGGATACTAGCTCAGCAGTAGCACCAACATGTTTAGCTTAGTAGGGTGCATCCACCAGTGCAGGTGGTGGCCAGTGCCAGAACAGATTCTATGCCCTAGCATCTCGTTAGGAGTAAGAGGTCTCCCTAGATGTAGTCACTGATATGTTATGAGTATTCCACCTTGATGTATATGCATTGTTAGATCTACCATCTACTTTATATTTTGTTACACCCTATGTTGCTAATAGTTTCAGAGTCAGTCCCGAAATCCTATCAGAACCCTTCTCAGTCTTTACTCCAGTCGGTGAATCAGTTATAGCTCGACGAGTTTATAGAAATTGCCCTGTCAAAGTACTTCAGAAAGTCACCTCAGCAGATTTGGTAAAACTAGCCATGATAGATTTTGATGTTATCTTCAGCATGGATTGGCTACGTGCATGTTATGCCTCAGTCAATTGTAGAACCTGTGTAGTAAGTTCAGATTTTCGGATGAGCCAGTCCTAGAGTGGAAGGGTTGTTCAGTTGTTCTTGTAGGTTGCTTCATTTCCTATCTTAAGGCCAGAAAGATGATTTCTAGGTGTTGCATGTACCATCTAGTTAGGGTTAAAGATGCTATGTCCAAAACCCTGACTATCCAGTCAGTTCCCATAGTGTGTGAGTATCCAGAAGTGTTTCCAGGTGATTTATCGGGAATCCCACCCGAGCAGAATATTGATTTTGGTATTGACCTCCTTCCCAATACGCAACCTATATCTATTCCTCCTTAGATAATCGCTCGAGCTGATCCAAAGGAGTTGAAGGAGCAGCTGAAGGACCTCCTAGATAAGGGTTTCATTAGACTCATCAAATCCTCGTAGGGTGCACCAGTTCTCTTTTTCACAAGAAGGATGGTTCTCTTCGAATGTGTATTGATTATCGACAATTGAACAAGGTCACAATCAAGTACATGTATCCTCTCCCTAGGATTGATGATTTTTTTGACCAGCTTTAAGGTGCTAAGTGCTTTTCGAAGATAGACCTCAGATCCAGATACCATCAACTCTGGGTTCGGGAGAGTGAAACCCCGAAGACAGTCTTCAAGACTCGGTATGGTCACTATGAGTTTGTAGTTATGACTTTTGGACTAACGAATGTGCTTGCAGCTTTTGTGGATTTGATGAATAGGGTGTTCAAGCCATATTTGGATATGTTTATAATTGTGTTCATAGCTTATATTCTCATATACTCTCGGAGCGAGGAGGAGCATGCCGCTTATTTGAGGGTGGTGCTGCAAACTCTTAAGGATTTCCAGTTGTATGCTAAGTTCAGCAAATGTGAGTTTTGGTTGAACTCAGTGGCCTTTCTAGGTCATGTGGTGTCAAGTGATGGGGTACAAGTAGACTCTCAAAAGATAAAAGTGGTGAAGAATTGGCCTGTACCAGTGAATCCTTCGGATATTAGGAATTTCTTTAGTTTAGCTGGTTATTATCAGAGATTTGTTGAGGGGTTTTTATCCATTGCAGCATCATTAACTAAATTGACCCAGAAGAAAGTGAAGTTTCAATGGTCAGAGGCTTGTGAGAAGAGCTTCCAATAGTTGAAGACTCGACTCACCTCAGCACTGGTGTTGACCCTACCTGAGGGTACCGATGGGTTTGTGGTATATTGTGACACTTTGAGGATCAGCCTTGGCTGTGTATTGATGCAGCACGGTAAAGTTATAGCCTATGCTTCTAGGTAACTGAAGGTCCATGAAAAGAACTATCCGACTCATGACCTCGAGTTGGCGACGGTAGTATAAGCCTTGATGATTTGGAGACACTATCTGCACGGGGTTCATGTAGATGTGTTTACGGACCACAAAATCCTGCTATATGTGTTTACCCAGAAGGATCTAAATCTATGAAAGAGGAGGTGGTTGGGCTTCTTAAAGATTATAATATGAGTATTCTTTATCATCCGGGCAAGGAAAATTTGGTGGCAGACGCTCTTAGCAGGCTTTCCATGGAGAGTGTATCTCATATAGATGAGGAAAGGAAAGAGTTAGTAAAGAATGTGCACCGACTTGCATGACTAGGAGTTCATCTGGTTGACTCGATGGATGGTGGTGTCATTGTTTAGAATGGATCAAAATCATCTCTAGTGACCAATTTTAAGGCTAGGCAAGACGAGGATCCTATTTTGGTGAATTTGAAGGAAGCAGTCCAGAATCAGAAGGCTGAGGTCTTCTCCCAAGGGGGAGATGGTGTGCTCCAATATCAGGGTCATTTGTGTGTACCGGATGCTAGTGACTTGAGGGAGCAGATGTTGCATGAAGCTCATGGTTCTAGATATTCTATCTATCCATGTGCCACAAGGATGTACCATGACCTACAGGAAGTCTATTGGTGGAATGACATGAAGAAGGACATAGCAGAGTTTGTGGCTAAGTGTCCGAATTATCAACAGGTGAAGGTTGAGCATCAAAGACCTGGAGGTATGCATCAATATATTAGTATCCCTACTTGGAAGTGTGAAAAGATAATATGGACTTCATTATGGGGTTGTCTCGCACTCGTCGGCAGTATGACTCTATCTGGATGGTTATAGACAGGTTGACTAAAGTAGCTCATTTTCTACCGGTCAAAACTATCGATTCAGCGAAGGATTATGCCAAGTTATATATTCGGGAGTTAGTTTAGTTTCATGGAGTGCCCTTGTCCGTCATATCAGATAGAGGTACCCAGTATACCTTCCAGTTTTGGAGATCATTTCAGAAGGGCCTTAGTACCCAGGTTAGGCTTAACATAGCATTTCACCCGCAAACAGATGGTCAAGCGGAGCTGACCATTCAGACTCTAGAGGATATGTTGAGGGCATGTGTGATATATTTCAAAGGTAGTTGGGTGATCATCTGCCTCTCATTGAGTTTGCATATAACAACAACTACCATTCTAGCATTCAGATGGCTGCATTTGAGGCTCTCTATGGGTGAAGGTCTAGATCACTTATCAGTTGGTTCGAAGTTGGTGAAGCTATGATGATAGGACCAAATTCAGTCCATGAGGCCATGGAGAAAGTTCAGCTTATAAGGGACAGGTTGAAAACAGCTCAGAGTCGCCAAAATTCCTATGCGGATGTGAGGAGGAGGGAGCTTGAGTTTAAAGTTGATGATTGGGTGTTTTTGAAGGTATCTCCTATGATGGGAGTGATGAGGTTCGAAAAGAAAGGAAAACTCAGTCCCCGTTATATCGGTCCATACCGGATTATGAGACGTGTTGGCAAGGTGACCTATGAGTTGGAGTTGCCCTAAGAATTAGCTTTAGTTCATCTAGTTTTCCATGTATCACTCTTGAAGAAGTGTTTAGGTGATCTGGCTCTAGTTGTTCCAATGGAGAGTGTAGGTGTGAAGGATAGCCTTAGCTATGAGGAGGTTCTGGTGGAAAATACTTGATCGTCAGGTTCGGAAGATAAGATACAAAGAAGTAGCTTCAATGAAGGTGTTGTGGAGGAACCAACACGTTGAGGGAGCTACGTGGGAAGCTGAAGCACATATGATGGCTAGATACCCGCATCTATTCCCTTCCGGCGCAGTTACAACTTGAGGTATCAGTTTCCTCCTTACTATCCTATTCAGTTTCATGTTTAGTTCATGTTTCCCCAGTTTCATTCATGTCAATGTATGTATGTGTGATTTATGAATTCAGTTCAGTCATGTATTCTTGTCCAAAGTAGTTACTCCGTCAGTTTTCGGCTTAAATGTTCAGTATTTTGCATGGTAGTTGCATTTTCCAACTTTACAGCATGTTTACCCACATTCGAGGACGAATGTTCACAAAGAAGAGATTTTGTAATACCCCGGAAGTGCCTAAGACTAGACTCGGGATTTGAAATGAAAAGTAGCAGAAAATCTGAGATTTCTTCTCAGAACGACTCATTGTACAGGTCGTTGGTGGGACTAACGACCCGTTGGAGGTGCTCTTGGTGAGAATCTACAAAGTAGGACTGGTAAGTAACGGGTGTCAGAACGACCTGTTAGTGGATGTAACGGGTCATTTCAAGGGGGTTGTTGGGAGGATGGTCTTGGTAGAAAGGGTTGGCATGAATCATAGGACGATTCATTGTTCGAAGGGACGAGTCATTGTATGGTCCCGTTGGAAGGGTTTCCAAAAGGTAAGCAATGGTGAAAAATGGTGGTTACCATGAGTCATGGGAGTTGGGTATGACATATGGTACTAATTGTGGTAGCAGACCCGAGTCTAAAAAGTGGGGTGAAGCAACAAGAGAAGGGACGAACCGTCGGAGCCAGTAACGACTCGTTGTATCAGTTGTTGTCACTAGCAGTGCAGATTTTCCAGGTTTTTCATTAAGGGTATTTTCATCGTTCCTAGGCCTTAAGGTTCTAAACTACGTCGTTTTAAACTCAGTTAGTAGGGTTTTAAGGGGTTTAAACCTATTCTAAGTATCTCCACTCCATGCATGCAACTTAGAGCCTTCCTTGAAGATCAAGTTTGAAGAATTTCATCCCCATGGTACTTTTTCAGCATGGACACATGAAACTTCAGATACACTCGAGTCAAACCTGGCAGCAATGCCAGCTCATAAGCCATTTTCTCCATATGTTGGAGGACTTCAAATGGCCTATAATACCTTAGGCTGAGCTTGCCCCACTTTCCAAACCTTATCACCCCTTCATGGGGGACACCTTAAGCAGTACTTGCTCCCCTTCCATGAACTCCATGTCCCTGGCCTTCTTGTCTGCATATTGCTTCTGCCTACTCTGAGCAGCCACCAGACGGTTCTGAGTGATTCGAACCTTTTCTAAGGAATCCTTTAACAAATCCATCCCCCAAGGTCTCACCTCAAATGCATCAAACCACCCAATTGGAGATCTGCACTTTATCCCAAACAAGGCTTCAAAAGGTGCCATACCAATGCTTGAGTAGTAGCTATTTTCATAGGAGAACTCTTCCAAGGATAAAAACTTGTCCCAATGACCCTCAAAGTCAATCACGCACACCCGGAGCATATCCTCGAACACTTGAATAGTGCACTCTGATTGCCCGTCTGTCTGAGGATGGAAGGTTGTGCTCAAGTACAACCTTGTACCCAACTAGGACTATAAAGTCCTGAAAAAATGGAAAGTGAACTGAGTGCCCCTGTCTGGTACAATGGAAACAGGCACCCCATGTAACCGAACAACCTCCTTCACATACATCTTGGCTAGTTTCTCCACGTTGTAAGTCACCTGGACTGGCAAGACATGAGTAGACTTGGTCAACCTATCTACTATGACCCAAATTGAGTCAAACTTCCCTAAGGTGTTGGGAAGACCGACCACAAAGTCTATAGCTATTCTCCCATTTCTACTCGGGGATAGGCATTTGCTAAAGAACTCCTCAAAGATTTTGGTGCTCGTACTTCACCTGTTGACGATTTAAACACTGAGCCACATAGTCCACAATGTCTCACTTCATCCTACCCCACCAATTGTGATGTTTTAGATCATGGTACATCTTGCTGACTATGGGGTGAATGGAGTACCTCGAGTTGTGAGCTTCTGCCAAGAGAGTTTTAATTAGCTCACCATCTCAGGGAACACACACCCGCCCCTTTATTTTCAAAATCCCTTCATCATCTAACACTACTTCCTTGGCCTCTCCCTCTAGGACTTTATCTCTAGTTTTACTCAGCTTTTCATCTTCAAACTATCTGGTTTTAATTTCCTCCAATAGCAGATTTAGCCTCCAGGTTGGCTAACACTCCACCAATTTCGGTCAGCAACAATCTCACTAAGTTGTTTGCCAAGGTCTAGACTTCCCTGGTCATCGGTCATTGAGTAGCCTCCAAGCAAGCCAGACTGTCCATGCTCACCGTCATTCTGCTCAACGCATTTTCCACCACATTGGCCTTCCCTGGGTGGTACAAAATGGTGATGTCGTAATCCTTGAGCAACTCCATCCACCTCCTCTTCCTCAAATTGAGATCTTTCTGAGAGAATACATACTATAAGTTGCGATGATCCATGAACACCTCACACCGAGTTCTATACAGATAATGCCTCCAAGTTTTCAGTGCAAAAAGCACCGCTACTAACTCCAGATCATGTGTGGGGTAGTTCTTTTCATGCACCTTTAGCTGTCTCAAGGAATACGCAATAACCTGTCTTTCCTGCATCAACACAACACCTAATCCAGACCGTGAGGCATCACAATACACAACAAAATCTTTACCTTCCATGGGTAACACCATAATAGGTGCTCTAGTTAGCAGAGTCTTGAGTTTCTAAAAGCTTTCTTCGCATTCCTCAGACCACTGGAAGAGCACATCCTTTTTTGTCAATCTGGTCAATGACATAGCGATGAAGGCAAATCCTTTCATGAACCGACGGTAGTAACTGGCCAGCTCCACAAAACTACTAATTTTTGTCACATTAGTTGTCCTTGCCCACTTCCTGACCCTCCACCTTCTGTTGATCAACTCAGATTCCCTTCTTGGAAACCACATGCCCCAAAAAGGACACTGATTCCAACCAAAACTCGCACTTTGTGAATTTGGCAAACAACTGCTTCTCCTTCAGCAATCCCAACGTAATCCTTAAATGATTTTTGTGCTCCTGCTTGGTCTTAGAATACACCAAGATATCATCAATAAACACAATAACAAGCAAATCCAGGTAGGGTTTAAAAATACCGTTCATCAGGCTCATGAACGCGGTCGGAGCATTAGTGAGTCCGAGACATGTCCAGAAACTCATAATGCCCATACCTAGTCCAAAAGTCTGTCTTGGGAATATCTTCATCCCAAATTTTCAACTGGTGATAACCAAACCTCAAATCAATCTTTTAAAATATAGCTGCTCCCTATAACTTGTTAAACAGGTCATCTATCCGAGGAAAAGGGAACTTATTCCGAATAGTTACTTTATTCAATTGGCAGTAGTCGATGCACATCTGCGTACTACCATCCTTCTTCTTTACAAACAAAACTGGGTCACCCCACGGTGGCACACTCAGTTTAATAAATCCTTTACTCAGAAGCTCTTGCAGCTACTTCTTAAGTTCTCTCAACTCAACAGGCACCATTCTGTATGAAGGAATAGAAATGGGTCGGGTTCCTGGTTCCAAGTCTATACAAAAATCTATATCACAGGTCCGATGGCATGCCAGACAAATCTGCAGGGAACACTTCAAGAACTCAGAAACAACCATAACTGATTCTATGGAAGGAACCTTTGAACTAGTGACCCGAACATACGCCAAATACGCCAAACAACCCTGCTCTATAAACTTATGGGCACGAATATAAAAAAAAGATTCTTAGGAGTAGGGCTAGAATTCCCTTTCAACTCTAACCTAAATGACCCTGGACCTGATATAGTGACAGTCTTAGCATAGCAATCCAGAATGGCATGATAAGAGGACAACCAACTCATTCACAAGATTATATCAAAATCATCCATGTCTAAGATCACTAGGTCTACTAGAGTGTCAAATCCAATGATTCAACAATGCATTCACGAACAACCCTATCCACTAACACAGAATCCCCAATAGGAGTAGACACATGCATACGAGTATTAAGCATATTACACACTAGATCACGAACTAAAGCAAAATAAGTAAACACATAAGAAAATATAGAGCCCGGGTCAAACAACACAATAGCCATGAAGATCATACATGTGATAACAGTTTTTGAAGCCTCTACCTCCAATTTACCAGGAAAAGCATAGAAATGAGCCTGGTTACTAGCCTGAGAACCACCCTGGTTAGGCTGTGCCACCCCTCTACCTGCCTAGGTGCCATCCCTACCTACACATCCAAGTGCCACCCCTACCTACCATGCTAAACACCACCTCTAGCAGCTGGCTGACCACCTCATCCCAACTATGGACAATCTAGACTAAATGCACTACCTTCCCTCTCAACTGGGGCTGGAGCTCAAGAAGCTGGGTGAGGAATGATCTATCCAACCTGTCCGAACCTGGGGCACCATCTACGAATGTGGCCACAGTTACCACACTCATGGTAGGCCTTCTCAATAACCGGTCTCTAAGCACGAGCAAAAGAAATAGGATGAGCCCTAAATCAGAATGAACCATGTAAGTACCCCCAATTGCACCTGACGGGTCATAGAGCTGTCCCTAGTGGACCTCCGGCTGACACCTGCATGGAAGACTGAATAGGGTGCCCAGAGAAACCATATGGTGCTGGAGCCTTCCCATAAGAATCATTCAAAGATACAACCCTCCGAGCCTTTTTCTTGACAATTCTAGCATACCCCTCCTGCCTCACCCTTTCAACCGACTTCACGTACTCTACCACTTCCTGAAAAGTCTTACCTAAAGAGACCATCTACAGAGCTGGTACCTGAAGACCCATATTCAGGCCTTTACCAAACCGCCTGATTCTCTCCTCCTCTAGGCAATAAGGGTAGATCATATCTGGACAAGGAGTGAAATCGGGCCTGATATGCAGCAACTGACGAGCTCCTTTTCTCAATGGTGGTGAAATCATCCCGTCTTCTATCCCTTAGATTGAGGGGAACATATTTCTCTAGGAATATGGAGTAAAATTAGGTCCACGTCAACGGTGGTGATCCAGCTGGTTTGCACTCCACGAAATCCCTCCACTAGAGCTTTGCATCACCTATCAACTGGAAGATGACGAATTCAACACCATACTTCTCTATCGCTCCCATCTTATGAAGTCGTTCATGACAATCTATGATGAACTCATAGGTGTCCTCTTCCTCTGTACCATAGTAGGTGGGAGGCTTCATCTTGGTGAACCTCCAAAAAAAGTCGTGCTCTTCCCTTGTTATAACCAGTCCTTCCACCGGTCTCAGAAATATCACAGCCTCCTATATATCATCAATTCGTGGGATCGTGGAGCTGCATGCTGAATTCCTGACTGTTGTCCCACTAGAGTTGCTAGTGCTGCCCCCGTACCTACAAGGCCGCTCAAAAGATTGAGGACCTGAACTAGGACCTCTGAGGACGCTGGCGCGGCAAGAGCTTCTCCCTACATCGGAAACTCTACCTCAACTTCCTCCCGCTCCTACGCTGTTGGTGGCACGGGAAAAGCAGACCTCTCCTAGATTGGAGCAGGAGCACGAGCCCCTCCTCTAGTCGCAACGGGTCTATGTCCACAACCTCTGCCCCTTCCACTGCCGCGGATTGGGTCCACTACTGCTGGCTCAGGTGCTGCACATCTGTCACCGCTTGCACGTATTCTCACCATCTGAGAAGGAAAGAAGAAAAGTTGTTAGATACCAATTTGGATCAGCAGATATCAATTGGAATCAAGTAATCACACGAAAGGAAAGAAGGAGTGAGTTTTCCTAAAGCCCCACAATCTCTCGAAGATAAGTTACGAACATATCTGCACTGATCCGCGAGACTCTATTTGACCCGTCTTAGTGCAATGAGATCAACAAACCTAGATCTCTGATACAAACTTTGGCATGACCCAAATGGCCATGATTGGCACCCATAAAACCCTCTGATGGGCAAACCAATGAATCCCAATACTACCCCTATATTCAAAATATTCATGAAAAAGACATCAACTATTGTTAAAAGAACAATTTCAAATCATTGCACTGCACGTACTAAGACCAAATAAGCAATTTCCCAGAACCTGATTGTCATTGCACCAGACGTCTGTTTTATTACAAGCTAAGGAACTAAAATGAAAAACGATATAAAGTCTTTGAGTGTCTGAAAGAAGGACATCTGAAAAAATGAGTGATCTGCGTCCTCATCTACTCACCTTCTTGATTCACAAAGGATGTTGGCTCACAGGTGAGGGTACAAAGAACTGTTGGTCTCGAACTCTAGATTCAGAAAAGAATGCAGGGGTAGGGTTAGTACATGACACAGTACTGGTAAGCAACATCGACAAACCTTACATAATAACACATAGGTACAACAATAGAGAAATAAAAAGGCTCCTCAACTTTAAGAAGAATTACAAGACATTTCATGTAACACAAGTTCTACTCAAGAAACAGCCGGCCTGCTCACTAGATTAGGCCTCTCGCTGCAGTGGTCACTTGTCCGCCGCAGCAGAAATGGTCCTGCTACAACGACACTACTTAGGCAGTAGCTCGACAGGCTGCTCCCATCTCAGCTTATCCATCACACAATTCAATATAATCAACGATCACATTTCATATAACACCATGAATCCATCAACGAACATAATAACAACAAGCACAATTGCTATTAAGAATTACAAATCCTCAATTATTCTCAGCGACAACTACTCAACAACCACACATAGTGACAAGGTCGTACTTAATATTAGCGCCACATTCATTGTGGTCAATTTGCATCATATCCACAACAAGTTACCACATCCTCATAATATATTTCACATCCACCTCATGAACATAAATGTAATCACAAACAATAAGCAAATAACACAACCAAGGGTATCATGACGGGCACACGCCTCCGCCATCTCCCCTTAACACTCAACCACAAAAATCATGTACACACATGCTAGTGGGTCTTATTTATGCCCAACCAGTCATGAACTACAGGAGACTCTAGAAATTTATGTATTGTGCCAATGTGGCACACCCTCCCACTTATATGCTCGTCCAGATGCTTCCCTCAGACATGAGCCACTCAAATATTTTTATTTGCTCGCCTGGATACTCCCCTCGGGCATGAGCACTCAACATTAATATGTTAAAATCATTTCATTCATCATCCTCATAAAACATTTCTAGTGCATCATGCAGAAACTTACAATCTACTTCTCGAGTAAGCCATCACCAATTAACCATTGTCTCACTTAACGGAGCATGATCACCTAACTAACCATTCATCATAGATAATTATATTAGCATATATACGCAATTATTTAACAGGTCATCACGATTCAATATCATATCTTAGTCATATTTTTAAGATAAATTAACAACAATAGACTCACATATCACATAAACATCCGAAGACCAATCATATATCAACCTTGCACCCTATACATTCCATTATATAGGTCTATCCCTATTAATCGTAACTTACCTCAATTTGGAAGGTGATAATTCAACTACTCCGCGGGAGCCTTGCCTTTTCTCAAAGCTTCGAAATGCGTGAAATCTACAACACAAAAGTAATTCATTAATTACCCTTTAATTTAGAGCCTAACAGATCAAAGCCTCACATTTGGGGTATTTTTCAAAAGTAAAACCCCAATTCTTCTAGGTTATAGCCTATTATTCCCGCATAACCCTCGTTCCTATCATGCAATTCTAAGGGAATGATCAACATAATATGACATCATCCAAATCACTCCACCATTCTAGCCCTAGTTTAACAACCTAGGGTTCTTCCTCTGCAAACTTCCACCATTATAGGCTTACAAGGATTCTAGGATCATCACTACTTTAGAGATTGAGAATCGAAATTCTTACCTTGGGTGATGGGATTAATGCTATGGAAGGTTTCTCTATCCTCTAGATCTCCTGATCGCATTTTAGGAAATAATATAGTGAGAACCCCATAATTCCCACTTAAAACCACTTTCTGATTCCCGTCATCCACTACAGTGGTCACATTTTTGTTGTAGCGGACCCACTACAATATTCATAGGATCTCTATGATGGTTCCAGTGGTTACTCCCTAATTTTACCATGACAGAGCTTTGACCGTTATCGTGGTCTCGTTGCAGCAGCAATCCCATCGCTGCAGCGGTCCCCTGGACCAATAGCTCCTTAAAAAGGCACAGTTTATACTTAATTTAATTGACAACCTCCCATTCTTATCCTTAGCCGGATTTTTGTGTTCTACGCCCTTAACCATCCTGTAACGACGTCCAAATCATTACAATTTTAGAAGAATTTTCAAATGTCTTGTTATCTCTTCCACGAAATAGTAAATATAATTTCCTCTTCTTTTCCATCTCATCACCAATCAAATGTTTCTATATAACTTATTAGTTTTTTGTTTTGTATTAGGGGATACTGTCAAGAAATTTCTTCCACTCACAAAAATGAATTTTGTAATACCCCAAAAGCCCTAAGATCAGACCAGAGGGTTGAAATGGAGAAAATAATTTTTTTTGCACCAAGTTACAGGACGAGTCGTCCAGTGACTCGTAAGGTGCACCATGAGTCGTTAGGTGACTCGTGGGGAGGAGGGAAGGTTTGGTTGGATTTTAGGTTGGGGCTGACAATGGGGATCCCCGAGTCGGGGTCAGCACCACGAGTTATTGAGTTGGTCGTGGTCAAGAGTTTGACTTGGATGTTGAAGGTTTAGCAATGCTCCCAACGAGTAGTCACCACGAGTCGTCGGGTACACTTTGAGTTGTGGTGTCCCTCGTGGTGAGCAGTGATGGTAAGCTTCTAGTGCTAGCAACGAGAGTAGACCACGAGTCGCGGTCCTTGATGATGAGTCGTCTAGTCCCTCATTGGGACTGGCAGTGTGTATTTTCTTGCGAATTTATTAAGGGCTTTTACGTAATTTCTAAGTTCCTAAAGCTTAAACTATATCATTTTAAGCTTAGTTAGGATTGTTTTAAGAAGGTTTATCTCATTCTAAATCACTCTTCTCCATGCATGCAAGACTAAAAGGTTCCTAGAGGTGATCAAGTCTAAAATCCATCATTTCTCCTTAAATTTTCTTTAGGCATTCAAGAAAGGGTGTAAGATCAACTTACCTAGGTATGTGAGGCTATGAATGAGTTCCTTTTACTCTCATGCACAAAATTCTTCTCCATTCCATAAATCCCAATTCTAGATTTAAGTTTCATGATCTTATGGTGTTTATCCCAATTCTTGTGAAATTCTCTATGATCTATCTTTTGGTCAATTCTTTTCATGTATCAAATCATGTTTTATGATCTATGGGCAGATTTTTAACTTTTGAATATAAATTTATGGATTTGAATTTTAATTAAATTATTCCCAATTATGTATGTTTCATGATAAGTCAAGTTATGATCCTATTATGATTTTGATCTTATTATGTCTAAATTATGATTTATGATTCATGTTACTATTTCTCTTTAAGTACTCATCATGGATTTATGAATATCAAGTATATACATATTTTACAAGTATGCATGAACTTCATGAATTATGGATTTATGACTCTTGGCCAACTCATGGTCCCTTACTCATGGCTATTCATTTTTTTCAAGTGGGATCCATCAAGTTATTATTTATTTGGCCATAATTTCATCAATGATTTTATGATTATTATACAATCCCTCATGTGCATGTTTTTAGGAGTAGCATCTAGCACATAGTAGACTCGGTGTTTAGTTAAACCCCATGGTATCAAAATTACATGCCACCATAGCTATATACATTTATTATTGGATTCCTGTGATATCACCATACTACACATCTCTTGCCTGGCAAGCCTGGGGCAGATCTGTCGACTTGTGCGAGATAGTTGGGGCATCATGTAAGCTTTATCATGATGGTGTCAGTTTTGATGAGTCCTCCCATTGTTTCTCATGATTTATACATTGTCATATTGGGTTATTTTGGCTCAAGTTATGCTTTTTATAAAGTTTCTCTTATGATTATGATTACAAATAAATTATGAATGCATTGAAAACCTTGGGCCCTCATGCTAGGTTATGATATTTACTTCACGTTCATGTTGTCCTATTCTTATGAACTCTTACGTCTTTTACCTATCCGTTTTGCTTACCTTGCATACTCAATACATCCCATATAGATCTCTTAGTAAGCCCTTGTTGGCATATTAGGTGCCATTGAACACAGTCCAGGGAAAGCATCTATCTATAGTGATAGTGATCCATCGCTTTGACTTGAGTCTCCACCACATCTATTTTCTGCCCGCTTGTAGCGGTGGGTTAGGCTAGGCCGGTTAGAACCTCTCCGCAGTTCTCGGCTAGGGGTCTCTAGCTTCTCTGCTTCATCTGCACCTTCTTCTTTATATATTACATTAGAATTAGAAATCGAATATATAACGAAGGGAAAGTCCACCAGCCAAAGTGTTCACCTTTAGGGGAAATATCGTAAGAGAATAAAAAGGATGGAGTTGCTTGTACTTTCATTTTCTTTGTTGAGATTGGGTTCGTGTTCCGTTCATGGGGATATAGCATCGAGATAGATTCTATAAAGGGAAGGGCGAACTGCCTAGCAAAGAGAAAGGGCGGAAGGGGCCCTCTCTAGGAGTTAGAATTAAGAAAATCAAGAAGACGGTCACCGCATACTCTATGTTGTATTGTTTCATGATACAGGTCCGAGGGATCAGTCTTAGTCGCACCATTAGTCTTTCTTTCCTCTCAAACTTGTGTTAGCCGGGATGGTGAGTCCTCATCCTTTAAGGACAATCCATTATCTATAGTCATGTTATTTCAGTTATAGACTTTCTTTGTTGAGCTAGTTGGCCATGTTGTCCCATCAGCACATCAGTTATGTTAGAGTCTATTGAGACATTATGTAGAAATCAACTTGTCATTATTGACTCTGTTTTAGATTGATATCTATTCAGACTTCTTTTTAAGCATGTTTTATTATACCAGTATATGTTTATCGTATACTGTTAGTTGTTATGTTCATGCCATGGGTCCACTTGGAGTCTCTCGGGGTTCCTTGTCCCGTATTTCTATCCGGGCCTATGTTCGAGTTGTGACAAACTTGGTATTAGAGAATTAGGTTTTGATGTGTACTAGAGTGTCTGAAAGCCGCGTTAAGTAGAGTCTTTTTCATAGGTATGCAACACACCACGCTTATGACTAAGAGGCTACGAGGCGTTTAGGAAATGTTTCTTTCTTTCATGATCTATGTCGTGCGATGAAATATCTCTCTATCCTTCTAACTTATGATGCATTTTCAGAATCATGCCTCCTCGTCGAGTTAACATAAGCAGAAATAGAAACGGAAAAGGCCATGAGAATGGCAATGGGGATGGGCACTAGTAGGCACCACCCGCCCTTGAGGATCCTGTACCCGAACAGGTATCCACACAGAGTTTAGGGCATCCAGATAGATGCTAGATCAGGCTTTGACCGCCCAGGTCAACCAACAGGCGGTAGGGCATGTCCCTTAGAATGGAAATGTGGCAGCGGCGAGAGTCAGATATTTTCTGAGGATGAACCCTTCGGAGTTCCTTGGGTCAAAAGTGGACGAGGATCCACATGAGTTTATTGATAAAGTTCTGAAGATTTCCCAAATTGTGGGGGTGACCGGGGAGGAGTGCGCAGACTTAGCCTCGTATCAGTTGAAAGGGGTCACGCACATATGGTTCAGACAATGGAAGGATAGTAGGACAGTTGGAGCAGGCCTTATTGGTTGGGATGAGTTCCATACCATATTTCTTGATTGGTTCTTCCCTCATGAGATGAGAGAGATTAAAGCTGTTGAGTTTGTGAACCTGAAGCAGGGAAACATGATAGTCCAAGATTATTCTTTGGAATTCACTCATTTCTCCAAATATGCACCAGAGCTAGTGGCTAATTAGAGAGCTCGGGTGAGCAGGTTTGTACATGGAATAGCATACTACCTAGTTAAGGATTGTAGGACCATTATGCTTCATTAGGACATTGATTTCCCTAATTGGTTTTGTACACCCAGCAAATAGAGGCGGTGCAGTTGAGAGAGAGAGAGAGAGTCCAAGAGGGCCAGGACAGATAGTTATGGTTCTCTCAACAGCGACTAGGGGCGGACATCGCCAGTAGTCTCATCAAAGGTCATTAGATCCAGCGCCATAATCGGCCAGTGCTCCATCCAAACTGTGAGGTGATCAGAGGAGCAGAGTCTTAGGTTAGAGGGGCTAGAGAAGCATGCAGATAAAGTGTACCTTTCTGGCCTGCAAAAAGTGTGGAAAGAATAATATAAGAGAGTGCTTGATGGGATTAGATATCTGTTTTTGGTGTGGTAGATCTGCCATATGTGTCGGGAGTGTCCCTTAGCTAGACAGGATGATAGTAGAGGTCGTTATCAGGCTACCAGTTAAGCAGCAGCTCCAGCTCAGTAGGGTGCGTCCACTAGTGTAGGTGGTGGCCAGCGCCAGAACATGTTTTATGCACTTGCATCGTGACAGGAGTAGGAGACTTCACCAAATGTGGTCACCGGTATGTTACGAGTACTCCACTTTGATGTATATGCATTGTTAGATCTAGGGGATACTTTTTCTTTTGTGACTCCTTATGTTTCTAGTAGTTTCGAAGTCAGTTCCGAGATTCTATCAGAACCCTTCTCAGTTTCTACTCCAGTTAGTGATTCAATTATAGCTCGACGAGTATATAAAAATTTCCTTGTCACAGAACTTCAGAAAGTCACCTCAGCAGATTTATAGAGCTAGCCATGATGGATTTTGATGTTATCTTTGGCATGGATTGGTTACATGCATGTTATGCCTCAGTAAATTGTAGAACCCATGCGGTAGAGTTTCGATTTCTGGGTGATCCAGTCTTAGAGTGGATTGGTAGTTCACTTATGCCTGTAAGACACTTTATTTCCTACCTTAAGGCCATAAAGATGATTTATAAGGGTTGCATGTACAATCTTGTTAGAGTTAAGGATGATATGTCCAAAACCCCGACTATCTAGTCAGTTTCTGTAGTGTGCGAATATCCAGAAGTATTTCCAGACGATTTACCAGGAATTCCTCTTGAGAGGGAGATCAATTTTGGTATTGACCTTCTTCCCGATATGCATCCTATATCTATTCCCCTTATAGAATGTCTCTGCTGAGCTAAAAGAGTTGAAGGAGTAGTTGAAGGATATCTTAGACAAGGGTTTCATCATACCTAACAAATCCCCATGGGGTGCACTAGTGCTCTTTGTCCGAAAGAAGGATGGTTCCTTTCGAATGTGCATTGATTATCGGCAATTGAACAAGGTTACAATCAAGAATAGGTATCCTCTCCCCAGGATTGATAATTTATTTGACCAGCTTCAGGGTTCTAAGTGTTTCTTAAAGATAGACCTCAAATCCGGATATCATCAGCTTAGGGTTCGGGAGAGTGACATTTCAAAGACATCCTTTAGGACTTGGTATGATCACTATGAATTTTTAGTTATGTCTTTTGGACTAATGAATGATCTTGCAGCCTTTATGGATTTGATGAACATGGTGGTTAAGCCATATCTGGATATGTTCGTGATTGTGTTCATAGATGATATTCTTATATTCTCTCGGAGCAAGGAGGAGCATGCCACTCATTTGAGGGTGGTTCTACAGACCCTTAATGATCACCAATTATATGCGAAGTTCAGAAAGTGCAAGTTTTGGTTAGACTCAGTAGCATTTTTGGGCCATGTGGTGTCAAGTAAGGGTGCACAGGTGGACTCTCAAATGATAGAAGCGGTAAAAAATTAGCGTAGACCAGTATAAGCATTTTCTTCCATTGCCGCACCATTGACTAAGTTGACTCAGAAGAAGGTCAAGTTTCAATGGTTAGAGACTTGTGAGAAAAGCCTCCAAGAGTTGAAGACTCAACTCACCTCAGCATCGGTGTTGACCCTACTTGAGGGTATCGATGGGTTTGGGGTGTATTTTGACGCCTTGAGGATCAGCCTTGGTTGTGTACTAATGCAACACGGTAAGGTTATAGCCTATGCTTCCAGGCAGCTGAAGGTCCATGAAAAGAACTATTCGACTCACGACCTCGAGTTGGCGGTAGTAGTATTTACCTTGAAGATTTGGAGGCACTATCTTTATAGGGTCCATGTAGATGTGTTTACGGACCACAAAAGCCTACAGTATGTGTTTACCCAAAAGGATCTAAATCTACGTCATAGGAGGTGGTTGGAGCTTCTTAAAGATTATGATATGAGTGTCCTTTATCATCTGGGCAAGGAAAATATGGTGGCAGACACTCTTAGCAGGCTTTCTATAGAGAGTGTTAACAAGTTGGTAATTTACCAATTCATTAGGCTCTTAAACTTGAGTTTTTGCTTAGTTTTTGAGTTAATTATATGGATTTTATGCCTTTTTTGCTTTTGTTTTGCGCAGATGCCTACATGTGTAGAAAAGAAAAAAATGGAGTAAAAGAAGAAAGTGAGAACAAATCGGTGGTCCACCGATGAAAACTGGCAAAACGTCAGTCAAAGGTCGATTATCACTGCCTCTGAGGAAAAATGCCACCGGCGAACTACAAGTTACCAACGGCGAACCGCGAGTTGCCAATGGCGACTCGCCAGTCCAGTCTCGAAAGACACCCCGTTTTCTAGAATGACGAACAAAAATCTGCAATTCACGGATTGAGATTGGCTAAACACCAGATGAACCACCGATGCTCACTGGAGTTGAGTGATAGCTCAGATAAGACACCTGGCGGTTCACGAATTTGAACCGGTGAATCGCTGGTGTCTCCACCAATTCTAGATGATGCTCAGGGGTAAAATTATCTAGCACAGAAAAAGAGATAGAAGATGCCCTATTTTCCTGGATATAAATACTAGATAAAGTACTGTGTACTAGAGGAGATAGAGAGTAGAGCACATCACATCATTGTTTTCTTTCTTAGCCTTAGAACATTCTCTTAGCAGAGAAAAGGAGATTTTGATTGGTAAACTTTGAAAAAGTACTCTTCTCTAGTACTTCTTCTTAATAGTAAGTTACACCCATTGTTGGAAACTATTTTTGTGAATTTGATTTTACTACTCTTGTTATTAAATTCAATGAATTTATTGATGAATGTGCTTTTGAATTTCTTAATCATGAGTAGCTAAATCATTAACTAGAGGTTTGTGATGATGAATACTTAATTAGAGTGGGTATTGCTAGAGTCATCTTCATATTATTTAAATTAGTGTAAATCTGTTAGATTCACTTCAATCTATAAAGGAAGATCCATTGATTATGATATGGGTCCATTTATTCTTGCTTGATTGTTGCTTGTAAAAGAATAATTAAGTTTTGAAAGACAATTTAATAGTGGGTATGGATGAGAGATTGTGAAATTGGGCTAGAAATAGCTAAAATTGCAGTCTCATTCTTCATTAGTAGCTAATAGCTAGATATTAGTGCAGTTGCTAATCCAAATCTAATTGGGTTGAGCTAAATCATAGCTAAAGGTTTGACAAAACTCTAGTAAGAGGTAGTTATAAGGCTGAAAATATGTAATTACCCACTTTCTGAGGTTATTTACACTATTTGTACTTATAAGATGACCTAGCATGTTTCTATCTAGTTAGTATATCATCTACACCACACCTCTAGTCTTTCACTTTCTTGTTGACAACCTTGCAGATCTTGCTATTTTATTTCACTAAATTACCAAACATAATTCACTACAGATTCCAATACCCCCAATTTATTTCTTTTATGTTAACTCTAGGTGGTGCAAGCTAACTTCAATTTCTTAATCGACACTAGTAACTATCATTCGCTAGTCCTTGTGGGATTCGACCCCGGCACCCATCGGGTTACTTGTTTTGATACTTTGACCGTGTATATTCTTTGCATGAAGGATATTTTTTGGACGTTATCAAGTGTGTCCTATGTAGATGAAGAAATGAAAGAGTAAGTGAAGGATGTGCATCGCTTGCATGACTAGGAATTCATCTTATTGACTCGATGGATGGTGGTGTCATTGTTCAGAATGGATCAGAATCCTTCTAAGTGACCAAGGCCAAAGTTAGACAAGACGAGGATCCTATTTTGGTAAAGTTGAAGGAAATTGTTTAGAATCAAAAAGTGGAGGTCTTCTCCCAAGGGGGAGATGGTGTGCTTCGATATTAGGGTCATTTGTGTTTTTCGGGTGTTGATGATTTGAGAGATAGGATGTTGAACAAGGCTCATGGTTACGGATATTCTATACATCTAGGTGCCACCAAGATGTACTATGACCTACGAGAGATCTATTGGTGGAGTGGAATAAAGAAGGACATAGCAGAGTTTGTGGCTAAGTGTCCAAATTCTCAACAAGTAAAGGTTGAGCATCAAGACCTAGAGGTGTGCTCCAAGATATTAGTATCCCTAATTTGAAGTGGGAGTAGATCAATATGGACTTCTTTACAGGGTTGCCTCGCACTCGTCGACAGTATGACTCTATTTGGGTGGTTGTAGATAGGTTGACTAAGACAGCTCATTTCCTACCCATTAAAACTACCAATTCAGCGTAGGAATATGCCAAATTATACATTCGAGAGTTAGTTCAGTTTCATGGAGTACCATTGTCCATCATATCATATAGAGGTACTCAGTTTACCTCCCAGTTTTGGAGATCGTTTTAGAAGGGACTCGGTACTCAGGTCAATCTTAGCACAGAATTTCACCTGCAAACAGATGGTCAGGACAAGAAAACCATTCAGACTCTTGCGGATATGTTGAGAGCGTGTGTGATTGATTATAAGGGTCGTTGGGATGATCATTTGTCTCTCATTGAGTTTGCATATAACAATTGCTACCATTCCAGCATTCGGATGGCTTCGTTTGAGGCTCTTTATAGGCGAAGGTGTAGATCACCTATTGGTTGGTTTAAGGCTGGTCAAGGTACATTGATAGGTCCAGATTCTGTTCACGAGGCTATGGAGAAGGTTCAACTTATAAAGGAGAGGTTGAAAATAGCTCAGAGTCATCAAAAGTCTAATGTAGATGTGAGGAGGAGAGAACTCGGGTTTGAAGTTGATGATTGGGTGTTTTTGAAGGTATCTCCCATAAAGGGAGTGATGAGATTCGAAAAGAAGGGGAAACTTAGTCCCCCTTATGTTGGCCTATACCGGATTGTGAGACGTATTGGCAATGTGGCCTATGAGTTGGCGTTGCCCTCAGAATTAGCTTCAGTTCATCCACTTTTCCATGTATCACTCTTAAAAAAGTGTTTGGGTGATCCAGCTGTGGTTGTTTCGGGGAAGATCGTAGGTGTGAAGGATAGCCTTAGCTATGAGCAGATTCCAATGGAAATAATTGATCATCAGGTTTGAAATCTAAGAAATAAAGAAGTGTCCTCAGTCAAGGTTTTGTGGAGGAACCAGCATGTCAAGTGAGCTACATGGGAAGGCAAAGCAGATATTTTAGCTAAATAATCGTATCTATTCCCTTCCGACTCAGTTGTAGCTTGAGGTATCAATTTCCCCTAAGTACTCTATTCAGTTTCATGTTCAGTTCATATTCCCTAGTTTCCTTCATGTCAATGTTTGTATGTATGATTCATGAAATCAGTTCAGTCATGTAAGTTCAGTCTGAAGACAGTCACTCTGTTAGTTTCCAATTTTAAATGTTCAGTATTTGGTGTGATAGTTGCATTCTCATCTTTTCAGTATGTTTACCCACATTAGAGGATAAATGTTCTCAAGGGGGAGATATTGTAATACCCTGAAAGACCTAAGATCAGACTCGGGGGTTGAAATGGAGAAAATAGAATTTTTTGCACAAGGTCACAGGACGAGTCGTCTAGTGACCCGTGAGGTGCACCATGAGTCATTAGGTGACTCGTGGGGAGGAGTGAAGTTTTGGTTGGATTTTTGGGATAGGGGTTGACCACAGGTGGATCCACGAGTCGTGGTCAGCACCACGAGTCATTAAGTTGGCTGTGGTCAAGAGTTTGACTTAGATGTTGAAGGTTTAACAGTGTTTCCAATGAGTAGTCACCACGAGTCATCCGGTACACCATGATTCGTGGTGTCCCTCGTGGTGACTAGTGATGATAAGCTTCCAGTGTTGGCAACGAGAGTAGACCACGAGTCGTGGTCCTTGACGACGAGTTGTCCAGTCCCTTGTTGGGACTGACAGTATGTATTTTCCTGCGAATTTATTAAGGCCTTTTCCATAATTCCTAGTTTCTAAGGCCTACACTACGTTATTTTAAGATCAGTTAGGATTGTTTTAAGAGGTTTTAGCTCATTCTAAATCACTCATGTCCATGCATGTAAGACTAGAAGGTTCTTAGGGGTGACCAAGTCTAAAATCCAACAATTCTCCATCAATTTCCTTTGTAAATTCAAGGAAGAGTGTAACATCAACTTATCCAGGTATGTGAGGCTATGAATTAGAGTTCCTTTCACTCTCATGCTCAAAATTCTTCTCCGTTCCATGAATTCCAATTCTTGATTTAAGTTTCATGATCTTATGGGGTTTATCCCAATTCTTGTGAAATCTTCTATGATCTATCTTTGGGTCGATTCCCTTCATGTATCAAATCATGTTTTATGATCTATGCGTAGATTGTATAACTATTTTGAATATAAATTTATAGATATGAATTTTAATTAAATTATGCCCAATTATGTATGCTTCATAAAGTCAAGTTATGATCCTATTATGATTTTGATCTTACTAAGTCTAAATTATGATTTATGATTCATGTTATGATTTCTCTTGAAGTACTCATCATGAATTTATGAATATCAAGTATATACATGTTTTACAAGTATGCATGGACTTCATGAATTATGAATTTATGACTCTTGGACAATTCATGGGTCATTACTCATGGCTAATCATGTATTTCAAGTGAGATACATCATGTTATTATTGATTTGGCCATGAATTTCGTGAATAATTTTACGATTATTATATGAGCCCTCATGTGCATGTTTTTGAGAGCAGTGTCTAGCACCGAGTAGACCCGACGTTCAGTTAAACCCCGTGGTCTCAAAACTACGTGTGACTGTAGGTATATACATTTATTGTTGGATCCTTGTGATATAACCATACTGCACGTCCCTTGCCTGGCAAGCCTGGGACGCTCTGCCCACTTGAGCGAGATAGTTGGGGCATCATGTAATCTCTATCATGATGGTGTTGGTTATGAAGAGTCCTTCCATTGTTCCTCATGATTTATGGATTGTCATATTGGTTTATTTTGGTTGAAGATGTGTTTTTTTATAAAATTTCTCTTACAATTATGATTACAAATAAATCATGAATGCTTTGAAAACCTTAAGCCCTTGTGCTATGTTTGATATTTACTTCGCGGTCATTCTGTCCTATTCTTATGAACTCTTATGTGTTTTAACTGTCCATTTTACTTACCTTGCATACTCAGTACATCCTAAGTACTGACCACATACTCTATGTTGTATCGTTTCATGATATAGGTCCGAGGGATCAATCTTAGCCGCACCATTAGTCTTTCTTTTCTCTCAGACCTGTGTTAGCCGAGCTTGGTGAGTCCTCATCCTTTGAGGACATTCAGTTATCTATAGTCATGTTATTTCAGTTATAGACTTGCTTTTGTTGAACTAGTTGGGGATGTTGTCCCATCAGCTCATTAGTTATGTTAGAGGCTATTCAGACATTCTGTAGAAATCATCTTGTCATTGTTGACTCTGTTTTAGATTGATATGTATTCATACTTCCACTTAAGCATGTTTAATTATACCAATTACTATTTATATTATTCTCTTAGTTGTTATGTTCATGTCATGGGTCAACTTGGAGATTCTCGGGGTTCTTTGTCCCGTGTCTCTATCCGGACCTATGTTCAAGTCATGATAGATTCGGTCGTGATACTGTTTCTTGGCTATTGTTTGATTTCACTGTTCAACTGAGATCAAATTCAACTTTTTGATATTTTTTAGTTTAATACAGTGATTAATATTTTTACTTCTTCTTGTGATTATTTCTGTTTTAACATGTACCTAATTCAGATGATGGAAAACATAATTGAAATGAATTAACATTCTTCAATGCATTGATCTAGGATGAACTAGTATCAGTGCAATCATAATCATTAGGTGGCCTCTTTGAATGTTGAAGTTTTCATTCTTTTCTTCTTTCAAACAACTCGTGGTTGCAATTATCTTCTTTAAAAAGTTTGTTTCTTAGATAGTACAGGTTTATTTTGTCGCTAACTTAAAAATGTTATGAAGAATGGTCAATGGGTGTTTGAGGAGAAACAAGAATGAAAGGATTAGAGTAAGAGTTAAAGATTGTTAATTGAATTGTTAATAGTTAATGATGAAGTATTTTTCTTTTTTTCCTTGTTCAGAAAATTCAATTCACGATAGAATTTTGGAGTAAAAATAATGAATAGAAGCATGTTGATGCATACGGAAAAACTCATAGTTTTGGAATACAGTCTTTTGGTAAATACTAATACTAATACTACCTTTATATTTCTTCATGGTAAAGAACAATATTTGTTGATGATTTATTTGTACTGTAACTAACATATAAATATTTAAGGTGAGCTGTTCTCAAAGTAAAGAATAATATGTCACTACATTATGATGTGTTACTACATTATTTTTGGTGTAGAAGTATTGGTAGGCCAGTGATTTTCTTCCTTATCCTGCCTCTGAAGGGCTAGATGAGTAGATTAAGGAGCTAAGGGAGAGGTGCAAGGAAATTCTTGATGACTACTTTGTTGTATTAGATGGATATATGATTACAGAGGAGCCAAGTAGTGACACTTCACCCAGATTCGATCATCACGTCATAAAAGTGATCAAGCTTCTATTCCAGCTTATCAGACAATGCTTAACACCATAGATGGTGCTCATGATTAAACCGGTGCTAGCCTAACTCCTTCGGCTATTTGGACGAGGGCATGGATTGGTGAGGAAAATAGTCGTGGTGACCTTTACGAGAAATATTTATATCTCTTTGGAAGAGTTGATATGAGAAAAATTGAAAGGATAATTCAGTACCTTATTGATTCTTCGTATTCTGCTATTACTTTTAAGCTTTCAAATCATATTGGCATTTATTATCAAAAATTATACAAACTTCTTTAGCATAGCTATTTAATCTTTAAACTAATACAATAGAAGATCTCTTTCAGAGTTTTTGTGTTATTTGAGTCTATCTATCTGAATGAGCCTGCACATAGATGAGTCGTATTTTATGTTGTCCAAAAATTCTCAGATTTGGTAAAACTATTTTGATATTAGAGAATTAGTTGTGTTATATACGGAGAAAAGGTTCTGATGGTACATTTGGTGAGCACAATTGTTGTTACGATCTAAAATAATCGTGATTGGCACTCACACTAACCCCCGATGGGCGAACCAACCATTCCCAACTATTTCCTCCGAAACCAAACACATTCAAGATGAGTAAAACACCTTTAATAGTAAATTGATGGATCACTGATAAATTAAGAAAATTCAAAAACCAACTCCTATGATAACATTCCCAGAATCTGATTGTCATTACACTTTTAGACGTCTAGCTAACACTGTCTAAGAAGAAAATCAAAACAACATAAGTAAAAGACATAATGTCTAGACCAAAGATATATTTGGAGGACGAGTGGAACTGCCCGTCTTGCTTTGCTCATCTTTTCAAGCCTTCTTCTCGGCATTCTTCGAGTACCCTTCCTATTTCACCCCCTCTACATTCTTCACATACTCCACTACATCCTGAAAGGTCTTACCTGTGCAGACCATCTGAAGGGCTGACAACTGGAGACTCACGTTCAAGCCTTTAACAAAACACCTGATCCTCTCTTCCTTTATGGGTAGTAAGGGCAGAGCATACCCGCATAGTGAGCGGAACCGGGCCTCATATTCTGCAACAGAAGAGGTTTCCTGCTCAATAGTAGTGAACTCGTCACGCCTCCTATCTCTTAGGGTACGAGGTACATACTGCTCTAGAAAGGTGGAGTAAAATTAGGTCCAGGTCAATGATGGTGACCCTACTGATCTACACTCCACAAAACCCCTCCACCAGAGCTTAGCATCGCCCATCAGCTAGAAGGTGACAAACTCCACCCCGTACTTTTCCACTGCCCCCATTTTATTGAGCCTCTCATGAAAATCAATGACAAATTTGTAAGCATCCTCCGCCTCAGTACTGTAGAAAGTGGGAGGCTTCATTTTGGTGAACCTCCCGAACTAGTCATGTTCCTCCCCTGGCATTACTACCCAACCACCGGCTTCAAAAACATCACCGCTTCTGAAATATCATCAATGCGAGGATCCACAATAGCTGCATGTTGTATCCCTGACTGCTACCCTGCAAGAGTCACGGGCGTTGCCCTATTACCCAGAGGCCACCTAGAAGGTTAAGAACCTAAGTCAGGGCCTTGGAGGATGCTGGAGCGATTGTAGCCTCTCCCTGAGTCGGGACCTCGACCTCCACAGCCACCCTCTCTTAGACTATCGGTGTTACAAGAGATGTAGACCTCTCTCAAACTAGAGCAAGAGTGTGGGCCCCTCCTTTGACAGCAGTAGGCTCCTCCCGTGACCTCGGCCCCGTCCTCTGCTGCAAATTGCAGTAGTTGCTGCTGCTAGCTAGGGCGCTCCCTCTCTGTTTCCACCTGCATGTGTTCTCACCATCTTCAAGAGAAATAAAGGACAATTGTTAGATATCAATTTGGATCACCAGATACTAATTGGAATCAAGTAATCGCAACGAAAAAGAAAGAAAAAGGAAGTTTTCTTAAAGTCCTGTAGCCTCTCAAAGATAAGTTACAGACGTCTCCACACCGATCTACGAGACTCTACTAGACCCATCTTAGTGAAATGAGATCAACAAACCTAAAGCACCAATACCAACTTTGTCATGACCCAAATGGTCATGATTGGCACCCACACTAACCCCGATGGGCAAACCAACCATTCCCAACTATTTCCCCCGAAACCAAACACATTCAAGACGAGTAAAACACCTTTAATAGTAAATTGACAATCACATATAAATTAAGAAAATCCAAAAACTAAATCCTATGGTAACACTCCTAGAACCTGATTGTCATTGCACTTTTAGACGTATAGCTAACACTGTCAAAGAAGAAAATCAAAACAACAAAAGTAAAAGATATAATTTCTAGACCAAAGACATCTTTGGAGGACGAGTGGAACTGCCCGATTTGCTTTGCTCACCTTTTGGATAATTTGTTGCTGCTCTAAAGGTGAGGGAGAGAAGAGCTTCCTAGATCAAATTCTTCACTCAGAAAAGAAGAGTAAGAGTAGCATCAGTACAAACAGAATACTAGTAGGCATCATTGGCCGACCTTATATAATACACATAAGCATGAAAACAACAATATGAAACCATCCCAAGACATAATTCATACATAACAATACTCATTTCTGGAAATCAACTCTACTTAGGGGATAACTGTCCTACTTACTGGATTAAGCCATCGCTGCAGCGGTCATTTGACTGCAGTCGTGGTCTCGCCGTAGCAAAACAAGTCCCGCTATAGCAGTACTACCCTGGGTTGTAGCTCGACTTAGCTGCTCTTTAATCATGTCAATGACTCTTTACAACTCACACATTATCATATTCAGTCAGATATATATATGCATGATATTACATTAATTAATATAAGAAATACCACGTACCATATGAGGTACATACTAAGTCATTTTTTAGGGTTGCACAACACAATAGTCAGTTATCCTCTAAAGGTTCCATCCACCAAGTCATTACAATAATTCAACAAATCAGACAGTATCACATGACATAATTTAGTTCAATCAGGTACACATATTCAGTTCCATTATCACATTCTTACACTACAAAAAACAATACAATGGATGGTGACATACCAGTCACACACCTCCAGCACATCAGCATGAATACTCAGCCACTGAACCTCGGGATACACACATGCTAGAGGATCTTATTTATGCCCTACCATTCATGACCCGCAGGGGACTCTAAAAATTTATGTACTATATCGGTATGGTACCCACTCCCACTCATATGCTTATCTGGATGCCCCTCTCAGATACGAGCCACTCATCTCAGGAAATTCATATTGTCCATATTCAATCTTATAGAATCAATATGTCTTTTATTATGACTTTTAGGAGATCTTATGCTATCTTACTCAACTCAATTATCTAACAATTCATCATTCATTTTTATGACAATAAGAAAGAAATATATAACAAATCAAACATTAATTGTACATCTTATCATGAATAACATCATATCAAATTCACTTCAGAAATTGAATTAAACAGGGAAATCATTACAACAACTAATGTCCGAGGACCAATCCAACATATTACCATTCCATATACATACATGTCATTATATAGAGTCTAACTCCTTCTAAATCATAACCTACCTCGACTTGGGAGGGTTTTGAATGATAATCACTCTACTGGAGTCTTGCCCTTCCTCAATGCTTCTGAACACATAAAGACTAAAACAAGAATTTAACACAACTCAATAATCTATTACCAACACAAGGGTCTTGGAAAATCCACCCACCATGTTTAAGGAAATTTTATGGGTAAAGTCCCAATTTCACCTAGTTCCATGTCTCTATCTCCACATGAACCATGTTTTGGAGAATGATCATTACTCTCTTTTTAGTCTTAAAATCAATCCCCATTAGTACCCCATGATTCAACTCTAGTTCTACCAGCCTAGGGTAATCTTTTCTAGAAAAAACACCATTAAGGGTCCCCCTTGATTTCTAAGTGTTTATGTCATCAGCTATAAAGGTAGCAAGTCGAGTATCTTACCTTGAAGGAAAATCAACTTCTCTGGGAAAAAATCGCCTTCAGTTCTTGGGATTTCATCCTTCGGAAATAATGGGGTATAACCCCTGAAATTCCTCTTAAACCCTCTATGGCGGTCAGGATGCTGCTATAGTGGATCTGGTGGTTGCTTTCCCGATCTGTCACGACGGAACTCCAACCATTACCACGATCTTGCTGCAGTGGAAATTCGATTGCTGCAACGTTCCCCCGTAACCAGTAGCTCCCCAACATCAACCATTTTACCATATCTCACAATGACACCTTCGTACCCACATTCTAGGCCAGTTAAGGTGTGCTAAACTCACTCCTCTCGTAATGATATACGGGTCGTTACAATTGTGCTTTGCTTTCTCAAATTACTAGTCCTTTTTTTGTTGTTGTTTTTCGTATTCTCCTATGCATATAGAATTTTAAATTTCATTACTTGAATCTTTTGAGATGCATGAGAGTGTTTTCTCTTTATGCATTTGATATCAACCTTGATAATATAATTAGAATAATTGATAAGCTACGAATGGCTTTCTTGATTTGTTCTTTTTTTCACTTTTAGTATTGAGTTTGGTAGAATATTAGTCCAAACATGGAGATTCCGATGAATCTTTTTCCTCTTTCTCCTTATTCCTTTCCATTTGACTGTCACAAAGTCTTGTCTTGAGATTGGAATTTACATTTAGAGAAAAGAATGGAAAACATTGAGTTAATCATAGTAGGACAGAAAAATAAAAGCAAGCAGGATACTTGGTCAAACATTATTTTGGAACTTTACTTTGTGTGATAGTTGATAAAAAGAAATAAAAAATCACCACTTAAGAATTATTCCCCTCTTTCCTTTTATCAAAACTGATAGTCAATCCTATTTGCGATAGGGGCATCTGATAATTGAACCATTCTTCAAGGAAAAATTTCAAAAACTGACTAATTATACAAAAATCAGATCAAGAAAGAAGAAATAAAGAGAAATTGATGAAGTGGTTGGGAGAGCGGAGAGGGATTGGGTGGAACGGGGTCCAAAGAAGGAGTAGGTTTTTTGTAGTATACAAAATTTGAATAAAATCCTTGATAGAAACATAACTATTAACACATTTTTCAATCAGTTTCTCAAAATGTTTCAACTTCATCAAATATGAAATAAATAACCTTATTATTTATTTATTTTATCTCTTTTAGCTTTGCTTTATATGTACATGATTTTGTTCTCCTCTGTGTTTGTTTCGTTATTTTGTTCACATTTATATTCTATCTACAATAGCGAGAGTATGACTCATTTAGTATGAGTTTTCTTGATTGAATGTTCCAATCTAATTTTCATTTCGAACAGGAATTGAGATACAAGATGTTTATTCTCATTTTAGATTGAGATGAAAACTATTCGATCATTTTGAATAATGCATCTGCAGCAAAAGGAAAAACACTTGAATATTTCTATTTGTTTGCTCTTTTATGGACTTTTTTCTATAGGATTTTTATTTACTATAATAGATTTATTTTATTTTATAGACACTTTGATAGTGTTTGATGAGTTGGTAATTTACCAACTCATTAGGCTCTTAAGCCTGAGTTCTTGCCTAGTCTTCAACTTGTTTATGTGGATTTTATGTCCTTTTTTCCTTTGTTGTGTACAGATATCTAATATGAAGAAAAGAGCAAGAAATGTGGTAAAAAGAAGGAAGTCAGATGAAAATTGGTGCTCCATCGAAGAAGACCGGCGAAATGCCGGTCAAAAGCTGATGAACACTGCCTTTGGGAATTACAACAACCAACGAACGTGAACTTTAACCGGTGACTCGCCGATCCATTCACTAAATGACATCTGAATTTGCTAGATTGAAGAGAAAAGGATCAGTGGCGCATGGGTGAATACTAGAAAAACGCCAAAGGAATCGCCTAAGGCCACTGGAACTCACTGAAGGCGCAATTAATTACAGTGGGCGACTCACGAAATGTAACCAACAAACTGTTGGTACTTTCGCAAGTGTCAGAACGCTGATCAGGGGTAAAAATGTCTAGCACCGAAAAAGAGAGAGTTGGATATCCTACTTTTGGATATATTCTAGAGAGAAGTACTATGTACCCATAAGATTTGAACTTTTAACTTTTTGAGAACATTCTCTTTGTAGAAGAAGAAAGTAAGAATTCTATTGGTGAAAATTGTAAAGGATGTTTTCTTTTCTTCTTCTTCTTCCTCCGTAGAAGGGTACTACCATTGTTGAAAACTTATTGTTGAATTTGATTTTTCTACTCCTATTATTGAATTCAATGAGTTTATTGTTAAATGTGCTTTTGAATTTCTTAACTATAAGTAGCTAAATCATTAACTAGAGGTATGTGGTGATGAATGCTTCATTAGATGGGGTATTCCTAGAGTCATCTCAATATTGTTTAATTAGTGCAAATCTGTTAAATTCTCTCCAATCTATAATTAAAGATCCATGATTGCTGATGTGGGTCTAATTGTTCTTACTTGATTTTTAATTGAAAAAGAAGAATTGTGTATTGGGAGAAAATTTAATGGTGTACATGGATGTGAGGTTGTGAAATTGGGTTGGAAATAGCCAAAATCACATTCTCACTCTTAATTAATAACTAACAGCTAGAAATCAGTGCAGCTATTAATCCAAATCAAATTGGGTTGATTTAATTATGTCTAGTGGTTTGAAAGAATTCTAGCAACAGGTATTTATGAGGTTGAAAAACATCAAATTCCACTTGCCCAAGGTTATTTACACAACTTGAACTCATAAGATGACCTAGCATGACCCTACTTAGTTAGCATATCATCTACACCACACCTCTAGTCTTTCACATTATCGTCAACAACCTTGGTCATTTTGCTATATTAATTAGTCAAATTAGAATTTATACTCTATTGTAAATCTCAATCTCCCTCAAAATGTTTATTTCCTTGTCAGTTTCAAGTGGTGTGAGCTAAATTCAATTTTCCAAACGACACTCGTGCATATCATTCACTAGTCCCTATGGGATTCGACCCCGACATCCGTCAGGATATTTATTTTGATACAATGACTGTGTATGCTCTTTTGTAATGAATAGTATATTTTGAAAATTATCAAAAATGGTGACGTTGCCTAGGACCAGTGCTTGATACTCTTGTGTTGATGGTTAATTTGAATTAGTCTTGCATCATAGGTGTTGACATCAAGTTTGCTATTCTTGTTAGGATAAAGTCATATGAGTCATCATTCACAAGCAGGGGATAGCTCAGTAGAGGGTAATATGGAGCATGAGGAAGATAATCCGGTGATGCCCAAAGTGGCGGGAGCCATTCGCCTACCGCCTATAGTAGGGAATGTCGAGTTCCATGTCACAAGTACAATGCTACATTTGCTGCAAATGAAAGGACTATTTGTGAGAAAACCATATTATGCAAATCGTCACCTGAGGAATTTCTTGGTGATATTCCAGCCTTTCGACATAACAAACATAGGTCAAGAGTCTATCAGGTTATGGCTCTTTCCTTTTTTACTAATGGGAGAGGTGAAGATGTGGTTGGAGGAACTGCCTCCTGGTTGTATTACATCTTGGCAAGAATTAACCGAAGCCTTTTTGGATCGTTTCTTCCCTCCATCGAAAAATGTTGCAACTGAGGGATGACATCACAAACTTCAAGAAAGAGCCGGGAGAACCATTGCATAAAGCATGGCTACGGTTCAAAAAGAAGGTTTCTCTTTGTCAAAACCATGGTCTCCCTGATGGAGTACTTCTTCAAAGTTTTTATCGAACTCTCGACTCCATCAATAAATCCATCACCAATAATTTAGCTGAAGGGTCCATTATGGATCAAACATATAGGTTGACTAAAGCTCTCTTGGATAGAATGACAAAAACAAATAGGGCTTGGCATATGAGAGAGACAAATGTATCTACACATGATATTAACTCTAGTGTATTGGTAGCTGAGTCGAGGAAAAAAAGATTAAGAGCGAGATGAAAATCTTGCTAAAATAATGACGCAACTGGAACTAGTGACCAAACATTTGATTGGGGCAGTGCCCAAGGTTGATAATGTTGTAGGTATGCAAGGTCCATTGTAATTTGAAGGAGAATCGTCGCCATCAAGGTATGATGAGGAATGCCAATACATGGGAAATCAGATGGAGGGTTCTCGACCTGGGTTTCAAGGGACTAATCAAGGTCCTTGGCGCCCAAGGGAAGAGAACCTAGGTTGGAGAATCCATGATGCACAAGGATGGCCTAAAAGAAATGAAAGATGGGACAATAACGAGCAAAATCGAGAGGGAGACCATTACGACCAAAGTTCACACCCATATGTTCCCCCTCCAAAAGAGGAGAACGCCCAAAGTCAGTCAGGTGTGAGCGATGTAGGTAGCTCAAAACTTGAAGAGATGTTAGCTAGAGTCCTCAAGAAAGTGAAATCAACCGACAACAGGGTCAAGGAATTGAAAGGGGAGGTATCTAACCTTGCCCAGAGAGTGAGCTCTCATTCAACCTCCGTTAAGCATTTGGAAGCTCAAATGAACCACTTGTATGCTCAAATGAATCCCCAAATGAAGGGAACGCTCCCAAGTGATACAATGCCAAACCCGACAAAAGATAGTCAATGCATGACTATTGTTACTAGGAGTAGTAAATTGGTTGGAGATGTGAGAGTGAAGCCTAAGAAGGTTGTTTCTCCTAAATCAAATAAGGAAGATGAATTTGATGAGGTTCCAAAAACACCAACTAATGGTGAAAAGAGTGAAGATGAAAGTGAGGAGAAGGATGATGAAGTTCCCTCACATATTGATGAAGATGAGGTAGGCATGAAAGCCTCAAATGATGACAAAGTTGAAACAAGAGCTCCACCCCTTTATCCACAATGGTTGGCTAAGAAAAAGAAGGATGATTAGTCCAGAAAATTCATTGTCATGTTCAGCAAATTGTCTATTAATATATTATTGGTGGATGCCCTTCTTCAAATGCCCAGATATGCAAAATTCATGAAGGAGTTGCTGAAAAAGAAGAAGGTGGTTGATGCAGGTAGCAGGGATACAATGCACCATTATAGTGTGATGATGATAAGTAATCTTGCCCCAAGCGAGAAAACCCAGGAGCTTTCACAATCCCTTGTAAATTGGGATATGTATGTTTAAGAAAGCTCTATACGATCTTGGTACGAGCATAAATCTAATGCCCTCATCATTTTCAAGAAATTGGGACTTGGAAGCACCAAACCCACATCAATGAGGTTGCTAATGGCGGATCATTCCATAAAGAAGCCTGTGGGGGTATTAGAAGATGTACTGGTGAGGGTGGATAAATTCATTCTACCAGCTGATTTTGAAGTCCTTGATTGTGAAATGGATGTTGAAGTGCCAATTATTTTGGGGACACCATTGCTCGCCACGGATAGAGCTTTGGTTGATGTGGAGCTAGGAGAGCTCAAATTCCTAGTTGAAAGTGAAGAAGTCACCTTCAAGGTGTTTCCATCACCAGAAACTCTCAACGAATACAAGGTAATCAGAGTGTTGCATGGAAAGAATGAGGAGAGCAGAGTTGAGATGGAGGATTCTGAGTCGGAGGATGATCTTTTGAAGAAAGATTGCTAAATGAGAGCTACGTCATGCCTCGATATCAACTAAGGCGCTTCTTAGGAGGCAACCCAAGTGTTTTATTTGATAGTTTTTATGTCATTATTGTTTTTGATTTTGTAGGACCAATGAAGTGAGAAGCAAGGAGAGAAAGCACAAAAACAAGGCAGGTTACACACTGGACTAGTGAATCGCCGATCTAGATGCGTGAACCGTCGCACCCCGATATAAGAAAGCAAAAAGAAGGGAACATGAGTGTTCAACCTGTGGATGAAATGGCAGACCGCCGATGCAGAAACGAGTACCGCCGGTGTAACACAGATTACTTGAGCATTGGGTGCCTAAGCGGCGATCCATCGGCTGAACGCCGACCCCATTCATGAACCACCGGCCTATCACTGGTTGTAAAATAGTGAACTAGGCGTGAATTTAAGCATAAAAAGGTAAGGCAGCTAATCGCCGACTTATATCAGCGACCGCTGGGGTAATGCCGGTTGAGGTACAGGTTTTGTTTCTGAATCTAAATCAAATTTGGACCTACCTGACCCCAAAAATCTGCTTGAGCCGCCCTAATCTCAAAAAAATATTCCCTTCGGCTTCTCTTTTTCCTCTTTTTCCATTTTCCCACAAATCTTTTTGTCTTTCCAATACCCCACCTTTCCACATTCCTGTAACTCCCTCTCTCCTGAACTTTCCACAAACAAATTAACTCACCATTACTACCCCACTTTCTTCTCAACCAGCCACATTCTCACCTGTTCACCTATAAAAAACCCCACTCGCTTAACCAAATTCTCACTACCCTCACATTCTCCCTCTCCCCTACACAAGTCTCAGAAGTGCTATTGTTGAGCAATATCAAGATACGACAAGTTCGTCTGTGCAAAACTTTCTCCTAATTGTGGTAATGTATCTTTGACTCTTTGTATGTTCTTATCAATGGAACGTTGATTGCATATTCAAGAGGATTTAATATACATTCCCCTCCTTGTTAATTCCCTTCTCTCCAGTTAGTTTCTAGGTTGATGCTCTGTTTGTTGAAATTTGTGGGGAGAAGGGGGGGAGAAGTTTCTGGCTGAAAGGGGTGTGGGATATTTGTGATATTTGTGTGGACTTAAATAGGGTGAAGTCTGAGTAACCCAAATGGACCAAAAAGTTATGCTTTGCCCTATGATAGATTGGATGACTCCATTCTTAAATGTAAATCGTCATTTGAGTCCTTTCTCATGTGTAGAAGTGATGCATAATATAATGTGAGAGGGTTTTTTGTAATTTGGTGCCATTGAAACTCTTGAAATTTCTTTGGGAATGAAGACATTCTGCTATTCACCGGTAGGGTCTGGCGAAACGCCGATGGAACGCCAGTCCAATCTACAGTTGGCTTCAGGCCACTGCTAGGATCCTGCATTACATCGGCGGTTCGCGGATCGGGACCGGTGACTTACCGCTTTGTCACAGATGGAATCTTTGTCTTCTCAGTTTACTGCTTCACATCGGCGAGCCAACAACGGTCCGCGGATACCATCCTATGGCTCGCCGGTTCTTTACATGATGGTTTTTCATCTTTGCTTCTCATCTCAATTTTAGTATAATGTTTTGGTTATTTTATTTCAATGCATTATGGCTGCCACTAACATCATTTTTGCAGAAAATGTCTTCATATAGGAACACAGGCAAAGGCAAGGCACCAGCCTCCTCAACCACCAAAGGCAAAGGCAAGGCCAAAGCCTTCGCAACACCCGCCGACTCTAGGGAGGCAATCATCTTCTGTGTGCCCGACATAAAAGGGCAGTACACTATATTCAAGAGGCGGTCAATAATGGTGGAGAAAAGATTCAATTTGGCAGGACTGCATGGGACTTGCCCAACATCACTGTGCAGTTCACAGACAGGCAGTGGCATGCTTTCACCAATCCTCTCCCGGACTATTACCCAAGCTTTTTGATGGAATTCTATGCCTCCTATCTGGATAGGCGGACATCATGAAGCATAAAGGTAAAATCGATGAAGTCCCCTACCTACCATCAGTCATGGTATGCATGGTGGAGGTAGACATAACTCTAACTGCAATCAATTATTTATTCAGGGAAGATGAAATTGACTCGGGCACAGAGTATATGGCCAGGATTACAGACATGAAAAATCAGTTCACCTGGATAGGCCCCATCATCGCATTTGACACTCCGCTATGGGCCTCCATGGGTGGCGAAATCTCTCGCCCCGATATGAAGTTCGAAGCCAAGTTATGGTTGGATTTTCTCTGTAGCCGCATCATTCCTTCCAAAAATGAGCAGCGAGTTAGCTTGAAGACGGCCATTCTCATAGCCTTCATCATGTCCGGAGTCCCCATTAACTTTAGGGATATTGTGGCCCAGCAGATGAAGCGGAAGGCAAGACAGGTCATCATTTCCATGCCATATGTTATCCTCATTTTCCAGCTATTTTTACAAGCGGGAGTTCCATCGTTCCCTGATGAGACCCTTGTCCCTACCTCAGGAGTGATCACCTTAGACAGGAAAAGAGATGTTGAGACAGCCACAATTAAGAGGAAGAGATTGCAAGCTTTTGGGTTGGCTGAGGGATCACTATCCCATGGATCGGAGCAGTCACCACATGCCCTAGATTTGAATGCGTTTCACCAAGAAGCTGGGCCAAACCTCTGGTGAAACACCTCTTAGGGGAGAATCTCCCCCTCCTACATCCTCCCAGCCAAGTAGTCTCCACAAACTCGTGGAAATGAGCAACTCTCATGAGAGCCAACTCCAAAAGTTGGCTAGGAGTCTCCCTGCACTCATTGCTCAAACAGTGAAACAGGAGTTGAAATCAATGTATGAGATCCTTACAAAACTATGCAAATGGGTTGATGTAGTGGAGGGGGCTGTCACTTCTCTCCAAGTCGAGGTGCGGGAGTGAAAAAGTCGGACACTTATGGAATGCCTGACATGAGCTCTCTTGCGCTGCAATGGCTGCTCCTTCCACTGTTTGAGGCCCAATTGATGATCTGTTTGAGGGCTTGGGAGATAACACCGAGGATCTAGGAGAGACGGGTTTTGCTGGTGCCACAGAAATAGGGGAAGTTTCTGATGATGAGGATGAGGAATGACCTACTCAGAGAGTCTATTACCCCTTTATTTTGCATGCATACATTAGGGAAAATGTATTCTCTTAGTTGGGGGGGGGGGGATGAGTGTTTGTTGGGGGGTCACTGATGTTTTATTTTGAGATGAGTTGAAGTAGCCCTTGTCGGGCTTTTATGTTTTTTAAATTATTTGATGAATTGTGAGCCTTTGTCGGGCTCAGTTTTTACTCTTGTTGATGATTGCCCTCGTTGTGCCTGTGATGTTGAAAATAAAATAATGAATGACTTTGTTGAATTCTTGGATAAATGTTAGTGTGCTAATGATGAGAATGGGGTCCTCGTCTTGAATTGTTTATTCCTTCAGGATCCCAGTCCTTTATTTGTTCGTCGTGTAAATAGTAGAATAGTAATCAAACTCTAAGGGTTTTCTTCAGACCATGGTTATTTTCCGAGGAGGATTTCTTTGTTTTTCCTTTCTTTTTGTTGTCGAACCGGGTTGGCACTTCCCAATGATAGATTGAGTGGTAATTTTCTTAAGGGAAAATGCCATGTCATTTTTGAGTCTTTTATGGAGCTGTTTTGCGAGGTACCACTAGAAAATATTTGAAGTAGAATTTTGAAATAGGCCATGAAAATGTGAAATAATGAACTATGTTTGAAACGAGAACATAGCACTCTTTGTCATACTTTGTAGATTCCTCGTTTGACTTATGAATTTGCATGTTCTGAGGTCTTAAATCAAGATTCTGTATGGATAATGACTTTTATGGACTCTTTAGGTGTGATTCCTTGTGTGGTAAGGACTTTTGTGAATCTCATGCACAACTTCTTATCTAGATCTTGCCCCAAGTGTGACTCAAGGCGAAATCCTAGATGTTGCTGCACTTAGAACATAATCTTAGGCCCTCTTTTGTTAAGTCACTTCACCCAAAATGACCTCCTTGTCCGTTAATCTTTGATAGTCGATGTTTGAGCCTTGACCATTTCTTTGGGAAAACACATTACAATCCTAATGACCATTTCTTAATCCTTCTCTTTGGCACTCATCCTCCCTAATTGCTAGTGATAAAATAACAAAAAATGGGGCTTGAATCCCATGAAATGGGGAGCGATAAGGAAATGAATTTGAGATGAGGCAAAAGCCTAAGTTTGGGGGTTTGCAAGAGAAGGGGGAAAATGAGAGCTTCAATGTGAGGTAGCACCAAAATTGTGATGAAATAAATGAATCAACTGGTTGAAAGACCTCAAATCATCAAAAGAGAAAGAATAGTAAAAAGGTGCTATCTCTTGCATATATAAGGCTAAATGTGAAATTCATAGGTATTATAAGGGTGACTTGTGTTACATAAATGATGAAGATAATGAACAAGGTGAAATAAGGTTGAGTAATCTCAATAAGATAATGGGATGTCACAAGCATTTGTAAAGGCATTAGGGAGGCTTTATTCACTAAAGCTAAATGTTTATTCTACCCTTAGCCTTAGCCTACATTATGACCCATAAGTCCTAAGTGATTTTAAGTGCGGTTGCTCTACATTAGTGGCGAATTACATGAAGGGCAAGCCTATGGGTCGAGTTGTGTGCATGAAGATTTCTTTTGGGAGAGTGGGGGCAATCTTCTCTTTGCGCAATCGCTTATGTGAATGGATTGATTTCATGATTTAAAAATAGGGATTTTCTCCTCGGTGAGTGGCACCATCCATTTTGTGGACACAATTGCATTAAAGGTAAATCTGTTCATAGGACATGAGAAATGCAAGCTCTAAGGAAAGCTTTGAATGTGCATTGATCCTGAATTGAGATGCTATATGTACTTCGTGGATAAGATATGCCCTCATTTTTCTAAATGAAAGCTCCTGCGAATAATGTTTTTAAAGGGTGGTGACCTTTTGAAATCTCTCCATTGTTCTTGTTTTTAGGGGAATTTGTTTCTCTTTTCGGTGAGTTGGTGAGCATTTTTGGATTGTCATACCAGGTGGTTATTGATGTTTAAACTTGTGGGGATGGAATTTTTTTGCAACTGACGAGAATTGCATTACTTAAGGACAAACAATGGTTCAAGTTTGGGGGTTTGATGAGTTGGTAATTTACCAACTCATTAGGCTCTTAAGCCTGAGTTATTGCATAGTTTTCGAGTTATTTATGTGGATTTTATTCCCTTTTTGCATTTGTTGTGTACAGATGTCTAATATGAAGAAAAAAGTAAGAAATGGGATAAAAAGAAGGAAGTCGGATGAAAATTGGCGCTCCACCGAAGAAGAACAATGAAACGCCAGTCAAAAGCTGATGAACACTGCCTCTGGGAATTACAACAACCGGTGAATGTGAACTTTAACAGGCGACTCGGCGGTCCATTCACCGAATGACACCTGAATTTGTTGGATCGAAGAGAAAAGGATAAGCGGTGCACGGGTAGAGACCGGTGAAATGACAAAAGAGTCGCCTAAGGCCACTGGAACTCACTGAAGGCACAGTTAATTATAGTCAGCGGTTCGCGGAATATAACCGGCGAACAATCGGTGCTTCCGCAAGTGCCAGAACGCTGATCATGGGTAAAAATGTCCGGTATGAATAAAGAGAGAAATTGATATCCTACTTTTGGATATATTCTAAAGAGGAGTACTATGCACCCATCAGATCTGAACTGTTAGCTTTTCGAGGACATTCTCTTTGTAAAAGAAGAAAGTAAGAATTCTATTGGTGAAAATTATAAAGGATTGTTTTCTTTTCTTCTTCTTCTTCCTCCATAGCAAGGTATTACCATTGTTGAAGACTTATTGTTGAATTTGATTTTGCTACTCCTATTATTGAATTCAATGAGTTTATTGTTAAATATACTTTTGAATTTCTTAACTTTGAGTAGCTAAATCATTAACTAGAGGTGTGTGGTGATGAATGCTTAATTAGATTGGATATTGCTAGAGTCATTTCAATATTATTTAATTAGTGTAAATCTGATAAATTCTCTCCAATCTGTAATTGAAGATCCATGGTTGTTGATGTGGATCTAATTGTTCTTACTTGATTTTTGCTTGAAAAATATTAATTGAGTATTGGGAGAGAATTTAATGGTGGACATGGATGTAAGATTGTGAAATTAGGTTTGAAATAGCCAAAATCACATTCTCACTCTTAATTAATAGCTAATAGCTAGAAATCAGTGCAGCTATTAATCCAAATCTAATCGGATTGATTTAATTGTGTCTAGTGGTTTAAAAGAAATCTAGCAAGAAGTATTTATGAGGTTAAAAAAAAATCAAATGCCCACTTGCCCGAGGTTATTTACATAACTTGAACTCATGAGATGACCTAGCATGACCCTATTTAGTTAGCATATCATCTACACTACACCTCTAGTCTTTCACATTATCGTCAACAACCATGGTCATTTTGCTATCTTAATTAGTCAAATTAGAATTTATACTCTATTATAAATCTCAATCTCCCCCAAAATGTTTATTTCCTTGTTAGTTTCAAGTGGTGCGAGCTAAATTCAATTTCTCAAACGACACTTGTGCATATCATTCACTAGTCCCTGTGGGATTCGACCCCGACATCCATTGGGATATTTGTTTTGATACAACGATCGTATATTCTCTTTTGTAATGAAAAGTATATTTTGGACGTTATCAGTGGTCCTGCTAGAATAGTAGCAGACGTCCAGTATTTCAATTAGTAATGCTGGAGATGGTCTTGTACGATATCAATCTTAGGTTTCTAACTTTTGAAAATAACTCTTTTTATCTATGTGAGAGTTGTGACTATATAATTCAGTTGTAGATAATTATCAGAAGTATATTTGCATGCATTATTGATCTGGAGAACAATTGGGTTAATATAAATTTATTTTCAAGAGTTCAATTAGTGACCAATGAAAGTATATCCATTTTTGAGGACTCTGTGATAAAGAGAACATATTGGTTTGTTGGAGGGTGAGTTTGAGACTTAATTAAATACATGAGAGTTGTGATTATTGCTGAATGGGAGTCAAACGAGTTACATAACTGAAATTTAGTTATTGAAGCAATAGAGGAGAAGGAAAAGCTAAGAAAGAGGAGGAATCAGAAGATGCTAACATATCCAAATGTGATTACAAAAAGGTGTTGTTAGCTCCAATACAAAAAAGTTAGGCTATGCTTAGGGAGCATCATAGGATATGAATTGTGAAGTCACATTACCTCAGGTGAAAGAAGCACAACAGACCACATTAATGTGTAAAATATTTTTTAAAACTATCTCATCAGTTGTAACATAGTAAATAGATCATGATAAAATTATGCAAAGGTATTTGATTAATAAATATTTTTTTTACACGACATTATTTGTTTAATAAGTTTTTATTATTCTTAATGACTGCATGAAATGCGAAAAAATTTACTAGTATATAACTAAAAGAGAAAGAATCGCTAACCAACGGAGTATACACTGTTCTAAATCAAAAGCTGACCCTTAATCCCAAATCTAAATATATAATAGGCCAACAAAGCCATGTTTTGGAACAACAACTATAAAATAGAGCCGATAAGGCCTATAACAGCACCATAATCCAAAACATAAGTGTACAAGTTTCGAAGAGTTCAACAGTAGATATATGATTAAGATAGGGGATCGAGCTACCAAAACAATTATATGTACATAAAATAAACCAACAATTAACTCTGGATAACATCGAGCTTACCAATAGTTAGAACTCCACTCATTTACAAGGATCACGAGCTACCTACCAATTAGCACATGCAGGTATATATGCAGGCCTACTAGGCTCAGGGCATCAGTATAAAGAGTGTATTGAATACATAAGGCAATAGAAAAGATAGATATCATAGAACAAAAGGGATACCAATAGATCAACCCCAACGTACAACCAGTAGTATCAATTCACACAGCCTAACCTGCCCTCATTCTAGCTCACAACATGAACAATCACCTTGATAACCAATTGTCTCTGATAACTACCATATAGATTAATGGAATATGAAACAATATACAAATACCATATAATTTAAGGCAATATACAAATCTAGCCCTGCTAGAAAAAGTGACAGAATCATAAGCTATCGATACACACAACTATGACCCTGTCAGAAATTTTCATGGACTTCGAATCATCACTGAGCCCTGAAGGAAGCACAAATAAAATTTTTAAACAATATCATATGAACATAAATATTCAACCAAAACAGATCATAATCTATACAACTAAGTTTGTCATTCCAATTCTGCAATGTACCACTACACCAAACCATAACAAATCGAGACACTAATGTACCACCCATCACATGTTTGCCTACTCAACAAGGATGAGGTACACTTGTTCAATATAGATAAAGGGTAAGATGCAAGTAGGGAGTGGCAAAAGAAAAGAAAAATGTTGGTTAAATTGAAAAAAAAAATCAATATGAAATTTCTCCTTGCTGGTGTTATATGAGAAAATTAAAGAGTGTGCTTAACGAAAAGGGGGACATAAGGGGAAGTGAAAAGAATGGTTGAAATTCAAAGAAATAGATAAAACATTAAGGATGATTTTCACATTAACAGAGAACTTAGGATTGTCACACTTAAATACTTGTAGTTATAGAAAAATTCGTACTTTTGATCCACTAGTTCTCACTGGCCTCTTGTTATGAACTCTTGTGTATCTTCTAAATTATTTAAACACTTATTATAGTTGTATGAGAGAGTGTGATAAGGATAAAAGTTTTTTTACCAATAAGATTTTGATTGATTAGAACTTGTCACTTATACACAGCTTATTTTTATTGACCTTTGATTTAACTTCGCTTGCTATGTCATTTGAATGTATAGTGTAATCCTATTGTCTCCTTCATTTGACTTGACACATCTTGTAATTTGACATGTGGCACCAAATCATGCCTCTAAGAAAGATGGCTGGTCATTTGTAGCCCAACTGGATGGGGTAGTTCAATATAATTGAATCACTAGCTAAATTCACATCTATTTGACTTGAATATTAAATATATCAATTCAAAATATATTTTTGTACTAGTATATCTTCCAAATAGTTAGAACTTTTTGTGAATTTAAATTTTATAAAATTTAGCCGTGCACAGTAATATAAAAGATTTAAAATGATACTACATAGTCTCTAGAAAAATAAAAGATATGATTTCCACTTGAGAAAGCTTGTCTCTACAAAGATTCCTGAGTCTGCATTGGATTATATTGATGATTCATCGAAAAATTTTCTATTTGAAAACTAGACACTCGATGTTACCTGCATATATAATTTAAGATAAAATCAGTAGGAGATTATGGTGTAATAGGTATAATGAAAATATTTTTCTTATTAAATAAGTTTGTTGTAAAAGAAAATTTATTTTGAAAAATTCACCAAAAAAAAGGAAATGACTTCTTTCACTTTTAGATGAAAGTCAATTTCTTCTAGAATGCTCTCAATTCTTAATTTCATATGATTATCTTAAACAAAATACACACACGCGCGCACACATACACACACATATATTTATGAATTCTGCTACCTATTGCATGAAGACAGTAGTTAGCATTCTCTCTATTTTTGCTTTTCTAAAATACCCTCAATAGGTTTCTTGAAACACATTAGTAGGAAAAGTTATTTGGTCTTCTCAAACAATTAAACTCAACTTCATTTGGTCTCTTCCCCACCTTTATTCTCCATTTTTCTTTCCAACTCCAATAATTAAATCTAGTTTATACTTAAGACTATTATTTAAAGTTTTTGAGTATTTATATATTTAGTGATTATGATACTAATTATGTATTTTTTATCCTTCATAAAAAAAATTAAAAAAGATAAAAAAAAAGTAGCAATTTAAGAATATACTAGATCTGCTTCTCTTACATGTTCTTCGATCTATAGAAATTCAACTAAAACAAGATAAGGCTACCCCCTTCTAAAAATAAAAAAGGGAGAAGAATAGAGGAAAAATGACAGTCAAATCAAAAGAATTAATCAGCAAAACATGGCTTAACATATCTATAATTATAAATTTTTATCAAAATAATATCTGATTTGCTAAGGAGCTGTTTGATTCAAAACAAGAATATTAAAGATTATAATCCCTCATCGTATATAACTATATAATACAAAGATACTGATTTAAAAAATTATATAAAATTTAGTTAATATCAATAACTAAACACAAAATAAATATGATATCAAATTTTATATTGTGATTAATATTCTAATCCTAATATCTAAACAAACCATAATATTACTATCAATCTTTTAAATATAGTGAAGAGTCATTTTTCAAAAAATAATTATTTAAAAGCTCCAATCATAACAAAAATAGATAAATAAATAGTAGCATTGCAATAATTATAAAGTTAGATCAAAGCACTAACCTGATCATCAGAGGAAACTTGATCAAACTCACTATCATGTCCATTGGGTAGGTTAGAACTTGGGGATTTATGATTTTGAAAGAGAGAATCTATATCAATGAAATCTAAATACGGATCATAATTTTCCCTCTCATATGAGTCATTTCCTTCGGTATAACTCGCATGTGATGTAGTGATAATATTGCTGGGATGAGATATGTTTGGTTCGCCAACATATTGCTTAAAATTAGCATTTTCTACTCCCAAATCATTAACTGTCACATTTTCAACATCAGTATCGAACATCATTGAATATGTTTCTACTTTCCAATCGTAGTTATTTTGAGCATGAAGATCCCCATCATTTAATTCCAGCCCAGATTTATAGTAAGTGCTCCTAGTAATTGATTCTTGTGATCCCAACATTCCAACTAATGGTTCATGTTGTCGTCGTAGCGCACTAGAATCATTATTCTCGGCCGGTGATAAAAATGGATTATCTAATGGGATGAGGTATTGAGGATCAACTTGAAGTTGTGGATGACAAACTTGTTGTTGAGTTGAACTCTCTCCTATAGAATAAATATTATTATGTGGTGGAAGAAAAATCATTGGGTTGCTTTGGATTTGCTGATTACATTGTTGTTGTTGTTGTTGTAGACTTGTCACATTTGTTTGAAGATGAGGCATTATCCCAAATTTTCTTTGTCTATTTCTTTGTATAAAATAACCTGAGGATCCCAATTGGCCTGATAGATGACGAGTAGATTTTCGTTCTTCTGGAGCTCTCCAACTGTTGTTGCGACATTTCTGTGGTGTGTTACAAGAAAAAATTAAATGAGCGTTGAACCAAATAAGGAGTTATTCATTAAAACATTACGGCTAAGATAGTTGAAGACTTTTTTAAAAGAAAGGAAAGAGAGATTGTAGGAGGAACATTTGCAACACTTGTAAAGGATATTCGAATTAAAATATATATCATAAGTGACATAAAAATAGATCAAAAATATAATTATTTAGTGAAAAAAATTCATTTTTGATTTTCATGATCTAATCCCTGATCACAAAAGTTTCATAGTAAAAAAAAAATAACAAGAACTTATTTCACTATCCTTGATATATAATTAATCATGTAGCAAATATACAATTGCGATACTGTGAAAAAATAGATATATTCATCATTGATACTTATTGTGAGCTAAGTGCATTTGCTACAATAGCAAACATTATTTTTAATTAAAAATATTTTTGGTGTTTGATATGATAGGTAAACACTAAATATCTCTTAAAAATAAAAATTAGAGATAGATAATGATATTATTGAGTTTTGACAAAACTTTTAAGTACTAAATATTAAAAATAATGTCTAAATGTTCGTTGGCGAAAGGATATGAAATCTTAATAACAAAAAAAATAATTTCTTGAAAAATCTTTCCAAAAAATAAAAACATCTTCTAGAAATCAAATACAAGAAAATAATTTTCTTATTAGAAAATATATTCTAAAAAAGAAATTCTCCTTCTACCCAATATACATAATATATATATATATATATATATATATATATTAACCACTTAAAAAATAAAGAGATGTACCTGAAGATGGCTTGCAACTTGTAATCTGGTAAGACCAGGCACGTTCATCACCTCAAGAATTTCAACCGGGCAACATCCTATAGGTTAATTCCATAATAACGTAAACGTAATTTAATTTAATATTTATCCCTAGATTAAGCTAAGAAACTTGAATTAAATATAATAATTATTGCGCGGTTTTAATCCCATGCAAGTTGACGGTAACTATAAGTATTTATACTTAATTGTGAAGTAAACTTACGTCCATCACCAAGTTGGTCCACAGCTTCCATAAATTTGTTGTGAAGATCCATAGTCCATACAGTGTAACACTTTCGAGTAACAGTTTTATTAGCGTTGTTCTGACTTTCTCCTTGATTCGTCACTTTTCTACCTCTCTTTCGCTTCGGTTTGTACTTCTCATTCAATATGACATCATTTGCAGCCTTATGAATATTATTGTTTTTTTCCTCAGTACTAGTAGGCACATTATTTTTCTTTCTAGATTGTTCTTCATTATCTCCAACAATATTGATGTTACCAATATCATCAACATTATTCATACGATCTCTATTTTCTTTTAGCCCTTTTTTAGCTTTTTCCCTCTGAACTTTCTTCCTCAATACGAATTGCCACAAGCACTTCACAATTTCCTCATGAAGTGGCTTTTGTAGGGAAAGATAAGCTCCATTATCCAAAGCCTTCTTTTCTAAATGCGCATTATGTTCATCACATATACCTACATTATTGTTTTAGAGAAGCAAGTCATTAGAATCAAATTATGTTGAAAACATTATGTGAAGGGTTAATTACATCTATATTTATTTAGTTTTATATATTATCACAATAAGATTTTAAAAAAATATGTCTTTTTCATAAAACTAAAAAAAAGATTATCGATGGAGTATTTGTGTCATAAACAACAAAACTTCATTGCTAGTTTTATTTGACGATAAATTATCAATAAAATTCTTTTATTTATGAATTATTTATGAGAATTAATGACATATTTCGTCGTTGATATTTTTTAATAGTATATTAAATGTTATAAATGAATATTAAAATTAAACACTCACAAATTGAGATTATATCCAACGCAACAGCTTGAGCCAAAAGATGAAAGGAAAGCAAGTCAGGTGAATTGATATTGATAATCATCACATCAATTTTTTCCTTTCCTTTGGTGAGCATAGACATTCCTGCCGAAGCCATATCAGCTGTCCTAACTATACCAATACACTTTAAAAGTCAGTAAAGGAAAACATTATACACAAAATTATCGTGTTGGGTCTATTTATTTCTCTTATACAAATTCAGCAATAAATTGTTATGATATATCTATACTTTAGTTTATGCAATTACATATAGCAATTGACCTATATTGTAATCAATGTGTGCAAATTTAGACAGTTCATATAAAAGACTATATATTATTCAGTTTAGATAATAAAATTTATATAGATTATTGAAGGTCATATAGGAATATATTGTTAAAGAAACTATTTTAATTTATTTAATTGATATGTCAAAAAATAATTAAACATTGAATAGAGATACTACCAAAATCAAGAGATAATAGGATCAAAAGTTTTGAGATAATCTTATTTCATGAATATGCTATAAATAAGTTTAAAAGATTTAGCGGAGAGGTGAATTTTACTAATAATTTTGAGTATTATTATTTAACTTATTGGACTTACCAATAATTTTAATTATTATTAGTATTTGAGTTATCTATTGTCCTAACCATGGTCTTTTAAGTTTTGACATCATAAGATAACTAACACAATTGAATATAAAATATTAATCAATAATTTTATGAAATTCGTGTGCTATTATATATCTCATATATATTATATGATCGTTTAATTGAATTCAAGAATTTTAAGTACTAAAACAAAAATATAATGGTTATAAGTTATTAAGTCGATAGAAGATTCATGAATCTTTATAGAATATTGAGCTGCAAATTGATAAAATATATATATTTTTAAAAAATTCCCTCAAATAATAATATTCGAAAGATTATAATATGGTGTATTTCTATCTGAAGTATATCAAATGAAACCCTAATTTATTGTTTAGACGTTTACTTTGAGTTTTGAAAGTTCCTAAAAGAAAAATAATATTTTTTTTGAAATAAACCTTTTTCCAGTCAGATTGTGTTATATATGTTATTTGTCGTGCCATACAAATTATTTTTTATCTCTTACTCTAAAATAATAATTTCTATTATTGCTATAAAATTACTTGTTCCATGCATGTGTATACATACTAGTCAAAAACGATTAACACACTTCAGACTGAGAACAATTAATGAATACTAATAAAATAATTGAGAAATCAAATAAAAACTACCTAAAAAGTACATTAAAGCACACCTAAACTATGATAAAATTGTCATTTACACACCTTTTTATTTTTTTGCCATGTAAGATAGTTTAATAAAATCTCTATTTTATACTAATTTTTGGGTAAAAGATAATTATAATAGCATTTAATTATTCTTTTCAAAAATGCTGAAAATTATTTACTTTCCTCGTTGATTAAAGTATAAAAAGTGATTGAATGATCATTGAGGCTGAACCAAAATGAAAATTTATATTTGGCAAACATTTATTTAAAGTAGATTTAAACTTGCTTCTTTCAAATCGAAACAACTAAAACAATTGAAATATTTTAAAATTCAAAACTTGCATAAATAGAAGGATGAAATAATAAAATATATTAAAAAAATTAGTGAAAAAGCTTTTCTAAATATGCAAATCTTTTTATTGAATTATTACAAAGAAAAAAAGATCAATAAAATAAAAAGGGCTTAAAAAATTTTGACACCGTGATTTTTTTTCTTAAAGACTGATTCATATTTACTTCACATTCAAAAGTTATATTGACATTAATGATATGAATCCAAATGGAAGGAGAGTAATTTTTAATTAAACAAAAAAAATAAAGGAAATTTTCTTTAAAAAAATTAGATCTCCCTATTTTTTGGTCTACATCCAATTAAAGAAAAAAAAAATTATTCCAAGATCAATAACAATGATAATTAGATAGGATCTTATCAATTTCCTCTCTTGATCTTTCTCTTTTCTTGTTGCCTTAATTTTATGTCTCTACCATAAAAATAATTTTTTTAAGGAAAAACTTATAGATAGATTTATAAAATTCAGAGATCTACACATTTAAAAATTATTTGTGAAGGATTTAATCAATTTTCTCCTCCAAATTTGTGTTACTTTAGGTCAATTTACAAAAAAAGAATTTCTCCATTTTTCTTTTATAAGAAGACCAAGTATAAAACACATATATAAGTTGATTAAATAAATAAAGTAATTGAGATAAAATTATTTTATTTCGAGAATATTCAATAAACTTGAAACTGTATAGAGATTTACGTATAAACTAAAAACCTTTTTGAAAAATTATATACATCTTTCAGGAGAAAGTTGATTGACTGTGTAACAAGCTTATAGCAAGAATTACAAAAAAAATAATAATTTAATAACTAGTAAAACAACATAAACACGTGTAAAAATAGTTTTATAACAACAAGAAAAACAATTTCGAGATTTATAAAATTAATGAAATCTAAAAAGAGATAGAAGTTAAGATAAAAACTAAGAAAACAAGAATCATATCAATCAAATCTCATATACACAAAAATAAAAGCCACAAAAATTTTAGTTCTACATTTTTTTAAAGAGATGTTAATTTTTACCTTTATATTTATATGACTTTAGCAAATCAACCATCACAGCAATAAATTTTTGGTCATGATCAATCAGCATCACGCAAACTTCTTTTATCATATCGTAAGAAGGAGTAGCCATCAAATTATCTATTCCTCCAGTATTAATTTGAGGATCTTCTTCAGACATTGAAAGGAAGAGATACAAAAAACATAAAAGAACGAAATAGAAAAGTTGAATTTGCTGGTGAAACACCTAACTCCTTTGTAGAATGTATAATTGGTCTTTTGGAGTAAACTCCCCTTTTATGGCCTGTTTGTATAATCTCTCTACTGTTTACTATGCATGTTTAGTGTTGACCATACCTATAATTTTATTGGCCTCTTTCTTTCTCTTTTTTGTTTGTTTCTTGGCAAAAGTATACTTTTGCCTCTTTTTTTTTCTTTTTAAGGGGTTTAGTATGGAAGGAAATGTTTGTTTGACGAAATTAATTTTTAATATTTAATTACATAAATATATATTTTTTTAAAAAGAAATTTCAACTATTAAAAAAAGAGTTCTATTTGTTATGGGTTTGATTTGAGCGATTGATTTATATTTAAGATTATACTTCTTATTTTATTTTAGCAAAAAGGTCATAAAATCATTAACTCCTTATCATATTCTTCGCATTATACTCTTATTAAACTTTAAAAAATTTTTAAAAAATAATTTTTAAGATAAATTATTTTCAGCTAATACTTAGTAATTTTACTTTAACGTATATCTTAATCAATATGAAACCTCAATATTTAAATTTATAATTATTTTATTATCTTTCGTTGGCCGGTATGAAGTATTATAATTAATAAGTTATTGAACATTCAAAACTATTTTGCCTAAATTTATTTTCTTATTATTCTTTTTGTTATACAATTTTTGGACTTGTGAACTTCATATATATATATATATATATATATATATATATATATATGCATCATCATCAAATTATTATCTATCTATTTAATTCTTATATATTTTTATTTTTCTATATTACCAAGGACAAGCATAACTACAATATATTTCACAAACTAAACTTCAATCTTTAATTTTTTTTTTTAAATCATAAGAGTAAGCATAGTAAATTATAAATTATAATCTAATACATCAATGCATATAAACACTATTAATGTATTAGTCATCACTGATAGTGAAAAAATTCTTTGATTAAGGTGAAAATACAAATTATATAAGCTGTAATTTGCACTATTAAATTGCTAGGCTCTAATTAAAGTTGTGTTAATAGAAGTATCAAACTTGAATTCCTATTAGCATGTCCCTTTACATGTTGTATACTATATTTAATTTGTGTTTAGAAATAATAATGCACTATTATAATTAGATCTAAAATTATTATTTTAGGGTCCATTTGAAATGTCATTGTGTAATTAAAATTAGTACAATTATATGGATAGTTATTATAAAATCTAGTAAATTATACAGTATAATAATTACGATGACCTGTTTGTTTGTTATGATATAATTAAAGTGTCATTACAAGGTATTGTTTGGCTGCACAATTATCATTACATAGTTAGATTAAATTTTTTAAGGAAAAGTTAATTATCAAAACATAAATATTTGATAAATATGTGGTTTTATAAATGATATTAAAATTAGATATTTAATATATATATTTTTTGTGAAAAATGTATTAATTACTTTAACTAAAATGATAAAAAATAATTGATATATATATTTTAAATTAATAATATTTTAATTTAATTAATTATAAAAACTAAAAGTCATATATTTTAAAACATCAAGAATTCATGTTTACAAATTTAATACTATAAATATAATGCTATAAAATATTTAAATATTTGACAAAAGATAATCTATCAATCCTAATTAAAAAATGAATGGCATGCAATGTGAAATAACAAGTCAATACTACTAAAACAAATAAATTAGAACCGAAAATATAACATAAATTCAAAATTAAGAAAAAACGTTAACATAATACTCTTATTTTGAATTCCAACATAACTTCAAATATAACTTAAGTAGGTATAATTCAAAAGAAAAGGAAAAAAAGTCTATGACATTATTCAAAAATGAAATTCTACGTTAATTCAAAAACTAGAATAATAATGCATCTATGTTGAATAAAGAAAATAAAAATATCAGAAATAAGAAATACGAGCAATTACACGAAAACATAAGAAGTAAAAGTTGAAAAATGAGAATAAAGAAAATAAAAGATAAATAATGTGAAATAAAAATTATTTAAAAAAATAAATAATGAAAATAAAATAAAAATAAAAATAATAGAGATAAGAAAATAAATTAATATAAAAACAAAAAAAAAAGAAATTGAAATAAAATTTTGTAATTATACCATATAATTATCTGCAATTTTCACCCCTCCTAAGAATTAGAAAGTATAATTACTTCCTCCCTATTACACCGTAATTACTCGACTAAATAAATAAATCAAACTGCATAATTACAATCAACTATACTCAAATTCAATTGTTAGATGATTTTCTAAACAGGCTTTTAGTTGTACAGATTTCTTGCCAAATAGTGCTAAACCAAAAACTAAATAAAAACAAGGTGGTAAAGATAATGCCAAAATTAAAGTTTAAGAGCTAATTTTTAAAGCATCTCAATAGTATTCACGTTTTAAGATAGAAACAAACAAACTATTGATTAATGAGTAATTAAGTTCAAAGCCCTCTTATTAATCTTTAGGAAAAATTCAAATTTTTCTGTTACAATTTTATTTTAGTTGTTGACCTTCTTCACTTTGAAATATCAGTCATCAATACTCTTTTATTTTAGTCATAAATCAAATTAATTAGAAAATAAGTGCTAGAGTTTACCATCAATGTCATATCTTATTTGAATTTCATTAAAATAAAAAAGAAATTGTTGGTTAATTTTTTTTTAAAAAAGAACTCTATCATATCTATTTTTTTCTTGAAATAGAAGTTTTGGATTTCTACAAATAGAAGATCTTTTCTTATTATACACAACACAATATCATTCACAATGTAGTCATTAAAGAATTGTGTTTAAGGGAGATAAATCTCTCAATAGATTTTATACTTTTTATATATATTAGCCTTTCCAATAGGTTTTGGACCAAATCCTATTAAATATTATGCTTCTTTTAATATAAGTTTATTTGTCATCTGATTTATCATCATCAAAGTTTGCAATTTTGATCTCAAGAAGTATAAGTCGACCTTGATCAAAGCATAATGCTACAAACATTTTGTTTGTTTATTAATTATCTAATTTTCTTTTTATTTATTCAGAGTCGAGTAAAAATGCATATAATATTTTTAATCACGCTTTCTCTATAGATGTGCGCACTCATGCATATATATTAGTATTTCTGATGCTTATTATATCTATTTGAGAAATTGATTGGCTCATGAATGAATAAATAATCTTTTAAAAAAATGGTAGGATCTTTTAGCTGAGAAGTGAATCTTGCACTTATACTAATATTTGGTAAAGTTATGATTAAAACAACAACAACAACAACAACAACAACAATCCAGTGTAATTCCATCAGCGGAGTTTGGGGAGGGTAGAATGTATACAGACCTTACCACTACCTCAAAGGTAGAGAGTTTGTTTCCGGTAAACCCTCGACTTTAAGAAAGACAGACCTAAAAACATAATAGCAACACTGGAGACAAAGTTATAATTAAATCATTATTTTAAATTTTAATTAATGTTCCAATTAAATTTGTTTTCGATATATATATATATATATATATATATATATATATATATATATATATATATATATATATATCTTGATTCTTTTCCGATCGAGATGTATAGATCCTGTTCATGGATTAACGAAAATGTGCAAAATCTCTATTTGCTTCTGCCATTCTATGAGTCTCTTCCTTTTTACGTATGGCATCGCCACTCCTTTTGGCAGCATCCACTAATTCGGAACTTAATTTGAAAGCCATATTTCGACCCGGACGTTTTCGGGATGCCGCTAATAACCAACGAATGGCAAGTGCTTTACAATTGCAGTTCAAAAATGAAAAGAGAATACAAAGGCAAAAGACACACCTGGCAGCATATGAGACGACATCAGGCGAAGCAACAACTACAAATGCAAAGGAGAGCAACGAAACAGAAAGTGCATAGGTCGGAAATTTTTGGTTTCATATTTTCTTCTCCGTATTATTTATTTTTATATTTTTCTTTGGATGATTTAATGTAATTCCTTCATATTTATACGGAACTAAACTTCTCATTCTAAGTTATAGTAATTGCATGATTATTTTTGTATGAAATTGTATTGACCTTTTAAGATATATATCATTATGTACGATTCATTGTATTATTTACTTAATCTTGAGTGTTATTATTTTATTGCTTCATGACCAATAAAAACAACTTTGAACCCTAAGTGTGATTTGAGAGGGGGAGTCTAGGGAATAAAATAAGATTAAGTAGAGCATGATTTTTTTCCCGCATAAGGAATTAATTTGCAATTAGAATAGAGATATACCTCGTCCTCTTTCTTGGTTAATGCACACAAATTTATAAGCATTTGTTCCATGACCTAAAAACTAGAACTATGATGGCATGCCTATCCCAATCCCAATGATAAGTAAGTGAATCCCTCAATTTACCGATTAATTAAGTACATAATGCGCAACTGAGTAATTTCAAACAAAAGTAAGCCTTTAGAACAAGCATCTCATAGAACTAAGTAAGAAAAGCAAAATTTCAATATTAACACCCCAAAATCTGGTGACACGAGTATAAGCCTCTAAGAATCTCAAAAATGGGAAATATGAAGTAATACATTGTGTGGGAATACATAAAGACAGAAATCAGTAATAAAATAAGAGGTTTGGAATGCTATAGAACTGCCAAACAGCTACCTCCAAGACATTGAGCGGACTCTAATAATCATGAAGGATTACCTACTACAAGCATCGGGCTTAGAACCTACATAACAAGGTGCAGAAATAGCAAGAATGAGTATGATGAACATGTATACTCAGTATCATCGTTGATTGACCCTTAAATAAAGCGATGATAAGGGTCATTCCTATACTACTTTATTAACCCCTCATCATAATAACAACATAAGATATCTCACTTCAAAAGCATAATAATCATTAAAGGCATCATACTGAACAGTTCAAAAAAATATCAAATTTTCAAACCAAGTCCAGAGATATCAATGAGTCACATTCAAAAGTACTTAATTACCTTCTTAATCAAACCAATACACTAAGGCAATGAAAATACATGAATGCAATAATAACACAATGCATATGATCTAGCCAAAAATATGTATATACCCGCTTCTTATCTCAGATAGTCGAAACCCATGGAGGACTCATAAGGTCTATATAAGCACCTAGTTGGACAATGATAATGGTATATCCTGAATGTAACACCTTGTACCTACTAGACCCTATATACTATGAATATTATGGGCGAGCCTATGCTAGGATATTTATCCTTTCACTTCCTCAATGTCGATATGCATGAGATGCAATATTGTCATGACCCAACATAAATGGATCGTGCGGGCACCTATATTGACTCTACTTGATAGGAGAACCCTTACGAAACATTACATCAATTACCCAAAATTTCTCATTTATTTACACTAACCAACAATTAAATCATACAAGCTTCCCAACAACCTTGAATCTCCCAAGATCTAGTCTAGATAGGTACAAATGCTCTAATAGAATACATGACAAAATAAAGTAACATAGCTTTTTCAAAGAAGAAGAATATAGAAGCTAATGGTGAGTACTCCACGTCAATCAAGGAACTTGAACCTACCACAACCTACACCAAAAAGGCATAGCAAGGCAGTATTAGTACACCACACGTACTGGTAGGCATCATCGGCCCACTAAGGTTAGTTAACAGAATAGCATAATAATCAACATACAATCAATGTTACTAATATCAGCTATTATTTCACTGATGCAACAATTCACTAAATTAATGACTACCTTACTGTCTTTTCAGACTCACCACAGTTCATGAAATTATTCCACAATCCTATTATTAGATCAATCCTTAAATTTAGCTCTCTTTATTTCTGATTTAGAGAAGGCTCAGGCTACTACAGCGATTCCGCTGCCGCGACGATGTGTCTGCTGCAGCACTATCCCAACAGTCAGTAACCGTTTTTCCCATATCTAGTTCTATTTTATTTTCCCATATAGTTTTATAGCACATCTACCTCTTTTAACATTTCCCTATGATCAACTAAGGACATCCATTACCATTTATTAACCTACTCAATTACTTATAAAATTTTCAGACTATTCGAAATCTAGTACATTAATTAATAAAGTCCACTCACTGTTTCACAATAATTCGCTCTCTTTTTGTTAAACCTGTCATACTATCTTCAGTAACTCACAAAACTAATTAGAACAAACATATAATCGCAAATACAAATTAACTAGTTTAAGTACACACAAGAAGTCATCAACACATATCGAGGGAGTCAATTTTTTCCAAATACTAAGGTACACGAGCATACATGTCTCCATACCAAGAAAATACCACAAGATATCGTACCTGGATCGTGTAGCCATATATGGTATTTAACACATGTTTCTCACCTCAAACCCGATTCACGTCGGTATATCCTGTATCACACTTATATACTGGTACCTTTCTGTATAATCATCCATTAGTGATATGCTGGGAACACGCCTCTGTCATATCACTATACACACATGCTAGAGGTTCTTATGCTTGCCTTTCCAGTCATGACCTGTAGAGGACTCTAGAAATCCATGTAATGTACACCCAGCTGTATGAAACCTTCATCATACTTGTTTGTGTACTAATATTTGTACACCTAACCGCATGGTCTTTTAGCCATACCTTTCTGTGTATTCCCTCATACCGCTCACCTGGATACTCACCTCGAGCACGAACCACTCATGTCTCCAACCCTCATTCAGAGTTTGATCATATTAGCCTGCTCATCCAATTTATTTCCCTTTCTCCCTAGGCCTCACATTCACCACCATATCAATGATTTGCCTTTTCATATCATACAATATCTCATGCACACGTTCAATCGATACCAACTGGCCCCTTCATCTCGGAACGCACATCATAGCACAACAACAATAAATAACACACGACTAGAGTTACATATATATATATATATCAACAAGTATAATCAATGCATAGTTTTGAACCCAATTTAATATTTAAATATTATAACACTAATTTTGTATCCATAACATCACAAGGAAGTGCAACCTGGCCCGCTCGCTGGTTTGGGCTCCACTGCAGTGGAATTACTGCCGTCACAATGGTCTCACTGCAGCAGTACCATACCTGCTGCAGCGGGACTATTTTGAAGTATCGCGACTAGTTATCTTCCTAGTTCCTCCCACCAATTATTTCCTCTCCATCTAGTATCTCATCTCTACCATGCCCACCATAATGGAGGCAGCTTCATATCAAGTTTATTTTAGCAAAAAGATCACCATATCAAGAAATGTTCACAGACTAATAAACATATCATTATTGCACCAACATACATGCCATTATGTAAAGCCTAACCCCTCTAAAATTACGGGCTTAACTCACATTTTGTAATGATCTTAGTCTATTACTCGTTTAGTTACTGCATCCTATAAATAGGATTTCCAAGATTATTCATTCAAGATTACAATTCAGGTAGAGTGACTCTATAATTCTATATACTTGCAAATACATTCGGCAACCGTGCTCGAAGATCATTCTACATACACTCGATTGGATCCCACATACGCCCTCACTCCTACCTTAATTTTATTGCAATCTTTCCCCATAAGTTTTCACATTAGCGGAATTCCCCTATCCCTTTTCTAATTTTTTTCATCCTAAAATTCTTACTAGTTTCAAATATTTGATAGCAATTCATTAACGTTTCGACCCTACCCATCAAAAGAATATAACCTATACGCACATATATGTTTAGCTAAATAAAGTCTAACAAAAAAGTGAGTACACCATAGCCTACTTGGGTGCCAAGATATTATCAAGACGTTCCCAATTACATGCCTACACCAATTCTTGAGTTCTTACAGAAAAATCCTAGCCATGGAGGATGAACCTCTACTCCTTGCTTCTCTTCTTGTTTCAAAAGTCTATTTCCTATTTTTGAGCGTTTTTATTAAGCCCTTTTTGAGAGAATAGGTTTTTAAAACCTAACTAGAACAGGATTGCAGAATTCTGGTCCGCATCACCCACTGTGGCGGGACCCTTTATCGCTGCAGCGGTTTCATTATGTCGGAGAGAAGCCTGCCGCGATGGCCTCTTTCCTGGTCCACTCATTGTGACTTAGCCCATTCAAACTTTTTCATCTTATGCCATTTATTTTTCAAAAACTTTAAATTTACCCGCTCTTAGGTGGTCGGGATGCTATAATGGCCGGGTGCAGATACCAATTAAAAATCTTTTTGTCCTTGAAAGGGACTACAATATAGAGGCGAGTGTTTTTAGTCACCCCATATGGATTCCAACATCGGCCATTATTTACCCCACTTCTAGCTGGCATCGTGGCTTATCAATTTCTGTGTCTTAATCCCCAGACTAATCATTACAGGACCCCTTTATTACACCTTACACTTACATCTTTCAAACTTGGGCCTGACAATTTCTGACAGAATTATAGATCTCTAATTGGGGTTGACCAAGACACGAGCATCAAATTACATAATTACCCCTCCTTTGGGTTTTACGGTTACTTATTCCTAGCTCGAATGTCTTAGGTATTCTTGATTTTTTGTACTTTTCAGATCGGGTGCTTTTGAAATGATGGGGCCCTATGGTGGAATTTTAACCATCACTATTTTAACTGTCCGCTACAACGAGTGTGTTTCCCGCTACAACAGTTTCACCATAGCGGAAAAATGGTCTGCTACAGTGGACCATGGGATCAGTTAAAAGGGAAAAAGGGATGGTTTGAGTTCATTCTCTACTTTTTCTTACTCAACATTACACAAATCCTCTTATTCACCCCCGCGATTCTCCTCATTTTTCAGGTAATTCTCTCCCTTATGGCTTCTTTACTTCACTTGCTAATGAGTACTAGCGACATATTGCCTATTTGCCTCGCGTTTAGGTAGTTATAGGGGTGATATGGGTAGTTTTATTTTTTAAATTTATAGGCTAGATTGTCGAAGCATGCTGCTTGCATTTATATTCTCAAGTGATCTCTACTATTCTCTGCATGATTTTGGCTTTTTTCATGTTGTTGTGGGGTAGAAAATAGGGGGGGGGGGTTTGGGTAGGGTTGTGGTTTGACTTCCTTGGAGCTTTCGGGCTTGAATCCTTACACTATTAGGGAGGGTAATGGTTATTAGGGCTTGGGCAAGCCTCCCCTTGCCCAATATGTAGTTTACTTGAAGGAATTCGGAGGTTGAAATTTCGACCACCATTGATGGGGATTAGAGGTCTAGAGAAGATGATGTTTGCTACAGCGAAACTATAATTGCTGCAGCATTATCGTCACAGTGGACTTACCTCTGCTATGGTGAACTCACTGCTGCGGACATGTGACCGCTGCAGCTGTTCACCTGGGCAGTGACTCCATTTTAAATCCTATTTTCCTCTGCCTTTCTTTTTCTTAGTCCTTCCATTCATTCTCTAATGCTCAATATTAATGTAGTTTTGTTAATATGGCTTTCTGTAGAATCAGCATTCACACTAAAGACTATATTCATTTTGTGAATGATCAGTGTCAATTTCGGCACAATGAGCAGGATGCGAAGGATCTACTTCACGAGAAGGGGTTCGTCATGTAGGATGTGGAGGAGAAAGCGCCCAAGTTTTATGCTCTTCTCCAAGAGATAGGCTGGGGCTCATTAGTGGAGGACTCGGGTAAGGTCAAGGAGTCTTAGCTTAGGGAGTTCTATGGCAGCCTCCCAACCATGGTATGGAACCGCAGGGAGCCGGTGGCCATTAGGGGAAGGCAAAATCTTCTCACTCCTACTGCATTAACGAGGTGTTGGGTCTGCCCAACCCCTCGAAGAAGGAGTTGAAATCCTATGATGTGGATGAAAATGGGCAGTGGTTGGTGGATACCTTGGTGATGGAGGATTGGAGGGCCTTAACAAATTGGGATATTACTAGGAAGGGTATCTAGAGCACTCATTTCAATGTAGAGGCCAGGAGGTGGGTCAATTTGGTGTCTCAGAGGGTCTGCCCGTCCTTTAAGTTTACAGACGTGGCCTAACCCTGTGCTCTTGTGGTGGCATGTGTATTGAGTATGGTAAGGGTGAATGTGGGAGCTCAGATTCTGGAGGAGTGGAGGTACTTCTCAACTAACCCCATCACCGACCTGCCTTTCCCTTCTCTTATTACCAGGATCTGCAAATGGGCTAGAGTGCACCAGGAGTCCAGGGACCTCATCGTTGGCTATGACAAGCCTTTTGATCCTCTGAGTGTGAAGGGAGCTCTGGGGAGAGGCAGGAAGAAGAGGAAGTCCATCTTAGCTGAGGGTGACGGTGGGGATAACACTTCCAGGCCTGCAGGACTGTTGGAGCGGATAGAGGCCGAGATGGCCATCATGCGGGAGCTACTGGAGGGTTGCCTAGGCCTCCTTTCCCCAACAGACTCTCCACTAGTATGCCCTCCAGTGCAGTAGCTGCCAATCTAGGGGAGATACAGGGGGAGATTACCACTCTAGCCCAGGCCCATGTTGAGCTCCGAGGACTTGGAGCGAGAGAGGATGAAGCGGCGTTCTCAGGACAAACTGCTTGTCCGCATGTGGAAGGGGATTAAGAAGATCCTGAAGACTCTTGCTCCCAAAGCCAGGACACCTCAGGTGACCAGGAAGAACCACCCTGAGTTCTCCTTCCTTAGCAGATTTGAGGAGGGAGCAGACAAGGATGCTAGCAGTGTAGCAATGAGGCCTCCATCTAGATGGTGTTCTTCCCCCTCCCCTACTGCTTTGCTTTTATTACTGTTTTGGGTAGCCCTCTTTTGGGGCTTGTAAGAAAATTCTAATTTCTTTCTTGTTTTGGAATGTTGGTTTATGGATGCCCATTTGTCATCCTCAAACATTCATCGGGGTTTTGGCCCTTTTTATGATATCACAGTTGCTTTCTTATATTCATATTGCTTGAATGGTTTGTCTCTTAATGCTTGTAGTTGCTATCCGAAACAGGGAAACTAGGAATTCCTGGAATCTAGGATTCTGCCTAGTCATGTCTGCTGAAGTGATTGTTCTACCACCACAGCAGATCCGTTGCAGCAGTACATCTCTCGCTAGTAGCGAGTCTGCTACAGCGAGACAGCCTTCGCTGCAGCGAAACTCGCTAAGCTAGATACCTGCATGGTTCTTGTCCCTTCGGTCAACTCTAGTTAGTCCTACCCACCAAATTTATTGCGTATTTTCAATAGTCCCACATGGTTAGATACCATTAGTCCTCTCGAGATACCAATTGGAATCTTCCAAATACAAATTGGACTCAACCCAAAAGGTCAACATACTCGGACAACATGATAGGAAAGAATTAAAGAAAAAACTTCCTAGATGCCTTATAGCTTTCTGAAGATTAGATGTGGATGTGTCACGCCCCGAGACTACACCCTGTTCGTAACACGATACTTGAAGTCACAAGTGACCCCAAGTCGATCCTTGATCTATCATACACTGGTATTCCGAGTAAACATGCACAACAGAACTTTGAAACAATATCATAAAGCATTTACAAAATGAAATGATACTGCGACAACTAATGGTGCTGAGTCTGAGAACCTGCAGCTATATCATGAAACGATACAACATAAAAGTATGCGTCAGTACTTTGAATGTACTGAGTAAGTGGGAGAAACATAACTGAATATAAAGTGTGAACTAAAATGACACGTAATGACCAATAGGTAAGCTGAACTAAACAACTGATGAAATCTAAAATAGTCAAGATGACCCTGTCTGATGGTCAAGGATGTGCCCTAAGTCGAAAACACTGAATCTGAGATACTGTACTGAATTGAGTTAAATTGATAGAACCAGAATTGAAATGAGTTGCTTATTCTGAAACTGGACTGGACTTACCAGTGGGAGAGTCTATAACTGACATATAACCACATGAGCTAGACGTAGAGTCTGATGTATACACCCCACTAGTAGGACCCAATATACCTTGCCAGTGTATAAAGGCATGAACTGAGTGATCAAAAAAGTCTGGGGCAAAGAAGGCCATGTAATACTGTAACCTACGCTAACAACGTAGTTCTGGGAATCCGGGTGCGCTGGAACCCCGACCTGCTCGGTGCTAAGTTCTACTCTCACTAGAAAACCTAAACTGAACTACTAAGCCGATAACTCGAAACTGGGGTCCAAGACTAGTCAGGGTCGTGTAACTACATGTGCCCTGAGAGTCTTATCAGACCAGATTCTGAAATTGAGTTCTAGACTTGTCAGAGTTGCTTGTCTGGAAGCGTCGTAACCGTCTATGAACAAGCTGTAACTGAACTGGGGTCCTGGGGCTGGTCAGAGCTATATAATAGAATGTCATGACTGCCTTATGGACCAAAAACTAAAATCTGAGTCTAATTCTGATAACTGAGAGGCACTACTAACACCTCAAAATAAGAGTGAAGTCAAACTGATCAATTGACAATTTTCTGAAAGATTCTCAAGAGGCTCAACATTCTAACTGGTCTAAACTTTTAGCAGCTAATAGAGAACTCAACTTATCCCAACAATACGGGAATTTCATAATATGGAAACAATTCAAGAATTAAAGAAATCTCATCCAACAAGTATAAAATCATTCTTGTCAGTGAAATAATTGCTCGACAAATATATTGTAAGAATTTTTAGGAAATTCAGCCCAAAACATTCTTCATTCACTAGATGCAATTTAATCAGCAAAATCATTACCTGAATGTTAGGGCTTATATTCACCTTTTTGTATGAACATTGGCAATTTAATTAGGAACTGATGTAGATAATATGAACAACCAACAGAGATATTTTTCCAGGCGAAATCAATGAAAATTAACATGGAATTCATTCGTATTCAAAAGCTCAGGGCTAACACTGATAAGGGAGTTATGGTAGGATTTTGGGGGACACAAGGGAAGGAAAATTCCCTTGTTGAATTCCCACATACCTGACTAATATCCTCCCAGAGAATAGAACTTGAACTGCTGCAATGGAGGACAACCCTAAGCTTGTTTGAGAGTTTTCTTGAGGAACTCTTCGATAGCTTTCTGAGAATAAACGTGAGAATGAGGGGAGGAACCGTCCCAACCTATAATAAGTCTAAATTTATGTTAAAAATGATGTGGTTTAGAGCTTAGAAGAATAGGAAATTACTAAATAGCCCTTAGAAATTTGCTGGAAAAAACTGTCAGGTGTCCTTAACGGGTTGTGGTGAGTGACCACGACTCATGGTCACTCCCGTCAGGTACACTTCCTGGGATCCTCAGTAGGTCATCACGAGAGACCTAGTGACCACGACTCGTTGTCACCATTCGTGGACTGCACTGGTTCACTGCTGAAGATTTAACTCTAGACTAGGTAACGAGTCACTTAACGAGTCGTTGCCACATGTCACGACTCGTTTCACCCACTCTTCAAGTACACTGGTCCACTCGAAATATTCCCAACTTATACCTAACAACGAGTGACTTAACGGGTCGTGGTCAGTGACCATGACTCATGACGTCCCTCGTTAGGTACACTGCCACCCTCCTTTACATTATCCGGCCTTCTCCTCATGGCTCACCTAGCGAGTCGTGAGGTTGTTTAACGAGTCGTCAGGTGGGCCTTCTTGCACCATTTCTGCAGTTTTTCAGATTTTCTGATTTAAGTCCCGAAATTAGATTTGGAGTTTTTGGGGCATTACAATACCTCCCCCTTGTAAACATTCATCCTCGAATGTTAGAAAACACACAGGAAGCAGAAAAATAGCAATCAAAATTTCCAAATACTTCTCATTTGACTTCAAAACTGCCGGAATGACTACCTCTATTTCAAAATACGTAACTAAACTGGATTTACTTATCATACATACATTCAAAAACATAAAACAGACTTGAAAATATGAATTGAGTTATGAAAACTAAGTTGAGTTCTAGGGTCAAAACTAATATCTCAAGATGTGCTGGAGCCGGTAGGAAAAAAGTGTGGGTATTTGGCCATCATATCTGCTTCGGCCTCCCATGTAGCTCCCTCAACCTGCTGATTTCTCCATAAGACTTTGACAGAAGCTATTTCCATGTTCCTCAGCTTACGCACCTGACGGTCAAGGATCTGAACTGGTACTTTTTCATATGAGAGACTATCTTTTATTCCTATGTTGTCCAATTGCACAACTGAGGTTGGATCTCCGCTGCACTTCTTTAAAAGTGACACATGGAAAACTGAATGTACAACTGCTAGCTTTGAAGGTAACTCTAGTTCATAAGCCACATTGCCGATACACCTCAAAATTCTGTAAGGTACCATATACCTTTGACTGAGCTTCCCCTTCTTTCCAAACCTTATCACCCCTTTCATGGGTGAAATTTTCAGGTATACCCAGTCATCAATTGCAAACTCCAACTCTTTTCTTCGCACATCGGCATAATATTTCTGGCGACTCTAAGATGTTTTCAACCTTTCTCGGATGAGCTGAACTTTCTATATTGCCTCATGAACCGAGTCTGGCCCTATAAAGGTAGCTTCACCAACTTCAAACCACCCTAGAGGAGATCTACACCTTCTACCATACAATGCTTTAAATGGGGCCATCTGGATGCTAGAATGGTAGTTGTTGTTGTACACAAACTCGATAAGAGGCAGATGGTCATCCCAATTACCCTTAAACTCGATCGTGCACGCTCTTAGCATATCTCGTAGGGTCTGAATAGTCCACTCAGCTTGCCCATCTTCTGCCGGTGAAAAGTTGTACTGAGCTTGACCTGAGTGCCAAGTCCCTTCTGAAAAGACTTTCAGAAATGGGAGGTGAACTGGGTACCCCTATCTTAAATAATGGCCAATGGCACCCCATAAAGTCTAACAAGCTCCCAGATATAAAGTTTAGCATAGTCCTCAGCTGAATCTGTGGTTTTGACTGGGAGGAAATGTGATGACTTAGTCATCTGGTCTACTACTACCCAGATTGATTCATGCTGCCGATGAGTCTGAGGTAGACCATAATGAAGTCCATGTTTACTTCTTCACACTTCCATGTGGGTATGCTGATATCCTGGGTCATACCTCCTGGTCTATGGTGCTCTACCTTAACTTGCTGGCAGTTCAGGCACTTAGCTACAAATTCAGCAATATCTCTCTTCATGCCATTTCACCAGTAAATATCCTGCAAATCGCTGTACATTTTGGTAGCACCGGGGTGAATGGTGTATCTCAAGCTGTGTGCCTCAGCCAGTGTCTTCTGTCTCAACTCACCAACATCCGACACGCACAACCTGCCCTGGTAACGAAGCACCCCATCTCCCCCTTGGGAGAAAGCCTCAACCTCCTTTCTGAGAACTGCTTCTTTAAGTTTAAGTAGAACTAGATCTTCATCTTATATGGACTTAACTTCTACTACCAAGGATGTATACGACCCGCTTTGCATTACTACACCACCTTCAGCTGAATCCACCAACTGCACCCTAACCGGGCTAGCCTGTGAACTTCTTTCGCTAGCTCCCTAGCTACACTTCCCATAGACCGCCTGTTTAGGTCGTCTGCCACCATATTGGCTTTGCTTGGGTGATACAGTACACTCATGTTATAGTCTTTCAGGAGCCCTAACCACCTTCTCTGTCGGAGGTTTAGGTCCTTCTGGCTGAACATGTACTGAAGACTCTTGTGATTTGTAAATACATCTACGTGAGCTCCATATAAGTAATGCCTCCACATTTTTAGCGCAAACACCACGCTTCCAACTCCAAGTCATGTGTTGGATAATTCTTCTCATGAACTTTGAGTTTTTTGGAGACGTATTCTATCACTTTGTCCCGCTGTATCAGAACGCAACCGAGTCCAACTCAGGAAGCATCACAATAAACAACCAACCCATTTGTTCCTTCTGGCAGGGCCCAAACTGGAGAGGTAGTGAGTTGAGTCTTCAACTCCTGGAAACTCTTCTCACACTCATCCGACCACTGAAATTTCACCTTCTTCTGAGTTAACTTAGTCAGAGGGGAGGCTATAGAAGAGAAACCCTCCACAAACCATCGGTAGTAACCCGCTAAGCCCAAGAAACTCCTGATTTCAGTAGGAGAGGTAGGTCTGGGCCAATCTTTTACTGCTGGTATCTTATGAGGGTCTACTCGTATTCCTTTACCTAAAACCACATGACCTAAGAAAGTACAGACCTCAACCAGAATTCACACTTACTGAATTTGGCAAATAACTGGCGGTCTCTGAGGGTCTGTAATGCTAACCTTAGGTGATTGGCATGCTCTTCCTCATTTCTGGAGTACACCAAAATATCATCGATAAATACAATGATGAACATATCTAGTTACTTCTTGAAGACTCTGTTCATCAGGTCCATAAAGGTTGTAGAGGCGTTTGTGAGTCCAAAGGACATCACCACAAATTCGTAGTGACCATACCGAGTTCTGAATGCTGTTTTCGGTATGTCACACTCTTTGACCCCTAAATGATGGTATCCTGACCTGGGATCGATCTTGGAGAAACAACTGGCTCCCTGAATCTGGTCGAATAGGTCATCAATTCTAGGTAGGGGATATCTTTTCTTGACTGTGACTTTGTTCAGCTGACGGTAATCTATGCACATTCTGAGGGTACCGTCTTTTTTACAAACGAATAGCACTAGAGCACCCCAGGAAGAGATGTTGGGTCTGATAAAACCTTTGTCAAGAAGATCTTTTAGCTGCTCCTTCAACTCCTTAAGATCAGTTGGAGCCATTCTGTAAGGAGGGATGGAGATGGGCTGAGTATCTGGGAGGAGATCTATTTCAAAGTCTATTTCCCGTTCAGGGGGAAGTCCGGGAAAATCCTCAGGAAAAACATCTAGGAACTCATTGACTACCGGAACTGACTGGATGGTTAGGGTATCAGAGTTGGAATCCTTGACCCAAACCAGATGATATAGAAATCCTCTGGAAATGAGTTTTTGGGCCTTAAAGTAGGAAATAAACCTACCCTTAGGAGCTGAACTGTTGCCCGTCCATTTTATTATTGGCTCATTAGAAAACTTGAACTTGACAACTCTAGTTCTGCAATCAAATAAGGCATAGAAGGAGTGTAACCAATCCATGCCGAGAATAAGGTCAAAGTCGACCATGTCTAGCTCTACGAGATCAGTTGGAATTACTTTGTTCAGGACTGAGACTGGGCAATTTCTATACACCCAGCTGGCTCTAACTGACTCGCCAACTGGTGCGAAGACTAAGAATGGTTCTGAGAGGACCTCTAGACTTATATTGAACTAAACCGCTATATAAGGAGTCACGAAAGAAAGAGTAGCTCTTGGATATAAGAGGCATATATGTCTATATGGAAGAGACGTAACCTACCAGTTACTACGTCAGGTAAGCATTCCTGATCCTAATGGGAAGATAGATCATAGAAACAATTTTGGCGCTGACCGCCATCTGTACCGATGTGTTAGCCTACTGGGCTAGTTGACCTGCTAGAGCTGATGATGTGGTAGATTGTGATCTCCCTCGCCTGCTAACGGCCACTCCCTAAGCCTGTGTCCAAGTTGTCCACACCCAAAACAGCCCTCTCGTCCCTGAAGGCATTCTCTTGGGTGATTCCTACCACACTTGGGACAAGATGGATACTTGTTCCTGGTATTTTGAGCCTGAGATTGAGTGCCAGATGACCCACCCCTCCGATCCTGGCGAGATCAAAAAGTTGGGGCGCTGGCCGAACTAGGTGCTGGGGCTCTCTGCTGCTGTTGCTGCTGGGGTTGTTTCTGTGGGCGGCTACTACTGCTAGACCTTTGATGGCAAAAATATGACTGGCTAGTAGTTGCTCGTTTGTTCTTACATTTTATATCTTTCAGCTTTTCAACCTCAATCTGCTGAGCATACACAATTAAGCTAGAGAGGTCTATATCCTTGATTAGCATTGTCGTCTTGCACTCTTTGAGGACCAAATTAGGTAATCCATTTATGAACTTCAACATGCGAGCCCTTGGCTCGACTACCATCTCCGGAGCATACTTTGATAGTCTGGTGAACTCTAGAGCATATTCTTCCACTATTCTATTGCCCTGACGCAAAATCATAAATTCCGCCATCTTGCCCTAAATTCAGCGGTTGATATGGATTCATCCTGAGGAGCTACCGAGGCTGATGGGGTAGGTCTATTGACATTAGCAGCCCTTCTTCCATTACCACGTCTGGGAGGCATGGTTCACTGAAACAAAACAGAGCACGAATTAGAAGGGTATTTATGGAATTGAACTTTAACATACGATAAAGAATATGAACAAAAGAGAGTTTTCCTACTAATATCTTGTAACCTCCTCGTCAAAAGTGTGGCGTGCTTCATACCCATGAAAAGGACTCTACTCGATGCGGCTTCCAGACATTCCGAGGGTACTCTAAACCTAGTGCCCTGATACCAAGTTTGTCATGCCCCGAGACTGCACCCTGGATGTAACACGGTACTTGAAGTCACAAGTGACCCCAAGTCGACCCTTGATCTATCATACACTGGTATTCTGAGTAAACATGTACAACAAAAATTTGAAACAATATCATAAAAAATTTATGAAAAATAAGTATGAGAACATAAAGTTCAAAACACTTGAATAATACTGATAAATATGAAAATCATGTCTGTCTGAAAGCCTAGAGGAGTTGCTGGGACAAGCCCCCGGCTAACTCTAAGTCTAACTGAAACTAATAAATGACTGAAATAAATAGTGCCCTCGGATGATGAGGACTCACACTTCACTGCTGAGGTGGAGAATTTGAACTTCGGTAACTAACAATGCTAAGTCTAAGAACCTGCAGCAGTATCATAAAATGATACAACATAAAAGTATGCGTCAGTACTTTGAATGTACTAAGTAAGTGGGAGAAACATAACTGAATATAAAGTCTAAACTAAAATGACACGCAATGACCAATAGGTAACTTGAACTGAACTACTGATGAAATCTAAAATATTCAAGATGACCCTATCTAATGGTCAAGGACATGCCCTAAGTTGGAAACACTGAATCTGAGATACTGTACTGAACTGAGTTAAACTGATACAACTAGAACTGAAATGAGCTTCTTATTCTGAAACTGGACTGGACTTACTAGTGGGAGAGTCTATAACCGACATATAACCACGTGAGCTAGACATGGAGTCCGATGTATACACCCCACCGGTAGGACCCAACATACCTTGCCAGGGTATAAAGGCTAACTCTAAGTCTAACTAAAACTAATAAATGACTGAAAGAAGTAATGCCCTCGGATGATGAGGACTCTCACTTTACTGCTGAGGTGGAGAATCTGAACTGCGGCAACTAATGGTGTTGAGTCTGAGAACCTGCAGCTGTATCATGAAATGATACAACATAAAAGTATGCGTCAGTACTTTGAATGTACTTAGTAAGTGGGAGAAACATAACTAAATATAAAGTGTGAACTGAAATGACACGTAATGACCAATAGGTAAGCTGAACTAAACAACTGATGAAATCTAAAATAGTCAAGATGACCCTGTCTGATGGTCAAGGATGTGCCCTAAGTCGAAAACACTGAATCTGAGATACTGTACTAAATTGAGTTAAATTGATAGAACTAGAATTGAAATGAGCTGTTTATTCTGAAACTGGACTGGACTTACTAGTGGGAGAGTCTATAACCGACATATAACCACGTGAGCTAGACGTGGAGTCCGATGTATACACCCTACCGGTAGGACCCAACATACCTTGCCAGGGTATAAAGGCATGAACTGAGTGATCATGAAAGTCTGGGTCCAATCAGGCCAAGTAATACTATAACCTACGCTGGCAACGTAGTTCTGGGAACCTGGGTATGCTGGAACCCCGGCCCCCTCGGTGCTAAGTTCTACTCTCACTGGAAAACCTAAACTAAACTACTAAGTTGATAGATCGAAACTAGGGTCCAATACTAGCCAGGGACGTATACCTCATGTGCCCTGAGAGTCTTATCGGACCAGATTCTGAAACTGGGTTCTAGACTAGTCAGAGTTGCTTTTCTGGAAGTGTTGTAACCGTCTAAGAACAAGCTATAACTGAACTGGGGTCCTGGGGCTGGTTAGAGCTATATAATAGAATTTCATGACTTCATAATGGACTAAAAACTAAAATCCGAGTCTGAATCTGATAACTGAGAGGCACCACTGACACCTCGAAATAAGACTGAAGTCAAACTGATCAGTTGAAAATTTTCTGAAAGATTCTAAAGAGACTCTATGTTCTAACTAGTTTGAACTACTAACAACTAATAGAGAACTCAACTTATCCCAACAATACGGGAATTTCATAATATGGCAACAATTCAAGAATTAAAGACATCTCATCCAACAAGGCTAAAATTATTCTTGTCAGTGAAATAATTGCTCAACAAATAATTAGTAAGAATTTTTAGGAAATTCATCCCAAAGCATTCTTCATTCACTAGATGCAATTTAATCAGCAAAATCATTACCCGAATGTTAGGGCATAAATTCACCTTTTTGTATGAACATTGACAATTTAATTAGAAACTGATGAAGATAATATGAGCAACCAACATGGATATTATCCCAGGCAAAATTAACGAAAATTAATATGGAATTCATTTGTATTCGAAAGATCAGGGCTAAAACTGATATGAGAGTTATGGTAGGATTTTGGGGGACACAAGGGAAGGACAATTCCCTTGTTGAATTCCCACATACCTGACTAATATTCTCTTGGAGAATAGAACTTGAACTGCTACAATGGAGGACAACCCTAAGCTTGTTTGAGAGTTTTCTTGAGGAACTCTTTGATAGCTTTCTGAGAATAAATGTGAGAATGAGGGGAGGAACCATCCCAACCCTCTAATAAGTCTGAATTTACATTCAAAATGACGTGGTTTAGAGCTTAGGAGAACAGGAAATTACTAAATAGCCCTTAGAAATTTGCTTGGAAAAACTATTAGGTGTCCTTAATGGGTCGTGGTGACTGACCACGATTCATGGTCACTCCCATCAGGTACATTGCCTGGGATCCTCAGTAGGTCATCACGAGGGACCTAACGACTCGTGGTCACCAGTCGTGGACCACACTGGTTCAGTGTTGAAGATTTACTCTAGACTAGGTAACGAGTCACTTAACGAGTTGTTGCCACAGGTGACGACTCGTTTCACCCACTCGTCAAGTACACTGGTCCACTCAAAATATTCCCAACTCAACCCTGACAATGAGTGACTTAACGGGTCATGGTGAGTGACCACGACTCTTGATGTCCCTCGTTAGGTACACTGCCTCCCTCCTTTACATTATCCCTCCTTCTCCTCAAGGCTCACCTATCGAGTCGTGAGGTTTCTTAATGACTCGTCAGGTGGGCCGTCCTGTAACATTTCTGCAGTTTTCCAAATTTTCTGATTTAAGTCCCAAAATTAGATTTTGAGTTTCAGGGAATTACAGGACGTCTACAGACCAATCCACAAGAGTCTACTCGAAATTTCTTGTGAGACCGGTAACCTAGACAGTATGATACCAACTTGTCACGACCCCAAATAAATGGGTCATACGGGCACCTACATTGACTCTACTCGATAAAAGAACCCTTGAAGAACATTACATCAATTAACCAAAATTTCTCATTTATTTACACTAACCAACAATAATTCGAATAATCATACAAGCTTCCCAACAACCCTGACTCTCCCAAGATCTAGTCTAGACAGGTTCAAGAGCTCTAATAGAATATATGACAAAACAAAATGACACAACTTCATCCAAGAAGAAGAATACGGAAGCTGATGTAGAGTAATCCACCCCAATCAAGGACCTCAACTTGGCACAACCTACACCAAAAGGCATAGAAACGTAGAATCAGTACAACGCACGTACCGATAGACATAATCGACCGGCTACAGTTAGTTAGCATAACAACAAAATAATCAACATACAATCAACGTTACTAATATCAACTATTATTTCACTTATGACTACCTTACCGTCTTTTAATACTCACCATGGTTAATGCAGTTATTCCACAATCCTAGTCATTGATCAATCCTTAAATCTGCCTCTCTTTATTTTCGCTACAGTGAAGGCTCAGGAAATTGCAGTGACTCTGCTGCCATGACGATGTGTCCGCTACAGTGCTATCCCAACATTTAGTAATTATTTTTCCTTGATCTAGTTTTGTTTTATTCTGCCATACAATTGTATAACACATCTACCTCCTTTACCATTTCCCTATGATCAATCTACCTTTTTTTTTTTACCATTTTCCTATGATCAACTAACTCCATCCATTTCCATTTATTAACTTACTCAATTACATACAATTTTCAAACCTTTCCAAATCTAGTATATTAATTTATAAAGTCTATTCGCTGTCTCACGGTAATTTGCTCCCTTTTTGTTAAACCTGCCATACTACCTTTCGTAATTTATAAATAAATTAAAACAGAAATCCAATAACAAATACAAATTAACTAATTCAAGTACACACAAGAAGTCATGTATACATATCGAGGGAGTTAATTTTTCCCAAATACTAAAGTACGTGCGCATATCTGTCTCCATACCACGAAAATGCCACAAGATATCATACCAGGACCGTGTAGCCATATATGGTATTTAACATATGTTTCTCACCTCAAACCTGATTTATGTTGGTATATCCTTTATCACACTCGTATACCAATACCTTTCTCTCTAGAATCGTATGTATAATTAAATCATACAGGCACAATCTCTGTGCAACAATCATCCATCAGTGATATGTTGGGCACATGCCTCCGTCACATCACCATACGCACATGTCAGAGGTTCTTATGCTAGCCCTTCCAGTCATGACCTGCAGGGGACTCTAGAAATCTATGTACTGTACATCCAGCCATATGAAACTTTCATCATACTTGTTGGTGTACTCATATTTGTACACCTAGCTGCATGGTCTTTTAGCCAAACCTTTCTATGTATTCCATCATACTGCTTGCCCAGAGACTCACAGCAGGGAACGAGCCACTTAAGTCTCCAACCCTCATTCAGAGTCTAGTCGTATTAGCCTGCTCATCCAAGTTATTTCCCTTTGGCCCCAGGCCTCACATTCACCATCATATCCATGATTTTCCTTTCTGAATCATACATTATCTCATGCACACGTTAGATGAATACCAACTCACCTCTCTATCTCGGGACACACATCGTTTCATATCAAAAATAACTCACACATAACAAGAGTTACGTATACATATCAACAAGTATAATCAATGCATAGTTCGAACCCAATTTCATATCTAAATATTATAACAACAATTCTATATCTATAACATCCCAAGGAAATGCAACTTGGCCCGCTCATTGGTTTAGGCTCTGCTGCAGTGGCATTACTGCCATCACAATGGTCTCGCTGTAGCAGTACCATACTAGCTGCAGCAGTACTATTTGGCAGCACCGCTACCAGTTTTCTTCCCAGTTCCTCCCACCAATTGTTTCTTGTCCACCTAGTATCTCATCTCTACTATGACCACCACAATGGAGGTAACATCGTGTCAAGTTTGTTTCAATAGGAAAATCACCATATCAAGTAATGTCCATAGATCAATCAACATATCATCATTGCACCAACATACATGCCATTATATAAAGTCTAACCCTTCTAAAATTACGGGCTTAACTCACGTTCTATAATGATCCCAGTCTATTAATTTTTCTGTTACTTCATCCTATAAATAAGATTTCTATGATTATTCGTTCAAGATTACAATTCAGGAAGAATGACTCTATAATTCTATATACATGCAAATACATTCGGCAACCACGCCTAGAGATCATTCTGCATACGCTCGATTAGATCCCACATACGCCCTCATGACTAGCATAATTTGATTATAATATTCCTCCAGAAATTTTCACATTAGGGTAATATCCCCACCCCTTTTCTAATTTGTTCATCCTCAAATTCTTACCAGTTTCAAATATTCGATAGCAATTCATTCATATTTCGACCATTACCATCAAAAACATATAACCTATAGCACGTATGTGTTAGCTAAATAAATTTCAACACAAAAGTGAGTACACCATAGCCTACCTGGGTATCAAGCTATGGTCAAGATGTCCCCAATCGCATGTCTGTACTGATTCTTGAGTTGTTACAGAAAAATCCTAGCCATGGAGGATGAACCTCTACTGCTTGCGCTTCTTCTTGTTCCAAAAGGCTATTTCTTGTTTTTAGGCATCTTTATTAAGCCCTTTTAGAGATAATAGGTTTTTAAAATCCTAACTAGAACAGGATTACAGAATTCTGGTCCGCATCACCTACTACGGCGACATCCTTTACTGCTGTAGTGGTTCCGACGTGGAGGAGAGAAGCCTGCCACGCTGGACTCGCGCCTAGTCCATCGATTTTTATTTAGCCCATTCGAACTTATTCGTCTTATGCCATTTGTTTTTCGAGGAATTCGTTCCAATTTTTCAAAAATTTTAGATTCGCCTACTCTTAGGTGGTCGGGGTGCTATAATGGCCAGGCGGGTCATTTCAAATATCAATATAACCAATGCTCCACTAGATTCAATCTTCAACACAGACAATTATACTTTACTGTAAAGTAAAAACAATAAGAGTAGGACAGTAAAAAAGTACTCAAATAAGCATTTTATATGCAAGCCTTCAACTAAAAGTCAATTTATCAATATTAGGTGATTAATATCAAGTGAGCAATACCGCATCTATCTAATTCCATAAACTAGTAACCATTCTCACATATTCAAAAAGTCCAAAAATTACCAAGTGAGCAACATCACATTTTATCCAATGCATGAACAAGAAAGAGTTCATCAATTATTAAGGAGAAACATCGCATTTTATCCAATGCAAAAACAAGAAAATCATTCTCATTTATTCACAGATTTCATCAATTATCAAGTGAGCAACACTACATTTATCCAATACATATACACGATATCATGCTCACATAGTCATAAAATTTATCACTCTAAGAAGAATGTTTCCAATCTATATATTAATATAAAGGAGGGATATAGTCCTGCTGATATGACATATCTCACAATCAAGGAATCCTATTTATCTTTTTTGTCTTTTTTGATGTTTTCTTCCTTTTTTTAAATATTATTATAACCAATAGTCTCTTTGGTTTTATAGGTTACAAAAACTCAACAGGCACCCTATTGCATTCTCTTAATTACACCTAAATCCTACACTTTGTTAAATCTTGCAAATGGAAATGACTTGAGAGTGGAATACATAGTTTCATTAGAGGTGTCAAGCATATCTCCTCTACTTGTTTGTATTCACGTTACATTTATCAACAGTTCAGTGGAGGCTATGTCAAATTTACAGTTTGTTAAAGAGGATTTTGGCATGAGGATAGAATGTTCATATCAAGAGCTGATATCAGATGAGAGGTTATTGTTGTGCCTTGCAATTTTCATTATTTACTTTGTTGGTCAAAATTATTGTGATTCTTATAGTGAATAATGTTGTTTTGAGAATACACCTTTTGAATATTTCTTTTGTCATTCAATCTCTTCCTAGATATAAAAGAGGAAATACATGTAACGGTAAGATAGTTCTTTAAGTTCCGCTGTCCTTTGTGAAGGTACTCTCTTTCTCATCCTTGAAAACCTTATTTTTTTTAGTTCTCCTGGTTGCTTTACGCACTTGTGGGAAGGAGTTCATTGTATCATTGATATTTAGGCCTTCAGTGAAATGCTCATTGAGAAAAGTAGATATTATTATAGAGCTGTCTAAGACCATTACAGAAATCTAAATACATAATTCATCTCTAGCCACTTAACTATATAATTAGGAAGATCTCAATACCTGACTTTCAAGGTTCCTGAACGGTCAGTTATTCATGTAATATGATTGATAGTGTAGAGGGTGCATTTCTGTTTTAATTAGTTTCTTATTCTTCTATGCTTCTATGAAATGTTCTTTCCCTGTTCACCTGTTGTTGTTGTCTTTTATTTTTAGTATATAACAACATTGGCATTAATATCGTTCTATTTAGTAATGCTATGGCATCTTACTCTTTCTTTAAGTTGGTGTGGACGAAAAAATTAAAGAAGAAGAATCACTTTTGCATACATATACTTTCCCAATTTATAAGAAAAATATTAGAAAAGAAGTACATGACTAAAATGTAATTCAACAATTGTTTAAGTTTTTATACTTTTCATTTCATATTTATTTTATATAGAAAATTAAAATTTTACTACTTATGATTTAGAGAAAGGAACAAATCAAATGTCTATATACATTCATGTTTATTAAACTAAAAATCATGTAGTAAAATGACATGGAAACCCTCTACCACCGCACAAAAGTACAAATTTTCTAAAAAAGAATTCTTTGTAAAAAAAAAGTTATACAATGAAAAATGTGATTCATTAAGTTCAAACAGTAATATTTAGATACAAATAAATAAATAATTCTTGGTTTGATTTATAAAAAATTATTTAGATTTAATAAAATTTATTAAACCACGTGAAGCGCGAATAATTTCTCTAGTTTCTCATACAATAAAACTGTACCAACACAAATACTTGTCATCTCATTTATAGGAACCCCCATTACCTATTACCCGTTTTAATCAATTAATTAATACACTAATACTTCACAAAGTGTCAAAGAAAGTTTTCACTTACTTATTCGGGTCTAAAAAGTTAAATTACAGCTTTGCCCTTTCTTAAAGCCTCGAAATGGTCCCCATTAGTAAAATATATTATCTAAATTAGTATATGAATTCGTAAAAAGCAATATTGCCAATAAAAACAGACAAAAGATTGGGTTAAAAATGCAATCTTGAGCCCTGGTGTCAAATTTGAAAATTTCTTTCACAATTGGTTTATCCATAATTTAGGGAACTCACTCTTGAAAAATCAGCTAAAAAGGAATGTTAATTGGTCCCCAATTCTAAGAAATACATAAATCTCACCTTGGAAAGAAACCCCCCAAATTCTGTAGTTAAAAATACAAATTAAATCACTAATTTGATGATAAATTGACGGACAAAAAGTAAATTAAGGGTTAGAATCTTATCTTATGAAGCATTCTAGCAAAACCCCTTGCATTTTGCCTCAAACCGTGATTCCAAGCTCTAAAAATGGAGCGATGGGTTTAAGTTCAAAAATAGGTATTTAAAGTTTCTAGGTCCGTTCCTTGTACATAAACATAGAGTCTCCCTCGTGAACATGATCCCAACACGGACCTATACCCATTGTGAATGTGAAAACCCTTCTCGTGAATGTGATGCAAAATTGACTTGACCTTGCTCCCATTTCCCTTCGTGAATGTGAAGATCAGTTTTTTCCTTCTTCGTAAACACGACCTAGGACTCATGAACGTGGAGAAGGAATTTGGGTGCACCAGAAATAACAGTTGACAACAAACTCAAACTCAACCAAAATCCTTTAATGGACCCTCAAAATTTATTTAGAACCCCACAAAATAAATAAAATATGCAGATTGACTAATAATCATATTTTGGACCTCTTCCAATCATCAAATCACCAATTTGGGGTTATTATGACTGAAAGTTGACCATAGTCAATCTTATAGTTTTAAAACTCAAAAATTCAACCAATGACCCAAATCACTTTCGAACACCTTCGGATTCGTACCACTTAAATAAAAAATCACCTTTCGGACCTAACTATACTATCATAATTCAAATTCCAGTTTGTTAACATGAAATGTTGACATTGGTCAAGTTCCCAAACTGAAAAACTCACGCTATACCTATCCGATCATATCTGAAATCTTGTCATCCATACTGTTAGGACACAAAATGACATATAAAAGACAAAGAAAGGGGCAAATAGGAATATCATGCAAAAAGTCCAAAAAGACCAACGAGGGTCTAAAATAGCCACAAAGTCATCCTCAAAAGCTAGATTCTAATCCAACTGCATTGAATCCTACTAAATTATACGGGAACTATCAAAATGATACTTCTAGACTCACATGAAATACCGGATGCATAACTGATAGACCTAGAGGTAAGGCCAACTCATAGGCTACCTCCCTGATTTGTCGAAGTATCCAAAACCAATAAATCTAGGTATAAGCTTTTTTTTTTTTTCAAACCTCATAATACCCTTCATGAGTGATACCTTCAATAATACCCTCTCTTTAGCCATAAACTCCAATTTACAAATCCTCTAATCTGCATAACTCTTTTCCCTGCTCTAAGCCACAAGGAGTCTATCTAGAATCACCTTCAGCTTATCCAAGGAGTCTCTCAACCAATTATTACTCTTCGGTCTAACCTCAAAGCATCGAACTACTCAATTGGAAGCCTACATCATCTACCATGCAGTGCCTCAAATGGAACTCTCTGGATGCTGGAATGATAGTTGTTGTTGTAAGCTAACTCTTTCAAGGGCAAGTATTGGTCCCAATGCCCTTCAAAATCAATGGCACAAGCTCGAAGCATGTCCTCCAACACCTGAGTACTCCTCTTTGACTGCCTATCCGTCAGAGGGTGAGAGACTATACTGAGCTCTACCTAGGTACCTAACTCCACCTGCATAGACCTTTAGACTTGCTAGGTAAATTAGGAACCTCAAAAGTGAATGATCTCCTAAATATAATTTCTTACAAATCTATTTGAATTGTAAGTAGTCTAAAACAAAATGATGAGAGTGGATTTGGCTAACCTATCAGTAAAAGACAAAATAACATTGAACTTTCTTAAAGTCTAAGTACCTCACTACAAAGTCCATAAAAATACGCTTTCATTTTTATTCAAGTAAAAACATCCTCTAAATCATACAAACCTATCTCAAGTGCTCATAGTTTACCTACTATCAATTCAAACACTTGAACACAAACTTCACAATGTCTCTCTTCATCCTATACTACAAATAACATTTTTTCAAGTGATTGTACATATTTGCCACCTCTAAATGAATGGAATAACTTAAACTAGACGCAAATCTTCTCAAAATCACTACTCAGTCCTTCATAAGTCTATAATGACCTCATGAATGTTCCACCTTGTGTTGTCGTTTCTAAACTCAAAGGCTGAAATCCACCAAGATCATCAAATCTGCAATGTGTATCTATATTTAATATTTTCTTTCTCCACATTTTCAAGGCGTATTAATTAAACAATTATGATAAAATTTCATAAGATATGAATACATCAAAGTATCTAATATGTGAGGCTCTTGTGCTTATCATTATCTCGTTTACCAATTTGAACTCTTCGACACAAGGAATGTGGCCTCATACCTTATACTAAGGGAGTAACACTTAATTACTTCCTTAACAATCGCCAAAAGTAATAGTTGCTGCATTTCTTGTTCTTTATCCATGCACAAGTTCTTTCAAGTCATCTATAACCGGCATTTTTAATCCTGCTTATCTTACCAATCCACAGTCCAACATAGTCGACTACCACAATATAGTATTACACAGGAAAACCTAATTTCTACTCCAAACCATATAGATAACTCTTTTTACCTGATCAACTATGGCCCATTTACTTGAGGATGCTATGTTACCAAGCACTTTACTACACCATAAATTACCTTTTCATTGATGTTATCATGTCAATCATCTAAAATTTGAACCTCACCAGTTATAAAACTTAAAACCACTATAAAACTTACCATAAGTTTTTGCTAAAAATGCTTGTAAACTTCCTTATCCAAGAATACTCTACAGTTTACACCTTATTTGATTAACACATGATAATATTATCATAATTTGAAATAGACCCAAGTAATCATATTGTTTTGAATTTAAGTTCCTTTTTGTAAAGATAAACCCCTGACCTTATAAATCGAAATAGATACTCTTATCCTTATTTTCCCCAAATGTCAGATTTCATTTCTAATCACTTTTACTTTTATAAATTGAAAATCCTTTAAAACTACTCAAGTAGTGTCTCAAAATACCATAGGGTTTTTCATAAAAGTTGAGTAAATAATAAGAGTAGTAATAAATCACAAATCTTAGGCATCTGAAAATCTTCCTTGCTTACTTGAATCTTTTAAACTTAAAACCCTTCAAAATTAGTCGCATCATAAGTACAACCCATCACAAAGTCTTCTCACTAAAAGTACCTAGCAAGGACAAAATAATACCTCAAACCACCAATTTGTTAGTTCAAGTCTATAGGACAATTCTCAATCACTGAATGTACATTGCTACTAATAGTCTCACATAGCTTCATGCAAGTCTGCATGTTGAAAACTCCATGTGTACACAATTTCATTACCTCAATACTGATTCACTTCTCTTAGTCTCAACTGATCTTACTGACCTTAATTAAATCTCTAGAATGCACTTCACAACTTGAACTTATTAACACCTACCATTGATCCACCGCTTTAAATGCCCTTATTAACTCATACTACATGTTTATGAAAAATGACTCTTTTTGTCTTATCGTTTCCGACTAGAACATTTTTGGTAGACCGTATAATTATTTCTTTCAGTTCTCATACTCCATAGATTCGTATTAGTACTGATAGTAGAAATTTTCCAGTTCCTCAAAATTGAATGCAATGCCGATCTCCATTCTTCTAAATAGGTGAAATATTCGATAACTCTTCAAGTAATTAACCTTTACACTTGCAAAAGCAAGATTCATTTTTACTAGTCAATTGCTCTAAACCAGTAGTCTCACTCCATGAAATCCCACTAGATACACCACTTTTCTATACCATAACCATTAGGAAGATCATATCTAGATCATACCACACATTTTTGCACGTCGAGTAACTGCAATGCATTACACCAAACTAACTAATCTTTGGGCTAAAATAACATGTATGCTTGTCTTTGTGCCAAGCAAACGTACAAATATATTCCTTACTAAAGAATCAACGTGGCATATTCCTATAAAATTTGATCCTTACAGGAAACTTTCCCCTATTTGGCTTGAAGCCAACAACCATCTTCTTCAGAACTCTCAACCCCTTGGTGTTCATTCACCTGTTATATTGCCCCACTCATATTCAGCTCACCCTTTCATAAACTCCAGTTCACAGCATATATTTTCACACCTCATGACTCTAACCAAGTAAATATTTTAATGTTATGACTACCATATCATCAAACTCAAACTGTTCAAATCCTCTTTGTTGTACCTCTATTTATTGAGATAGAAAGAACACTCTTCATACAAAACTCAAAAGAAGCCATACCATCTCAAACCTTATTATAAGAAACCCTTTTCCACGCCTTACAACCTCTCCTATTACCCGATCCATTAGCCTTGCACAACTTTGACTCTTCTTTAAGATGATAATATAAGTACCTATTTCATCACTGGACTATTGAATCCTTATTGATACACTCATGCCATAAGATTGTAGTAGAAATTTGATCTCTGTAGAAACATTTTTGTTCTTATCATACCTCGAGTAACCCATCTTTATTTTGTCAAACCTCCTTAATTATAGTATTTAAAGTCACATTGCTTATTACCTAGTTATTCCACTAAATATATTACTTTCAAAATGTTAACTCTATTCCCAACATTGACTGTGCCATAGATGTATTCCCTCAATCTTTGAACTACCATTCTTAGAAAATGTGGTTACCATGTATTTCTTCACACCTGATTTGTATTTCCTTACGAATATTACCACATTGCACAATCTGAATCACAAATTCACTCCATCTATCTTCGAATTATATCTACAATCTAAATCTGGCTACACATCCCTAAGATTTGCCTATCTCTTCCTTCACAATGTAATCTCTTACTCCATACCACGTGATGTAATCCCCAAATGTTGGTGTGCGAATTTGACAATATGTCCTTGCCATCGATGAGAGAATCCAATAAAGAGATTTAAAGAATTGGGATGAACAAAAAGATGCACATTAAGAAATCAAAGAATAAATTTTGCTAAATTTTTTTTATCCTTTCAAAGATAAGAAACGGACATCTCCGAATCAATCCGCAAGACTCTACTACACACAACATGTACTCATAAAATCAATGAATCACATTTTTATACAGAGTTTCCATGACCCAAACATTGGGACCATGATGAAAATTATCCTAATCCCATCAATAGGTAAGCCAATCCCTCAATACCGTTTAATTAAGCACACAATATGCAAATAAGTAAATTTCAAGTGGAATAAGCCTTTAAATCAAGCTTCTCAAAAAATCAAGTAAGGAAAGTACCCCAAAATCCAGTGACATGAGTAACAACCTCTAAGAATATCAAAAATATGAAAAACAAAGTAATACATATTTTGGGAATACATGAAGACAAAAGTCAATAATAATATAAGAAGTTTGGAATATAGCGGAACAACTACCTGACCAACTACCTTCAAGACCTCGAGTGCACTCTAATAATCATGAGGGGTAACCTACCATAAGAAATGGCTCGAAACCTGCACAAAAAGATGAAAAAAAAGTAAAAGGGGACTACAATGAACAAGTGTACTCAATAGCATCGTCGACAAACCCTTAAATAAAGTGATAATGAGGATCGGTCCTATACTACCTTCTTAACCCCTCCTCATAATATTAGATAAGATATCTCAATTAGAAACCATAATAATTGCTAAGCACATCATATTTAACACTTTAAGAAAATATCTGATGTTTAAACCAAGTCTAAAGATACCAATGAGTCACATTAAAAATAACATAATCAACTTCAAAGTCAAGCCAATACACCAAGGAAATAAAGATAAATGAAATAAAATAATAACATAATGCATATGACCTAGTTAGAAACCTGTATATACTCGATTCCCACCTCGAATAGTTGGGATCTATGGTGGACTCATGAGGTCCATTCACCCTGTACAAAAAAATACTAATGGCATATCCTGGATGCAACATCCTATACCAAATAAATCCTATATACTTTGAATATTCTTTATGTGCAAGAATTTTATCCTTTCACTTCCTCAATGTCAATATGCATGGGATACAATATTAATATAAATAATATTTTACTAAATTTATTCCTCATCATAGACATCTATAATGTACATCAAAGTTAAAACAATGAGAGTAGGATAGTAAAAGAGTACTGAAATAAGCATTTCATATGCAAACCATCAGCTAAAAATCAATTTATCAATATCAAGTGACCAACACCGTATCTATATAATTTCATAAACTAGTAATCATGCTCATATATTCACAGATTTCATAAATTACCAAGTGAGCAACACCGCATTTTATCTAATGCATAAACAAGAAATCATACTCACTTGTTCATAGAGTTCATCAATTATCAAGTGAGCAACACAAAATTTTTATCCAATGCATATACAAGAAATCATGCTCACGTATTCACAAAGTTCAATAATTATAAAGTGAGCAACATGATATTTATACAATACATATACAAGGAATCATTCTCACATACTCGTAGAATTAACTTCAAGAAGATAATTTCCAATTTCGTATACCATATCACTGGCACACACATAAATGCTTGTCATTTCATTTACATGGGATCTCAATTACCCATTACCCTTTTTAATAAATTAATTAATATACTAATGCTTCATAAAATATAAAATAATGTCTCAACCTACCATTTCTGGAGTCCAAAAAGTCAAATTATAACTTTTTCCTTTCATAAAGCCTTTGAATGGTCCCAATCTGATCAAATAGTATACGAGCCCATAGGTTTCCTTATTTCCATAAACAAAAATTAGCTTGAAAATTAGGTAAGAAAAGTCAATCCCGAACCTTGGTGTGTAATTTGAATTTTTTTCCATAATCGGTTTACCCATTGATTTGGGGACTCACATTTTGAAAATCAAATAGAACGAACCATTAATTTATCTCCAATTTAAAGATGTAATGCCCTGGAAACTCAAAATCCAATTCTGGGACTTAAATCAGGAAATCTGAAAAAACTGCAAAAAGGCTTCAGGATGACCCACCTAATGAGTCGTTAAGTGACCTCACGACTCATTAGGTGAGCCGTGAGATGGAGGCTTGATAATTGATAGATGGGAGGCAGTGTACCCAACAAGGGACTTCACAAGTCATGGTCACTGACCATGACTCGTTAAGTCATCCATGGTCAGGCCTAAGTTGGGAATATATTTAGTTGATCAGTGTACCTGACGAGTGTCGGCAACGAGTTGTCATCTATGCCATTGACTCGTTAGGTAACTCATTACTAGACATAGCATTAAATCCCCAGAATGAGATAGTGTGGTCCACGACTCATTAGGTCCCTCGTGGTGACCTACTGAGGATCCCAGGCAGTATACTTGACGGGAGTGACCACGAGTCGTGGTCAGTCACCACGACCCGTTAGGTCACTCGTTAGGGGCACCTGACAGTTTTTCCCAGCGAATTTCTAAGGGATATTTAGTAATTTCCTACTATCTCAAGCTTTAAAATACGTCATTTTAGTGTTAATTTTAGACATTTTAGAGGGAAAAGTGATTCTTTCCTCATTCTCCACTCTCAGTTCTCAGAAAAGATCGAACGCTCTCCTCTCAAGAACCCTCCAAGCAAGACTAGGGCTTCTTATCTATAGCAGCAGTTCATGCTTCTTCTTCGGGAGATTTTAGTCAGGTATGTGAGAATTCAACAAGGGAATTGTCCTTCTCTTATGTCCCCCAAAATCCTCCCATAATTCTCCTATCAGTTTAGCCTTGGGATTTTCGATTGTGAAAAAGATTTTCATGTTGGTTTTAGTTAGTTCCAATTGGGTTATTGTCCATGCTTATCATTCATATGATTTTCATCAGTTCTTAAGTAAATTGTTGATGTTCTTGCCAAGTGAATTTTACATCCCTCAATTCTCGAGTAGTGATCGGTGGTGTATTCAATTTTGTTTAGTTTTTAAAGTATGTTTGGACTGAATTTATTAGTGATTCTTATTATATATATATATATATATATATATGTTGAGCAATCATTCCATCAATGATAACTATTTTATCCCTGTTGAATGAGATCCCTTTAATTATTGAAATTCACTATATTGTGAAATTTCCTGTGTTAGTGGAATGAGTGAGTTCTCTATTAGCTGCTTAGTAGTCTAGTTTAGTTAAAACACAGAACCTTCTTAGAACTATCCAGAAAGTGTCAACTAATCAGTTTGACTTCAGCCTTTTTCCGAGGTGTCAGTGGTGCCTCTTAATTATCAGAATCAGACTCAGATTATAGTTATTTGGTCCATTATGCGGTCATGAAATTCTAGTTATATAGCTCTGAACAGCCCCAGGACCCCAGTTCAGTTACAGTTTGTTCTTAGACGTTTACAACGCTTTCAGATAAGCAGCTCTGACCAGTCTAGAACCCAGTTTCAGAATCTGGTCCAATAAGACTCTCAGGGCACTTTCAGTTATATGTCCCTGACTAGACTTGGGCCTCAGTTTTGAGATATTAGCTTAGCAGTTCAGTATAGGTTTCCAGTGGGAGTAGGACTTACCATCGAGCGGACCTTGGTTCCAGCGCACCCAAGTTTCCAAAACTACGTTGCCGGTGTAGGTTATAGTATTACTTGGCCTGATTGTCCCAGACTTTTGTTATCACCCAGTTCATGCCTTTATACCTTGGCAAGGTATATTGGGTCCTATCTGTGGGGTGTATACATCAGACTCCACATCTAGCTCACGTGGTTATATATCGGTTAGAGACTCTCCCACTAGTCAATCTAGTCCAGTTTCAGAATAAGCAGTTCAGTTTCTAATTCTATCAGTTTAGCTCAATTCAGTTCAGTATCTCAGATTCAGTACTTTCAAACCTAGGACATGCCTCAACCATTAGATAGGGTCATTTTGACCACCTCAGTTTACTTCAGCAGTTCAGTTCAGTTTACTTATTGGTCATTACATGTCATATCAGTTCAGGTATTATATTCAGTTATGTTTTCTCCCACTGATTTAGTTCATTCAAAGTATTGGCGCATTATTTTTTGTTGTATTGTTTCATGATACAACTGCAGGTTCTCAGAGTCAGCACCGTTAGTTGCTGCAGTTCAGATTCTCCACCTCAGTAGTGAAGTATGAGTCGTCATTATCCGAGGGAATTATTTCTCTCTTTTAGTCGTTTATTAGTTTTAGTTAGACTTTGAGTTAGCTAAGGGCTTGTCCCAGGAACTCCTCAGTTAGATGACTTTCAGATATACATGATTTTCTTTCAGAATTATCAGTATTATTCAAATGTTTTTGAACTTTATGTTTTTAGACTTGTCTTTCATAATGTTCCATTATGAGGCAATGCAGAAAGTTCAACTCATTCGAGAAACGTTGAAAACAGCCCAGAGCCATCAAAAATCTTATGCTGATGTGTGGAGAAGAGAGTTGGAGTTTGCAGTTGATGTCTGGGTATACTTGAAAATTTCCCCCATGAAAGGGGTGATGAGGTTTGGAAAGAAGGAAAAGCTCAGTCCAAGATATGTGGGACCCTATGGGATTTTGAGGCGGATCGGTAAGGTAGCCTATGAGCCAGAGTTACCTTCAGAACTAGCAACTGTACACCCAGTTTTCCATGTGTCACTTCTAAAGAAGTGCATTGTTGATCCAACCTCAGTTGTGCCATTGGACAGTGTAGGAATAAAAGATAGTCTCTCATATGAGGAAGTACCAATCTTGATCCTTGACCATCAGGCGCGTAAGCTGAGGAACAAGGAAATAGTTTCAGTCAAAGTCTTATGGAGAAATCAGCAGGTTGAGGGAGCTACATGGGAGGCCGAAGCATATATGATGGCCAAATACCTGCACTTATTCTCTACCGGCTCCAGCATAGGTTGAGATATTAGTTTTAACCCTAGAACTCAATTTGGTTTTCATGACTTAGTTCAAATGTTCAAGTCTCTTTTATGTTTTCAATGTATGTATGAAAAGTAAATTCAGTTCAGTCATGTATTTTGAAACGGAGCTAGTCATTCTAGCAGTTTTGGAGTTAATTGAGCAGTATTGGAAAGGTTTAATTGCTATTTTCCTACTTCCTGTGTGTTTTATAACATTCAAGGATGAATGTTTACAAGGGAGAGATATTGTAATGCCCCGAAAACTCAAAATCCAATTCTGGGACTTAAATCAGGAAATTTGAAAAAGCTGCAGAAAGGCTTCAGGATGACCCACCTAACGAGTCGTTAAGTGACCTCACGACTCGTTAGGTGAGCCATGAGATAGAGGCTTGATAATTGATAGAGAGGAGGCAGTGTACCAAACGAGGGACTTCATTAGTTGTGTTCACTGACCACGACCCGTTAAGTTATCCGTGGTCAGTCCTGAGTTGGGAATATATTTAGTTGACTAGTTTACCTGACGAGTGTCGACAACGAGTTGTCATACTGGACTTAGCATTAAATATCCAGAATGAGATAGTATGGTCCACGAATAGTGACCACGAGTCGTGGTCATTTAGGTCCCTCGTGGTGACCTACTGAGGATCCCAGGCAGTGTACCTGACGGGAGTGACCACGAGTCATGGTCAGTCACCACGACCCATTAGGTCACCCGTTAGGGGCACCTGACAATTTTTTCCAGCGAATTTCTAAGGGCTATTTAGTAATTTCCTACTCTCTCAAGCTTTAAACTACATCATTTTAGTGTTAATTTTAGAGGTTTTAGAGGGAAAAGCGGTTCATTCCTCATTCCCCACTCTCAGTTCTCATAAAAGATCGAGCGCTCTCCTCTCAAGAACCCTCCAAGCAAGACTAGGGCTTCTTATCTATAGCAGTAGTTCAAGATTCTTCTTCGGGAGATTTTAGTCAGGTCTATGGGAATTCAACAAGGGAATTGTCCTTCCCTTGCATCCCCCAAAATCCTCCCATAATTCTCCTATCAGTTTAGCCTTGGGATTTTCGATTCTGAAAAAGATTTTCATGTTGGTTTTTGTTAGTTTCAATTGGATTGTTTTCCAGGCTTATCATTCATATGATTTTCATCATTTCTTAAGTAAATTGTTGATGTTCTTGCTAAGTGATTTTTACAGCCCTAAATTCTCGAGCAGTGATCGGTGGTGTATTCAATTTTGTTTAGTTTTTAAAGTATGTTTGGGATGAAATTCTTAGTGATTCTTATTATATATATATGTATGTTGAGAAATCATTCCATTAATGATTACTATTTTAGCCTTGTTGGATGAGATCCCTTTAATTATTGAAACTTCTCTATATTGTGAAATTTCTTGTGTTATTGGAATGAGTGAGTTTTCTATTAGCTTCTTAGTAGTCTAGTTCAGTTAGAACGCAGAACCTTCTTAGAACTATCCAGAAAGTGTCAACTGATCAATTTGACTTCAGTCTTTTTCTGAGGTGTCAGTGGTGCCTCTCAGTTATCAGAATCATACTCAGATTATAGTTATTTGGTCCATTAGGCAGTCATGACATTCTAGTTATATAGCTCTGACCAGCCCCAGGATCCTAATTCAGTTACAGTTTGTTCTTAGATGGTTACGAAGCTCCAAATAAGCAACTCTGACCAGTCTAGAACCCAGTTTCAGATTCTGGTCTAATAAGACTCTCAGGGTACTTTAGTTATATGTCCCTGACTATCTTGGGCCCCAGTTTTGAGCTAGCAGTTCAGTATAGGTTTCCAGCGGGAGTAGGACTTAGCACCGAGCGAGCCGGAGTTCTAGTGCACCTAGGTTTCCAAAACTACGTCGCAAGTGTAGGTTATAATATTACTTGGACTGATTGGCCCCATACTTTTGTGATCACACCAGTTCATGCCTTTACCCTGACAAGGTGTATTGGGTCCTAGCGGTGGGGTGTATACATCGGACTCCACGTCTAGTTCAGGTGGTTATATGTCGGTTAGAGACTCTCCCACTAGTCAGTCTAGTCCAGTTTCAGAATAAGCAGTTCAGTTTAGTTATAATTCTATTAGTTTAGTTCAGTTCAGTTCAGTATCTCAAACTCAGTACTTTCAGACCTAGGACATGCATCGACCATCAGACAGGGTCATTTTGACCACCTAAGTTTATTTCAGTAGTTCAGTTCAGTTTACTTATTGGTCATTGCATGTCATATCAGTCCAGGCATTATATTCAGTTATGTTTTCTCCCACTGACTCAGCACATTGAAAGTACTGATGCATACTTTTATGTTGTATCGTTTCATGATACAACTGTAAGTTCTCAAAATCAGCACCGTTAGTCGCTGCAGTTCAGATTTTCCACCTCAGTAGTAAAGTGTGAGTCCTCGTCATCCGAGGGAATTATTTCTCTCTTTCAGTCATTTATTAGTTTCAGTTAGACTTTGAGTTAGCTGGGGTCTTGTCCCAATAACTCCTTAGTTAGATGGCTTTCAGACAGACATGATTTTCTTTCAGAATATTATTAGTATTATTCAAATGTTTTATAATTTATGTTTTCAGACTTGTATTTCATAAATGTTTTATGATATCATTTCAAAGTTCCACTATGCATGTTTACTTAGAATGCTAGTGAATGATAGGCCAGGGGTTGACTTGGGGTCATTTGTGGCTTCAAGTACCGTGTTACGTCTAGGGTGTAGACTCGGGGCGTGACAAGAGAATACATAAATCTCACTTTTAAAAGAATATCCCTAAATTCCGCAATTCAAAACACTAATTAAACCACTAATTTAATTCTAGATTAGTAGGGAAAAAGTAAATTCAGGGTTAGAATCTTACCCCATGAAACAATCTAGCAAAGCCCCTAGAATTTTTCCTCAACAAACTTCAAAATCGAGTTATGGGGTTTAAGTTCAAAAATAAGCATTTAAAATTACCCAACTCATTCCTTCTACGTGAACACACAACCTCTCCTTGCGAATGCGATCCCGACCCCGACACAGACCCATTGCGATTGCAGCAACCCTCTCACAAAATAGATGCACAACCACCCGACCTGGATCACATTTTCCTTCGTGACACCGCTTTACAAACATGAAGAAGGAAATTGACTGCAATAGAAACAACAGTTGACAACAAAACCAAACTCAACCAAAATCCTTGAATGGACCCTCATGATTCATTCGGAATCCCATGAAAACAAACTAAATACTAGATTGACTAATAGTCATATTTTGGACCTATCATTATATCACTGTTTCGGGGTTGTATTGACTGAAAATTAACCGCGGTCAACCTTAATTTCTATAAAATTCAAAATTTTAATAAATGACACAAATCACTCCTGAACACCTCCGGATTCGTATCAATTATCCAACTTTCAAACTTTTTAAACTGACAAACTCACTCAATACCCATCTGATGACCTCAAGAATGTGTAGCCCATCTCTGTAGTTCATAAATGACACACAAAAGCTAAGAAAAGGGAAAAATAGAGAAGTTATGTAAAAGTCCAAAATGATAATGAGGGTCATTATAGTTTGTATCACTTTTTTATCACCAAGTGATAGGCATGGAAACGAGGGCAAGGATTGAAGGGGTATGCATCTTGAGAGTGCCTAGTCACAATAATTTTCGTTAATCTATATCTTGATAAAAAATCAGAGTCAGTTCAAGTGATTACTGTACATGATTGCTAGCAAATCCATAGCCCTATATATGTTATCTTATTGATTACAAAAAAATTAGTTCTTTGTTTGGTTAATTGTTCATTAGTTTTTTTCTTTTTATTTAGTTAGTTAATTCAAAATAATAACTTTGAATTTTATCACTTAAACGAATAATAAACATTAGTTTAATTTAGTAAATAGTTAAATCACAAGTCCCAGTGAGTACGATATTCAAATTTATTTTTATTATATTATTTGATAACCACGTGCGCTTGCGGGTGCATTTGAGAGCGATAATAATATTGGTTGTACTATCTTAATTTTCTCTCTCTTGCGTCTAACCCCTCTCATTGATATCTATTGAACAAAATCAAATTTATTTATTACAATTTCGTCCTAATTGTTGGCATTTTCACTAAGGCTCAGTTATCATTACTTTTTTATTTTATTAGTAAAATAAATCATTTAGAACTCTAGCAAGAAGCTGAAGTGGAGTGAAAGTGAATGTAATATTTTTAGTATACCCTTTATATTTATGTGTGTACTCATGAATATATTAATATTTTTAGTGCTTATATATATATATATATAGGAAAGAATAATCATTGCATGGAAGAAAAAATGATAAATAGAAGATCCTTTGTGATAAGTGAATTTAACGCTTATGGTGATATTTGGGAAGGTTATAATCAAGTTATTGTTCTAAGTTTAATTAATGTTCCAAATAAAAGTTGATTCTAGTACATTTTAATAATTTTTAAAAATTAAAATTGAAACTATTTTTTATTCATAATATTGATCCCGATATATTGATTTTTTGTTTAAAGTTTAACCATCTTGGTAATCTCAATGGAAAAAGATTCATATTTATTTGTTTTAATTATCGAGCTTTTCACTTTAGAGTCTTAGTTATCGCTACTCGTTTATTCCAATAGTAAAACAAAATTAATTAGAACTCAGATAATAACGAAGAAGCAAAAATGTATCTCATGAATCAAGAATTAATATATGAACTTCCTTTTTTCTTTATCATTTCCTTTTGTTAGTATTTATTCTTCTCCAGGGATATATAAAAATAGGGTGAAAGTGAATGTAATATTTCTAATCATGTTTTCCCTATATATGTATATGTACTCGTACATATTAGTATTATAATACTTTTATTTCATAAATATATATTTGAGAGAATGATCGTGTCACGACCCGAGTTTGCATCCAGAATGCGACATGGTACTTAGAGTCACAAATGACCCCAAGCAAACCCTAATAGAGAATATTCTACTAAATTTGACCTGCTGAAAAGCTAACAACACAAGAGCGAAAGGTGATAAATAAACAATTGTATAAATGGTCTGAAGAAAGTCTGAAATTCTAGTTGAACCATTTACTGATCTCTAAAACAAACTGAACTACATACTCTATCTGAAAGCCAACTAAAGAACTGATGAGTTCTGGGACAAACCCCCAGCTAACTTTAATATTTGAACTAAAATAACAAACTATAGAAAAAATGGAAAGGAAACTCTGGCCCTCGACAAATGAGGACTCACCACTGCACTTTGTTGATTATCACTGGAGAAGGTCTACTAGCGGTGCTGAGACTGAGAACCTGCGGCTATATATAAGATGATACAACATAGATAGTATGCGTCATTACTTTGAATATACTGAATAAGTAAGATATAAATTAAACATAAAGTGTTAACAATTTGTAAACTGTATTGACAGAATAGCAGTGACCATAACTGGAAAAATAAATGCTGAAAACATCTGAATATCTGATAATACTGTAAATACTGATAATTGACTAAATGTCATAAGCAGATCCTAAGAGCTGATAGGCTGAACTGAACTAAAGACCATGACTTTACTGGACTAAGCTACACTGTGGTAGTGACTATAACCGACATGTAATCACGTGAGCTAAACATAGAGTCTGATGTATATACCCCATCAGAGAAAGCCCATTGTACCTTGCCATGGTATAGTGGCTGAGTTGGGTGATCACTGTCCGAGGCCTATTCGGGCTAAAAACACATATTGGCAATGTAGTTCTAGGAACCTGGGTGTGCTGAACCCCGATTCTCCTTGGTAGTAAGTCGTACTCTCACTAGAAATCCTAATTATGTCTAACTAGGTTGATAACTTGAAATTGATGTCCTAAGACTTAAGTCAAAACTATTTATCTAGAAGTGTTCTAAGAGTCTAAGAACCTAAGATCAACTATGTTCTAAGACTCGTTAGAGCTGCTTTATCTGAAAGCATTGTAATGGTCTAAATAACAACTGATAAGCTGATAGCTAGTACTACTGAGTTTACTGAGTTTCTCAAGACTGAAAATAGTCAAACTAATCCGCTGATATTTCAATAGAACATTAGGTATACTGAGTATTGACTGAGACTCTGAGATTGAATATACCAAAGGCTAACTTCTGTTCATGTATCTAGACTAGCATTCATAATTTAAAAGAAATTATCCTGGCAAAGGAATATCCACACCTGGACTCTAAATCATGCAATTCTAGTTCAATATCACATTAAAGATTAGGGCTAAAATATATACTGTATGAAAGATACCAAAGCATGAATTATAACTGGTAATAATCTTGGGAAGCATCTAAAATTGTAGCAACTGAGGAATTCATAATATGTGTGAACAACCCTAGTTTTGATCTTCTACGAGGCTAGAATTAATAGAATTTCTATAAGAATTTTGGGACACAAGGGTGAAAGGAATTTCCTTGTTGGAATCCCACATTCTTGGAGTGTAAACTCCTTGAGAAAGCACCTGGAAATCTTGAGAAAGAGAGAAATCCTAGTTCTTGCTTGGAGGGGTCTATTTGAGTTCCTCAATGAATTTCAGAGTTACTTTTTGAAAAGAATGAGGGGAGAGGGTCGGGTAATCCTCTAAAACCCTTCTAAATAATTCCAATACAATGTAGCTTAGGAGTTAGGATAACAGGGTTTTAAAAAATTCCTTTGGAAAACGGTTTTAATAGCTCTGCCCGTCAGGTGGTACAATTCAACCTACGAGTCATACTAGGATCATATGATCCGCACCTTCACCCATGGTTAATAGTACTACTCAACGCCATCTTCTGATGTTTTCCACAGGAGACTCCAATGATCCGTACTAGGATCCTACGAGTCATACTACGATCCAAAATTTCCCCCTGAACATATCTCTAATTCAACTCACGCCTCATGAGTCGTACCATGACTTGTAGTTATCAAAAAGTGTCCTGACTGTCTCTCTAAACTATTCCATGACTGATTAGTATGATTCATACCATGGTGGTATGAGTCGTAACATGTAATCGTGGTTTCTCTTAGTCACCCCTACAGGTTTCCTTGATCCCCCTGTTACAAGTCCAGGTGCTACTCATACCTCCATTCTACAAGTCGTACTGTGACTCGTGCTGAGGCTTTTTTCCCCAGATTTTTGCATAATCAAGTTTTAAATCCAAAGACTAGTCCTAAGGATTTCTAGGGTGTTACAATATCTCCCACTTGGGAACATTAGTCCTTGAATGAAGGCTAAGTAAGCTGAAAGACTAGATAAAAGAGATGCAACCCCGCACTGAAAGTTATAAATAGATTATTGGAGGAGTGACTGACTCCGAACTAAGATAGACATGCTAGCTAAACGTATGCAACTAGGGTACATATTTAAACATGGATAGAGTTGATAAGTATAGGATTTAATAGGGTACTGAGGAGGAATTTAGTACCTGATGCTGAAGCTGAGCTGGAAGGGAATAGGTGAGGGTATTTAGACATCATGTCTGCTTCTGCTTCCTATGTAGCTCCCTCACTGTCTGTTACACCCACACTCTGTAGAGGCACTATTGAGGTTAGGTCACCAATGCATTTCATTAACATGGACACATGAAAGACTGGGTGCACCGATGCTAACTCTTAAAGCAACTCCAGCTTGTAAGCCACATTGCTAATGTGTCTCATGATTTTGTAAGGGCTAATGTAATACCCCGAAAAGCCTAAGATCAGACCCGACGGTTGAAATGGAGAAAATAGGACTTTCTATACCAGGTCACTGGATGAGTCATCTAGTGACTGGTGAGGTGCATAACGAGTTGTTGAGTGACTCATGGGAAGGAGGGTGGACTTAGCTGGAATATAGGGCTTGAGGTTAACCACGGGTGGGACCACGAGTCGTCAAGTGGGCTTGGTCAGGAGTTTGATTTGGGTGTTCAGAAGTTGGTAACATCCCCAATGACTAGTCACCATGAGTCGTGGTGTCCCTCATGGTGACCAGTGCTGATGAAATTCCAGTTATGGCAACGGTAGATGATCACGAGTCGTGGTTAGTGGCGACAACTCATCCAATCCCTCATTTGGACCGACAATGTATTTTTCCTGTAAATTTATTAAGCAATTTTCTGTAATTCCTAAGTTCCTAAGGCCTAAATTACGTCGTTTTAATCTCAGAAAAGGGTGTTTTAAGAGGGTTAAGCTCATTCTAACCCATCCTCTTCCATGCATGCAAACTTAGTGGTTTCTATGAGTAATCAAGCTTAGGATTCATCAAGTTCTTCCCCAAATTTCATTGGTCTTTCAAGAGGGTTTTTGAAATCAGATTTCTCTCAGGTATGTAGAGTTATGAATTGGTGTATTTCATCCATACCCATTCCCAATTCCTCTTCAATTTCATGAAAGTTCTACTTCATGAATCTATGGGGTTTTAACCCAATGTGTGAATTCTCTAAGTATCAATCATGGGTATGATCTCTACATGTTTCTAATGTTGAATTATGATTAATGGGCATATTTTACAATATTTTTAATTATAAATTATGTTTTCAACTTTTTACAAACTATGATGCCCACCAACGGAAGTTCATGAAAGATGAGATTTACGATATATGTATTCAATCATGATGAGATGTATATGATGAAAGAATGATCTTGAATTACCCATGTCCACATTCATGTTTTCAAATAATCAAGTCTATGTCAAGCATGTTTAAGTATGGGCAAGCCCATATGATCAAGTATGTCTCATGATTTATCTAAACTTCATGTATTAGCTTACTACATGGATTTTGGAGTCTAGACTCCAACTATTTTCAGCTTGTGGTATGGTTTGAGCCCAAGGCTCCTCATATTATGATTTCAGATTATGCATGTATGTTATGATTCAGCTTCGTCCTAACGATGGTCAACTTTGTTGAAAAACGATGGAGAGCATATGCATATTTTTTGGGAGTAGTGTCTAGCATCGAGTAGGCTAAGGGTCAGTCAACGCTATGCCTCAGAACTACGTGCCATCATAGGTATGTTTAGATTATTTGGGGCCTCCCTTGACCCCAAGGGGCCTTTAGCTTGATATTGATATAATGGTAGCATCCTTAGCCCTTGCAAAGCTTTAGACGGATCTGCCCACTTGAGTGTAATAGTCAGGACCATGTAAGCTCTATCATAGTAATCTCGGGTATAAGTTAAGTCTCCCATTGTTCCTCATGATTTCAATTATGCATGTTCATTAGTCATGTTATTATGTTTTTAGTAGGTTTGACCCAATTTTCAGTTTTACTTATGATTATTAGTTTTCAGCTTTGGGTCATTTGATTCAGTTATGTTCAAATCATGTTTTCAGATAATACATCAGGACCCACTCTCAAACTTTTATGATGAAATGTTTATGATAAGCATGATCTCTGATTTTACTTACTTAGTGATTTTACTTACCTTACATAGTCGGTACATTTCACGTACTAACCGCATACTCTATGCTATATTGTTTCATGATACAGGCTTAGATATTCAGGATTAGTTCCGCTGTTAGCCAGATCCTCACTGTTAGCACTTTCCTGCCAGAATTGGTGAGTCCTCATCTTTCAAGGGCCCTTCTTTTCAGTTGTATTTCATTATTTTCAGATTCAGACATTAATGAGTTAGTTGGGGTCTTGTCAATCAACTCGTCAATAGTAGAGGCTTATCAGACATAGTATGTATTTTAGCTTCGGACTTGGGTTATGTATTCAGATATTCGTGTTATCAGATTTTCAAACTTTCGCTATTATGTATGTTAAACTTCCGCTTATTTATGTTGAGTTTTTGATATCATGTTCATGTCATGGGTCAACTTGGAGCCTCCTGGAGTTCTTTGTCCCATGTCTCAATCTAGGCCTATGTTCGGGTCGAGAAAAACTTGGTATCAGAGAATTAGGTCTGTATGTGTCCTAGGGTGTCTGAAAGCCGCGTTAAGTAGAGTATTTTTCATTGGTGTGAAAGGAGCCACACTTATGACAAAGAGGCTACAAAACATTTAGGAAATACTCCATTCTTTTCATGATCTAAGTCGTGCGATGAAATGTATCTCTACCCTTCTAACTCGTGCTATACGCATTTGCAGAATCATGCCTCCTCGTCGAGTTAACAGAAGAATAAAGGGAAATGAAAATAGCCATGAGAACGGCAATGGCGATGGGCACCAATAGGCCCCAAAATCCCCTAAGGATCATGTACCCAAGCAGGTTGCCCATATAGAGTTCACGAAAACCATACAGATGCTAGCTCAGGCTTTGACCGCTCAGGTCAACCAACAGGCGGTAGCACATATCCCTTAGAATGGGAATGAGGCAGCGGCGAGAGTCAAAGATTTTATGAGGATGAATCCTCCGGAGTTCCTTGGTTCAAAGGTGGACGAGGATCCACATGAGTTTATTGATGAGGTTTTGAAGATCACCTAGATCATGGGGGTGACTGGGGAGGAGTGCGCAGATCTAGCCTCATATCAGTTGAAAGGGGTTGCGCAAATCTGGTTCAAGCAATGGAAAGATAGCAGGGCATTTGGAGCAGGCCCTATTGGTTTGGAGAAGTTCCATACCGCATTTCTGGATTGATTCTTCCCTCATGAGATGAGGGAGATTAAAGCAGCTGAGTTTATGAACTTGAAGCAAGGTAAGATGACAATCCAGGAGTACACCGGTTTGTGCATGGGATAGTAGACTATTTGGTCAAAGATTGCCAGATCGTGATGTTTCATCAGGACACTGACTTCCACCAGATAGTTAAGTATGCCCAGCAGATAGAGGTAGTACAGGTAAGTGAGTTGGAGAGAGAGGCCAAGAGGTCCAGGACTGATAGCTTCGGATTCTCCCAGTAGAGACCTGGTTATGGGCACCGTCAGCAGTCCCACTAGAGATCTTCAGCCCCAGCACCATCAGCTATGAGTGTGACATCCAGGTCTAGGCGCGACTAGAGGCGACGAGCATCAGGCTTTAGAGGTCAGGGTAGCAAACTTGTAGAGTCCAACATTTGGAGTGTGGCAGGTGTGGCCGGAGACACACGGGTCAATGTTTGGTAGGTTCATGTGCTTGTTTTGGGTGTGGGAAGCCTGGACATATACTCAGAGATTGTCCAGCAGCCAGAAAGGGCCATGATAGAGGCCAAGGACAAGCCTCCAATTCAACAACTCCACCAACACGCCTAGCTCAACAGGTAGCATCTACTAGTGCGGGTGGTGTTCAGCTCCCGAGCAGATTCTATGACCTAGCATCTCCTTAGGAGCAGGAGGTCTTCCCAGATGTAGTCACTGGTACATTATGAGTATTTCACGTTGATATATATACATTATAGATCTAGGGGCTACCTTATCTTTCGTGACGCCCTATGTTGCTAGTAGTTTCAGAGTCAGTCTCGAGATCCTATCAAAACCCTTGTTAGTCTCTACTCCAGCCGGTGATTCAGTTATAGCTCGATGGGTATATAGAAATTGTCCCGTCACAGTTCTTTAGAAAGTCACCTCAACAGATTTACTAGAGTTAGACATGATAGATTTTGATGTTATCTTTGGCATATATTGGCTACATGCATGTTATGCCTTAGTAAATTGTAGAACCCCTGTGGTAGAGTTCCAATTTCTGAGTGAGCCAGTCCTAGAGTAGAAGGGTAGTTTGGCTGTGCCTGTAGGTTGCTTCATTTCCCACCTTAAAGCTAGAAAGATGATTTCTAAGGGTTGCATGCATCATCTAGTTAGGTATAAGGATGCTACATCCAAAACCTCGACTATTCAGTTAGTTCCTGTAGTTCGTGAATATCCATAAATGCTTCCAGATGACTTACCGAGAATTCCTCCCAAGCGAGAGATTGATTTTGGTATTGATCTTCTTCCTGATACGCAACCTATATCTATTCATCCTTACAGAATGGCTCCACCTGAGCTAAAGGAGTTGAAGGACTAGTTGAAGGACCTTCTTGATAAGGGTTTCATCAGGCCTAGCAAATCCCCATGGGGTGCACCAGTCCTCTTTTTCCGAAAGAAGGACGGTTCCCTTCATATGTGCATTGACTATCGGCAATTGAACAAGGTCACAATCATGAACAGATATCCTCTCCCCAAAATTGATGATTTATTTGACCATCTTCAGGGTGCTAAGTGCTTTTCAAAGATAGACCTCAGATCCGGATACCATTAACTCAGGGTTCGGGAGAGTGACATTCCAAAGACAACCTTCAGGACTCGGTATGGTCACTATGAGTTTATTGTTATGTCTTTTGGACTAATGAATTCTCCTATAGCTTTTATGGATTTGATAAACAGGGTGTTCAAGCCATACTAGGATATGTTTATGATTATGTTCATAGACGATATTCTCATATACTCTCAGAGCGAGGAGGAGCATGTCGCTCATTTGAGGGTGGTGCTACAGACTCTTAAGATAGCCACTTGTATGCTAAGTTCAGAATATATGTGTTTTGGTTGAAGTCAGTAGCATTTTTAGGTCATGTGGTGTCAAGTGAGGGTGTATAGGTGTACTATCAAAAGATAGAAGTGGTGAAGAATTGGCCTAGACCAGTGAATCCTTCGGATATCAGGAGTTTCTTGGGTTTAGATGGTTACTATAGGAGGTTTATTAAAGGAATTTCATCCATTGCAGCATCGTTGACTAAGTTGACCCAAAAGAAAGTGAAGTTTCAATGGTTGGAGACGAGAAGAGCTTCCAAGAGTTGAAGACTCGACTCAGCTCAGCACCAATGTTGACCCTACCTGAGGGTACCGATGGGTTTGTGGTATATTATCATGGTTCGAGTATTGACCTTGGAAATGTATTAATGAAGCACGGTAAAACATTGCCTATGCTTCTAGGCAACTGAAAGTCCATGAAAAGAACTATCCGACTCCACGAATTTGAGTTGGTGGCGGTAGTATTTGCCATGAAGATTTGGAGACACTATCTGTACGGGGTCCAAGGGGATGTGTTTACAAACCACAAAAGCCTAGAGTACGTGTTCACATAGAAGGATCTAAACCTACATTAGAGAAGGTGGTTGAAGCTTCTTAAAGATTATGATATGAGCATCCTTTATCATATGGGCAAGGAAAATATGGTGGAACATGCTCTTAGCAAGCTTTCTATGGAGAGTGTATCTCATGAAGATGAGGAGAGGAAAGAGTTAATGAAGGATGCGCATCGACTTGCACAATTAGGAGTTCATCTTGTTGACTCGATGGATGGTAGTGTCATTGTTCAGAATGGATCAGAATCATCTTTAGTGAATGATGTTAAGGCTAGAAAGACGAGGATCCTATTTTGGTAAAGTTGAAGAAAGTTGTTCGGAATTAGAAGGTGGAGGTTTTCTTCCAAGGGAGAGATGGTGTGCTCCGATATCAGGGTTGTTTGTGTGTATCGGATGCTGGTAACTTGAGGGAGAGAATGTTGCCTGAAGCTCATGGTTCCAGATATTCTATTCATCCAAGCGCCACCAAGATGTATCATGACCTACGGGAAGTCTATTGGTGGAATGGCATGAAGAAGGACATAGTAGAGTTTGTGGCTAATTGTCCGAATTGTTAGCAGGTGAAGGTCAAGCATCAAAGGCATGGAGGTGTGCTTTAAGACATTAGCATTCCTACTTAGAAGTGGGAGGAAATCAATATGGACTTCATTACAGGGTTTCCTCGTACTCATCAACAGTATGACTCTAAATGGTGGTGGTAGACAGGTTGACTAAGGCAACTTATTTTTTATATGTCAAAACTATCAATTCAGCGGAGGATTATGCCAAATTATACAATTGAGAGTTAGTTCGGTAGCATAGAGTGGACTTGTCCATCATATCGGGTAGAGGTACTTAGTTTACCTCCTAGTTTTGGAGATCATTTCAGAAGGGACTTGGTACTCAAGCCAAGCTTAGCACCGCATTTCACCTGCAAACAGATGGTCAAGCCGAGCAGATAATTCAGACTCTTGAAGATATGTTGAGAGCATGTGTGATTGATTTCAAGGATATCTAGGATGATCATTTTCCGCTCATTGAGTTTGCATATTACAACAGCTACCATTCTAGCATTCATATGGCTCCGTTTGAGGCTCTCTATGGGTGGAGATATAGATCGCCTATTGGTTGGTTTGAAGCCGGTGAAGTTGTGATGATAGGAACAGATTTAGTCCATGAGGCTATGGAGAAAGTTTAGCTTATAAGAGATAGGTTGAAAATAGCTCAGAGTCACCAAAAAATCTATGTGGATGTGAGGAGGAGGGAGCTAGAGTTTGAAGTTGATAACTGGGTGTTTCTGAAGGTATCACCCATAAAGGGAGTGATGTGGTTCAGAAAGAAAGGGAAACTCAGTCCCCATTATGTTGGTCCGTGCCAAATTGTGAAATGGGTTAGCAAGGTAGCATATGAGTTGGAGTTGCCCTCAAAATTAGCTTCAGTTCATCCAGTTTTCCATGTATCGCTCTTAAAGAAGTGTCTGGGTGATCCAGCACTAGTTGTTTTGGTGGAAAGTATAGGTATGAAGGATAGCTTTAGTTATGAAGAGGTTCCAATGAAAATACTGGATCATAAGGTTCTGAAGCTAAGAAACAAAGAAGTAGCCTCAGTAAAGGTTTTATGGAGGAAACAGCATGTTGAGGGAGCCACATGAGAAGCCAAAGCAGATATGATGGCTAAATACCCGTATCTAGTCCCTTCCGGCACAGTTCTAGCTTGAGGTACCAGTTTCCTCCCTAGTACTCTATTCAGTTTCATGTTTAGTTCATGTCCCCCAGTTTCTTTCATGTCAATGTATGTAAGTGTGACTGTTTTGGATAGGGGTACTCAGTTTACCTCCCAGTTTTGTAGACAGGTTGACTAAGGCAACTTATTTTTTACTGCTCAAAACTACCAATTGAATGAAGGATTATGCAAAATTGTACAACTGGGAGTTAATTCGGTTGCATAGAGTACCTTTTTCCATCATATCAGATAGGGGTACTCAGTTTACCTCCCAGTTTTGGAGATCGTTTCAGAAGGGACTTGGTACTCAGGTCAAGCTTAGCACAACATTTCACCCGCAAATAGATGGTCAGGTGGAGCGGACGATTCATACTCTGGAGGATATGTTGAGAGCTTGTGCGGTTGATTTCAGGGGTAGTTGGGATGATCATTTGCCTCTCATTGAGTTTCCATATGACAACAGCTACCATTCCAGCATTCATATGGATTCTTTTGAGGCTCTTTATAGGCGAAGATGTAGATTGCCTATTGGTTGGTTCGAAGTTGGTGAAGCTGCGTTGATAGGAAAGGATTCAGTCCATGAGGTTATGGAGAAAGTTCAGCTTATAAGGGATAGGTTGAAAACAGCTCAGTCACCAAAAGTCCTATGCGGATGCGAGGAGGAGGGAGCTCGAGTTTAAGGTTGATGATTGGGTGTTTCTAAAGGTATCTCCCATGAAGGGAGTGATGAGGTTTGGAAAGAAAGGGAAACTTATCCCCCGTTATATTGGTTCGTACTGAATTGCGAGACAGGTTGGCAAGGTAGCATATGATTTGGAGTTGCCCTCAGAATTAGCTTTAGTTCATCCAGTGTTCCATGTATCGCTTTTAAAGAAGTTCTTGGGTGATCCAGCTTTGGTTGTCCTGGTAGATAGTGTGGGTGTGAAGGATAGCCTTAGCTATGAGGAGGTTCTAGTGGAAACACTTGATCGTCAGGTTCAAACGCTAAGGAATAAAGAAGTAGCCTCAGTAAAAGTGTTGTGGAGGAATCAACATGTTAACGGAGCTATGTGGGAAGCTGAAGCAGATATAATGGCTAAATACCCGCATCTATTTCCTTCCGACTCAATTCCAGCTTGACTTATTAGTTTCCTCCCTAGTACTCTATTTACATTTTTGTTCAGTTCATGTACCCCAGTTTCTTTCATGTCAACATATGTATGTATGATTCATGAATTCATTTCAATCATGTATTTCAGTCCGGAGTCAGTCATTCCGTCAGTCTTCAGCTTTAAATGTTCAGAAATTGATATGGTTGTTGCATTTCTCAGCTTTTCAGTATGTTTACCCACATTCGAGGAAGAATGCTCCCAAGGGGGAGATATTGTAATACTCCGAAAGCCCTAAGATCAGACATGAGGGTTGAAATAGTGAAAACAGGACTTTCTGCACCAGGTCACAGGACAAGTCGTCCAGTGACCCGTGAGGTACACCAAGAGGTGTTAAGTGACTCGTGGGAAGGAGGGTGGACTTAGCTGGAATTTTGGGCTTAAGGTTGACCACGGGTGACACTACGAGTCGTGGTCATCACCACAAATCGTCAAGTGGGTCGTGGTCAGGAGTTTGATTTAGGTGTTGAGAAGTTGGCAGCGTCCCCAATGACTAGTCACCACGAGTTGTCAGGTACACCATGAGTCGTGGAGTCCCTCGTGTTGACCAGTGGTGATGAAATTTCATTTTTGGCAACAGGAGATGACCACAAGTCGTGGTCAATGGTGATGATTCGTCTAGTCCCTCGTTGGTACCGGCAGTGTATTTTTCATGCGAATTTATAAAAGATTTTTTGGTAATTCCTAAGTTCATACGGCCTAAACTACGTTGGTTTAAGCTCAGAAAAGGGTGTTTTAAGAGGGTTAAGCTCATTCTAACCCATCCTATTCCATGCATGCAAACTTAGTGGTTTCTAAGGGTGATCAAGCTTAGGATTCATCAAATTCTTTCCCAAATTTCATTGGGCTTTCAAGAGGGTTTTTGAAATCAGATTTCTCCCAAGTATGAAGGGTTATGAATGGGTGTATTCATCCACACCCATGCCCAATCCCTCTTTAATTTCATGAAAGTTCTAGTTGATGACTCTATGTGTTTTAACCCAACATGTGAATTCTCTAAGAATCAATCATGGGTATGATCTATACATGTTTCTAATGTTGAATTATCATTAATGAGCATATTTCACAATGTTTTCAACTTCAAATTATGTTTTCAAGTTTTTACAAATTATGATGCCCACCCATAGAAGTTCATAAAAGTTGAGATTTACGATATATGTATTCAAGCATGATCAGATGTATATGATGAAAGAGTGATTTCAAATTACCCATATCCATATTCATATTTTTGAATGATCAAGTCTATGTCAAGCATGTTTTAAATATTTGAAAAGCCCATATGATCAACTATGTTTCATGATTTATCTAAACATCATGTATTAGCTTACCACATGGATTCTGGAGTCTAAACTCCCATTATTTTCAGTTTGTGGTATGGTTTGAGCCCAAGGCTCCACATGTTGTGATTTTAGATTATGCATATATGTTATGATTCAGCTTCGTCACTAGACGATGGTCAGCTTCGTTGAAAAATGATGGAGAGCATATGCATGTTTTTGAGAGTAGTGTCTAACACTAAGTAGGCTAAGGGTTAATCAACCCTATGCCTCAAAACTACATGCCAACGTAGGTATGTTCAGATTATTTGGGACCTCCTTTATGAGCTTCCCCTGGCACCAAGGGGCCTTCAGCTTGATACCGATATCATGGTATTGTCCTTAGCTGTAGAAAAGCTTTGGACGGCTCTGCCCACTTGAGTATGTAGTCGGGACCACGTAAGCTCTATTGTGGTAATGTGGGTTATAAGATGAGTCTCTCATTATTCCTCATCATTTCAGTTATGCATGTTCATCAGTCATGTTATTATGTTTAAAGCAAGTTTGACCCAAATATGTAGTTTTACTTATGATTATCAGTTTTCATCTTTGGGTTATTCGATTCAGTTATGATATTCAGTTATGTTCAAATCATGTTTTCAGATAATAGCATACAAGCCCTACTCTCAGGCTCTTATGCTAAAATGTTTATGATATGCATGATCTATGATTTTACTTACTTAGCAGTTTTACTTACCTTACATACTCACTGTATTTCACGTATTGACCGCATACTCTATGCTGTATCGTTTCATGATATAGGATCAGATATTCACGCTCAGTCCCGCGATTAGCTAGATCCTCAGTGTTGGCACTTTCCAGCCAGAGTTGGTGAATCCTCATCTTTCAAGGGCCCTTTTTTTTCAGTTGTATTTCAGTATTATTAGTTTCAAACATTAGTGAGTTAGTTGGGGTCTTGTCTCATCAAATCGTTAGTAGTAGAGGCTTATTGGACATAGTATGTATTTCAGCTTTAGACTTAGGTTATGTATCAGATATTCTTGTTATCAGATTTTCAAACTTCCGCTATCATGTTCATGCCATGGGACGACTTGGAGCCTCTCGGGGTTCTTTGTCCCATATCTCGATTCGCGCCTATGTTCGGGTCTTGACAGCCGATTTACCTGGGACTAAGCTTTCCTTTCTTTCCTGAATCTCATCACCCCTTTCATAGGTGAAATTTTCAAGTATACCCAATCATGCACAGCAAACTCCAACTCTCTTCTCCTTACGTCTAAATACGATTTCTGCCGGCTTTGAGCTGTTTTCATTCATTCCCTGATGAGTTGAACCTTTTTCATAGCCTCATGTACTGAATTAGGCTCTATCAAGGTAGCTTCACCAACCTCAAACCACCTTATAGGATATTTACACCTCCTACAATATAATGCCTCGAACGAGGCCATCTGAATACTAGAGTAGTAGCTATTGTTGTACGTAAACTCAATAAGAGGTAGGTGATCATTCCAGTTGTCCTTGAAATTGATCAAACAAGCCCTTAACATATCTTCCAATGTCTAAATCGTCTGCTCATCCTGGCCATCTGCCTGTGGATGGAAAGCTATGTTGAGCTTGACCTGAGTACTAAGTACTTTCTGAAATGACATCCAGAAGTGCGAGGTGAACTGAATACCCCTATCTGAGATGATCGACAAGGGAACTCCATGCATTCTGACTAACTCCAGGATATATAGCCTAGTATAATCCTCCGCTGAATCTATGGTCTTAACTGTTAGGAAATGTGCTGACTTAGTCATTCGATCTACAACCACCCAAATCGAGTCTTGCTATCAAAAAGTACGAGGTAAGTCTGTGATAAAGTCCACATTTAGTTCTTCCCACTTTCAAGTAGGAATGCATATATCCTAAGTCATACCCCCAGGTCTTTGATGTTCAACCTTGACCTGCTTTCTATTTGGACACTTAGCCATAAATTCTGCAATATCCTTCTTCATGCCATTCCACCAATAGATTTCCTGTAAATAACGGTACACCTTGGTGATACCTGGGTGGATAGAATATCTGGAGCTGTGGGCTTCTGTTAGTATCTGCTTCCTCAAATCATCTACCTCTGGAGCACACAACCTGCATCGGTAACAGAGCACACAATCTCCCCCTTTGGAGAGTGCTTCCACCGCTTTTCTTAGAGTTGTCTCCTTCAACTTGAGTAGAATGGGGTCTTCATCCTACTTAGACTTAACCTCTACTACCAGTGAGGATTCTGACCTACTCTGGATCACAACTCCACCCTCTGCTGAATCAACTAACTAGACCCCTAACTGAGCCAATATTTGGATATCCCTTACTAGTTCCTTTTTACCATCTTCAACATGTACAACACTTCCCATAGAAATCTTGCTGAGGGCATCAACCACTACATTAGCCTTTCTTGGATTATACAACACACTCATGTCATAATCCTTCAATAATTCTTACCATCTTCTCTGATGAAGATTCTGATCCTTTTGACTGAACACGTACTGAAGACTCTTGTGATCAGTGAAAATATATACAGGAACTCCATAGAGATAATGTCTCTGAAACTTTAAGGAGAACACTAGCGCTGCCAATTCAAGATCATGAGTCGGATAATTCTTCTCATGAACCTTGAGCTGTCTGGAGGAATAAGCTATGACCTTGCTATGTTGCATTAGAATACAACCAAGGCCAATTATAAAGGCTTCATAGTAGATCACAAATCCGTCTAAACCATCTGGCAGAGTCAAAACTGGGGTTGTAGTGAGTCGAGTCTTCAACTCCTGAAAACTCTTCTCACATTCATCAAACCACTGAAACTTTACCCTTTTTTGAGTTAGTTTGGACAAAGGGGAGGAAATGGAGGAGAACCTTCAACAAACCATCTGTAATAACTGGTTAGTCCTAAGAAACTCCTGATGTCTATCGGAAAAGTGGGTCATGGCCAGCCCTTGACAACCGCTATCTTCTGAGGATCCATTTGAATACCTTCACTAGAGACCATATGCCCAAGGAAGACAAGTAATTTTAGCCAGAATTCACACTTGCTGAATTTGGCAAACAACTGGTGGTCCTTGAGAGCCTACAAAACTATCCTCAAATAGTCTGCATGCTCCTCCTCTATTCAGGAGTAAACCAGAATGTCATCTATAAAGACAATGATGAACATGTCCAAGTAAGGCTTGAATACCCTGTTTATTAGATCCATAAATATTGTAGGAGCATTGGTTAGTCCAAAAGACATAACTACAAATTCGTAGTGATCTTACAGAGTTCTGAAGGCTATTTTTGGAATGTCACATTCTCCGATCCTGAGCTGATGGTACCCTAATCTAAGATCTATCTTGGAGAAACAAACTACCCCCTTGAAGCTGATCGAAAAGTTCATCAATCTTGGTTAAAGGATATTTGTTCTTCACTGTGACTTTGTTCAGCTAATGGTAGTCGATGCACATTCTGAGTGTACCATCTTTCTTTTACACAAATAGGAAATTGAAACCTGATGAATCTAGTTCTGTAGTTAACTGAAGCATAACAAGAATGTGGTCAGTCCATGCCAAGGATAAGGTCAAAGCCGACCACGTCTAGCTCTACTAGATCAATAGAGGTAACTTTACTCAATATTAAGACTGGATAATTTCTATACCCTCAACTAGCTTTAACTGACTCACCAACTAGAGCAGAAACTGAAAACAACTTTGAGAGTATTTCTAGACTTATTTTGAATTGAATAGAAATGTATAGAGTCACGAAGGAAAGTGCGGCTCCTGAATTTAGCAAAGCATATATATATCAAAGTGGAAAAGGTGCAACATACCGGTAACCACATCCGGTGAGTTCTCCTGATCATATTGAGAAAATAGGGCATAGAACCAATTCCGACACTAACCGTCACCTATACCTGAAGTAGTGCCCTGCTGAGCTAGACAACCTGTCAGGGCTGCTGATGTAGTGGATTGGGCATTCCCCGTCCTGTTGATAGGAACTCTCTCAATATGTGACCCAGCTGGCTACACTCAAAATAACCTTATTTTCCTAGAAGACACTCACCAGGGTGATTCTTACCACACTAGGACATGTTGGAAAAGTTCGGCTACTAGAAATATGACTCTGGGACTGGGATCCTAATGTCCCACCCCTCCTATCCTTATTGGGCTTGGAGGATGGAGCACTAGATAAGGAGGGTGATGGCGGCCTCTGTTGCTACTGGGGGTGATTACCAGCGCATGAGATCTGCTGGGAATACTCAAACTAACTGGTTCTAACTCATTTGCTCTTCCTCTCTGTCTCCTTCAGTTTTTCTACCTCTATCTACTGGGCATGAATGATAAGACATGAGAGGTCTATATCTTTAATGAGCATGGCAGTCCTACATTTTTTGAGTACCAAATCTGAGATTCCATTAACAAACTTTAGCATGTGATCCCTTGGCTCAACAACCATTTCTAGGGCATATCTCAATGGTTCAGTGAACTTCAATGCATACTCCTCTACTGTCATGTTGTTCTGCCTCAAGTTCATGAACTCAACAACCTTACCTTCCCTCAATTCTTAAGTAAAGAACCTATCTAGGAATGATATAATGAATTCATCCCATTCTACTGGACCTGCTCCATTCTTCCTTCCCTCCTTCCACTATTTGTACCAAATCCAAGCCACCTCTTTTAGCTAGTAGGCAGCCAAATCGACACTCTCAATAGAGGTAACAACCATGATTTGGGTGATCTTCTTAATCTGATCCACAAACTCTTATGGATCCTCTTCTACCTAAGTCCCATGAAAAGCTGGGGGATTCATCTGCATGAAATCCCAGACCTTGGTTGTGGCTGCAGACCCATTAATATTGACTGGCACAACTACCTACTGATTGACCTGATTGGTCTTTGCCTGTGGCAGCATATTAATGGCGGACCAAAATTTTGTATGGGATACTTGGTAATCCTGAGGAGTTGTGGGAGATGGTGGGGCTGGCCTATTAGAATTTTTGGTCCTCCTTCCATTTCTTTTTCTGGGAGGCATCGTTATCTGAAAAAGGGTAGAGCACAAGTTAGGAGGACGTATAAGAGCCTAAACTCTACGCATGATAAAAATCATAAAAACTCCTCGTAGCCTCCTCCTCATAAGTGTTACACGCTTCACACCCTTTAAAAGGACTCTACTTGAAGCAACTTTCAGACATCCTAGGACACACTAAACCTTATGCTCTGATACCAAGGTTTTCATGACCCCAGTCTGCACCCAAAATGCGACACGATACTTAGAGTCCCAAGTGACCCCACACAAACCCTGATAGAGCATATTCTATTAAATCTAACCTTTTGAAAAGCTAACAACATAAGAGCAGAAGCTGATAAACAAACAACTGTATAAATGGTATGAAGAAAGTTTGAAAGTCTAGCTGAAACATTTACTGATGTTTAAAATAAACTTAACTACATACTCAGTTTGAAAGCCAGCTAAAGAACTAATGAGTTGCTGGGACAAACCCCCAGCTAACTTTAATATTTGAACTGAAATAACAAACTAAAACAAAACTTGAAAGGAAACTATGGCCCTCAAAGAATGAGGACTCACCACTGAACACTACCGATTATCACCATAGAAGGTCTACTAACGATGCTGAGACTAAGAACTTGTGCTTATATCATAAGACGATATATCATAGAGAATATGCGTCAATACTTTGAATGTACTGAGAAAGTGAGATATAAATTAAACATAAAGTGCTAAAAATCTATAAACTGTATTGACAGAATAAGCACTGACCATAACTAGAAAATAAATAGTGAAGGCATCTGAATATATTATAATATTGTAAATATAGATAACTGACAGAATGTCATAAGAAGATGCTGAAAGATGATAGGCTGAACTAAATTGAAGACTATGAGTTTACTAGACTAAGTTGTACTATGGGAGTGACTACAACCAACATGTAACCATGTGAGCTAAACGTGGAGTCTAATGTATACAACCCATCGGAGAACTCCTACTGTACCTTGCTAGGATATAGTGGCTGAGTTGGATGATCATTGTCTAAGGGCCATTTGGGCTAATAACCTACAGTGATAATGTAGTTTTGGGAACCTCAGTGCGCTCAGCCCCGAACCCACTTGGTGTTAAGTCCTACTCCCACTGAAAATCCTAATTATGTCTAACTAGGCTGATAGCTCAAAAATGATATCCTAAGACTTACGTTAGAACTACTTATCTAGAATTGTTCTGAGACTCTAAGTACCTGAACTTAACTACGTTCTAAGACTCATCAGTGTTGCTTTATCTGAAAGCGTCGTAATGGTCTAAAGAACAACTGATATGCTTATAGTTGATACTACTGAGTTTCTCAAGACTGAACATTAGGTATACTGAGTATTTGACTGAGACTCTGAGACTGAATATACCAAAAAGGCTAACTTCTATTCATGTATCTGTATTAACATTTGTAATTTAAAAGAAATTATCCTGCAAAGCAAAATTCACATCTGGATTCTAAATCATTTAAGTTTCATTCAATATCACATTAAAGATTAGGGATAAAATACATACTGTATGCAAGATACCAAAGCATGAATTACAACTGGTAATAATCTTGGAAAACATCAATAATTGTAACAATAAAGGAATTAATAATCTGTTTGAAGAACAACCCTACTTTCGATCTTCTATAGTGCTGGAATTAATAGGTTTTTTGTAAGAATTTTGGGACACAAGGGTGAAAGAAATTTCCTTATTGGAATCCCACGTACCTGGAGTAGAAATTCCTTGAGAAAGCACATAGAAATATTGAGAAAGAGAGAAAATCCTAGTTCTTTCCTGGAGGGGTCTGTCAAAATTCCTCGATGAATTTTTGTGTTACTTTTTGGAAAGAATAAGGGGAGAGGGTCGGCCAATCCTCTAAAACCCTTCTAAATAATTCCAATATGACGTAGTTTAGATGTTAGGATAACACGGTTTTACAAAAATGCCCATGGTAAATGGTTTTAAAAATTCTGCCTATTAGGTGGTACTACTCAACCTACGAGTCATACCAATATCATACGATCCACACCTTCACCCGTGATTAAGGGTCCTACTCAATGCCATCCTTTGAAGTTTTCCACGGGATCCTCCTACAATCCCTACCAGGATCCTATAGGTCATACTACGATTCAAAATTTTCCCCTGAACATCTCTATAATTCAATTGACGACTAGTTTACACGATCCGTGTCAAAAGGCCATGAACTGGCTCATAGTTACCCAAATGTTTTCTGACCATCTCTCTAAACTTTTCCACGACTGGTCAATATGATTTGTACTGTGGTGGTACGAGGTGTAACATGTAATCGTGGTTTCTCTCATTCACCCCTATTGATTTCCTTGATCCCCCCTGTTACAAGTCCAGGTATGACTTGTACCTCAATTCTATGAATCGTATTGTGACTTGTGCTGAGGCCTTTTTCTCAATTTTATGCATGGTCAAGTTTTAAATCCAAAGACTAGTCCCAAGAATTTCTAGGGTGTTACAGATTGACTGGTGAATGAAAATGTAATAAGAAAAAAGAATCCTTGTGTGAGAAGCAAATCTCACAGTTATATCATGTATAGTAAATCATAATTAATAATTTCCATTCTAATTTTTTTATTGTTCTAAACTAATATTTGGTCCAGAATGAATAAATATTTAAGGAATGTTATAACTATTGTTACTTTTTCAAATATTTATTTCAGTATATCTTAAAAAATTCTTTCAAGTCTAACCCTTTCGTTAATAACTATGAAAAAGAATTGAATTTCTTTGTTTTAGTTGTTGAGAGTTTTCACTTTAGAATCTATTATAATTATTTTATTATTCATAAAATTAATTAAACATAAGGCAAGAAGCTGAAGTGGACCTCAATCAAGAATATCATAAATTATTTATTTTTTTCTTATTTTTTAGAAGAGAGGAAAAATGAATGTAATATTTCTACTGCCCTCTATATATGTGCTCATGCATATATTATTACTTCTAAGGCTCAATTATGTGTACTTGAAAGAATGGTCAACACATAAATGAAAAATCGGTAAGAAAGGAGGATTCTTAATTTTTTGGGTGAGAAGCTAATGTGTACATACTCCATGCATTTTTTGGGTGAGAAGCTAATGTTGTACATACTCCATGCATGGTAAAATCATAATTAAGTTGTTGTTTTAAATTTTGAATAATGTCTAAACTAACGTTGCTTATAATATGTTAAAATATTTAACTTAGGCAAGAAGTTGAAGTAAACATTGATCAAGTATACCACAAACTTTTTATCTAATTTATCTTTTTATTTTCATATTTATTAATTTCCTAGAGCGGAAGTAGAATGAAATAATTCTAGTGCTCAGTAAAATATGATTTGGAATATTAATAACTATCGACATGTGAATAAAAAATAATAGAACACAAGGATTCTTATATGAGATGTGAATTTTGTACATGCAAGATATATAGCAAAATCATAATTAGGTTAGTATAATGACCCGAATTTAATTAGATATTAGTTGGTAACTAGCCGAAAAAAATAGAAGATTTTTATATAACAACACAACAACAACAACAAGAAGTAAATAATAATAGGTAAAAAATTATGTATACATATATATATCTGATGGCTTAAGCCATCAGATGATGACTCAACCAAATAAAGGAAAGAAAAATAAAGGCAAAAGCAAAAACAAACAAAAACAAAATAGAACACAGAGAAAGAAAAGAAAAGGAGGGGAGAAAAAGAGAGGAAGAAAGAAGAGGAAATTTTTTTTTATCCCAAAGCATTAAGGTAATAGTTCTAACCTTTCTACAAGTTTATTTCATGATTTTATATTATGTTTTTGGCACCATGAGGATGTGCATCAACTATAGGTAGTTGAACAAGGTGTCAATTAAGAACAAGTATCATTCTACGAATTGATGACTTATTTGATCAGCTTCAGGGAGTCTCGATGTTCTCAAAAATTGATTTGAGGTTTGGTTACCATCAACTGAAGATTAGGTGGAGGATATCCCTAAGATTGCCTTTAGCACTCGTTATGGTCACTATAAGTTCTTAGTTATGTCTTTTGGGCTGACCAACTCTCCAACAACATTAATGGATTTGATAATTAGGGTGGTCAGGACATATTTGGACTCCTTCATTATAGTTTTCATCGATGATATTTTGATGTGTTCTCGTAGTAGAGACGAGGGAGCAACATTGGAGAATTGTGCTTCAAGCTTTGAAGAAAGAGCGACTATATGCAAAAAAATTTAAGTGTGAATTTTGGTTCAGTTCTGTGACACTTTTAGGGCATATGGTGACAAATATTGGTATTATGGTAGATCCGAAGAAGATTGAGGTTGTTAGAGATTGCACTAGACCTACTTCACCTACTGAGGTTCGAAGCTTTTTAGAGTTGGCTGGTTACTATAGATGGTTTGTGAAAGGTTTTTCATCTATTGCATCTCTATTGATGAAACTGACTCAGAAAAGTGTGACTTTCTAGTGGTCTGAGGAATGTGAAGCAAGCTTTCAAATGCTCAAGACCTTGCTAACTTTGTCTCCTATCTTAACATTATCGATAGAAGGTGAGGGCATTATAGTGTATTGTGATGCTTCACGAGTTAGTGTTGGATGTGTTTCTATGGGAAAGGTAAGGTGATAGTGTATACTTCGAGGCAGTTAAGGGTACACGAGTAGAATTACCCTACTCATGACCTGGAGTTGGCAGTTGTAGTTTTTGTTTTGAAAATTTGGAGGCATTACCTCTATGGAGTACATTGTGAAGTGTTCATAGTTCACTGTAGTCTTCAATACATTTTTAGTCAGAGAGATCTAAATTTGAGGCAAATAAGATGGTTGGAGCTGCTTAAGGACTATGATATCAATATCTTACATCACCCCATCAAGACGAATGTGGTAGTAGATGCATTGAGCTGGAAGTCAGTTAGTATGGGAAGTTTAGCTATGTTGCATGTGGAGGAGCATCCTTTGGCCATTGATGTCCAGTCCTAGCTAATAGCATTTTGAAACTTGACATTTCAGAGCATGGTAGGGTTCTTGCTCGTGTTGAGGCATGATCTCTTTTATTGGATCAGATCAAGGCTAGATAATTTGAAGATGAAAAGTTGAAGATGATTCAAGACAACGTGTTAAGAGGTGAGGCCTAGGAAGAAATTCTTGATATAGAGGGTGTTTTTAGAATCAAGGGCCGTATTTGTGTTCTTAGAGTTGGTGATTAGACCATGTTGATTATGGAAGAGGCTCATAGCTCTAGATACTCTATTCATCCAGGAGCAGCAAAAATGTATCAGGATCTGTAACAACATTACTAGTGCTGTAGAATGAAGAGGGATATTGTAGAGTATGTATCTCATTGTTTGAACTACCAGTAGATAAAGTTTGAGCACCAAAGACTAGGTGGTATGACTCAGAGGATGCCAATACCTAAGTGGAAGTGGGAGCTAATTTCCATGGATTTCGTGGTAGGTTTCCCATAGACATTGAGGAAATTCGTGGCTATTTGGGTAATCGTGGATAGATTGACTAAATCAGCTCATTTTATGCTAGTTCAAACTGCTCATAATTCGGAGAGATTGGCCAGGATTTACATCCAGGAGATAATGTGTTTGCATGGTGCGCCTATTTCTACATTTCAAACTGACATATCCAATTCACATCCCATTGATGAAAGTCTATGCAAAAGGAAATAGATACTGGGGTGTAGCTTAGTATAGCTTTTCATCCATAGATAGATGGCCAATCTGTGTGGACTATTTAGGTATTTGAGGATATGTTAGGGGCATGTGTGATTGATTTTAGTGTTCAGTGGGACCAATTCTTATCATTTGCGGAGTTTGGAAATAACAATAGTTACCATTCCAACATCCAGATAGCCCCGTTTGAGGCTTTATAAGGTAGAAGATGTCATTCTCCAGTGGGTTGGTTCGATGTATTCGAGATCAGGCCCTAGGATAAAAACTTGTTGATGGATTCCTTAGAGAAGGTAAAACTAACTCAGGATAGATTTCTCACAGCTCAAAGTAGACAAAAGAGCTATGAGGACGGGAAGGTTCGTGATGTAGAGTTCACAATTAGAGAGAAGGTTCTGTTGAAAGTATCACCTATGAAGGGTGTTATGATATTTGAAAAGAAGAGCAAGCTCAGCCCTAGGTTTATTAGTCTATTTGAGATACTTAAACATATTGGCAAGGTGGCCTATGAATTGGCTATGCCACCAAGCTTATCAGGTGTTCATTCGGTATTTCATGTTTCGATGTTGAAGAAATATTGTGGTGATGGATCTCACGTGATTCAATGGGATTCAATATTATTAGAACAAAATCTAGCATTTAGGGAAGAGCCTATAGCTATTATGGATAAGCAGGTTAGAAAATTGAGATCCAAAGATATAGCATCTGTGAATGTGCAACGGAGGCATCATCCTGCGGACAAAGCCACTTGGGAGGTCGAGTATGACATACGAAACAGATATCCTCAGCTATTTAACAGATCAGGTACTTCTTTTATTTTCTCTTTTGAGGATAAACATATGTTTTAGTGGTGGATGATGTAATGACCCAAATTTAATTAGAGTTTAGTTGGTAATTGGCCAAAAAAGAAATAAAAAGAAAAAGAAGAGAAAAAAAGAGAAGAATTGTAGATAATAATAATAATGATAATAATAGTAGTAGTAGTAGTAGTAGTAGTAATAATAATAATAACAACAACAACAACAATACGTAAATAATAATGGAAAAAAATTATGTATGTATGTATGTGTTTATATATATATATATATATATTTGATGGCTTAAGCCATTATATATAATAATGGGAAAATAAGGAGTTTAAAGAAGGCCAGGATTCCACCGTCCTATAATGCCCCGCAAGAACTCAGAACTCAAAGCAAGCACGCAGTTGTGGACTTCTTAATAATAGCTTGCGCCCAGATAGGCTATGACTTATCTATATATTAGACTTTGATTAGTAAATCATATATATATGTGTATCAACGATATGCCATTAATTAAGAAGGAAGTTATTTTGTTAATCACCACTAGTTAGAATATGGTTCGTAGGAAACTATTAGAAGGAAGTAATTAGGAAAATTATAAGAAAAAGGTGGAGAAGTTATCATAATATGCAACTACGTGGGTCCAAAGAGTCATGGTCTAATCAATTGGATTTTCGTTTTGGTTGAAAATTATAAGGGCTACTTCTAAGGTATGCCCCGAATAGGGGACCGGAGTATGGTCATGGATGTGGGTGTTCAGACGGTCCATGCATCCATATGAGTTAATGAGATGATAGTTTATGTATTTATTATTATTATAGTTTCATATTGAATTGATTATTGTTACCTAAGGAAAAAGGGTAAGTTGACAATAGGGATCAGTTAGTATGCATATGTGTAGCAAGTGAACTGATTGCGAAGAACCATTATGAGAGGAATGTAAGTGGAGAGCTGGGTTCGGAGTACTGACTGAGCAGTACCGCTATAGCGGCACTATAACCACTATAATGAGACTGCTATCGCGCTAGCGTTACCGTTGTAGCGAGGCCTTATCTAGCGAGAGAGCCAGTTTACACCATGTTTTGATAAAGTTTGGGCATGAGGTGATGTAATGAATAATTGATTGTGAAATGGCCCTGGGCCATGATTGTGATATAGCTTGTGATGATGAATTTTTGTTATTGAATGTAATTTTGTTGAATAAAATTGAACTGTGACATATTGTTCCTAAGTCGATGGGAGAAATCCATGGTAATCAAGTGAGAAAATAAAGGTGGCATACTGAAATGTAAATATGAGTCATATTTATGTTGAGATGAGAGATTCGTTTTCGAGGTGAGTATTTGGACGAGCAGGTTAGTGTGATGAAGCCTGTGCATGAATACTTGGATATGAGGGGCTCGTGTCCGAGGTGAGCACCCAGGTGAGCAGTATTGATGAGTACACAGATAGGTACGATTAAATGCTCATACAGTTGGGTGTACGAATATGAGCACACATATAGGTATAATGAGAGGTTTATACCACTGGGTGTACAGTACATGGATCTTTAGAGTTCTCTATAGGTCATAACTAGAAGGGTAGACATTAGATCCTCTGGCATGTATGTACAACAATGTGATAGAGGCATGTGCCCGACATATCATAGATGATATGACTACGAGACAAAAATTTGTACTTATATGGTATGAGATACATACAAATGTCAGTCAGAGTTCAAAACAAGTATGCATACGAGTGACATATAATAGATATACAGATGTAATAAATGATATACCAATATGGTTCAGGCATGATGCGAGGGATTTAATCATGAGATGGTACATGAAGCTATGATGCAGGTTCTGTAATGCATGACGCCATTTTGATACTCAATGGTACAGTGTGAAATTAGGAAGGTGCAGATATATGCTTGTACCTTATTTTTGAGGGGTATAACTCTAGTAGTAGGGTTTGATGTTTTCCATGTTGAATAATTGAATTACTTATTTAATTATTGTGATTGAATGCTCGTTTAATATGGTCACTATGAGTTGTAAAATGTAGTGTGACTGATTCAATGATGGTAGTGATTAACTAGGTGTAGTTGATCTAGATATAACATCGAGGAACGCATAAAGGAGTAGAAATTAAAAAGGGTTAGTATTACTGTTGAGTTAATGAATAGGTTTGGAATGGCAGGAACAGACTTAGTTAATAATAATTGAGGTATAAATGAATAAAGGCGTGTTCATAATGTTCCCAATGGTGGTTTGAAAAAAAAAGTGTAGGTCAGAGAACCGGGCTACTGCCTAAATAGGCAACACTACAGCAAACTAGTTCCACTACCGTGATACCATTGTAGCGAATACATGTTCGCAACAGCGGGATAAGAAAACAGAATAGTGGCGTGTAAATGATGACTAAGGTCTTAAGGGAAATGGATGTGGTTATTTTAATTTTATGAATAAATAAAATTGATTGATGCACTTAGTAGGATCTACTTATAATGTCGAAATTGTTGCTAAAAAGTGGATAATTGATTACATACTAATTATATACTATTGTGTGACTAATCTTAGTACGCCAATGATTCTTACATGTACGCGTGGTGTATTTATACTACCTTACTAATCTATTTGGGTGTAAGTTGCGGCAGGTTTGAAGTTTTATGAATAGTGTGGAATACTCAATATCTGCTTTTGCATTTGCTTTGCAGAAGAAGCTGTGTCATTTTATTTTTTCGATATTCTATTTAGAGCTTTGTACCTATCTATACTAAATCGTGGGGGAGTTAAGATTTTGGGAAGCATTTTTATGGTTATTTCTTTGAAAAGATTGATTTGTGCATGTAAATGAGAACTGTAAATAACTTATTTTGTTGTTTTAAAAAGGGATTCTTCTATCGAGTTGGAGTCAATGTAGGTGCCCGCACGACTCGGCCATTTGGGTCGGGTTATTTACCAAAAGAAGTCAGCAAAGAGAATCTCTTATTGAAACCAGTAAGGCAACAAGTGATATCTTCAAGTTCAGGTGGTGATTTACACAAATACCACCATAAATTTAATTTTGATCTTTTACTTATTTAATTCCAAGAATTTCATTCAAAATAAAAAAAATTAAATTTCAAATAGCAGAGTCGTGCTGATAACGTGTTATGAAATAAAGTAAGGGGAAAAATATTATAGAGAAAGAAAGAAAAGAGAATAATTCTTATTTATCTTTAAAGATGAGATACAATGAAAAGAACCCACTATTTATAGAGGAAGATTAACCCTAAATTAGACATTCACTATAATACAAACATACATTAAGAACTTATCTGATTGCAAAGCTCATCAAATCTCAAGTTCATCTAGTTGCAAGCTTTTTCAATGAATATCCATAATATAATATATTTATAACATATTTTGGTTAGTTATTCTTTATAGATAATTCTTTTTTTCCCCTTTTATCTTATATCATTTTCATAATTTGATTTAATATTTAAATTTTATTTAGAATATAAGTATAAAAACATCACCTAATATTTTAAAATATCTTTTTCTTGTCAATATATGGGTTAAAGGATATAATCCGATTGTGAATAATAACATTGAAATTAATTTTACTAATTTAACATTTTTTGCATATAAAATCTATATATTAGAAACTTCAACTTTTAGATATCAATTTAATAAAAAATAAATAAATCGAAGTTAAGTTTTTGTTTTCAATTTCAAATTTTTATGTGAATGAATTCATTACTAGTCTTTGAGCGGTTATTTAAAATAATCTTTCTGCAATTAATATCATCTATATTATAATAATATAGTAGTTATCTATAATCTTCTCTACTATTATTACAATAATTATTTACTTTATCATTATAAGAAATAATGACAAATAGTGACATATCATTATTACATTAGTTATCAGCATTTTACTTTTCTTAAAAATGAAAATTTGAAATTTTCCCTTCTCTTTTCACTCTCTTTTTTTTCCTACTGCTCATTGATGTCATATATTTGTTATAAAAATAGATTATAGGCAATGTAAAACTATAGAATTGTGTGGTTCCACACAAATTATTCTAAAATTAGTAATTTCGAAATTATAATTTCAAAATTATTATTCCACATACAGTGTAGGATGAAAATTATCAAAATTTTGATATAAAATTTATACTGATATTAATTAATATCAAGAACCAAGCTTGAAATAAGATTTAGGGATTAAAATTCTAATCTCAATAGCCAAATGACCGCTCAGCAATGCTGAAATGGTATAAGTGAATTTATTTATTTTTAATATAAACATAGTAAGACATATAAGATAAATTATTAACTGTGTCATTATTGATTATTTGCTACGTCAAAAAAAAATAACAAATTTTACAAATGCTTCTACGTTATTACACTATTAAGTTTTAATAAGAAAAAAGTTTTCAAACATTCAAAATCTCTGTCTAACTTTATCCTCCAATAATCAAATTATGCTAATGGGGGATTGCCTCTTAAAAATGGTGTTTGGTTCATTAATTACCACTATAAAGATGATTAGGTGTGGTTTAGAGTTATTACAGATGAGATGACATTATATAAGTAATTAATTAATTCTTGAGTTTTTCCTGAAACTTAACGTTAGTCTTGTTGACTAAAGGTTCTTAGACACATGTTTGTTGGGGATGCAAGTGTGCAGTTAGCACTTGTCTAATATTGTTCGATAGTGAAGATGATGCATGCCATGTGTTCAATTTAGGATTAATACTAACTCAATTAATTCAAAGTGTTTATGAATGTACGAAAAACTTATGAAATTGTAACAATCCTCCTAGTTGTTTTTGTAAATTTTGCATGTTTTGCCCTTTTTAACCCTCTCTGTAGTTTTTATATGTAATTTATGACTTGTGTGGATGGGTGACACGATTCTTGAAGTGATCAGATGAGTTCCAGAGAAGATAGTTCATCTTGAAAGCACTACGAGTACTACATGTGTAGTGAATGCTCACATATTGATACTTTGAAAAATATTTGACCATGCTCAAGGTTTAATATTATTTTATGGGGACGGGGGAGGGGTAAATTAAGAATTACTTGGTCTTTAGTAAATAATAGATAAATAAATTTAATGATTAAAAAAAGTTAAGCCTAAAAAGGAAAGGAATGAATATATGGGCCCGTGCTGGAATGGGCTCCAATGTCTTGTGTGTGTGTATATATATATATACACATGCATATATATATATATATATATATATATATATATATATATATATATATATATATATATATATATATATATATATATATATATATATATATATATATATATATATATTATACGACAATGGAGCGCATGCCAGCACGGGCCCAACGTAAGTGATACTGTAACAACCCCTCTATCATTACAGGGAAATAAGTTCAAAACACCCTTTTTTCTCCTAGGTTGCAGGTGGGAAAGTGTTGGGTGGGTGTTAGTTAAATTGGAGTTTGAGGAATGGTTCGTGTGCAGGGGAATGAGAGTTACATGTTATCGGGAGATTGCTGAAGCGAGACTGTTACTATGGTCGGAGGCCCACTATAACGAATGGGAGAGTAACCATTGGATCCTCCATGGCGGTGTCCTGACCTCCATAGAAGATTTGCTGCAGTAGAAGATGGGATGCAATAAGTGGATTTTAAATGAAATTTCGGGGATTCTACCCTATTATTTTTATGGCACAAAAATTGAAGAGCATAGGGGCGATTCTTCAAGGGCAGGAGGGTTTCATCTTCTTAAGGTGATAATTATTGCTTATTTCTTCCATCTTTTTGATTCGCTAACACCCTAAGATCAAAGGGGGTGAATCCTTGCTAGTAAAATTCTAGCTAAGAACCCTAGAATTGAAAACTAGGGCATATGGGATGGGTATTGGTAGGTGTTGATTCCTAGGCCTAGGGTAATTAGCACTTCCTAGGGAGAATGTGAATGCATTATTTCATCTTTAAGATAATATGAGACTTAGAGTCATAAAGCTTGGACCTTTAGTATTAAAGATTGCTTGAAAAGGGTTGAGGGAGTATAAAATCCATAAATTAGGTTGGAATGGTCATTTGGAGGTTAGGGCATGATAATCTAACTCATGGGTAATGAATTGAACTGTGGTAATAGGTAGAATTGGGAGAGTTTTAAATTCCCAAGACCCTTATTCAAAGAGTAAATAACAGATTACTATATAATTATTATTGTAGATTTCAAACGTTCTGAGGCTTTGAAAAAAGGCAAGGCTCTTACGGAGTAGCTGACTAATCGTACCCTGCAGTCGAGGTAGGTTATGGTTTATAAAGAGTTAGACATTACATAATGATGTGTATATATATGGAGTGACAACATGTTTAGTTGGTCTTCAAACATAATTTGTTGTTGATATCATGATATGTTTCACTTAAATGGAAAAATAAACATGAGATGATGATTGTTGATTAAGTTGTTGTGAAATTTGAATGTTTTGAGTCTTATATGTGCTTCTTGAAATTGTCATATCAGTTGTTGAACATTGGTAGATATAGCTACCCAGCTGAGTGATGAGTTGGTAATTTACCAACTCATTAGGCACTAAAACTTAAGTTTTTGTTTCGTTCTTGAGTTGATTATTTGGATTTTATGTCCTTTTTTCTTTTGTTGTGTGCGGATTACTAAATGTAAAGAAAAGAGCAAAAAGAAGGGAGTGAGAATAAATCGGCGATTCACAGATGAAAATCGGTGAGACGCCGGCCAAAGGCCGAACATCACTACCTTTGAGGATTAATGCCACTGGCGGTTCGCGACTTGCCAACGACGAGTCGCTGGTTCAATCGCCGAAAGATTCCCAAAGTTCTGAAAAATTACTTGAAGACCCAGCGTTTAAGGATCGGCATCAACGAAACACCAGGTGAACCATTGATGTTCAGTGGAATTTAGTAAGGATGCAGAAAAGATACCCAGCGGTTCATGGATTGCAACTGGTGAACTGTCGGTGCCTCCGCCGATTCCAGAATGGTGCTCATGGGGGTATAATCGTCCAACACTGGAGAAGATATAAAAAGTTTCCTACTTTTCAGGATATAAATAGAAGATAAAGTACTTTGTACAGAGAAATGCAGAAGGAGAGATAGAAATGGAGATATTGAGAGAGAACAAAGCTTACATTACATCATTGTTTCCCCTTTTAGCTGAAGAACATTTTCTTAGCTTAGATAGAGAGATTATAATTGAAAATTGTAGAAAGTACACTGCTCTATTTCTTCTTTGTACTAGTAAGTTTTAGCTATTGTTGGAGATTATTTTCTGAAATTGATTTTTCTACTCTAGCAATTATATTCAATGATGCTATTGATGAATATGTTTTTGAATTTCTTAACTATAAGCAGCTAAAATTAGTAACTAGCGGTGTGTGATGATGAATACTTAATTGGATTGGGTATTGCTAGAGTCATCTTCATATTATTCATGCAAGTGCAAATCTATTAGATTCTCTTCAAACTATAAAAGAAGATCCATTTATTATGATATGAGTCTATTTATTCTTGCTTGATTATTGATTGTAAAAGAATAATTAAGTATTGGAAGAGAATTTAGTAGTGGGTATGGAGAAGAGATTGTGAAATCGTACTAGCAATAGCTGAAATTGCATTCTCATTCCTTATTAGTAGCTAATAGCTAGAAATTAGTGAAGTTGCTAATCTAAATTAAATTGGATTGAGCTAAATTGTGACTAGAGGTTTGACAAAACTCTAGTGAGAGGTAATTAAAAGGTTGAAAAGCTGTAATTACCAACTTTCCGAGATTATTTACACTTGTTGAACTCATAAGATGACCTGGCATGTCCCGATCTAGTTAGTATTTCATCTACATCGCACCTCTAGTCTTTCACATCCTTGTTGACAACTTAGCTGATCTTGCTGTTTTATTTCACTAAATCAACCAATACAGTTCACTGCAAATTTCAACTCTCCCAATTTTATTTATTTTTATATTAAATCTACGTGGTGCAAGCTAAAATCAATTTATCAATCGACACTTGCAACTATCATTCCCTAGTCCTCATGGCATTTGACCCCGGTACTCATCAGGTTACTTATTTTGATACTTCAGTCGTGTATATTCTTTGTATTAAGGATATATTTTGGACATTATTAAAAATGGTGTCGTTGCCGGGGACTAGCGCTTGATAATCTTGTGTTGATTGTTAAGTTGAAATAGTTTTGCATTATAGCTACTTAACGTGAGTTTGCTGTATTGTTAGGATCTCATAACCACATAAGTCATCACTCCCAAGCAGGGGATATCTCAGTGGAGGGTAACATGAAACTCGAGGAAGATAATCTGGTGATGCCGAAAGTTGCAAGAGTCATTCTCCTACCACCGATGGTAGGGATGCAGTCTTTTATGTCACAAGCACCATGCTTCACATGTTGCAAATGAACGGGCTCTTTGGCGGAAAACCTAGTGAGGATGCATATCATCATTTAAGAAACTTCTTAGAAATATGCCAGCCCTTCAATATAACAAATATCAGTCAAGAGTCAATCAGGTTGAGACTCTTTCCTTTTTCATTGACGAGGGAGGATACGATGTGGCTAGAGGAATTCCCTCCGCGATGTATTACTTCATGGCAAGAGCTAACCGGGGCCTTCTTGGACCGCTTTTTCCCTCCATCAAATATGCTTCAGCTAAGGGATGATATTACAAATTTCAGGCAAGAACTGGGAGAACCTCTACATGAGGTGTGGTTAAGGTTTAAAAAGAAGGTTGCTCTTTGACCAAATCATGGGTTGACGGGTGAAGTGCTTCTCCAAAGCTTCTATAGGGCCCTTGATTCAATCAACAAGTCCGTGGCTAACAACCTAACTGGTGGTTCTATTATGGATCAAACATATGCGTTGGTCAAAGCCCTCCTAGACAGAATGACGAGGACCAATAGGGCTTGGCACATGAGAGAAACAAGTGTGTCACTCAGGAGATCAGTTCAAGTGCCTTGGCGGCTGAGTTACAGAAACGGGATGAAAATCTTGCCAAGATGGTGACAGAATTAGAATTAATGACAAAGCACGTGATGGGAGCAAGGCCAAAGGCGGTAAACGTCGTGGGAATGCAAGGTCCCTTAAAATATGAAGGAGAGTCGTCACCACCAAGATATGAAGAGGAATGCCAATATATGGGCAACCAAATGGGAGGTCCTCTACCTAGCTTCCAAGGAGCAAACCAAGGCCCATGCCTCCCAAGGGATGACAACCAAGGTTGGAGAAATCATGAGCCACAAGGATGGACTGAAAGGAATGAAAGATGGGGTAATAGAGAGCCAAACCAAGAGAGTGATCGCTATCACTAGAGTTTGAACCTATATGTTGCCCCTCCTAAGATTGGGAATCCCCAAAATCAGCCAGGCGTGAGTGATGCGGGCAATTCCAAAATTGAAGAAATGCTATCGAGAGTTCTGAAGAAGGTTGAGTTGACCAAGAATGGGGTGAAAGAATTAAGAGGGGATGTGTCTAACCTCTCCCAAACAGTGAGTTCACATTCCACCTCCATCAAGCATTTGGAGGCCCAAATGAATCACTTGTCAGATCAAATGAACCCCGGATGAAGGGAACACTGCCTAGTGACACAATTCCTAATCCCAAGAAAGATGGTCAATTTTTGGATATTGTCACTAGGAGTGGAAAAATGATTGGAGAAGCTCTGGTGAAACCTAGTCAGGTTGATAGTCCGAAATCAGTTGAAGAAGGTGAAGTCGACAAAACGCCAATAACTCCAAAGAGATGAAAAAAAGATTGATGAGGAAAAAGAGGGAAAGGATGATGAAATCCTCTCCCATGCTGATAATGATGAGGCCATGAAGGCCCCGATTGATGAAAGGTTGAATCAATAATCTCACCTCCTTATCCACAATGGCTGGCCAAGAAAAAGAAGGATGACCAGTTTAGAAAGTTTGTTGACATGTTTAGCAAGTTGTCCATAAACATACTCCTAGTGGATGCTTTACTCCAAATGCCCGGTTATGCAAAGTTTATGAAAGATTTGATGAAGAAGAAAAAGGTGTTTGATGCAGGCAATGAAGAGAAAACGCACCATTGTAGTGTAGTAATAATGAGTAATCTTGTCCCCAAACAGGAGGACCCCGAAGCTTTCACAATCCCATGTACAATTGGGATGTGTGTTTAAAAAAGCTCTATATGATCTTGGCGCCAGCATAAATTTGTTGCCCCTACTCATTTTCAATAAATTGGGACTCAGGAGAACGAAACCAACGTTAATGAGACTGCTAATGGCAGACAGGTCAATAAAAAGACCAGTAGGGGTGTTAGAAGATGTGTTGGTGAGAGTAGACAAGTTTATTCTACCGGCTGATTTCGTTATTTTGGACTGTGAGATGGATCTAGAGGTTTCCATTATTTTGGGAAGATCATTGTTCACTACGGGGAGAGCGTGGTGGACGTGTAGCTTGGAGAGGTTCCGATTTGGAAGTAAGGAGGTCACTTTCAAGGTGTGTCCATCAGTTGAAACGCCTCCCAAATGCAAGGTGGTTGGAGTAGTGCAAAATGAAGATGAGAGCAAGGGATTGGAGCTGAAGGAGACGGAGTCGGATGATGACCCATCAGAAAAGAGCTATTGAAAAACGTCTATGTCGTGCCACGATGTTAACTAAGGCACTTCTTGAGAAGCAACCCAAGTGTTTAGTGAATTATTTGATGTCTTTGTTGTTTTTATTTGTGTAGGAGCTGTGAAATGAGGATCAAGTGGAGAAACAAACCATGAAGGAAGGAACGGCTCGCCGGTCCAAAAACGCAAGCCGCCGATGAAGGCAAGCACAATGTAGAAGGCTGAGGTTTGGATCGAAGAACTGGCAGACCTATTGGTGAATCACCGAAGTGGAATTGTTGATCGTCGATGGATGGCGATGGAGAATAGAAAACCTGAAGCTCGAGCACATAAGCAGCGGGTAACCTGCTGCTAACCGCTGGTGGATCACCGACCAAGAAATAGATAACTGGGCAAAATACATGGCAAAAGAAGTTAAATCAGCAAACCTCCGGTGTGATTTGGCGAACTGCCGATGATACGCCGGTTAAGGTACGAGCCTTTTTTGTAAAATGGAATTTGAAAAGCTGGCCCACAAAATTCCAATTACCTGACGAGCCTCCCTACTCTGCAAATATTCCCATAGTTCCCTTTTTTCCACCAATTTTCCATTCCATTTTTGTCTCTCAATTACCCAACATTCCCATTTTCCCATAGTTAACTATTTTCAACCTTTTCACTTTCCCACCTTTCCACCTTCCCACTTCCCACCAACATACCCACATTAAACTCTCCACCTTTCCCTCAACCTATCAAACTTTCATTTTTCACCTATAAAACCCCCTCCATATTTCACTAACACACTCACTTCACTCACACTTTCTTCATCTACTACATATATCTCAAGGTGCCATTGAAAGATTTAGTTAATCTTTTTGAAGTTCAAGTGTGCAAGCAATCCTCCAATTTGGTAAAAAACTTTCTTGCCCTTGTCTTAGTTTTCTCATTGGTGCTTGATTCTTTAGGAATAATACTTTGTTTCCCTTCCTTGTTGAACTATTGAATGTGCTATGCTTGTTAATGGAATGGGGATGTGCTTTTGTGTGTGAAATTTTAAAAAGGGTGAAGTTTGAGTAACCTAATTGCATAAAGCACAATGTTTTGCCCGATGATAGACCGGGTGATGCCATTCTTAAGGGATAAACGTCATGAATATGTGTTTGAATGGAGTAATGCTGATTTTATTATGTTTGGTGTGAGTGTGTGTTAATGGATGTCTATGAATAGTAAGTTAAAATTTGGGGACGATAGGGTCCGGTGTTTCGCCGGTTAGATTCAGTGAATCACCGATGGAATGTCAGTTCACTCTGAAAATTGGCTCCAAGACACTGAGTGTATCCTGTGCTACATGAGCAGTTCATGAACTTGGACCGGCGATTCGCTGCTTAACCGCCGGAACCCCCCTCACTTGCCCAGTTTTCTGTAAGGCATCGGCGGGCAATCAGTAGTCTACGAAATCCCTTTTGTGAACCGCCAGTCCTCCGTTGGTGCTATTGGGTCTTTAAATGATTGTTTGGCTTTCCCTTGTTTCTCAGTTCTCCTTAGACTAGTTTTTTAATTTTTATTTTATCTTCAAACGGCTGTCACTAACATCATTATTGCAGAAATACAAATCATGTCTTCATTATGGAACACGGGAAAAGGAAAAGCCCTTGCTCATCTGCTAGCAAGGGCAAGGGCAAGGCAAAGTCTGCCCCACCGTGGGCCAACACCAAGGAGGCAATAATCTTTTGCGTCCCCAACATGAAAGAGCACTACGTTATTTGTCAAGGCCAATCAATCACCGTGGAGAAGCGGTTTGACTTGGCAAGGTTGAAAGGTGATTTTTCCAACATCACCGCGCAGTTCACTAACAGGCAGTGGCATGTATTTGCTAACCCTCTCCCGTCCTACTACCCCAGCTTGATAACAAAATTCTATGCCTCATATCAGACCCGAAAAGAGAGTATGCAACATAGGGGTAAAGTGGATGATTTCCCATGCTTGCCATCAGTGATGATCTAGGGAGTGGAAGTTGATATAACCCCGGATGCCATAAATTACCTGTTCTGGGAGGACGAAGTTGACTTTTCTACAGAGTACATGGAACGGGTGGCTGATATGAAGGATCAGTTCACTTGGTTAGGCCGCATCATAGCTGCTGGCAATCCTCTTTAGGCCTCAATGAGTGGCGAAATCTCTCGCCACGACTTAAAGTTCGAGGCCAATCTGTGGCTAGATTTTGTGTGTGCTCGAATCATCCCCTCTAAAAATGAGTAGAGGGTCAGCCTTGAAATCGTCATCCTTATTGTTTGCATAATAACAGGAGTCCCCATTAGCTTCGGGGAAATTGTCGCTCAGCAAATGAAGAAAAAGGCTTAGCAGTCCAGTACCTCAATGCCCTATGCCATCTTGATTTCCCAGCTTTGCACAGCAATTGGGGTGCCTTTATTCCCTGATGATAAGTACTTTTGTTGCTTTGGGTGTGATATACATTGAGCGGAAGAGAGATGTCGAGCACCGACAGTGAAAAGAAAGAGACTGCAGGCTTTTGGAGTGCAAGAAGATTCCCTCTCCCATGGGTTACCCCAATCACCAATTTTCCCATAGTCAAATGTTCCCCAGTCGGAAATGTCAGGCCAAGCATTAGGTGACATGCCTCAACGGAGAGCTTCTCCCCCTCCACAATCATCTCAACCAAGTGGTCTCCATAGACTTGTGGAGATGACAAATTCTCACCAAAGCCAACCTCAACGTGTGGCTAAGAGCCTTTTAGCACTCATTTCCAAAACAATCAAGAAGGAGCTCAAGTCATTGTGCGAGAATGTCGCCACTCTATGCAAGAGGGTAGATGCAGCGGAAGGGGCAGTAACTTTCCTCCAAATAGAGGTACACGAGTGGAAGAGTCGGACTTTAGTAAAGGTGTCGGGAATGACCGCATTAGATACTGCAATGGATGCTCCTTCCTCAGTTCGGAGGCTAATTGATGATCTTTTTGAAGGGCTGGGAGATGATTTCGCTGGGCTAGGTAAGGCCAGTGGCCGTGGTAGTAAGGAAAATACTGATGATGAAGAGGAGTAACCCACTCAGGGAGTTCCTTGTCCCTTTTCCTTTTGCATAATTACATTGGAGACAATGTATGCTCTTAAGTGGGGGAGGGATGAATGCAATTGATAAGGGGGCCAGGGATGGTTGTTCTTTATTTCTTTGGATATTCTTATGTTCTTTTTTTTTGAGTTTGAGTAAGTACAACCTTTACAGGGCTGTTGTTTTATTTTAATGATTGACCATTGCCTTTGTCGGGCGTGTCCTATTTTGGAATGAATGAAATGAATGACTTGGTTAAGTTTTTTTCTGATTGATGATTGGTGACCAAATGGGGTCTTTGTTTTGAATTGTAAAATCATGAAAATCTTGAATGAAATGACCCCAAGGTTCTGTTCTTTTTTTCTCCATTCTAAATAGTAGTATAGAAATTAAAACTCCAAGGGTTTTCTTTTGATCATGGTTCTTTTTCAAGGAGCATTCTTTTATTTTTATTATTTTTGTTGTCGAACCGGGTTGGTATTTTTCAATGATGGATTGAGTGGCGACATTCTTAAGGGAAAATTCCATGTTGCTTTGAGTCTTTTGTGAAGTTGTTTTGAGAAGCACCACCGAAAAAATTATTGAAATGGAGTTGTAAAAACAAGGGTATGAAAATGAAGATAATGAGCAAGTGTTGACACAGTAGCATAGCATTCTTTGTCATACATTGTAAATTCCCTGCTTGACTTATGATGTTTTCCTTCTTTGATGTCCTAATTTTGGTGTCTTGTGTTGAAAATGACTCTTGTAGATCCTTTAAGGGTGATGCCTTGTGTAGTGAGGACATTTTTGATGAATCTCTTGCATTACATCTTGTCTAGAACTTGTCCCAAATGTGATTCAAGGTGAAATCCTAGATGTAGTTGCGCCAAGAACATGACTTTAGGCTTTCCTTTGTCTAGTCACTTCACCCATATGCCCTCCATGAGCATTGATCTGTGTTAGTCAATGTTGAGCCTTAGACCCTTTCTTTGGCAACCACATTACAAGCCTTAAGACCGTTCTTAATACCTCTTTTTGGCCCCCATTTCCCCTAAATGCTAGTGACAAGATAATTGATGAAATGAGGCTTAAAGCCTAAGAGAGAGGGAGTGATAAAAGAATTTGTGAAAGATGAGGAAAAAGCCTAAGTTTGGGGGTATGCAAAACAAAAGGGGAAAGATAAAAATTATAGTGTGAGAGAAATATCGCCTTGTGTCAAAATGCACCAAAGGATAAATCAAAAAGAAAAAGATAATTTGTATGAACCGGTGTTTTCTCTTGAGGTGATAAGGCTAGTTGTGAATGCCAAAGGGGTTAAAGGGGGCTCGTTAAAGAAATGAAAGTCATCTACAAGGAAAGAACGGAAGGAAGGTGAAGTGAGTGGAATTGATGTAAGGTATGTCAAAAAAAGCATTAGGGAGGATCTAGTCACTATAGCCAAATTTTCATCTTACCCTTACCCCGAGCCTACATCATAACCCACAAGTCCTAAATGATTCTAGGTTCAGCTACTCTACATTAGCAGCGGATTACATGAAGAGCAAGCCTATGGGTCAAGTGTATTCATGAAGATTTCTTTTAGGAGAGTGAGTGTGAGTGTCTCTTCCGAACAATCCCTTGTGTGCATTCAAATGATCACATGACCAAAGAATAGGGATCCTTATTTTGGTGAGTGGCAACATTCCTTTTCGGAGACGCGAGAGCATTCAGAGTTAATGTGGTAATATGGCACAAGGAGTGTAAACTCTAAGGCAAGCTTTGAATTTGCATTAATTATAACTTGAGATGCTATGTGTGTTTCTTGGTTGAGCAATGCCCTTGTTTTGCTAAATGATTCCTTTCATAAGATGTTCTTGGTAGAAAGTGGTTGCCTGTTTGAAACATCTTCATTGTTTTGGTCTTTTGGTTATTTTCTTCTCTTTTTCGGTGAGCGTGGTGAGTATTTTTGAGTTGTCATAGTCCAGGTGATCGGAGAGGTATAATTGTGAATTGAAGGTGGCATATTTCTCAATAAATGAGTATTACATTACTTGAGGACAAGCAATGATTTAAGTTTGGGGGTTTGATGAGTTGGTAATTTACCAACTCATTAGGTTCTAAAACTTGAGTTTTTGTTTTGTTCTTGAGTTGATTATTTGAATTTTATGACCTTTTTTCTTTTATTGTGTGCAGATGACTAAATGTGAAGAAAAGAGCAAAAATGGAGCAAAAAAAGGGAGTGAGAATAAATCGGCGATTCGCAAATGAAAACCGGTGAGACGCTGGCCAAAGGCCGAACATCACTACATCTAAGGATTAATGCCATCGGCAGTTCGTGACTTTCCAATGGCGAGTCCCGAAAGATGCCCAAAGTTCTAAAAAACTGCTTAAAGACCCGGTGATTCACGGATTGGCATCGGCGAAACGCCGAATGAACCGCTGATGTCCACTAAAATTTAGTAAGGATGCAGAAAAGATACCCAGCGGTTCATGGATTGGAATCGGCGAACCTCCGGTGCCTCCGCTGATTCCATAATGGTGCTCATGGGGGTATAATCATCCAACTCTGGAAAAAAGATAAAAAATACCCTACTTTTCAGGATATAAATGGAAGATAAATTACTTTGTACAAAGATATGCATAAGGAGAGATAGAGATAGAGATAGAGATATTGAGAGAGAACAAAGCTTACATCCTATCATTGTTTTCCCTTTTAGCTGAAGAACATTGTCTTAGCTGAGATAGGGAGATTCTGATTGAAAATTGTAGAAAGTACTCTGCTTTATTTATTCTTTATTCTAGTAAGTTTCAGCTATCGTTGGAGATTATTTTGTGAAATTGATTTTTCTGCTCTTGCAATTAATTTCAGTGATGCTATTGATGAATGTGTTTTTGAATTTCTTAACTATGAGTAGCTAAAATCAGTAACTAGAGGTGTGTGATGATGAATACTTAATTGGATTGGGTATTGTTAGAGTCATCTTCATATTGTTCATGCAAGTGTAAATCTATTAGATTCTCTTCAATCTATAAAAGAAGATCCATTGATTATGATATGGGTCTATTTATTCTTTCTTGATTGTTGCTTGTAAAAGAATAATAAAGAGAATTTAGTAGTGGATATGGAGAAGGGAGTGTGAAATTGGACTAGAAATAGCTAAAATTGCATTCTCATTCCTTATTAGCAGCTAATAGCTAGAAATTAATGCAGTTGCTAATCCAAATTACATCGGGTTGAGCTAAATTATGACTAGAGGTTTGACAAAACTCTAGTGAGAGGTAATTAAAAGGCTGAAAAGTTGTAATTACCCACTTTCCAAGATTATTTTCACTTTTTGAACTCATAAGATGACTTGGCATGTCCCGATCTAGTTAGTATTTCATCTACACCACACCTCTAGTCTTTCACATCCTTGTTGACAACTTAGCTGATCTTACTGTTTTAATTTCACTAAATCAACCAATACAATTCTATGCAAATTTCAACTCTCTCAATTTTATTTGTTTCTATATTAAATCTACGTGGTGCAAGCTAACATCAATTTCTCAATTGACACTTGCAACTATCATTCCCTAGTCCTTATGGGATTCGATCCCGACACTTGTCAGGTTACTTGTTTTGATACTTCGGCCGTGTATATTCTTTGCATTGAGGATATATTTTGGATGTTATCACTGAGGAGAGTAACTTGATGTCCCTGGAAAAATAGGCTAAATGGTCAGTTGATAAAATCCACCTGATACGATATGAGAATAACATGCCTTGTCCTGATATGAGTGGCTCAGGCCCGAGGAGAGCATCCGAGCGAGCAATTATGATTGAGACTCGGTGATGGTAATCAATGCACATCCCCATACTGCCATCGTTATTTTTCACAAAAAAAACTGGGGCACCCCACAGAAAGACACTTGGCCTGATAAACCCCTTTCTAAGTAATTTCTACAACTTCTCCTTGAGTTTTCTCAACTCAGTTGGTGCCATTCTGTATGGAGATATAGAAATAGGTTGGGTCCCTGACTTTAAATCTATGAAAAAATCAACATCACGGTCTAGCAGCATGCTAGGAAGATCCGCAGGAAATACCTCAAAAAATTCATAAACTATCGGGACTGACTCTATGAAAGGATGCTTGGAACTGGCATCCCGAATATGAGCTAAATATGCTGAACACCCCCCCCCCAATCAATTTCCAAGAACGAATATAAGAGATGAGCTTCTTAGAAGTAGGGCTATAATTCCCCTTCTACTCCAACCTGGACGACCCTAGGCCCAATATGGTGACTGTCTTAGCATGGCAATCCAGAACGACATGGTAAGGAGACAACCAGCTCATTCCCAGAATCACATCAAAATCCACCATGTGTAAGATCACCAAATCTACCAGAGTATCACAACCTATGAAATCAACAATACAAGCATGACATACTCTATACACCACCAAAGAATCCCTAACAGGAGTAGACACATGGATAGGAGTATCAAGTACATCACAAGTAAGATCTGATCCAAAAGCAAAATAAATAGACATATAAAAATGTATAACGAGGATCAAATAAAGTCGTAGCAATTTTGTCACATACAAAAATTGTACATGTGATAACGGCGTTGGAAACCTCTACCTCGGGCCTACCCAAAATTGCATAGAAATAGGGCTGATTACTTGCTTGAGACCTGATAATACTCAAACCACACCTCCTACTGAAGTATGAAGCGGACGTTGTCAATAAAGAATCCAAGTAGAGGTTGGGGTCGAACCCACAGGGAATATGGAAGATCTAGACTAATACTGGTAAGTGAACTTGTTGGTTAGTTACTCCAGTTGGGGGGTTTAAGAAAAAATAATAATTAAAAACAATGATTGAAATTGTGATGTAAAATTAAGAGTTAAGACTAACTAGGGTTTGTGTTCCCCATGGGTTCATAACTTCTTTGGGTATACACACGTATCAATACAGATTCTTTACTTGTAGAACTTTTAACTAGGCTTCATCCAAATGACTAGTTCATCCATATTGGATGACTATACTCAATCACCAGGTCAGGTCTAATGAGCGATTTCAAATTAACCATTATCAATTTTTTCCAAATATATCTATCCTGCGACCACAACTCAAGTAAATACAATGATCATCAAGATCAAGGCTTTGTTATAATTCTCTTTTCCTAATCTCTACCTCTCTAGGCTCAAGCAAACAAGAATTGAGACAAGTACTAATGTTGTACACCGTTAAGAAATATTTCAGCATGAACAAAATACAATACAAGCATTTTGCATTGGTTTTGAATCACTTTTGTGCAACCCTAGCTCATTAATCCACCATGGTTCCCAAAACCCTAGCTATGGAGGTTTTAGCTTCTCATAGTTGCAAGGTTGTGATACGCATTCATAATTAAACAAATAAATCAATACTTACAAAGGTAGATGAGAGAAAAACTTCTTTGATTATATCCAAAATAATTCAAGAACAATTCACAAAGATCAAGAAGAAATCAAGATCACAAGCCAATCAACTGAATTGTATGTTGCCTCGATGTTATCTAAAGTTCTCTACGTCCTCTCACATCCTCTATTGAAAAAAATACATAAAAAGTATTTATACAGACATAAGAACCCTTTTCCTAAGCTAACAGGGTAAATTTCTATAACTGGTGCCGCATGAGCTTACGACAAATCCTACGACACGTAGCAGGATTGTACGGGTCGTACCTGCTATCTGTATGTCCTTGGCTTTCTTAAATTTGGCTAAGTGTTGGTCCTTGTTATGACTCGTACATGCTTCCTACGAGTCGTACTGATCTTCTGTGGCTTGACTCTGAGAATCCTCAATTTTGCTGAAGTTTGTCACGATTGTGATGGTAAAACTTATACCTTGATGCCACGACTCGTACTGTCTATCCGTGTCAAGAGTCATCCTCTTGTGCAATTCTTCTAAATATTTCCATGAATCAATGCTACGGCTCCTATAAGCGTTGTACAACTCGTACTGAGAGTCATAGGATGCACTCTTCATAACTCAGCCATCTAAAACTTTTCACAGTCTTTAGTATGGCTCGTAGCATCAACCTACGACTCGTATTGAGACTTGTGACTTTAGCCCATTTTCTGCACTTTCAAGCTATCTTTTGCACATTCTTGATCCAACACCTGTTTGTCCAGTAACCAAAGAAAAAGTGCCTTATATCCATATAAACACACTTAAGTCCATGCTATTTTCTTAGTTTTGAACGTCGAAAGTGATGTAAACTCACAACATATCAACACCCTTAACTTAAGACTTTTTCATGTCCTCAGGAAAAGAAAAAAAACTAAACACCACGCTCAACTAGAAAATAAACCTAGGATACTACAGCCAATACCAAACAAAACTTGCACTATACATTCAAAAACTTTTGACCCTTCTTCTATGAACAAATATCAGCTAATGTACTACAAGCAGTTGCAAAACATGCTAAGCACGGATCAAGACATTTCATCTAGCTATCAACAGGCAATCAAGTCATCACCAATGCTTTTTGCACAGACCAATGGTAAAAGTAAACATAACCCATGTACCCTCATAAAAAATGAAGTTCCCGCTCACATATATAGTGTCAGATATTGAATGGGACTAAACAAGCAAGACACTCACTCTCACAAAGAAGTTTCATGTATTGTATATCAGATACCATAGGCTTGCCCTTATTTTCTCTGCTTCAGTCTGTCAGATGGTCAGATTAGGATCACTATAGGACTTGTTGTGGCTTGTAATGTAGGGTTTAGGGTTGGACATGATAAATATGAGATATTTTTGAGTGACTATCCCTTTCTTGGCACTACATACATTGGCTTCACCGTTCACCTATTTCACCCCCTTTTCTTTGCATTCCTTTTTCTCCCTTTTCACCTATTTTGTTTGAATTTATATGTGTGTGGTGTATTTTCAACCTTTTCAAGCATTTATTTATTTTTCTTTTGAATTTTATTTTTTTTCAAGATTTTCAACTTTTTTATTTCTTTTCTTTCTATCACCTCACACCTCAGTTTTAACCTTTTCTCTTTTCTTTCCCTTTTTCTCGTTCCCACCATTTATGCACCCCTACTATAGCCACCTCAACTTAAGCGTTTTGCCTATGTTGAGGTTCACAATGTCCAAGGAAGGACTCAGGCCAAAACAGGTTCATTATAAAAATGGGTACAGGTCATCGGTTAGTCAAAGAAATATGGTCTATAAGAGGCTCGAAATTGGGATCAAGAAAATCATATGATTTTGGTAGGGTCATTTAGGCTAAATGTGAGCTTAACAAAACACGGCCTATGATCATATCCTAACCAACCATCCTTAGCCTATGAAAAGACCAACCAGGAAAGTTCTAGATCTTCAACACAATACTGAACTAAGTATCCAACCTCACTCGCTTATGGTACATGACTTATATTCACTTTACCTGTCTGGTTTATACATGGCTTAACAAGACTCCTCATGCTAATAAACTAAATGACATTTAAAGATCCACAGAAATCATGCATGTAGTCACAAATACATAGCTAATGCATCAAAAATTTTAAACAGGGTCAATTTTTTTAAAAAAATATAAAAACTAGTACACTTTCATTGGTTGAGTACTCCTAAGTTATTTCCTAATTAAGCAAAAATCACAAAATAAGAAAATAAAATCCTAAACATGCCGGTTCTACTAGATAGCATGCCTGAGAGAAAAGAAATATGGCAAGAAAAACCCTCAAACAAATCCCAAAATCCCAAAAATTACAAGCACACCCCCTCCCCTTTATGAAAATTGAGCTTCCTCCTCGAAGCATGAACTACAAGAATAGAGGGAAGGGAACATACCTGTGGCTAATCAAACTTCGCCATTCATGGGTTTCCTCCCATGAAGCGGCTGATTAAACATCGTGGCACGACGTCACTTTTGTGACTCTTCAGGCATCATCAAGGTATACTACCTCTATTCCTCTTAATTCCTCCAATCTCCCAAATACAACTTGATTCTTTGGCCATTCACTTTGAACCTTTTTCCTTGCTTATTCTCAAGTTCTACTTCACCTTATGGGGACACATGTACCACTCTGTAGGGTCCCATCCATCTAGATTTCAACTTTCCAGGGTGCAACCAGAGCCTTGAATTGAATAGTAGGACTGAATCACCTAGGCTAAACTCCTTTTTTGCAATCTTCTTATCATGGTAAATCTTCATCCTTTCTTTAGAACTAGAGGCACTCTCATATGCTCTAAGTCGGAACTCATCTAGCTCATTGAGTTGATTAAGCCTTAGCATGACTTTTTTATTCCAGTTTATATTCCGCTTTTTCAGAGCCATAGCGCTTATGCTCTAGTTTGACCGATAAATGACATGCTTTTCCATAAACCAGTTGGTATGGAGATGAACCAATAGGGGTCTTATAAGCTATTCAGTAAGCCCACAGCACATCATCGAGTTTTCTAGACCAATCTGTCCGGCTAGTATTCACTGTTTTGGCCAGGATGGTCTTGATTTCCCTTTTAGAAACTTTCACTTGTCCACTTGACTGAGGGCGGTAAGGTGTGGCCACCTTATGCTTGACACCATATTTTTCCAACAGGGTCCTGAAGAGATGGTTACATAAGTGAGATCCACCATCACTGATAATAGCTCTGGGAGTGCCAAACATAGCGAAGATGTGCTTCTGCCATTTGGTAGTGCAATAGCCTCCACCCATTTGGAGACATAATCCACTGCCACCAAGATGTATTTCATTCTATATGAGCTGACAAATGGGCTCATGAAATTAATGCCCTACACATCAAACAGTTAAACTTCCAAGATGGGGGTCATTGACAACTCATGTTTACGGGTAATACCCTCTACCTTTGGCATTGATCATAGAACTTGGCATAATCATATGCATCTTGGTGAATAGAGGGCGAATAATATTCGCATTATAAAATCTTATGTGCAGTTCTGATACCACTATGATGACCCCTGACTGGAGATGAATGACAGGCCTCTAGAATGCTCAGCATCTCTATTTCAGGCACACACCTATGCATGATCCCATCTGCACAAATGTGAGATAAGTATGGAACATCCCAGTAATATCTTCGAGCAATGAATAAGAACTTTTTCTTCTGCTGAGGAGTCAAGTCTGCCGATATCATATCGCTAACCAAGTTATTTGCAAAGTCGGAAAACCAGAAAATCAAATCCCACGATGCAGCTAGTACCTGTTTGTTTGGGAAGGAATCATCAATATCAATCTCCTCCCTTGCCCTAGCTTCAGACTCGAGCCTGGATAGATGATCCGCTATTTGATTTTCCGTTCCCTTCCAATCTTCAACCTCAAACTCAAATTCTTCGAGCAAGAGCAACCACCAAATCAATCTGGGTTTAGCATCCTTTTTGACATTAGGTACCTCAAAGAGGCATGGTTTGTATGAATAATCACCTTGGTTCCAAGCAAGTATGCACGAAATTTTTTGAATGCAAAGACCACCACCAATAGCTCCTATTCTGTGACCATGTAATTCTTCTAGGCTGTATTGAGCATTTTACTAGCATAGTAAATTGGATGAAATTTTTTTGCTCTTCTTTGACCCAAAACAGCACCAAGTGCAACAACACTAGCATCGCACATTACTTCAAATGGAAGATATCAATCTGGATCTATGACGATAGGACCAGTGGTGAGTTTCTCTTTTAAGCACTCAAAAGCCCTTAGACATGCATCATCGAACACGAAATTTACCTCCTTTTCAAGTAATTTGCACAATAGATGTGCAAGTTTTTAAAAGTCCTTGATGAATCTTCTGTAGAATCCTGCATGCCCTAGAAAGCTTCTGACACCTTTTATGGAAATAGGGGGTGGCAACCCAGCTATAACCTCAATTTTTTCCTTGTCCACCTCAATCCTCTTTCCCGAGATTTTATGACCCAACACTATTCCCTCCTTAAACATAAAATGACATTTTTCCCTATTTAGGACTAGATTAGTTTCTTCACATCTTTTCAATAATTTGCCCAAATGGTCGAGGAAAGATTCGAATGAGCCACCTACAATAGAGAAGTCGTCCATAAATACTTCAATGGTGTCCTCCACCATTTCTAAGAATATAGAAATCATGCAGCGGTGGAATATGGCTGGTGCACGCACAATCTGAATGGCATTCTTCTGAAAACGAACTTTCCATACGGACAAGTGAAGGTTGTCTTTTCCTGGTCTTCTGGAGCGACCGTAATCTGATTATATCCCGAGTAACCATCAAGAAAACAGTACCAACCTCTATCTGCCAGTCTGTCAAGCATTTGATCCAAAAATGGCATTGGAAAGTGGTCCTTTTGGGTCCAGTGGTTGATTTTCCTGTAATCCATGTATACACGCCACCCTATGACTGGTCATGTCGGTATCAGCTCATTCTATTCAGTGGGCACCACAGTGATCCCACCTTTCTTTGGTACGTACTGTACTGGGCTTACCCACTTGCTATTTGCGATGGGATATATCACTCCAACATCCATCAACTTGATGATGTAATAAGGCAGAAGTGCCTAAGATTAGACTCGGGATTTAAGGAAGTTGGCTGAAATTAGGGAAAACCCCACAGGGCGGACGACCCAATAGATCGTTGGTCCAACCAACGACCGTGGGAAGCAGTCGTGGGAAGTCATGGACTGGTAGTAGTGGAGAACCAACGGGTAAAGTAACGACCTGTTGTTTAATACAAGGAGTCATTGTTATGAGTTGTGGTGAGAACTGGAATTTAGCATTAAGGGATGTAACGGGTCATCCCGTCACCCGTCAGAGAAGTAACGGGTTGTGGTCATTAGTTGTGGAATGGGGATAGCTATATTATTAAAATAGACCTAATGGAAGGCAACCAAGGCTCGTCGAAGGATGTAACGAGTCATGGAGAGGCTCGTCGGAAGGATCAATACAGGACCTGAAGGAGGAAACAACGAACGGTGTAACGACCCATTATCTGAAAGGACGACTTATCCTGTCGAGTCATGGGGGTTGAATCTAAGATCAAGAATTTTGGAAGTGTATATGATGGATGGATACAATGAGTCGTTGTATCCTCCAATGACCTGTTAGTCCGTCCGTTTGTTTTCCAGTACAGATTTTTTAGGGTTTTTCATTAAGGATATTTTCGTAAGTCCTGCGCTTTAAGGTCCTAAACTATTTTCTGAGTTATTTTCTGAGTTTATTAGGATAGGTTAAGCCCTTCTAGCCTATTCATTCTCATGCAAGCAAAGTTAAAGTATTAAAGAGGTGATCAATCTTGTCTTCAAGGTTTTCTTCATTAATTTCCTTTGGAATTTCAAAAGGTGGTGAGATTTGATCTTCCCCGAGAATATAGGGTTATGAATGGGTGAATCCTTTCACACCCATGCCCAATCTCTTTCAATTCATGAAATTCCTATAATAAATCTATGGGGTTTTTACCTAATGCATGAAAATTTGATTTATCTATATGGGCTTGATCTAATTGAGTTACTTTTGTTGAATTACGAATTACGGAAAAGTCTTATGTTGTTTCTCATTGAAAATCATGTTTCTAGTTTTATAAATCAAATTTCCCATTTATGAAAAGTTCAATAAAGTCAGTTTATAATCAATGATCAAGTATTATGAATTATTGATGATGAAAATCATGTTTTCAAGTTACCCATGTTTTTGAATGAATTGAGTATTGTCAAGTATGATAAAGTATTGGGAAATGCCCATATGTTCAAGAATGATTTACGATTTATGAAATGGATCTCATGATTTATCGATTTATGTTGTTGGTCGACTAAAGGGCCTTTGATTCTTAGCTAATAAAGTTTTAATGGGGATCAATGAATGATAAATTTTTATTTAACTATGAATCTTAATGAATGATGATATTGATTTACATATGAGCCTAATGTGCATGTTTTTGGGAGCCGTGTCTAGCATCGAGCAGCTCGGCGTTCAAAGGACTACGCCGGTGTCTCATAACCATGTACCACCGTGGGTTCATAATGATACATTACAATGTTAATGATCCCCTCTTTCGTGATATCACTTAATGCACGTCCCTTGCCTGGCAAGCCAAGGGCGACTCTGCCCACTAGAGTGAGATAGTTGGGGTATCATGTAAGGCTCTACTATGATGGTGTTGGTTATGATGAGTCCTCTCATTGTTCCGCATGTTTTATGAATTGTTATGTTTATGTTATTGGCTCAAGTGATGATTTGATAAAGTTTGTCTTATGATTATGATAATGAATGAGTTACGAATGATTTGCAAACCTTGAGCCTTGTGTTATCTTATGATATTTATGATATGAGCATGTTGTCCTTCTCTTATAATTATTTATGATTTTTTATGTATTTTAAATGTCTATTTTACTTACCTTACATACTCAGTACATTCCATATACTGATCACATACTCTATGTTGTATCGTTTCATGATACATGCTCCGATCTTCAGATCTAGCATTGTCATTAGCTTGTCACGGAGTTTAGCATCCAGCTTATTGGTGAGTCTTCATTCTCCAAGGACCATTTGATTCAAACATTGATATTTCTTTAATCTTAAGTTTGTCGAGTTAGTTGGGGATGTTTTCCCATCAACCCATCTGTTATGTTAGAGGCTTTCAGCCTATATGTAGTACTCCGCTTTTATGTATTTGGTCCGTACCGCTTATCATGCTATGTTATGTTATGTTTAGGATTCCACTGTATCGTATGTTAAGTATTCTGTTTTAAATATATGAAGTTAGATGAATGCTCATGCCATGAGTCGACTTGGAGTCTCTTGGGGCTCCTTGTCCCAAGTTATGATCCAAGTCTATGTTCGGGACATGAAAACCTTGGTATCAGAGAAATAGGTTTGAAGTATCCTAGGGTGTTCGAAAGCCGTGTTAAGTACTGTCACGCACCGCCTTGGGAGGCATGACTGGCACCTGGTGCCCTGCTAGGATCTGAACTACTGAGCTGACTGAGCCTAAGCACCTCTGGTGCAAGGCTGGCTCTAACTCTAGAATCAAGAAAACAATGGGCTATAAAGTGGCTGCAAATGCAAGCCCTGGTTGATAAGGCCTATAGCCACCTGTGAAAAATAAACAGCTAAATAAGGCCACACACAGCTGATACATCTAACCACAGGGAAATGATACAATCTGCAAGCCTCTAGGAGTAATAAGATGGTCGAGACAGGGCCCTGGCCTACCCATACTGTACAAACAAAAGAAGTAAACCTTTGTCACACAAGCTCGGAAAGAAGAGAGCTGATGGCTCTTTGCGGCTGACTGGAACTACGAGGGATCTGCTCCTCGTCTATGTATACCTACAGGCAAGTAATGCAGTGCCCCAAAAGAGGTCATCAGTACCATAGGTATTGAGTATGTAAAGCAATAACTGTAAATGACTGAAAGTAAGAAATAAAGCTGACCATAGCTGAAGTAAAGGAAACGGACTGAAACTTACTGAAATAATGGAATTAGGGCTAACCATAACTATAATGAGAGGATTAGGAGTCGTACCTGACTACGGGACATCCTACTGTCTAACTATCAGTAACTACCAACATAAACATAAACCTTACCTGGCTCCCATAAGCTGGAAGGTGCAATCAACACATAACAACCCACACGGGCCCCCATTAGCCCTAGTGAGTACACTTCAATCTATTTACCCCTATCCAGGTCATACCCCATCACCTACTAACTATGACCATCCTGCCGATCCCCTGGGTATGCAACTTGGGCCCGCTGGGCTCCTGACTATAGTTGTGCCTGAGTCAGGAGGACTCCTGAAATCTACACCCCAGGCGCAAGCGCTCGGCGGGGGTGTGTATAGGCCAACCATGGAAAAATATGAGGAGATGGCTTCCCATATTTGTCCCTTGCGGATGGCATACCGCTCCGTAGAGCGATGTATCCTCGCCCTCTGGCGGAAGAATCGACATAGCTATTAACCCTGGGGCGGTCATGGAAGCTATACAGGTAATCCATCCCAAACAATGCAAATACAGGTCTCAACTGATAACAATAACTGCACATAATCACATACTCCTAACATGCTTTACTGAGGGTCATACTGAATTACTATACTGGAAAAACTGACAAATAAATCTATCTGTATAGCGAGAAAATATCTGGCCTTCTGGGCCTTATGCTAATGCTACTCGCCTCTGGGATAATCTGTATGGCTATCTGCAGGCACACCATGTGCACGTATTTGATTAGAGGATCCTGATAGTGATCATGATTTCTAATAATATGGACTGAATAGAGTGAGATCTGAAGTAGTCTAACAATATTCTGAATGTCCTACTCGGACATCTATAACTCATGCATAATTGTGGAGTCGCAGACAACTAACTACTTTATTCTTCTTAATTAAACAACTATAGAGCTGGGCTTGGTCGAACTTGCTTCTAGCTGATCGGTCCCTGGTTATTCATAGGGAGCTTACCGATCTACTTAACTTGGTAAACACTGTACTAGCAGAGTACTACTGACTCCTTAGGCCTTATCTGAATCCACTCGGATCTATATTGTTGTTCTGGGCAATTCTCAGTCTTATGGGCAATTCTATATAGATTGGCCCTCTCCTAGGACTCTGTACCTGAATACCTTACGAGAATCGGCTAGGGTACTAGCCCGTCACTAGCTACTGATGTGGACCCCTCCTTGGGGTACCCACGAGTTTATCTGACTTGGTCGACTAGGCTGGCTTGCTGGGCGTTCTACATGATAACTGTTAAATCGACTACGACTGACAATCACTGATAAGGCTAAAGGGATGACGGGCGATCGCTTAATACCGTGGAGAGCCCTAATGTCTCTAACTCTAGAATATACCTATTCTGTCTCTATTTCTAGTTCTAGGACGAGCGTTAATATTAATGACCTCTAAGGATGCTTTCCTGCTAATACATGCACCAACTGGTCGTCAGACTGCCTAACTGTGCCCATATTGTTTAACCAACTGATTCAGGATACTAACTCTTACAAGCCTCTGAAGTCTAGGCCTGGAAACAAACATATAAGTCTACCATCCCAAAAAGCTGAGAATAAAAGAGTTTCTATAGCGTCATACGTGAATCACATTTAACCTGCTCCCCTTTTAACGAGGGCTCCTGCAGTACGATCTGTATATACTTTCTAGTAGCTAACCAGAATTTATGTAACTGTAATCCCTATTAGCAGTTACTTGCAACATATCTGATATTTATATATGTATATCAATAATAGCTAATTACAACATGTCGAATTACAATCTAATGGTAGAAACCATCTGCATCATCTGAGATCGTTATTTCTATTCTAGAACATAAGTCGTAACACTGTACGACTAGAATACTTGCCGAGAGTTAAGCCTTACATACCTCGTTCATCATTTACCGATTAACTGGCAAGGTTCGGCTGGTATTCAGCTGTTCTTTCCAATTGTAATCACATTAACGAAAGAATAAAGCTATCTTCATTAATAAATTTAAAGAAAACAATAACTTTATATATGTATATTGACTATACTTCAAATTATCGAAAGACGATCAAGAACTCGTGATTTCTCAGAAATCTAAAAGAGAGAAATACTTACTTTGAGCCTGGGATTGTATTGACACTAGTTTGGAGCAATTCCAATTACTTTGGCTCGGCAGGACGATAATTCGCCGGTCGAATTCCATGAAACTACCTCCGTAGAAATACTCCCTGCAGCCTTATACTTCGATACCCGAAGTTAATTTGACTTTGGACGGCGTTTGACGGCGTAATCAGACAAAAATTATATGAACCCTTCGTCCTTATCTCTGTTCTGATCGTTTAAATGTGAGAAATGACATAAGGTTAAAGGGTGAGGCCTATATATACTTGTAGCAAAATACATGGCAACGTGGAACTTTGGCCAACGCGCCGTTTTGGCTCCATGCCACGTTGGCTAACGTGGAGGTCCCAGCTCCGTGCCACTTTGCCCCTCTAGGCAGCACGGTTCGGCCTCCTCTTGCGAAATTCCAACTTGGCACTCGTTCGGCCTTTCCCCGGGCCCTTTCCTCGCACGTATGGTATTCTAAATCTTCCCACCAACATGCGAGTAGGCCAACTACATGCTAGAAACTTACGGGGTGTAACATCCTCCCCCCCTTAAGAACATTCGTCCTCGAATGTTAACGTCTGCTTGCAAGAACTTTAACTTGCAACTACTTATTCTAGAGAAATTTCAGCAGAATCTCCCCTGTAATATAGACTATCCAAAAATCCTGAAGCGCAGAAAAGTCCAATACAGGTACTCCACACAATACTATGACATTCATTTCACAATAAACTGAAGTCAACTACTCCACATATACATGCATATCATGCAACTTATGAAGCAATAATATCAGCATACCTCTGGCTGCACAATCTGACTAAGTCTGAAATAACTGAGAATATCTGGCTTTCATATCATCTTCTGCTTCCCAGGTCATCTCCTCTCGGTTCTTATTTCCGCCACAACACCTTGACAGAAGCAACATCTTTAATTCTCAGTCCACGGATCTGCCCGTCTAGTATGGCTACTGGATCTTTTTCATAAGCTAACCACTCAGTGATTTGAATGTCTTGGACTGGAACAATCTGGGAGGGATCTCCTATACACTTCCTCAGCATTGTTACGTGAAAAACTAGGCGAATGGGTTCTAATGGCCTATCCTTCAACGAATCTGATAAGACCCAATAAACCTTGGGCTGAGCTTGCTTTTCTTACCAAACTCGCCACACCCTTCATCGGTGAAATCTTCAGGAATACCTAGTCACCCACACTAAACTCTAGGTTTCTCCGCTGCACATCAGCATAAGATTTTTGGCGGCTCTGAGCAGTCAGCAGACATTCCCTGATAAGCTTTTCTTTTTCCTTCTGCCCATTTTAACATGTCTAGGTTTTCTCTATCTGCCTGAAGTTGTCCTCTAGAAGGCCTCCACTTCCATTTATGGTGGGCCTCGAGAGTCTGAGCTGTATATCCTACTTAGACACCAATTAGGGTACGAGGAACCGTGCTTAAGTTGACATATGTCACCATCTGTTCTAACATCATTTCCTTAAATTTAGTCGCAGATTGCGCCCCTCTGTCAGAGTTTATCAAACATTGAGGCTCCACGCACTCCATCTACTTCTGAGGTATTTAACATGACATAAGTCTTAATGGTGACATAAATTCATCTAGCGAGGCACAAATTGACCTCATTGGTCTTATTGTACTAACTAAAATAAGGTCAGGCTACACCTGGTGTAAGATAACCCTGTGATGATATTCATATTAATTATCCTCCACTCCTTTGCAGACACGACAATCTCTTATATTAGATAACTCAGTTCTTGCTATTACACTTTTTTTAGCCTGTCACTAGGGCTCTGCTTCTATGATTTAATGATATCTCCTGTCCTCTCGTACCATCTCATTGCATTTTCGTTAAATTCTAGGAGCAACGAACACATGCACCTTAGCTATGGTCTGCTATTTGAAGTTGCACCACCTTTGGAATGTGAGGTCAACATCCAGACCTTGTGACCTTGCTTGTTGTTATATTGAAGGCCCGTGACTGTCCGTTTGGCCTCATTTCCAAGTTGCACTAGATTAGAGTCTCCGTGTCGGCACTCCCTTATCTTCCCCTTAGGCGGGCTTACCGCAACATTCTAGGCTATAATCTTACTGTGTCTTAACTGTTAGCTCGAGGCTTAGTCCTCAATATATGATGTTCTATCAACCTGGAGGTGATTCTAACTTCCTCCCGAAGTCTGGTATTCATGCTTTTCCCCTTACCTTTCTTAGACTGGGCATTGGGGTTCATGGTACCTACCTTACATTATCAATAAGGTTACCAACCAGGTTTCGGCCTATACTTCTCTTGGCTTGCAGTCAGACCCATTTTATACATATGAGCTCCCTGTCTTTCAATGTCACAACTAAGATCATAACCATTATGTTACAGGCATATCCTGCCGTCATTAGCATGCTACGGCGGATTCAACCTTTTTCTGACTTGAACTTGACTATTACTGGGAGTTTAGCACTAATGGATTTCTTACGCACACTTCGAGTAAGCTGCTAGTCATACCCGCTCTTCTGACTTATTACTTTGAAGGTCTGGACAACTTATGTAAACATTGGCTCACTACCTATTTCCAAACACTTTCTGGAGCTAACAAATCCAACCTTCTCTTACTATTTACTCCGAGCAACATTGCCTCAATTCTTACGCCCTTTGCTATACTAGAAACAAAACTAAGAGGTAGGAATAGCCTTTTCTTACCGCAATGAAATGGGAATATGGAACTGTACAATATTCGAAAGGATGGAGGTAGGGATCATGCATTTCCCTCTGTTTCTCACATCCATCAGGTAATCTAATATTAATTGTCGTCTTAATCAGATCTTGTATATCCAATAGATAAGTTAACTCGTATATACTCTATACTCCTGACTTTCTGCTCTAAGGTTATAAAAATGAACTAGGGATGGTGTTGATAGATGTATCACAGTGTGAGGTTCCTGGTACCTCGGGAGAGTATTAGGGAGATCAAGGACGTCTGTTCCCGTCCTTAGGCTGACTACCTCCCAACTGTGGCATCTTAATGATACCTCCTCCTGCTGTTGTAGTTAGCTTGCAATTGGCTGGTGTCTGTCTTATATTAAACATTACCCTAGACAGACATAACAAGGAAAACTTAGGGACTTAACCCTATAAAACTTTGCTCTATAGCACGATCTTAGAAGAAGAAAGAGTAACAATCCTATCATGCCTTGCAGCCTCCTGCCTATACTATGTTGTGCACAAAACATCCATAGACAAGACTCTACTTAGCATGGCTTGCAGACTCCCTGGATACGACCTGTTCTGATACCAAGTTTGTCACGCCCCGCCTTGGGAGGCATGATTGGCACCTGGTGCCCTACTAGGATCTAAACTACTGAGCTGACTGAGCCTAAGCACCTCTGGTGCAAGGTTGGCTCTAACTCTAGAATCAAGAAAACAACGGGCTATATAGCGGCTGCAAATACAACCACCGGCCGATAAGGCCTATAGCCACCTATGAAAAATAAACAACTAAACAAGGCCCCACACGGCCAACACACATAGTCTGAATCATATATGGCCCCACACGGCCGATACATCTAACCACAGGGAAATGATACAATTTGCAAGCTTCTAGGAGTAATAAGATGGTCGGGATAGGGCCCTGGCCTACCCATACTATACAAATAAAAAAAGTAAACCTCTGTCACACAAGCTCCGGAAGAAGGGAGTTGAGTGGCTGACTGGAACTACGAGGGATCTGCTCCTCGTCTGTGTGTACCTTCAGGAAAGTAATGCAGCGCCCCAAAAGAGGGTGTCAGTACCACAAGTACTGAGTATGTAAAGCAATAACTATAAATGACTGAAAGTAAGAAATAAAGCTGACCATAGCTGAAGTAAAGGAAACGGACTGAAACTGACTGAAATAATGGAATCAGGGCTAAACAAAACTATAATGAGAGGAGTAGGAGTCATACCTGACTACGAGATGTCCTACTATCTAACTATCAGTAACTAGCAACATAAACATAAACCTTACCTATATCGCATAAGCCAGAAGGTGCAATCAACACATAACAACCCACAAGGGCCCCCATTAGCCCTAGTGAGTACACTTCAATCTATTTACCCCTATTCAGGTCATACCTCATCACCTACTAACTACGAGTATCCTGCCGATCCCATGGGTATGCAACTTGGGCCTGCTGGGCCCCTGACTATAGATGTGCCTGAGTCCGGAGGACTTCCGAAATCTACACCCTGTCGCGCCCCATTTTTCCCTCGCGGAAAAGCGGGACCCAACATGTGACAACTCTTAAGGGTGAAAAAGAAGAGTCGCCACCTAACGAATTAAGGTGCGTTAGGACACCGTTCTAAACTAAGTTTATTTGCTAGGTTACCAGAGTTCGGGTAAGGGCTTTAATTACCTCGAAAGGAAGGTGTTAGGCACCTTTCGAGGTCCACAAAAGTGGTTCCCGACCGTACTCATTAAATGGGGAATTGACTAAGTGACCAAATAAAGCCTATTTAACTTATGTGTTTTAAACTAAATTGACAAAAGGATAATTAAATAAATAATTAAGTTTAGACAAGTACGTAAAAATTTGGGCAAACTAAAATTTGAAAGTAATTTGTCTAAACAATAAATACCAAAATTTGGGCAAATAAAGCAAGTAAACAAAAAATATATATATATAATAATAATAGTAATAATAATAATGACAAAACGGAACAATTAAAATGCAAATAACAAACAAACATATAAATATTTATTTTAATTATGGGGCCGAACCTCGTAGAGGCGCCTACGTATCCCTTAAGGGAATCAAGCCAAACGTAGTTCTACGATGAGAAATGTTTGACCTAATGGGATCAGTTGCGCAACTTAAATAATACTTTGCAATCTTTTGAATTGCTCGTATTATTCAGCGAGCACAACTATCATTTCCCGACTACCCGCCTAGTTGATTAATTAACTTCAACGCATTAGGTGATGAAACTAACGTCCTATTATTTGCCTACCCGCACCAATCTTAAGGTCCACGAGGCTTTGGACAACTATATTTGGATTTTGGATCTAAAATCCTATGGTTATAAAAGAAAACGACAAACAAAACAATAATCTTCAATTTGAACATATAAAGGTTTCAAATAGGCCTCTTGTTGAAACTTAATGAGCCCACTTTTAAAAGATATGCCGAATGAATCCTATAAACATGATTTCTAATGCAGATATGCTAGTTTTAATTAATGTTAACCTATGAATATAACGTCTGATTAATACATTAAAACAGTGAGTGCAGCCATATCCACTTATTCCTTATAACATCCAAGTTACCTAAATATTCCTTTGTAAAAAAAATGAAAGACCATGATTAAGCAATTTTCAGCATTTAGCTTATTTCCAGAAAAACATGTAGTTACAAGTGGCATAGATCTTAATTACATTCAAGCAAGACTTATTAAGATTAAACAGAAAAAACTATTCAATAAAATTAAAGACGTATAATTTATGCAGGCATCTTTTAAACTAATTTACCATAGACAGCAACCATTTATTTTATTCAAAGTCCTATATGCATGGATTCTAGTGTCGGTTTTGGTTTTGGTGCGTCGCCGGAAAATTGAGGTTGCCGGGCGGGCTGTTTGGGGTGTTGTTCCTCCGGCGGGTTGGAGAGGGAGAGGTGCGACTGGGACGTCGCCGGAGGGAAGAAAAGAAGGAGGAGAGGCGAGTGGGGAAGGCTGCCAGCAGTTATGGAGGTTTGGGTTGTTGGTTGTGTTTCCGGCGTTCATGCAGTGAGGTGATGGGAGGCCGGCGACGACGAGGGAAAAAGGAGAGGGTAGGAGGGCGGCGGCTAGGGTAGGTGAGGGGGAAGAAAATGAATGTGGGAGTTTAGGGTTTTGGGGTGCATGGGAATATTAATGGTAAGTGAGGGTAGAGTTTATTTGAGCCGTTAGATTATATTAGATGGACGGCTAGGATTAAAAGTTATAAGGATGGGTCGGGTCGCGGGTTTAAATGGGTAGTCCGGATGAGTGATTGGGTTATGATTTAATTTAGGCTGAATTGGAATTTAAATAGTAGTCACAATTGATCAAAAGTGGTTAAAATTGGAATAAATTGAATAGAAAGTGGCCAAAATTGAAATAAATTGAATGAATTGAATAGAAAGTGGCTAGAATTTAAATCAATTGAAGGAAAATGAATTTGGCTGCTATAAAATTAATAAATATACTACTCTTTTAAATAATTTAATAAATAGATAATAAAATAGCTTAAATTATAAGAAAATCATATAAATATTATTATTAATAAATAAATTCTAAATTTAAGTATACTTATGTAAATATCATATAATTAAATTATTATATTTACGAAAAATTTAATGACTAAAATATAAAATCGAGTTATCAAATATTATAAAAATCATATTATTAACATAAATAATTTATAAATTAGAGTAATATTATTAGTCAAATAAATTTATAAAACTTAGTAAAATTAGGTAAATAATTTATTAAGTAAGAATATATTTCAAAATAAAGGCACATATTAATACGAAATATATTAAATACATCGTAATCATTTAAGATCAAAACTTAAAATTAATATAGGTCATATATATATAATTTGAAATGATTTTCGCAATATTATGATAATAAATTATTTTATAAATACAAAAAATAACCCGAATTTTGCGTTAAATAAATAAATAAATATAAGCAGCATATTAAAAGCGCAGGTCGGTCAAAATTGGGTGTCAACACACCCCGAGCGCAAGCGCTCGGCGGGGGTGTGTATAGGCCAACCACGGCAAAATATGAGGAGCTGGCTCCCCATATTTGTTCCTTGCGGATGGCATGCCGCTCCGTAGAGCGACGTATCCTCGCCCTCTGGCGGACGAGTCGACATAGCTATTAACCCTGGGGCGGTCATGGAAGCTATACAGGTAATCCAGCCCGAACAATGCAAATACAGGTCTCAACTAATAACAATAACTGCACACAATCACATACTCCTGACACGCTTTACTGAGGGTCATACTGAATTACTATACTGGAAAAACTGACAAATAAATCTGTCTGTATAGAGAGAGCATATCTCGCCTTCTGGGCCTCATGGTAATGCTACTGTATGTTAAGCCTTACATACAGATAGATTTATCCTTACATACAGTAGCATTAGCATGAGGCCCAGAAGGCCAGATATGCTCTCGCTATACAGATAGATTTATTTGTCAATTTTTCCAGTATAGTAATTCAGTATGACCCTCAGTAAAGCGTGTCAAGAGTATGTAATTGTGTGCAGTTATTGTTATCAGTTGAGACCTGTATTTGCATTATTTGGGACTGATTACCTATATAGCTTCCGTGACTTCCCCAGGGTTAATAGTTGTGTCCACTCGTCCGCCAGAGGGCGAGAATACATCGCTCCACGAAGCGGCATGCCGTCCGCAAGGGACGAAGTCTAGATACTGGAGTGGTAGCTGTTGTTGTATGCAAACTCGATGAGAGAAAAGTGATCATCCCAATTGCCCTTGAAATTGATCACGCATTCCCTCAATATATCTTCTACGGTTTGAATAGTCCGCTCAGCTTGTCCATATGTCTGCAGGTGAAAAGTTGTGCTGAGCTTGACCTAGGTACCAAGTCCCTTCTGAAAGGACTTTCAGAAGTGAGAGGTCAACTGGGTACCTCTGTCTGAGATAATGGACAAGGGCACCCCACGAAGTTTGACTAACTCCCGGATATAAAGCCTAGTATAGTCCTCAGCTGAATCTATAGTTTTAATTGGGAGGAAGTTTGCTGACTTAGTCATCCGGTCCACTATCACCCAGATTGAATCATGTTGCCGACGAGTCCGAGGTAGATCCGTAATAAAATTCATATTTACTTCTTCCCACTTCCATGTGGGTATGATGATATCCTGAGTTATACTTTTCGGTCTCCAGTGTTCTACTTTGACTTGCTGGCAGTTCGGCCACTTAGCTACAAATTCAGTAATGTCTCTTTTCATGCCGTTCTACCAGTAAATATCCCGCAAATCACCGTACATCTTAGTAGCACCTGGGTTGATGAAATATCTTGAACTATGTACTTCAACCAATATTTGTTGTCTCAATTCACCCACATCTGGTACGCACAAGCTACCCTGGTAACGGAGTACACCATCTCCCCCTTGGGAGAAAGCCTCCACTTCTTTTATGAGAACCGCTTCCTTCAGTTTAAGCAATATGGGATCTTCACCCTGCCTTGACTTAACTTCAACTATCAACGAGGAATCTGATCCACTCTGCACCACTACTCCGCCCTCAGCTGTATCAACCAACTGTACTACCAACTGAGCTAATTTGTGAATATCCTTTGCCAGCTCCTTTTTGCCTTCCTCAACATGAGCCACACTCCCCATAGACACCCTGCTTAGGGCATCATCCACCATATTTGTCTTTGCCCGGGTGATACAACATGCTCATGTCATTGTCCTTCAGTAACTCAAATCACCTTCTCTGACGAAGATTTAGGTCTTTCTAACTGAACACTACTGAAGGCTTTTTATCGGTGAAAACATCCATGTGATCGCCGTACAGGTAGTGTCTCCATATTTTCAACACAAGCACCACCGCCGCCAACTCCAAGTCATAAGTCGGATAATTCTTTTCATGAACCTTGAGTTGTCTGGAGGCGTAGGCTACCACCTTTGCCCACTACATCAGAACGCAACTGAGTCCAACTCTAGAAGCGTCGCAATACACTTCAAATCCATCTGATCCTTTTGGAAAGTTCATCACTAGATCAGTAGTGAGTCGAGTTTTTAGCTCTTGGAAACTCTTCTCACACGCATCTTACCACTAAAATTTCACCTTCTTCTAAGTCAGCCTAGTCAGAGGGGATGCTATAGAGGAAAAGCCTTCCACAAAACGTCGGTAGTAACCAGCTAGACCCAAGAAACTTCTTATTTCGGTTGGGGAGGTAGGTCTGGACCAATCTTTTGCTGCTGCTATTTTTTGAGGTTCTACCTGAATACCCTCACATGAGACCATGTGACCAAGGAAAGCCATAGAATTCGACCAGAATTCACATTTGCTGAACTTAGTGGACAAGTGGCGGTCAATGAGTTTTTAAAGTACTATTCTCAGGTGGTTAGCATGTTCCTCCTTATTCCTGAAGTATACCAGAATGTCATCGATAAATACAATGATGAACATGTCAAGATACTGCTTGAAGACTTTGTTCATCAGGTCCATGAAGGTTACAGGGGCATGATCTTGGGCAGATTTATATGCCCAAGTGATACTCAAATGTATTATTTTCGCCTTGTTTGTGTGAAATATGTATATATTCTCATGTAATTGGTAATAAAATGTGAATTTATACTAACCAACATGATTAGCATTTGTTTTGCAGGAAAATATGATTTTAGGAGCTAAAATGCATGTTGGAACTATATCGGAGTTGGACTTGGATACGAGCGTGGAAAAGACATTGGAATGCACAAATTATAGGGGCTCCGCGATGGAGCCGTGCCACGCTACCATCGCGGAGGCACACTGCCTGGAGAGGAAATTAAATGTCAAATTCCAGTGAGGCCTCGCGACAGCTCCGTGGCACGGAGATAGGCCTCCGCGTTGGCCTCCGTGCCACGTTGAGGCTAATTTACCGGACCCTGGATTTCCAGTGAAGGTCCGCGTCCACGCCGTGTCACGAAGGCATTGCTCCGCGTTGACCTCCGTGACACGTTACTTGTTATTCCGGGAAAAATTTCCCTTTAGTATAAATAGCACACTTAGGTTTATTTTAATTAGTTCAGACTTGGTGGAGCTAGGACGTGGGTTAGCAGCAGTTGAGGGACGAAAAAGCTAAGGGCTTTCTTTTTTCAATCAATTGTATGTATGATTTACACTTGTTTTAGGATGATCAATCCACAAATGAGTGGCTAATTCTCTTCCTTGCTAAGGTTTTGAACATGTGTAGTGAATTTTGATTGTAAATGATATCGTTTTCTTCTTCTTCTTTCATGTTGTTCTATTAATTCTTGTTCTTACTGCATTAGTGCTTGGCCTACATTAATGTACATCTAAAAAGTCCAATTTCACTCGAGAGAGCAAGAAATTGGAAAGTTGTGAATTAATAGGGTATTGTTCTTAACTTGATTTGGGAAAATTGGGTTTTGATGTGCTTTCCTGATAGAAATATACTTGAAAGCCGTATTAGTCAATTTAGGAACCGGAATTGTATTGCTAGGTCGTAAATTGCATTTGATCACAGAAATGTAGACGAATGGTTTATGATTCTTAAGTGAAATTAAATACGAGAGTTTTAATTTCTAGGCTAATGTTCTTGGCTAGCGACATGAAGAAGAGATTAACCTAATTATTATCACAATCGAATTCATTACTTGTTCTTAACCTTGGCATGCTCATATCCATAGTTTAAATTCACAGTAAATAATTGTTAATAGTTTTAGTATATATTTTATAAACAAAAACTCATTAACTGTTGGTTACGTTGTTGTTAGCATAATTAGAAGTAAGATAAGAATATAGTATACTTAGGCAAATTTTACATATCCTGAGCCTCCTTGGATCGATACTTGGCTTACTTAGCCACTTTATTACTTGTTTGACCACGTGCACTTGCGTGTCGGTTTATAATATATAATACCAACCGAAATAGCGCGAACAAGTTTTTGGCGTCGTTGCCGGGGAGGCTAGGCAATTGGTGAAATTGTGATAAGTGTAAATTTACTGTAGTTTTGTTTTATTTTCTTAAGTGTTGACAACTTGGTTTTAGTATTTGTTTTAATTCTTTGTTCATTTTAATTTTTCTCTCTTTTGGATACCCTCATTGACATGACATCTTGGAATATAAATGGTGGATACGCATATTTCGGCGAATCTTGCATGAATTGCGGAGGACCCCACTTGTGGCAAAACTGTAACACGTGCCATATATGTGGGTGTCAATATGGCCATTGGGGTGATTGTCCAAAGGCATATTCCCTTCCCCCAAGCCCCCGCTATGATCATTCTGTTGTTTTTGCTGAATATAGGCATGTTTAAAATGAGGACTTGGGACGCCAAGTTCAAATAGAGGACATGATGAAACAACTCCTGGAGCAATCAGAAGCAATGAAGGAGTCGGTGGCAGAATTGATAATTCAGCAAAAGGAGAATGCTGAGGCTGTAAGCAGAATGAGCGTCAAACTCACGGAGATGTGTGCTGAGGCTGAAGCTTGTGATAATTCGCAGGTGACAGTTTTAGCGGATATTCAAGAGGAACTACAAGAGGAATACAAGGGTGAATTTTTGGATGAAGCCCAACAATTGGAATCTCTTGAGTGTCCCCGTGAGCGGCTCATACCTATAGAAAATCCATTCATGGAAGAAGAGAAAGAATATCTCCCATTTGACCTTAATGGAGAAATAGATGTCGATGTTGAGGAGGAGTATACAAGTAAGGAGGTCAAGCAAAATGCAATTTCAGAGTTGAGGTGTATGGGACCACACTCTACGCATTTTTCGACGTTAAATTTGGTTGACAACATAGAAAGAGAGTCTTCCAAGCTTATAGAGAAATGTCTAGAGGAGGGCCAAGCACCATATATTTTGAAATTTGCCAACGCGGAGAGACAAAATGGCTTCGCTTACTTGAGGGCCAATAAAGTAAAAAGGCAACACCTACTGTTTGGTCATTACAATTTTTCACCACCACCCCTGGAGCATAAGAGGAAATTAGAGAAGAAATTAGGGGTGAGATTCATATCCTCAAGGCGGAGGAAAAAGCGATGAAACTTGGTACGTCGAGCCGCGACGATAAACCAGGTGCTGCACGGAAGGCAACCCGTGAAAAATATTTTCTTTTTTTTTTAGTGTAAATAATTTTTATTTTTATTTTTCTTTTCTTGATTAGGTTTAGATTCTTGTTTTAGTTAATATTTTTTTCATTTTAGTTAGGGAAATCTATTAATCTAACCAATTTCGTTTAGTGAAGTGATTTTCAGGTCAAACGGAGAAAAATATGCACGGAAGCGGGAAAAATAAGGCAAGGTATGAAAAAAAAATAATTTTATTGAAGAAACAGTGCACTGGCGCGTTGGCTCTATGTCACGGAGGAAGGGCTCCGCGTTACCCTCCGTGACACGTTGAAGGCAAAATACGAATTTTTAAAATTTCCAGAGAGCCATCGCGTTGGCTCCGTGTCACGGAGGAGGGGCACCGCGTTACCCTCCGTGACACGTTGCCTTATAATTGGTGCCGGGTCACACCGGGTTGCCGGGTGACCGGCGTGTTTTTCTTTAAATTAACCCCTATTTTGCCCAATTTTTCCCCATTTCTTCTACTCTCCGCGACCAAAACACCCAAATCCCCCTCCCTAACCAACGTGCCACGCTATTAGGCAAGGAATACGTCAAGTTTCTTCAGTTCTTCAACTCAAAGGTACGTTTTCATCGTTTCTCTCAAATTTTTGGCGATTTTAGTCGAATTTGGGCATGTGAGGTGAGATATACCACCCCAAGTAGAAATTTAACATGATGTTGAGTTATTTGTGATTGATATATGTTCAGATTGTTGTAATTAGCGGTTGAACTTGTCGATTACGTGAATAATTTGGATTTGAGTGAAAAATTGCATTCTAGGGCTTGGGTTATTGAATTTGACTTGGGCAACTTGATAATTTGATGAATTCGATGCCGAGGTGTGGTTGTAAATTGAGATAAGTCAAGGTAAATATTGTGTGAATGTTATAGGAAGAAGAATTCTCGAATTGTTGGGGAAAATGCGAAAATTGTGCAAATTGGTTTGATTATTTGGATTCGTTTGCATATAGAATGTTTTTGCCTTTGTTTTTATTTGTTGTTTTTATTGCTTGTGCGATGGTTGAATTGTTAGCGACAGTAGGATTGGGATTAGCTGTATGAAGTCTGAGTAGTACGCTAACCATTATGCTGTCGAAATATTTTGTGAACGCACTAAGCATAAAGTGTATACTTGTTGTCTTTGGTGTAAATAGAGTTATCCTTGCCGTAGTTTTGTAAAAGTTGCTAAGGCCTAAGTGTGGGGTAAACGTTGTGTAACCCGACCTAAGCCGAAGTTAACATCTTTTTAGCTTAACTTTGTGCTTGTTAATTTATATTGACAGGTACAATGGCTAGCAGACAGGATAAGGGCAAGGGTGCTTCTACCTCAGGCACCGGCAGAAAAAGAATGAGATTGGGCACCGCTGTCCCAGCTGCACCAGATGTTCCGCGCGGCCAACGCTGCCAATACGGAACAAGGTGGGTAACCGAGGAAGGCAAGAAATGGTATGCTAAGCATAAGGAGAGCAAGTACTTCCCGGAGGAACATATTGCACGGGAACTACTAGCACAGGAGTTCCCCCGTATTGTGCAAAGGATTGAAGCAGTTGGGCTCAGCTTTATCTTTCAGGAGCCCAAGGAGTGCAACCTTCATTTGGTCTGAGAGTTCTACGCAAATTGGAACCCGGCCATCAAAAGCCACACAATAAAAATCAGAGGGCAGATTGTCACTTTGGAACCCCAGCAATTTAATGCCATTGTTGGAGCGCGGGACACAGATGCCCACGTTCTCTGCCAGCTAAACATCACCCAACCGTACGCCGACATCAGACGTACGTTGTGGGGGGCTCGATCCACAGCCCGATGGAGAAGACATAAGGAGAGGGGTTACCACCAGACTCTGCCTTATTCGCAGATGAACAGGGAGGCCAGAATATGGCTGAAGATTGTGTGTTCGTTCTTGATCCCGGGAGTTCACATGACGGATGTGACCCGGGACCGTGTTTTCTTGGTGTATGCCCTTATGAAAGGGCTAGAGATTAATGTTGGGGCGGTAGTTATATCCGCCATGAAGAGAGCCAGACTACACCAGGGCCACAGACACGGATTTGGCGGACTCATCACCACCTTCCTCCGAGGCCTCAATGTCGAGGAAGAAGCCTTAGATTACATTCCGCAGTTCGAGCGGAGAGCCCTCGATGTGACAAAAACTAAGGCCCCCGACACCACACACGGGCCAGTGCTGACTTTGGGCGAGCGACATGCTCGTGACGATCAGTACATGGCACGTATGTTCGGCATGCAGATGCTTCAGCTACGGATTGGTGGGAGACCAGCCACCGAGGAAGAATTATGGCAGCTGGAGCTGGATTACCCATTTGGCGAGAATGCCAAAGCCTTATGCCAGGTGGGACCAGCCTTCGTGGAGCCGACTGATGACGATGTCCCTACTGATGAGGAGACACATCGGGAGGACTCCGATGTGGAGTCCGATGACGATGATGGAGCTGACTCAGACATGGGGGACGAGGCAGCAGCACCAGATGAAGAAGTCGAATATTTCGACTGATCAGGGAGTTCCACCACCCGATATTTTGTTTTGTAATTTTTGTGAACACTGGGGACAGTGTTCGATTTAAGTGTGGGGTGGGGAGTAGCTAGGTGCTGGGATTTAGGCTCTAATCTGCTGTATGCTTTTTCCTTGGTTTATATGTATGTTTGTGCTACCCTGCTGTGAACTAATTTGTGTGTATCCGTATATATTTTTGTGGTTACTGATGTGTGTGATGCAAAGTTGTGGTTGCCAGTGTAAATAGTTTGTAAATATTTCTTTCTTATCGAAATGATCGATATTTTTCAAAATTTTTGCGAAAATATTTTGCACTTATCAAAATCTTTTGTAAATATTTTTCTATCGAAATGATCGATGTGTTGCAAAAATTTTTGGTTTTTATTTTGTTTGGGTTTCTCGGAGTATGTTTTCGGTTCTTTTACCAAGAATAGTCCCATTGAACCGATGTCATAGTTAGTGACCGTTTCCTATGATGGATGGATGACGACCGTCTTAAGGGAAATGTAGTTGGTAGGAGTAGGATTTTAATTTGTTTTTAATTTTTCTTTGGTGGATTGCATCAATGAACTGTAGTTGCTTTATGGTTGCAAAAATTTCATTGCGTGTGTAACTGATGTTCAAAATGTGAAAATGATTCGTTTGAAAGCATGCAAGTTGGTAAATATGTTGAGTACCTAGGCTCCAGAATTTGATTCAGTATGATTGAGGCTTAATTTTGAATTCATGTGATTGGCTAATTAGAGAGTCTGTGAATGCATCTTGATTCGAGCATGTGCATGAAGTGTGAAGTGAGGTATTGTTATTCCATGCCATTGTGAATTGTCTAGAACTTGCCTGGTGTGTATACAAAACGAAATGAAGGAGGTGTAGTGTTGGAAAGGATGTAGGCATTTCTTTGTTTTAACCGATAGTTTCCATTTTTTTTCTTGTCAAACTCTACCTTTTTATATGTGGTATACCCTAGTCAGCCCGTTGAGCTTTTAGCCGATTTCTTTCTTTCTTTTGTCCAAAATTGTATAAACCAAGCTTTATTCCTTCTTTTCATTAGCTGTAAAAGTCTATACAAAACTCTTAAGCGCTTACAAAGAAAAGAAAATGTTCCCAAAGTGTTAAAGAGTGAAAAGAGTGAAAAGAAAAAGAAGAGCAGAGTGAGGAAAGAAAAGATGATGTTGAAGAGGCACTTGTTATAATTAAATGATATTGAGGGTACATGAAAACCCTTTGTTTTGTGACAAGTGTGTTTGATGAAATGGGCAGTACGAAAGTAAACCAGCATGAATGGGAGAAAGAGAGAAAAGAGAGGAACAAGGTCCATGAGTCGATGGGAATGTGTTGAAAAGGCGCTTAAGGATGCTAGTGACTATTATTGGCTAATCCAATATACATACTAGCTCCATAGCCTCCGTTACAACCCATTAAAGTCCTACGTGATCTTACATTGCATTTCTTTATATTAGTGGAGTAATACACTAAGGGCAAGCCTATGGGTCATGACATGATGCATGTGAATTCTTTTGGGAGAGAGTGAAATTAATTTTTATATGCCCCTACTTGAATGTTTGTGTGTTGCATGAACATGAAAGGGGAAGATTCTCTTGAGTTGTGAGGGCACATGCTTGATGAAAGATTGATTTTCGTGTCGGATTTCTTGATTAGCTAATGTGCATGAGTTTGCCGATCTCGAGAGTCAATTCTTAAAGCCTAGGAAGTCTTGATGTATGAAAGGTCATTGCATTGTAAGACCATGCATGTTTCGTGATGATTTGCAAAAATTGAATAATCGGTATGACCGTAGCGTAAATGGTCGCACCATAGTGACGAAGGTTGGGATGTAATTTGCATGAGTTGTGTATGTGTTGTTCAAGGACGAACAAGGATTTAAGTGTGGGGTAAGTGATCTTGGGCAGATTTATATGCCCAAGTGATACTCAAACGTATTATTTTCGCCTTGTTTGTGTGCAATATGTATATATTCTCATGTAATTGGTAATAAAATGTGAATTTATACTAACCAACATGATTAGCATTTGTTTTGCAGGAAAATATGATTTTTAGGAGCTAAAATGCATGTTGGAACTATATCGGAGTTGGACTTGGATACGAGCGTGGAAAAGACATTGGAATGCACAAATTATAGGGGCTTCGCGATGGAGCCGTGCCACGCTACCATCGCGGGGGCACACTGCCTGGAGAGGAATTTAAATGTCAAATTCCAGTGAGGCCTCGCGATAGCTCTGTGGCACGGAGATAGGCCTCCGCGTTGGCCTCCATGCCACATTGAGGCTAATTTACCGGACCCTGGATTTCCAGTGAAGGTCCGTGTCCACGCCGTGTCACGGAGGCAGTGCTCCGCGTTGACCTCCGTGACACGTTGCTTGTTATTTCGGGAAATATTTCCCTTTAGTATAAATAGCACACTTAGGTTTATTTTAATTAGTTCAGACTTGGTGGAGCTAGGACGTGGGTTAGCAGCAGTTGAGGGATGAAAAAGCTAAGGGCTTTCTTCTCTTCCTTTCTTTTTTCAATCAATTGTATGTATGATTTACACTTGTTTTAGGATGATCAATCCACAAATGAGTGGCTAATTCTCTTCCTTGCTAAGGTTTTGAACATGTGTAGTGAATTTTGATTGTAAATGATATGGTTTTCTTCTTCTTCTTTCATGTTGTTCTATTAATTCTTGTTCTTACTACATTAGTGCTTGGCCTACATTAATGTACATCTAAAAAGTCCAATTTCACTCGAGAGAGCAAGAAATTGGAAAGTTGTGAATTAATAGGGTATTGTTCTTAACTTGATTTGGGAAAATTGGGTTTTGATGTGCTTTCCTGATAGAAATATACTTAAAAGCCGTATTAGTCAATTTAGGAACCGGAATTGTATTGCTAGGTCGTAAATTGCATTTGATCACAGAAATGTAGACGAATGGTTTATGATTCTTAAGTGAAATTAAATACGAGAGTTTTAATTTCTAGGCTAATGTTCTTGGCTAGCGACATGAAGAAGAGATTAACCGAATTATTATTACAATCGAATTCATTACTTGTTCTTAACCTTGGCATGCTCATATCCATAGTTTAAATTCACAGTAAATAATTGTTAATAGTTTTAGTATATATTTTATAAACAAAAACTCATTAACTGTTGGTTACATTGTTGTTAGTATAATTAGAAGTAAGATAAGAATATAGTATACTTAGGCAAATTTTACATATCCTGAGCCTCCTCGGATCGATACTTGGCTTACTTATCCACTTTATTACTTGTTTGACCACGTGTACTTGCGTGTCGGTTTATAATATATAATACCAACCGAAATAGCCTGAACAGGGCATTAGTCAGTCCGAAGGACATAACCACGAATTCATAGTGACCATACCGAGTTCTGAAAGCTATTTTTGGTATGTCACATTCTATGACTCTTAGCTGATGATACCCCGACCTGAGATCTATCTTGGAGAAACAACTGGCTCTCTGAAGCTGATCTAACAAGTCGTCAATCCTGGGTAGGGGATACCTATTCTTAATTGTGACCTTGTTCAACTGACGGTAAATTGATGCACATTTTGAGGGTATCGTCTTTCTTTGCACGAATAGTACTGAAGAACCCCAGAGAGAGATTTTGGTCTGATAAAACCCTTATCAAGAAGGTCTTTTAGCTGCTCCTTCAACTCCTTAAGCTCAGTTGGAGCCATTGTTTAAGGAGGAATGGAGATGGGTTGAGTATTTGGAAGAAGGTCTATACCGAAGTCTATTTCCCGCTTAGGAAGGACTCCGGAAAGATCTTTGGGAAACACATCAGGGAACTCGCTGACAATTGGGACTGACTAGATAGTTGGGTTCTCAGAGCTGGAATATTTAACCCGAACTAGATGATAAATTCACCCTTTGGGAATAAGCTTTCTAGCCTTAAGATGGGAAATAAACTAACCCTTAGGCGCTGAACTACTGCTCGTCCACTCTACAGCTGGCTCATTAGGGAACTAAAACTTGACAACCCTAGTTCTAAAGTCGACTGAGGCATAACTGGAGTGTAACCAATCCATGCCAAGAATGAGGCCAAATTCAACCATGTCTAATTCTACTAGATCAGCTGGAATGACCTTATTGAAGATTGAGGTGGGGTAATTGCTACACACCCGGTTGGCTCTAACTGACTCGCCAACTAGGGTGGAGACTGAGAATGGTTCTGAGAGGACCTATAGACTAATATCGAATTGGACTGCTACATAGGGAGTCACAAACGAAAGTGTGACTCCTGGATCTAGTAGGACATACATGTCTAGATTAAAAAGGCGTAACATACCCGTGACCACGTTAGGTGAGCTCTCCTGATCTTGACAAGAGGAAAAAGCATAAAAACAGTTTTGGCGCTGGCTGCCATCCGTACCTGAGGTGTTGGCCAGCTGAGCTGGTCGACCTACTGGAGCTGCTGAAGTAGTGGATTGTGATCTTCCCCGTCTAGCTGAGGGAATTCTCTAAGCCGTTAACCAAGTTGTCCACAACCAGAACAGCCCTCTGAACTCTGAAGACACTCCCCTGGATGGTTCTTGCCACACTTAGGGTAAACTGGGTATCTATAGCGATTGTTGGCTCCATGACTCTGGGATTGTGAGCCAGATGCTCCATCCCTTCGATCTTTGCGGGAGCGGAAAGTCGAGGCACTGGATGAAATGGCTGCTGGAGCCCTCTACTGCTGCTACGGGAGGTTACTACTGCCATATCTCTAATGGCCACAATCTGACTGGCCGATTCTTTCCCGTTTGTTCTCCTGCTCCAAATCATTTAATTTTTCTACCTCAATTTGTTGGGCATGAACTATGAGGCTGGAGAGATCGATGTCCTTGATAAGCATTGTGGTCCTGCACTCTTTGAGGACCAAGTTAGACACTCCATTCAAAAATTTAAGCATACGAGCCCTTGGCTCAGCTACCATCTCTGGAGCATATTTAGACAACCTGGTGAACTCCAGTGCATATTCTTCTACTTTCCTGTTACCCTGCTTCAGGTTCATGAATTCTGCCACCTTAGCCTCCTTGAGCTCCCAGGGAAACAATCTGTCTAGGAAGGCTGTAGTGAACTCCTCCTATTCCACCGGTCCTGCTCCCGCTGGTCTCCCCTCCTTCCACTATTCGTATCAGATCTAGGTTACCCCTTTCAACCGATAGGAAGCCAAGTCAGCACTCTCCGAGGAACTGATACCCATGATTCAGGTGGTCTTTCTAATCTCATCCACGAACTCCTGTGGGTCTTCTCCTACCTTAGATCCATAGAAAGAAAGAGGGTTCATCCTAGTGAAGTCCCGAACTCAGGCAGCTGCTGCGGACCCATTGTTGTTGATCGGAACCACCTACTGGTTCATCTAATTGGTAACTATCTGTGCGAGCAGCTGGATAGTCACCCTGAACTCTGCGGAGGACACTGGATCGTTCTAAGGGGCTACATGAGCTGGTGGGGCAGGTCAGTGGGTATTACTGACCCTTCTTCCGTTACCACGTCGCAGAGGCATGATTCACTGAAATGAAACAGAGCACGAGTTAGGAGAACAATTCTGAAATTGAATTTCAACGCACGATAAAGAGTATGACAAAGGGGAGATTTCCTATAACATCTCGTAGCCTCCCTGTCATAAGTGTGGCGCGCTTCACACCCATGAAAAGGACTCTACTCAATGCGGATTTCACACATCCGAGGATACTCTAAACCTAGTGCTCTGATACACAGCTTGTAACGCCCTAAGTCTACACCCTGGATGGGACACGATACTTGGAGTTACAATAAACCCCAAGTCAACCCATAGTCTATCATAACACTGCATTCTGAGTGTGTATACACACACATAAACACACACACACACACATACACACACACACACACATATATATATATATATATATATAAAACGGAAGATTTACAGTAAGAATACAAAATATTGATGAAAATAAAGTTGAATCATAAAGTTAAAAAAAATAACTGAAACAAAGCTGAAGGTCTGAAACTATGTCTGTGTCTTAAAGCCAACTACAACTGAAGAGTTGCTGGGACAGGTCCAAACTAACTCTAAATCTAAATGAAAGAAAGATAACTAAAAGAAATAAGTCTCATCCTCGAAACATGAGGACTTACCAATGATGCAGTTGGAATCTACTGAAAACGATCTGCTAATGAAGCTGAGATTGAGATCCTATAGCTGTATCATAAAACGATACAGCATAAAAGTTATGCGTTAGTACTTTGAATGTACTGAGTAAGTGAGAGAAACCATATACAAGGAATAAAATACTGAACTAAAAAGACATACTACAACCAACTAAAAATGCTGAACCTGAATAACTATAATAAACTGAGATGGTCTAAATGACCCTGTTTGATGGTCAAGAATATCTCCTGAATCTGAGATACTAATCTGAAATATCGTGCTGAACTGATTTGACTAGTGGGAGATTCTATAACCGATATGTAACCACGTGAGCTAGACGTGGATTTCGATGTATACACCCCATCGGTAGGTCCCAATATACCTTGCCAGGGTATAAAGGCATGAATTGATTTATCACAAGTCTGGGCCATGAGGCCAATAAATATAACCTACGGTGGCAATGTAGTTCTGGCAACCTGGGTGCGTTGGAACCCCAGTCCGCTCGGTGCTAAATCCCACTCCCACCAGATAGTCCTAGACTGACTACTAAGCTGATAGCTCGAGACTGGGGCCCAAGCCTTCAACTTAGTCAGGGATACTATCTGAGAGTACCCTGAAAACCTTATCAGACCGGATTCTATAACTGGGTTCCAAGACTAGTCAGAGCTGCTTATCTAAAAGTGTCATGGCCGCCTAAAGAACCACTAAAATCTGATACTGAGTCTAACACTGATAACTGGGAGGCACTACTGACACCTCGAGAATTTCTGTAGTTAAACTGATCAGCTGACATTTTTGACTAATACTGAGTATTCTAACATTCTGACTGAAACTGAACTCCCATATATCTGACTGGAATTTCAATACATACTAACAACATGGGAATCCCCAACACTGATAGAATCTAGCAATTTTGATAATTTATCAATCATGCGACACTCTAATTTATCTACATTCAAGAACTAGGGCTAGAATTTACTTTACCGGGACAAGCTTCAAAATAGTCACAAAATGGTGGGAAAATATCTACAATTAACATAAATAATATTCCACATGAATTAAATGAAGTCTGACATATAATTTATTCACATTCATAAGTCTCAGGTCTAGAACTGATTGAGAAGATAGGGAAGATTCTTTTTGGGGACACAAGGGAAGAACTATTCCCTTGTTGAATTCCCACATACCTGGTGATGGAAATTTCTGAGATAATTCCTTGAAAAATCTGAGGGGGATCGATTTTCCTAACTTCTGCTTTGAGCCTTTATGAGAGAAACTTTACGTTCTAACTGTTGAAGGGATGAGAAATGATAAAAGCCATTGGTTACCCCCTCCAAAACCCCTGATTAAAAAGCAAAACGATGCAGTTTAAGGACTAAATAGATGGAAAATTATAAAAATAACCCTAAAAATTAAATTTGAAAACTGGCCGACAGGGTCCCAACGGGTCACTCAACGAGTCGTTGGTTGTGAGCATGACTCATTGGGACCTCTTATTGGTCCCACTACCTAGGATTAGGTAACACTGAATCTGGCAAAGGGGGTCACCACGACTCATTGGACAAACCAACAGGTTGTTGGTTCCTTCTGTGGCCACTGGTCAAGGAAAACTGGTAAGCTTGACAACGGGTGACACAACGACTCGTTGGTTGAACCAACGGGTCGTTGTGTTCGATCGTCACCTTCACTGGAAAAATTCTAAAAAAATCCCAAAGTTGACACGGCGGGTGGTGACCAAGACTCTTTGTGGGATAAAAAGAGTCGTTGTTCCCACTCGTCACCTCTGGAAATGGTTTCTAGGTTTCTCACCCAATGACTCACACAACAGGTCGTCATTTCTGACAACGACTCGTTGGTTGAGTCATGGGGTTCTGGAAGGATTTCTACACTGGGGAAACAATGAATGACAGGACGACTCATGGTTCCTCACCACAGGTCGTACCTTGTCTCGTTAGTTCCCTAGAGACCAAAAATCTATTGACCACGACCGACATAATGACTCGTTGGAGCTGACCGCGACTTGTTGTCTCAGTTGTTCTAAGGCATTTTTTCTTGTTTTTCTCCTAATCTTCTTGAAATGTCTGAGTCTGGTGTAGGAAAATTTTGGGGTGTTACAACCATAAAATAATATAATAAATAAATATGGATACAGAGGTTTGAACTTGGCATCCTACAAGATAGAGAACATTCTTACCACCAAGCTATAGCTCTCACTTATGTAGAACCTGTATTTTTTACTTGTATTTTAATTTCAGATCACAAAATAATAACATAAATACTGTTGATGTGAGGAATCAAACACGGGACATCCTATAGCCTTCTGCACACTCTTGCCAATGAGCTACAGACATCAATTGTGTCTAAGGGTATTCAAAATATTATATATACAAATATAGAGTAATATTGAACCTATATATACAGTGTAATTTTCTGATAAATGGTGTTCGGCTGACCACCCTCCCCCAAGAGTAGCTCCGCCCCTGCATACAAGTACCATGTAAATGCATATGATGAACGTTATACATGTGAATCATAACACATGGCATAATCTGTAAGCAAATAAGCAGGTGATGAAATTGACATTCTGACAAAGATAATTGAAAATAAACATATGATGGACATCGGGCCTAAAGACACGTGATTGGAACAAGCCCAATTGATGCGTAAGTCTTTCCATGACAACTGTACATTTTTGAAAATATCAACATAGGTCTATGAAACCTTTACTATAATATGAACATTGTAAAACTAACATATTGACACGACCCAAAATGGGCGAACCATGCGGACACCACTTGTTAAACAACATATGAAAATATTAAAATTCTCATTAATTTACATAAGTCAACAATGTTAGTCTTTTATGATAAAAATTCTTCAAAAATATTACTCTCCAAAAGATCTAGGCTAGACAGGTACAAGAGATTTATTTAGAATTCTGAAAACAGAAAAATGACACAGCTTTGCCTGCGGACAGAATGCGGAAACTGATGTTGAGTATTGCGCACGTCAACCATGAAACTACAAATCACCTACCACAATATCCTACACCTGAAAAGGTGCAGCAAGGTGGTATCAGTACACCACATGTTCTGGCACGCATCATCGGCTGACTAAGATTAATGCATGCACCAGTGTATAATCATCATACAATTGATTAACCCTTCAGTTAGGTAGGCAACTATACGTCTATACACCAACCAAAATTATTCAATCAATTATTCAACTCCATTTTACGTTTATGTATACTGATAAATTCAACAATTAATTCATTAATTTCCTCACATTTCTCTACTAGTTCCATTATCTCGCTGCAACGGTTACTTGATCGCTACCGTGATCATGTAGCAGTGGGGTCTTTCTTGCTATAGCGATGACCTACTTAGGCAGTAGCTTGATATCACTAGCTCTTCTCTTTTTCAACACCTTTTTTGAGACTATGATCTCCTTACCCGTTACATTTTTTAATTTCCATTAACTAAGTCCATTCCAGTTACTTACTCAATAAATTCTTACTGATATCGGTTAACTTCTAATTATCCATCGTTAATTAGTAATAAATCATATTATCATATCACAATTTTCAACTCTACACCTCATTAACGGTACTATTTTCACAGTCCCGACCAACCTAACATGAAGCAATATCAATATGAATACCCATTACAAGAAACCAATAAAAAAGTCAACTTAGCTCGATTGATTTGGAATCAGTCAAACCAGGAAATTAACCATGGAGTATTTGTAACTATATTAACATACATTCATCAATACTATCAAGCAACATAAATAATTTATCAAATGTAAAACAATCAATCATATCAGTGGAATCATGTCCACACCAGGGATACATATATATGTATACATCAGCACCTCCTTAATCTCGCGTTGTACATATCTGAAACACATTCGTATCATCTGGTATCATACATGTATCGTATTGTATATCTTATATTATGTTTGTAGCTCTCATATCATGCTAGAACCATATCGATATATCACGTATTACATATATACATATGTACGTCTGTCACGCATCTGTATATCTATACACACATGTCAGAGGGTCTTACTCCTGAACACATGTCAGAGGGTCTTACTCCTGCCCTTCCAGTTATGACCTATGGAGGACTATAGAATTCATATATTGTGCCAGATGGTACCCAATTCCACTCATCTGCTTGTCTGGATGCTAACCTCGGACATGAGCCACTCATATCACAATCGCTCGCTCGAATGCTCACCTCGGGCATGACCACTCTCATTCAAGTATTGATACACATGCTCAATCACACTCAACCACTCTCATCTCAAGATAAGGATGTATTACGCATCATTTATCAATATTTTTCATCATGCTCTTAATCAATCATCACATAGGATAAATTACAGTACACATTGATTATCATAATTACATTTGCAGTGCAGTAATAGTATTCACAATTTAATCAATTAGAAATTCATTTAAACAACATGGTTAAATCATCATAATTTTTATCACAATCATTGTCCGAAGATCATCCAAATATATTAATCAAATTATTGATACCCCCAACATTAGTCACAATTTCATTCCTCATGATTTTGAGTTACATTTAAGTAAAAGTGTGGGAAATTAGATATAAATTCATAGAAACACAAGGTTATTAATATACTTACACTCATACTTATATATTCCTACATCGTAGTCTGCTTTTCATTATTTATTGGTTCAACATCATGAAATGTTGCTATTCCGAAATAATATTCATTATGATATCTCATCTAACAAGCCACCCTTATTTTCAGATACAATTGCTCGCAGTAAATTCTCTATATTTATCATAGTTATTAGCTCTCATGGTCATGCGATATTCAAGTTCTTCCCATTTCGTCCTTAACTTGGCAATTCATTATTAAAATTTAATATTAGCACCCATCTTTCTACCTATAATAATCAAAAATATACAATTAGGAATACCCCCACACGAATATATAGTTAAGAATATACTATGTAGGTATACTATTTGAAGCCCACTATCGACCACCTATCATCAAGGCACTACCCATATTCGGTGCTTACATCATAGTATTCATGACCTCTTTCTTTTTTGTTCTTCCGATTCTTTCTCCATCATTAGCAGTTATTTCACTATGGTTCTATACCAATCATTCTCAACGTTATATTTCTTTATTTTACAAATCAATAGCACATTAATCACACACACACACACATATACGAGTTATTAATCAAAGTCTAACATGAAGGTAAGTCATAACCTGCCTGAATGCCAAGCTACTGCCAAGAAAGTGATGGAGTTTCATTCTTGCGCCAACCCTAACATTTCTTGAAGAAATTCATCAGGGAGGATGGTGGAATCTTTCCCGCTTGCGGCCACCCTATTCGTTTCTTGTTAGAATAACTAAAATTTTGTTCCCAGGTCATATTTAATGACTAATCCTTGTTACAATAGGATTTAGGTCTTAAAACCGGAAAAAATATGGAGTTCTAGTCCGCGACTTCCGCTGCAGTGATGCTTGTTCCACTGTAGTGGTCCCACAATGGTGAAGAGGTGCCCGCCATAGTGGTACTATCGCTTGAGCCCACAAAATTATTAACTCAAACCTTTTTAAATCATTAAGAAAATAGTTCTTTTTATTCCAAGATATAAATTTAGACCTTCAAAAATTTTAGATTTCTATCCGACGTCAATAAGACTTTCTAACGACCAGACAAATTATTACACATATTATTGGGACAAGGTCCTAATCTATCTATATATATATATATATGCATCAAAAAAGTTCTAGACTCCGTACTACTAAAACTAAAAATGGAGCTTACCAATCATAGATGAGGTATAAATAAGTGTACAGCGGGGTGGTTTGCTATTATGTGCATCTGAACCTGCAGTAACGAATGCAACACCTACAACAAAAAAAACGTGAATAGAATAATAATCATACATAAGAAAAATATAATAAAATATTACAAGTATTGAATCTTGAATGAAAGAAACATAATATAAGATCTAGTGATGCATTTAAAAACTAGAAAACATCTTATACAGAATCGTCATGCTATGTCTTACCTTTTTTAGTATGTTATACATATGTATTTGGATTATTCATTATAACACTTGGGCGCATGATACATTATCACACTTGAATCATTATACTTTATATATGTTTTGTTAATCTTTGAGAGTAAATGAGCCACAAGGTCATATATCAAATAAGCAAATGAACCTCAAGGATTGTTCTCGAACATGAGCCACAAGAGAAAATAACAAATGAGCAAATGAACATCAAGGGGCAGTTGGAACATGAGTTGCAAGAGGTATATATAACACAAGTAAATGAATCATGAGGGAGTTTAGCAAATGAGCCTCATTGGTCATATAACACATAAGAAAATGGGTCATGAAGGCATTTAGCAAATGAGTCATGAATGCATATAACATATGAGCAAATGACTTATATTCTAGAATTTCATTACACATGATTCATTATGGTCATTATACTTGGTAATTGATTCCTTTAATACACGTGACATTAATACTTCAAATAGAGGCATATGAATATCTTAAATGAAGAAAATAAGATCATATAAGATAACATGAAAGCTTGAAACAATAGAAGTGATATCAAGTAAATGAAGCATGTGAGTGAGATATATAACTCATGAAAGCTCTAGTCAATTGAAATTTACGATCTCATGAACACATATTGCCACGATCCAAAATCACATAATTCTTGAGAGCACCCATTGTTTTTTATAGGTGAACCCCGTTCATTATTCAAAGCCAATTATATAATTCAAAAGTGGAAGTAAAAGATACTCAAAAGGAACTCATCAATTATGAAGTAATAATATAAAGAGTGCAGAAGATACGCAAAATAACTCCAAAATCTAATGACATTAGTACAAAACCTCTAGAATATCCAATGTAAATTTTAAACATTATAAAACTGTTCAAATGATAAAGACATTCAAAAATAAAGATAGAGGAGTTCGGATAAACACAGATACAAAATCAAAGTTACTTTTGAAGACTCTAAGTAAGCTTCAAGTTGAAGATGGAATCACCTGTCACACGTACCAAGAAAATTTCCTGCACAACAAAGATGTAGAAAAGCAAGAGTGAGTATAAAAAATATCTATACTCAACAACATTATCGATCGATGTATGAAGTGATGTCGAGAGTTTGTCATACCACAACATTTCTTAACTAAAATATTAGAAATATCATAATAAGATCTCAATACAAAATAGTTCAAAAGTCAATGCTCAAAATAATCAAGATAAGATAAATATCTAAAATCAGTCAATAATAGAGAATTTCATAAACTGTCTCAATAATAGCTCACTGGCTCTTTTAAATTATCTCAACCAAATAAGAAAAAAATAACTCATTGTCACAATCATTGTACCATTTCACCACTCAAAACTCAATAGAAATGTAATGTGGATGAAATGAAATGCAAATTCATATGCACTGACTAATAACCTGTATATATCTGCTTATTCTGTCAGGTTGTCAGGACCCCTAGGGGAATCACTGGTCCATACACTCAGTATATATACTAGACTACACTAAATGAAATTTTCTAGATGTAACACCATGTACTAGATAAAACCTGTACTGTGAATACCCTGAGCGAACCTCTATCGGGATTTATCATTTCATTTTCATAATGTCAATATGCATGAAATGCAGTACCAATATACAAATCCTATACCAGATTAAACCTCAGTATAGACAATCATAATCAACTTTGAATTATTTTAAAATGAGAGTAAGAAAGTGAGAAAATAATCAATTATCAACACATGTATATAAATGGAGTTCCACCAAAAATCAATACATCAATGCCGAGAGAACAATTCATAAATCTCAAGTTATTCAATGCCAAGTGAGTAATATACAAGCCTCAAAATAAATTAATTATCAATGAAAGTGAAAAATATGTGAGTCTCAAGATAAATTATTTGTCAATGCCAAGTGAATAGTATATGAGCTTCAATCCAAATCAATCATCAAAAATCATTCTCACATATTCACAAAAATTCATCAATAAAATAGAAAATAATTAATTTTCACAAATTATGAGTCTATCAATCGCATAAATTCTTTTTATTTTATTTATATAAGAACCATATTACTTTTTCTCCTTAATTCAATAGTCAATTTGTAACGACCCAGACATCGTTACGGGATGGTTAAGGGCATAGAACACCGAAATTGGTTAAGAATGGGATAGGGAGGTTGTAAAATAAACTAAGCATATAACTGTACATTTTTGGATAACTACTGGTCCGAGGGACCACTGCAACAGTGGGATTCCCGCTACAGCGAGACTACAGTAGCAATTGGATTCCTGCTGTGGAGAAATAAGGGAGTAACTACTGGGATCGCCGCAGCGGAAGTGTGACCACTGCAGGGGACAACAGAAGTCAGAAAGTGGATTTTAAGTAGAAATTACGGGGTTTTACTCCATCGTTCTCAAAAACTTGATCAGAAGGGCTAAGGGATGAAAAATTTCTCCAGAGCAGCGAACTACTATCCGAAGGTAAGAATCTCAATTCTCCTACCTCTACTTCAATTAGTGTTGATCACAGATTGCTTGAGGATCTTTAATGGTGGAAATTGTTTAGACAGAAACCCTAAGTTGATGGACTAGGGCTGAAATTATAGGGAAGTAATGGGAGGGTTGATTGCTGAAATTTTGAGTAATGTTTACTTCCTAGGGTTCCTCTTGTTAATGTTGATGGATTAGACAAGGTGGGGACCTAGAACTAGGTGGAAGGGAAGGGTTTTCAATTAAATTTCTCTGAAAAGAGAAAGGTTTGATCGAATTAGGCCCTATCTTGAGGAGTATTTAACCAATAATTATATTTGTGTAGATTTCGAACAATCCGAAGCATTGAGGAAGGGAAAAGCTCCTGTAGAGTAGCGAAACCGATAATTTCGAGTAATCGAGATAGGTTACAATTTATAGGGATAGACCTATATAATTGCATGTATAGTGTGCAATGTTGATATTTGATTAGTCTTCGGATGTTTACATGATATGTGAGTCTATTGTTGTTAATTTACCTATTGAATGTGACTATGATGTGATATTGAATTTGATGACTTGTATATAAGATTGTGTATATGATAATGGAATTAATTGTGCTGAATGTTTAGTAAAGCGATTATACTTCGTTAATGAGAGAATTGTTAGTTGACAATGGCTTATTGGAGAATTAGATTGTAACTGTTTGTATGACACAATGATGCACTTGGCATGTTATGTGAGGATGATGAATGAAAAGATTTTAACATATGAATGTTGAGTAGCTCATGCCCGAGGGGAGTATCCAGGCGAGCAATAAAAATATTTGAGTGGCTCGTGTTCGAGGGGAGCATTCAGATGAGCATATGAATGGGAGTGGGTGCACGCCGGCACAGTACATGGATTTCTAGAGTCCCCTGCAGGTCATGATTGGTTGGGCACAAGTAATATGCACTATCATGTGTGTACACGATTCAAGTGGTTGAGTGTTAAGGAGAGATGGCGGAGGCGTATGCTCGTCATGTTACCCTTGGTTGTGTTATTTACTTATTGTTTGGGATGTAATTTATGTTCATGAGGTGGATGTGAACATGTTAAGAGGATGTGCTAACTTATTGTGGATATGTTGCGAATTGATAATAATGAAATGTGGCGTTAATGCTAAGTACATCTTGTTACTACGTGTTTTGTTGAGTAGTTGTTGCTGGAATAACTGAGGATTGTAAATCTTACTTAAAATTGTGCTGGTTGTTGATCTGGTCATTAATGGATTCATGGTGTTATGTGAAATGTAATTGTTAATTTTATTGAACTGTGTAATGGATGAGCTGAGAAGGGAGCAGCCTGTCGAGCTACTGCCTAAGAAGTGCCGCTGCAGCGGGACCATTTTTGCTGCGGCGGACAAGTGACCACTGCAGCGAGCGGCCTAATTCAGTGAGTAGGCTGGCCGATTCCTGAGTAGAACTAGTATTCATAAAATGACTTTTAATTCTTCTTAAAGTTGAGGATTGTTTTTATATCTCTATTGTTGTGCTTAGATGTTATTATGTAAGGTTGGCTGATGATGCCTACCAGTACTGTATCATGTACTGACCCTACCCCTATATTCTTTTCTGAGTGCAGAGTTCGAACCCAGCAGTTCTTCACACCCTCACCTGTGAGCCAACAGCCTTTGTGAATCAAGAAGGTGGGCAAATGAGGATGCAGACCACTCCCTTTTAGCATATGTCCTTCTTTTGGACTCTAGAATATTTTATTTCAATTTAGGTTTTAGTTTTCTTAGCCTGTAATAAATTAGACATCTGGTCCAATGACAATTAGGTTCTGGAAAATTGTTATTTGAAACGTACTCGCGGTGTACCGATTTGAAATTGTTCTTTTCATAATAGTTGTTTCCTTTTTCAAAAATATTTAGATTGTGGAAATAGTATCGGAATTTGTTGGTTTGCCCACCGTAGGATTAGTGTGGGTGCCAATCACGGTCATTTGGGTCATGATACAATTACATTAATATTTCATAAAGAATCTAGAAAGTCTCAACTCTTCTTAATCAGAGCTCATATAGTAACATTACATTCTTGCTTTTCTACAATGCCTTCCAAGGATCTCAATTTATCAAATACATAATATACATAAGTATACGAGTCGGTCTCATATTATAATACTCCATAAATTTTGGTTAGGTTTAAACTCATTAAATGCATGCGATTAAACCCGAACCATGATAGATTTTTTTGTATACTAGTGTCAAAGTTCATTCTTGAGTGTGTATGTAACACCCCAAAAGTTCCTTAGACCAAATCCAGATGTAAAATGAGAAATCATAAAGGAACCAAAAAAATTTTGCCTCAGAATGACTCAACCAACGAGTCGTTGTTAATAACGACGACCCTTTTGTGAGTCGTTGTCAGCCTATGCAGTTTCCTTCCTAGATTCAATAAGAAATTCAATGACTCATTGCTTTAACTAATTGGGACATTGTTTAACCTCATAGCAGTCCAGAAACTGGTTAAATTAGTCCACCAAAAAACAAGTCAGATGACGAGCCGTTGCAGGGTACAAAGACTCATCGAAGGGAGCCATTAGAGGAAAGTTAGAAATTCCTCCAGTGACAATGGTTGGTAACAATGACCCTTTGCTTCAAACAATGGGTCATTCTATCTTTCCGTTGGGGGAAATCATAAATTGTTCCAAATTTTTCCAGTGGAACCAACAACCTATTGGTTCATCGAATGGATTGTTGTTCCCGTCCATTGTTCAGTTTCAGTAGCTGGACTTCTGAGACCCAGGACCAATGACTGGCCACAATGAGTCGTGGTCACAACCAATGACCCATTTGTCTGACCGATTGAATCCCAACAGGCAGTTTTCCAGACTTTTTTTTTAGGGAAATTTTTGTAACTTCCAGCTATTTTAGTTCCTAAAATACGTTATTTTGGGGTAATTTATCAGTGGTAAAGGGGAGTTAGTCATTCTTCTTCCTCACTTATCTCAGAATCTCTCAGAAACAGAACATAAGAACGCAGGGTGTCTCTCTAGCAAGAACAGGGTTTCAATCTTCTTCTCAGATTCTCAAGGATTATCTCTGGGAATTTCCTCCTTCAGGTATGTGGGACATAAAAAAGGGTTTTCTTTCCCCTTTGTGTCCCAAATTATATTTTAGAAAAATCTTTTTAAATTCTAGTCCTGTAGAAGATTGAAGCTAGGGTTTTCAGTTAGTTAAGTGGCTCCTTAAGTCTTGTTAGTTCCCTAACTTTATATGATTATTCCTAGCTGAAGTTCATGCCCTAGTTTTATTTATTCAGTTTGCTTTCTTAGTCTCGATCTTTAGCATGATTCTGAGTAAATCTTGCATGATTTAGAACTCAAACAGAAATGTTATTTTATTCGAATTATGAATGATTAGTATAAATAATTGAATAAAAGATAATATTTTAGTATATTCAATCTCAGAGTCTTAATGTATTCAGTACACCTAGTATTCTCCAAAAATATCAGCTGATCAGTCTGATTATTATAGTCTTTGAGAAGCTCAGTAAACTCAATAGTATCAGTTTATCAGCTTGTTAGTAATTCTTTAGACTATTATGATACTTTCAGATAAAGTAGCTTTGATGAGTCTTAGAATATCGTTTCTTTCATGTCCTTAGACTATCAGAACACATAGATAAGTAGTTCTAACTTAAGTCTTAGGCCATCAAGTTTAAGCTATTAGCAAAGTTAGGATTTTCAGTGGAAGTAGTAATTAGCATCGATCAGGATGGGGTTCAGTGCACCCAGGTTCCCAGAACTACGTTGCCACCGTAGGTTATTAGTCTAAATGGGCTCTAGACCATGACCACCCAGTTCAACTACTATATCCTAGCAAGGTATAGTGGGCCTTCTCCGATGAGGGGTATACATTGGACTCCATGTTTAGCTCACGTGGTTACATGTCAGTTATAGTATCTCCCAAAGTACAACATAGTATAATTCAGTCTAGTTTAGTTATGAGTTTCAGCTCAGTTCAGTATCTTCAAATTTCAGTATGTTTTTACAGTATTTCGGTGCAGCTTACTATTACTCAGTATATGTACGTTTTAGTTCCTTCTTGCATACTCAGTACATTCAAAAAACTGACGCATACTTTCTATGCTATATCATTTTATGATATAAGCTCAGGTACCCAGCCTCAGCACCATAGCTATTAACTCGATGATTTCCAGAAGTTTCAGTGGTGAATCTTCATCTGTTGAGGGCTAGAGTTCCATTTCCAGATGTTTGTTTTATTTAGTTGCAAACATTAGATTTAGCTGGGGGCTAGTCCTAGCAACTCATCAGTTTATTTTTTGAAGGCTTTCAAACATTATTTATAGACTCGGCTAGATTTTTAGATTATTTTAAGTTTTTGTCATTTATTCAGAAGTAATTATTTCTTTTATCATCTTCTATTTTTTTATGATTATTCTCAGTAGATCAGTTTTTAGTAGAATGTGCTCTATCAAAGTTTTTTTGGGGTTACTTGTGACTCTAAGTACCGTGTCGCGTCCAGGGTGTGAACTCGGGTCGTGATAAATTTGATAACAGAACGTCAGGTTTAGAGTATACTAGGATGTCTAAAAGTCACGTCAAGTAGAGTCCGTTTCTTGGGTGTGGAGCGCGTCACACTTATGAGGGGGAGGCTACGAGGCATTTGTAGGAAAACTCCTTTTCTTCATAATTTTTGTCGTGCGTTGAGTTTGACCTATAAAATTTTCCTCCTAACTCGTGTTTTACCCTTTTCAATTAACAATGCCTCCAAAAACGGGAAATGGAAGGAGGAGCGAAAATGCTAACCGGCCAGCCCCACCTTCTCCCGCAGCCCCTCAATATGACCAAGTGTCCCACGAAGAATTTTGGGCTGCTATACAAATGCTGGCTCAGGCGGTGACCAACTAGGTTAATCAGTAGGTCGTGGTGCCAGTGAATATAAATGGGTCTGTAGCTGCTACAAGAGTCCGGGATTTTACTCGAATGAATCCCCCAGTATTTCACGGGTCTAAAGTTGATGAAGACCCATAGGAATTCATTGATGAAGTGCAAAAGATCACCCAATTCATGGGTGTTACCTCTATAGAAAGTGTTGATCTTGCTGCCTACCAACTGAAAGGGGTGGCTCAGATTTGGTACAAGCAATGAAAGGAAAGAAGGCAAAACGGTGCAGGTTCGGTGGGATGGGATGAGTTCGTTATGGCATTCCTAGATAGGTTCTTTCCCCAAGTGTTGAGGGAAGCTAAGGTTGTCGAACTTATGAACTTGAGGCAGAACAACATGACAGTATAGGAATATACACTAAAGTTCACTCAGCTATCAAGATATGCTCCACAAATGGTTGCTAAGCCAAGGGCTCGCATGCTCAAATTCATTAATAGAGTCTCAAACCTGGTGGTCAAGGAATATAGGACCTCCATGCTTATTAAGGATATAGACCTCTCCAGTTTCATTATTCATGCACAATAGATAGGGGAAGAAAAGTTAAAGAAGATAGAGAGGGAGAATAAATGGGCCAGAACAGGTCAGTTTGAGTATTGCCAGCAAAGGTCAGGCGGTGGTAATCGCCCCCAGCAGCAGCAGAGGCCTCTAGCACCTTCCTTAACCAGTGATCTATTTTCTAGTCCTCGTAAAGATAAAAAGGGTGGGACATCAGGCTCCCAGTCACAAAGCCATGTCTCCAGCAGCCACACATTCCCAACCTATCCTAAGTATGGCAAGAACCATCTGGGGGGAGTGCCGTCTGGGCAAGTATGGTTGTTTTGGGTGTGGCTAGCTGGGTCATAGATTGAGGGACTGCCCGTCAACAGGACGGGGGAAGGCCCAGTCCACCATGGCAGCAGCTTTGCCAAGACGTCCAGCTCAATAGGGCACCACCTCAGGTATATGTGGCAGTCAGTACCAGAACCATTTCTAAGCTCTAAGTACCTCAGGTATAGGTGGCAATCAGTGCCATAACCGTTTCTACGCTCTATCTTCCTAACAGGATTAGGAGAACTCACCTAATATGGTTACTGGTATGTTACGCCTTTTGCACATTGATGTATATGCTTTTCTAGATCTAGGGGCCACACTTTCCTTCGTGATTCCTTTTGTTGCGGTCCAATTTGATATTAGTCCAGAAATTCTCTCAGAGCCATTTTTAATTTCTATTTTGGTTGGTGAGTCAGTTAGAGCTAGCTGTGTATGCAAAAATTGTTCGGTCACGGTGCTGCATAAAGTCACCTCAGTTGATCTAGTAGAGCTAGATATGATCGACTTCGACCTCATTCTTGGAATAGACTGGCTACATTCTTGTTATGCTTCAGTTCATTGCAGAACCAGGGTCTTTAGGTTTCAATTTCCTAATGAGCCATTCCTAGAGTGGAAGGATAGTACTTCAGCGCCTAAGGGTCGTTTCATTTCATACCTTAAGGCTAGGATGATGATTGCTAAGGGGTAAACCTCCTGGTTAGAGTCAAATATTCTAGTATCGAGACCCTGACATTTCAGTCAGTTCTATTTGTAAGTGAGTTTCCTGATGTATTTCCCGAAGATTTGTTCAGAGTCCCTCCCAAACGGGAGATAGACTTCGGCATAGACCTTCTTCCAGATACCCAATCCATCTCAATTCCTCCTACATAATGGCTCTAGCTGAGCTTAAAAAGTTGAAAGGAACAGCTGAAAGACTTTCTAGACAAAGCCTTCATCAGACCCAGTATCTCTCCATGAGATGCCCCAGTCCTATTTGTGAAAACGAAAGATGGTACACTCAAAATGTGCATCAACTATCGTTAGTTGAACAAGGGTACAATCCAGAACAGGTACCCTCCACCAAGGATTGATGACTTGTTTGACCAACTTCAGGGACTTATTTTTTTTCCAAGATAGATCTCAGATCAGGATACCACCAGCTCAGGTTCAGAGAATGTGACACTTCAAAAACAACCTTCAGAACTCGATATGATCACTACAAATTCGTAGTTATGTCTTTTGGACTAACAAATGCTCCTGCAGCTTTTATGGATCTGATGAACAGGTATTCAAGTCATACCTGGACATGTATGTTGTTGTGTTTATAGATGATATTTTGGTTTACTCTAGAATAGAGGAGGAGCATGCAGACCATAAGAGAATAATTTTGTAGACTCTCAGGGACCGCCAGTTGTTCGCCAAATTTAGCAAGTGTAAATTCTGGCTGAAGTTAGTTTCCTTCCTAGGCCATATGGTCTCTATAGAGGGCATTCAGGTGGATCCTCAAAAGATAGTAGCAGTCAAGGACTGGCCAAGACCCAATTCTCCATCAAACATTAGGAGTTTCTTGGGCTTACCCGGATATTACAGACAGTTTATAGAAGGATTATCCTCTATTGCCTCTCCTTTGACCAAACTAACTCAAAAGAAGGTAAAGTTTCAGTGGTCAGATGCATATGAGAAGATCTTTTAGGAATTGAAGATTCGACTCAACACAGCCCCAATTCTGACTTTATCAGAAGGTTCAGATGGGTTTGTGATCTATTGCAATGCCTCCAGAGTTGGCCTTGATTGTGTTACGATGCAACATGACAAATTTATAGCTTACGCTTTCAGACAGCTCAAGGTTCTTGAGAAGAACTATTCGACTCATGATCTTGAATTGGCACCGGTAGTGTTCGCTTTAAAGATTTGGAAGCACTATCTTTATGGGGTTCATGTGGATGGTTTTACTGATCACAAGAGTTTACAGTATGTGTTCTACCAGAAAGACCTGAATCTACATCAGAGAAGGTGGTTAGAGTTGTTGAAAGACTACGACAAGAGTGTTTTGTATCAATCGGATAAGGCCAACCTAGTGGTTGACACCCTCAATAGATTATCTATGGGTAGGTGTTACTCATGTTGGGGATGGTAAGAAAGGGATGGTTAGAGATGTTCACATATTGGATCAGTTAGGGGTCCAGTTGGTTGACTCAGCAGAAGGTGGAATTGTAGTCCAGAGTGGGTCTGAATCCTCCCTGGTGGCGGAGGTTAAGTCATAAAAGGATGAAGACCAATTTTTTTCAAGTTGAAGGAAGCATTCCTAAAGAAAGAGGTTAAAGCATTCTCCAAAGGGGGAGGTGGTGTACTGCATTACCATGGTAGGTTGTGTGTTCCAGACATAGATGATTTGAGGCAGCAGATACTAACGGAAGCTCTCAGCACTAGGTACTCCATCCACCCAGGTGCCACCAAGATGTACTGTGATCTACAGAAAGTCTACTGGTGGAATGTCATGAAGAAGGACATTGCAGAATTCGTGGCTCAGTGTTCAAAGTGCCAATAGGTCAAGATTGAACATTAGAGACCTGGGGTTATCATTTCTACTAGAAGTGGGAAGAAGTGAATATGGACTTCATCACAGGCTTACCTTGTATCGCTGACAGCATGACGTAATTTTGGTGGTTGCAGACTGGATGATAAGTCAGCATATTTTCTACTAGTTAAGACCACATACTCAATAGAGGATTATGCTATACTGTACATCCTAGAGTTAGTCAGACTACATCGGGTTCGCTTGTCCATCATTTCAGATAGGGGTACTCAGTTCACCTCATATTTCTAGAAGTCTTTTCAGAAATGACTTGGTACTCAAGTCAAGCTCTGCATAACTTTCCACCCACATACCGATGGATAGGCTGAGTGGACAATTCAGATGTTGGAGGATATGTTAAGGGCTTGTATGATCGACTTCAAAGGCAATTGGGATGATCATCTACCTCTCATTAAGTTTGTATACAATAATAGCTACAACTTCAGTACTCAGATGGCCCCGTTTGAGGCATTATATTGTAGGAGGTGTAGATCCCCTATAGGGTGGTTTGAGGTTGGTAAGTCTATGTTGATAGGACCTGATTCAGTACATGAGGCCATACAGAAGGTTCAACTTATCAGGGAACGACTAGAAATAGCTCAAAGTCGACAGAAGTCGTATGCAAACATAAGGAGAAGGGCGTTGGAGTTTGCTATGGATGATTGTTTATACTTGAAAGTTTCACCTATAAAAGGGGTGATGAGATTTGGAAAGAAAGGAAAGCTCAGTCCCAGGTATATTGGCCTTTATAGAATCCTGAGACGCATTAGCAATATAGATTATGAGTTGGAGTTTCCTGTAGAGTTAGCATCGGTGCACCCAGTCTTCCATGTGTCCTTGTTGAAAAAATGCATCGATGACCCAAACTTAGTAGTACCTCTAGAGAGTGTTGGTGTAAAGGACAACCTCTATTATGAAGAAGTTCCATTCAGATCCTAGACCGTCAAGCTCGTAAGTTGAGAAATACGGAGGTCACTTTAGTAAAGGTCTTATTGAGGAACCAGCTAGTTGAGGGAGCAACACGGGAAGCAGAAGTAGACATGATGGCTAAATACCCTCACATTTTCCCTTCCATCTCAGTTTCAGCATTAGGTACTAAATTTCTCCTCAGTACTCTATTCAGTTACATACTATCAACTCTTTCATGTTTTAATGTGTAGCCTAGTTGCATAAGTTCAGTTAGTATTTCCATCTCAGTTTGAAGTCATTCACTTTTTTAGAAATCAGTTTATAGCTTTCAGTCCGAAATTGCAACTCTTTCCCCAGTCTTTTAGCTTACTTAGCCTTCATTCCATGATTAATGTTCCCAAGGAGGAGATATTGTAACATCCCAAAAGTTCCTTAGACCAAACCTCAGACTTAAAATGAGAAATTAGAAAGTTTTTACCTCAGAACGACTCAACCAACGAGTCATTGGAAGTAACGACGACCCGTTGTGTGAGTTATTGTCAGCCTCTACAGTTTCTTTCCTAGATTCAATGAGCAATTCAATGGCTCGTTGCTTCAAGTAACGGGGCATTATTTTGACCAATTGGTAGCAGTCTAGAAATTGATCAAATTAGTCCACCGAACGAGTCAGATGACGAGCCGTTGCAGGGTACAATGACTCGTCATAGGGAGCCATTAGAGGAAAGTTTAGAAATCCCTTCCATGACAACGGTTGGTAACAACAACCCATTGCTTCAAACGATGGGTTGTTATGTCTGTCCGGTTGGAAAAACCAAAAATTGTTCCAAATTTTTCCAGTGACAACGAGTGGAACCAATGACCCATTGGTTCATCAAAAGGATCATTGTTCTAGTCCATCGTTTATTTCATGTAGCTGAGCTTCTGAGAAACAGGACCAACGATTGGTGGTCACAACCAATGACCCATTGTGTGACCTGCTAGATCCCGACGGGTAGTTTTCCAGACTTTTCCTTGGGGATATTTTTGTACTTTCAGCTATTTTAGTTTCTAAACTACATCATTTTGGGGTAAATTATCAGGGGTTAAGGGGATTTAGTCGATTCTCCTCCCTCACTTCTCTCAGAATATCTCAAAAACAGAACATACGAACACAAGGTGTCTCTCCAGCAAGAACATGGTTTCAATCTTCTTCGCAGGTTCTCAAGGATTTTCTCTGAGAATTTCCTCCTTTAGGTATGTGAGACTTTAACAAGGGTTTCCTTTCCCCCTTGTGTCCCAAATTATGTTTCAGAAAAACTTTCTAAATTTTAGTCATGTAGAAGATTGAAGCTAGGGTTTTCAGTTAGTTAAGAGACTCCTTAAATCTTGTTAATTCCCTAACTTTACATGATTATTCCTAGTTGAAGTTCATGTCTTAGTTTTATTTGTTTAGTTTTCTTTTTTAGACTTGATCTTTGCATGATTCTGAGTAAAACTTGCATGATTTAGAACTCAGACAGAAATATTATTTTGTTATGGTAAATTTTACAGTATTTCAGTACAGCTTACTATTACTCAGTATATGTATGTTTTAGTTCCTTCTCGCATAATCAGTATATTCAATATACTGACGCATACTTTCTTGCTATATTCTTTAATAATTTAGGCTCAAGTACCCAGCCTCAGCACCACAGCTAGTCACTCGATAATTTTCAACAGTTTCAGTGGTGAGTCCTCATCTGTCGAGGGCCAGAGTTCCATTTCCAGTTATTTTTTTTATTTAGTTGCAGACATTAGAGTTAGCTGGGGGCTTGTCCGAGTAACTTATCAGTTCATATTTAGAAGGCTTTCAGACAATATTCATAGACTCAGCTAGATTTTCATATATTTTCATATTTTGTCATTTATTCAGTAGCAGTTATTTCTTTTATCAATTTCCACTCTTTTATGATTATTCTCAGCAAATCAGTTTTTAGTAGAATATACTCTACCAGTATTTGCTTGGGGTCACTAGTGACTCAAAGTACTGTGTCGCGTCTAGGGTGTGAACTTGGATCGTGACAGTGTAGCAAGTGTACAAATATTGGAGTTGAAAATATTTAAAGAGAATCTAAGTTATACTTGAAGTGTGAACAGAATTCGTGAAATTAGCTGGACAACTTTCAGGATCTGACTTCAAATGAGTATATTTCAAATTGATAAGGAATCTGAGAAAATCCAAACCGTGAAAGTTGAAACCCTTTAAAATTTATTTTCAACCATATATAATTTAGGAAAATGGAGTTCTTTCACCTATTTATGGTCATTTTACGAATGATGACATGTGAAAAATAGAAATTTTGATTAGCGTAGGATTTGATTTTAAAGTTCAAATAATTATGATAACCTAATATATCACAAAAAATGTCTTGAGTGAGAACTTTTCTACCGCAGTATGCTCCTAAATCTCTAAATGAGAGTTTTTCCAAGAAACGAGCATTCAAAAGTTCGTCTAAGAATTCGAGGAATAAGACAGTGTGTCATGAGACCATCGAACAAGATGACCATGCAATGGACCATGCAACACGAGGCCCATTGCATGCAAGGTCCTCATGATGAACCACATAATACAAATCTAGGTCCATTGTGATGGCCTTCTAGGCGCATGGTCCATCTTTTCTAGCTAGTTTTGGATGACTTTTTGGGAGAAAAATAGTCTTAGTCTTTTCTCAAACACCTAAGGTTATTCTATACTCAATCTAGTTTGATTCTAGTTCATTGAAGATGGATTTCTTGGAGATTCTTCATGAGGGTTATTGTTAGAGGTTGTTAATCCTGTTTAAGGTATTTATCAATACTTGAAATATTCTTATTTATACATATATCAACTTTAAATGCCTTATTCTGAAGTATATTGATTCATACGTATATCTGACTTTCAAGTATGTCTACTTTGAAATTCTTCTTTCGAAGTATGTTATTTTCTATGTATGTCTCTTCTTGAACATACTTTTGACTATAAGGAGGTGTTGAATAGGACTTTATGCGTGTGAGAACAAGCTCGCATCGATTCTTCATATTTTGATATATATTATGATACACACATATACCCATATATATATATATATGTATATATATATATATATATATGAAAATGTGTTTTGCTCTTTGAAAAAGGTGGTTTTGAATTGCATTAAAAGCAATGAAATTCGGCATATGTTGATCTATGAATGAGCTATTAATTTAAAACATAATTTAACAACTTTAAAAAAGGGTTTTAAACTCAAGTAACTATCCGATATACCTCTATTACTAAGATGATGATTTGAAAGATTTTCTGCTAATATGTCATGATTGCTTCTAATAGTACTCAGGCATACAATTATTATTTTTTGATGGTATGTTTGGTAACATAGAAAAGCAGGTACAAAAAAAAATTTCAGACTTGGAGTACTTGTTGCTTTCGAGTTGATGGTGAGCCTGTATTCTTGTTGTGAAACTTCATATAGTCATTTATTTTTTTTATTAATTTTAGAATATATTCTAAGTTATCTTATATAATCTTAAATGCTCCATAGACAAGTGTGGTGTTATGGGTAGAGATTGTTAAATTCATTGGTTGACTTGTATTTGTATTTTTTTCATATTTAATGAAAGTTTACAGATTATTATTGTTTACATCTCTTGCATATTTTATTAAATATGATCACAATTTTAAAATTGGCATAATATGATTTAACAATAAAATGGGGCAATTATAGTGATTTGTATCTCTATAAGATGCTTCCGATGTAGTTTTATAGTATCGGATGTCTGTCACATTAGGATCGGATTTGAGGCTTGACAAGCTTGATATCAGAGCTCTAGGTTAACGTGTCCTAGAATTATCTGTGGAGTTGTGTCTAGTGGAGTCTTCCTTCATGCAGATTGGCACTTGTTTGATTGAATGACTACCAGGACATTATATGTATTTTCTACTCTTGGTGATTCTAGATTGTGTTGTAGAGCTTGAGCTTCTCTTTAGGATCCTTTTGACGTACTCATTACTTGTGACTCCCAAAAATTGACTTAAACTTATGCTACAATTTTTAACCAAATGGACTACTGTGCTGAACAGTGCACATAGATTATAATGTATAGTGTGATGGATTATACAAAGTCCCTTGGAGTGCAAAAATAGGTGTTTAGTGTATATATATATGGTGTGATTTTTGGGATAGGTACAGAAATGGGTATGTATTTAGGTAACAATAGAGATAATATAGTTGAGGGTAGTTATAAATTTCTAAAATTCACTGAGGAATCACATACGCTCAAATAGTACTTATACATATCGATATGTATTTTTATGTTTAAAAAGTAATGTTGCTTGTATTATGACTAATGAGATGATAATAGTCCTAAAGGAATTAAAGAACAAAGCCGTAACGAAAAGATGTCATAAAGTACCTATCCTTAAAGACCAGGTCAATAGAGTTATAAAACTTCGCAAAGAGGCCAATGAACAGGAGTATGCTAAGTAGGAGAGATACTGTTAGTAATTCTAATATTTATCAATGAAATATAGTTGTATAATACCTATATATTGTTGTAATAATATTAGTGGTGATGTAAGATATTGTATAATGTTAAGATCGAAAGAATATAATGTTGATTAGTTAAAAAGGGGTAACGGGGGTCACGTATAAATGAGGCGACGATCATTTATGTGGGTACCGATGTCATGATATGATAAATTAAAAAATATTTCCTTGAAGTGGTGAATATATGATTATGTGAGCATAATTTCTTGTATATGCATTAGATAAATGCAGTGTTGCTTACTTGATAATTGATGAACTATGTGAGTAAGTGAGCATGATCTCTTGTTTATGCATTAAATAAAATGCAGTGTTGCTACTTGATAATTTATGAACTCTATGAATATGTGATTATGATTACTAGTCTATGGCATTGGATAGATATGATGTTTCTCACTTGGCATGAATCACCTGATATTGATAAATTGATTTTTAGTTAAAGGCTTACATATGAAATGCTTATTTGAATACCCTTTCACTATCCTACTCTTATCATTTTTACTTGGAGCAAATTATAATTGTCCATGTTGAGGATTAAAACAGGTGTAGAATTAGTTATATTGGTATTGCATCTCATGTACATAAACATTAAGAAAGTGAAAAGGATAAAAATCTCGGTATAGGGTCACTCAAAATATTCACGATAAATAGGTTTTATTCAGTATAGGGTGTTGCATCTAGGATATACCATTGGTGTTGTCATGCACAAGGGTGCGTATATAGACCTAATGAGTCCCTGTGAGTCTGGACTATCCGTGTAGGAAACGTGTAGATATAGTTTCTGGCCACATCATATGCATTGTGTTATCATTATATTTTCATTCATTTCTATTTCCTTGGTGTATTGGTTTGATTGTGAAGGCGATTAAGTGACTTTGAATATGACTTATTGGTATCTCTGGAGTTGGTTTGAAAATCTGATATTTTCTTGAACTGTTAAATGTGATGTCTTTTGCGGTTACTATTCTTTCAGCCTGATGTATCTTATGTTGATATTATGACGAGGCATTAAGAAAATAGTATAGGATCGAACCTCGTCATTACTTCATTTAAGGATCAGTCAACAATGCTACTCAGTACATATGTTCATGATACTCATCTTTGCTTTTTATGCATCTTGTTTTGCATGTTCTAAGTTTGGTGGTTATGGTAGGTGATCCCTCGTGATTATCAGATTTTACTCGAGGTCTTGGAGGAAGTTGATTGGCCGTTTCGCGGCATTCCAAACTTCTTATCTTATTACTGATATCACAGCTCAAACCCAGAGAGGCGTGATCGGCACCCAATGCTGCATGTAACTGAGCGAATCCTGCAACACTTCTAACTACAACATGCCAGAATCCATGAGGTTCGGCATCACACAACTACTAAAATAGAGTAACAACGACTAAAACGGAAGCTAGCCCATGGACCATCTAAAAGATAAAATAAATTCTATACAATTAGGCCTTCTAGGACTATAACATTAAACTCCAACCACAGCGACGTCCACGAGCCTCTAAGACTACAACAAAAATTAAATGATCGGGATAGGGCTCGGAACTACCCATAACTCAAACACCTGGAAACTTTGGAAGACCTAGAGTATAACACCCCAAAAGTCCCTAAGATCAGACCCGAGGGTTGAATCATAGAAAACATAAAAATCTGCACAACGTCACAAAATGAGTCATCTAGTGACTCGTTCTATGTCTCAACGGGTCATCAAATGACCCCATGAGTTGAAGAAAATGTTACTTCTCGGAAGTTGTAATAGATAAAGTCACGAGTCTTCAAGACTCCCCACGAGTCTTGGTGTGACCCGTCAAGTGTATAGTGGTTGACTTTCCAATGTTCACAATGGATTAAGGGAACGAGTCGTCGTGGCCCTAACAACTCGTTAAGTTACCTGTTGGGTGAGAAAGATCAGAGAATGGGAAAATTCCAGTGTGGCAACGAGGGCAGACAACAAGTCATCAAGTGACCTAACGACTCATTAGGTCACTCGTGGTGACTGGTAGTGTCCAATTATCTGTCGAACCATTAAAGGCGTTTCATAATTTATAAGCTCCTAACTCCTAAACTGCATCATTTTAAGCTTGGAAAAGAGTGCTTTAAGGGGAATATTCACAGAAGAACTCTCATTGTACTCCTAACACCCTAATTTGAAGATCAAAATCTCTCAAGGCTTACAAGAACAAGCTAGGGTTCTTCACTCTCATCTCCTTAAAATTCTCTTTTGATCTCAAGCTAAGTCAAGGAATCAGTGAACCGGGTATGTGGGGATTGTCAATGAGGGGTTCTTCCACCCTCATGACCATTCTTCAATCAAAAATCATTATCTCTCGATTCCCCATGCTCAAATTTCAAAATTCTCGGGCTAAGTTGGATGTTGTTAAAATTCCTTCTTGATTCATCTATGGGATTAGCTATCTCGATAAAATTGATGATTCTATGATTAGGTTTTTGTATTTCTATCAAGACTTCCATGAAATTTCAATTTCTTAAGTTACAAGCATGATTATGAATTTCTAGGGTTAAATTCCTTTTTAATGAAATCTCATGATTCTCTTATGATATCAACTCTCAAGTTTTAAGTCATGTATTATGATCATGATGTATGATTCATACGAGAACCTTTCATGAACTTATGAATTTCAAGTATGATGACTTTCTCAAGTATGCATAGCTTTTAAAAGCACTACAAAAAAACTGCTCAAAAAACGAGAGTCAATACCGACGGACAAGGTTGATTTTTTAAGCAAAATCAACGCCAAACCGACGCACTTATCGTCGTCGAAATTTGGCTTGTCGAAATTGTGAAACCGGCGGACAGGGTCGGTTAAAATCTAGGGACACCCGACCCAGTCCGTCGGTTTTAAAAAATAAAAAATTAATAAAAAGATTTAAAAAACCGAGGGACAGGATAGGTTTGTCCGTCGATTTTTTTAGAAATATATATATATATAATGTAGTTACTTGGAATCGAACCCAGGTATTTATTATGTCATTAGAAAATTCTACCACTCGACTATACATGCTATTTGATGAAATATTTCCTTCATTTTTATTTATACTCTTCAACTGCAATTTTGCACTTCAAAAACCGACCCAATCCCTCAGTTTTTATTAAAAATTAATAAAAACTTTGAGGGACTCCCTCGATTTTTTTAAAAAAAAAATTAAAAAAATTCATGGTTTTTTGCACGAAAAAAATCGACAGACAACCTACGCTGTCCATCAGTTTTTTTAAAAAATAATTAAAAAAATAAAAATCGACTGACTGAATCGGTTTTTCTTTGATTTTTCAGACCGACTCTGTCCGTCGGTTTTTGTTCCCTCGATTTTGATAATATTTTTAGTAGTGAAGTGCCATGTTTATGTTCATGGCTGACTCACTGGCCTCTTTTATGACTAGTTCACGTATTTCAAGTAAATTCATGTATCTTATGATTTTAACTAGCCCATGTACTTCAAGTATGTCTTATGATTATAATATGAGCCATGTGCATATTTTTGGGAGTAGTATCTAGCACCGAGTAGGTCAGGAATTTTCAAAACCCGGGCCTCAGAACTAAGCGCCAACGTAGAACTATATTCATATTTAACCCTACGGGGTCTTATTAATGATATCACGCTATGTCATCGTCCCTTGCCTTGGCAAGCTTGGGGCGGCTCTGCCCACTTGAGGGAGATAGTTGGGGCATCATGTAAGCTCTATCATGATGGTGTCTCTTATGATGAATCCTCCCACTGTTCCTTATGATTTTATGCTTGTTCATGATTATGATAATTTGGCTCAAGTTATGTTTTACAAGGTTTCCCTTATGAATATATTTATGACTAGTTTATGAGCTATTTTGAAAACCTTAAGCCCTCATGCTTAAATTATGACTATTACTTCATGTTTGAAACGTTCTATTCTCATGAACTGTTTATGCATTTTATTAGCTTATTTTATTTACCTCGCATACTCAGTATATTCAAAGTACTGACCGCATACTCTATGCTATATCGTTTCATGATATAGGTTAGGGCGATCAGACTCAGCCGCACCGTTAGCCCTGCTCCCATATCAGTCCAGTTCATCCCTATGGTGGTGAGTCCTCATCTACCGAGGACATTCTTCTAGTTATGTGTTTTGTCATTTCAGTTTCAGTTTTAGCGGTCTAGTTGGGGAGGTTGTCCCATCAGTCCATCTATAACTAGAGGCTTTTCAGACATATATGTGTTGGTTGACTCAGTTGTTGGATTCGTCACTCTTGCTTTTATTTAATGCTATATAAACTTTCGCGTATTCATATTTAAGTTTTAAGTTTTCCGCTTTAATTAATGATCTTGAGTTGCTATGCACATGCCATGGGTTAGCTTGGAGTCATTCGTGGTTCTAGGTCCCATGTCTCAATTCAGGGTTCCAGTCCGAGTCATGAAAAACTTGGCATCAAAGTAAAGTTTTAGTGTGTCCTAGGATGTCTGAAAGCTGCGTTAAGTAGAGTCTTTTCAATGAGATGTGAAGTGCGCGACACTAATAGAACTCAAAGTGGACATAGTTAACCCAAAATATTGACTTTGGCCAAACTCTCACAACTTAGAATCTTCTCTGAAACTCATTCGATCACCTCAGAAATTATTTCACATATCTCTGCAAGTCACAAAAAAGAAAAAACAAACAGAAAATTCTAAATGACCATAAGGGTCGTTACACATATGAGAGAGGTATGTGATGGGAAAGTCGTACCTTAATTGCGAAAAGAAGATTTAACGTTACATACCTCAATTTTTAATTTAGTATAGCTACGAAGAATCGACCCTTTCTTTAAGGCGTTAATATAAAACGACGACATATGGGCCCCTATAAATAGTACATTAATTACATGACGAGTGTCGAGCTCACAAGACCCTTATAGTAATATGGTTTACAAAATTGCAAATAGAAATTGATAAGTTACACTTTCAATGTGTGCATATTAAAATAAATAAATAAGTTTAACAGCTCCCTGCACCATTTTTCTCCTTATCAGCATATTTTTGAAGATTTTCACCGTGCAACTTTCCGTACCTGAATTCATCAAATATTTCAACTCCCATATCTATGTAAAAATCATATGACTTTTACATATGATTATTGTTTCAGAACTAACTGAAGCCATGGTAGTCTTGATCAGTTAAGAATTTGAGGGCTAACTATTAAAGAGGCAAAAAAGAGTCTGGGAAAGAATGTTTTGTAATTAATGGGATATTGTTTGAAAAGATTTTAGGATATAATGGATATTTATAGTGGAGATGTGGTGTTCTTTTATTACTTATTTAGTTAGTGGGGTTGGTGGAGGAAACTCAAGTGTGCATTCTAGCTATCATTAGGGGCTGCTAAATAAGTTTATCATATGATATGGTGAAAGGGAATCCACTTTGGATACAGTCCTCAACATTGACTAACCTTTCCAAGGTGGGATAAAATAGTAGAGATCGCTCAACACTTAATTAGTAATTTTTCGAGCCATCGGAATGGAGAAGTTTTTAGAATTTATGTGAATTAATCGGGTCGATCAATAATAAATACTAGGAAATTATAAATAAAAAATAAGAATCAAATTATGTATTAATGTTAGAGCTATTAAATCGGGTCAATTCAATCAACTCAAACCAAGCTTGTAAGTCAAGAAATTTGATGAGTTAAGATGGATTGATTCTTCATTTTAAAGGGTATTAAAATAGTCAGCCTAACCCAACCTTAAAAGGGTCTCAAGTTGGCCAAACTAGCCCTTTGTTTTTTTTTTAAATTTTTTAATAATTATTATTTTAATCTACATTTGAGCTTACAGAATAATTTATTAACATTTCTATCATATGATTACATGAAATTACATCACTATACAATAATTTATAACATATTCAACATCAACATATCATCAAGCACAATTTTTTTTAAAAAATCTATTTGAGTTTAAGGGTATGACAATTTGTTAACATTACTAATATATGATTATATGAAAGTACATAAGATAATTTATAACATATTTAACACCAACATATTATTAAGTACATTTAAATCTATTGATAAAGGTATCCTAATTAACATCTCCATCTTCATTTTCATCTACATTCATATGCAAATTTAGTTAGTTAAGCATTACCAAATAAGTATATCTAAAAAAATTAATAATATTTAAATTCACTTAAAAACATTACCACTTTGAATTTGGCTAAACTCATGCAACTGATTTCGAGTAGCAACAACTTTTTGAATATTTTCATGATTGACGCAATTTTTATACTTGAAGATTAGAAATTTTAATATTAGAAATTTAACGATAAATAAGTAAATTATTATTAAAATAGTAGAACTTATTTGGTAATCATTATCTATAGCTTCACTTTGTTTTCCACACAATTTTCTTATAAATTTTAAGTTTAACTCATGAATGCAACTTTTATCCTCAATAATTAGAATTTAACGCTAAATGAGTGAAATATTATGTAAAATATTAAGCCTTATTCAATAATAATTATTTTTAATTTTTCACAATATTTCTTAAAAGTTCTAATTCAAATTAAATAATCTATCCATGAGCCAACCTCAATCCAATCTCAAAAAATTATACCTAATCCTATTTTAATAGCAGCGAATTGAACTGAACTAACCTCGAAGCTAAGTCCATTCTAAAGGCTCTGATCAACGCCCAATCCTTATTCCTCTCCTTTAGCGAGAAGACTTGTCAAACTAGTCAACGCGTCATTTACCACTTACCCCACGGCCCATTGACTGCATTAGGAAATAACTTATAATAATAATAATAATAATAATAATAATAATAATAATAATAATAATAATAATAATAATAATAATGGAAAAAACTGAATTTTCTTCTTCTACGTGAGGATGTAATTATTACAAAAATAACAAAATTTCTTTCTAATTTTACTTAGCAATAAGTTAGTGGTGGATTATTCAAAAATTTTGTTAGCTATAAACACTTTAATACTGAATTTGTAGCTAATCCTAATTTTCTGTTAGTGAATTTGTTTTTTCAAATAAGTAATATTTTTATTTTAAGCATATTTCTTAAAAAAATTATTCATTTTTAAAAATAAAATGCATATTTACTAATTTATGCTTAATAAATATTTTTAAAAATATATAATTTTTTAGTAATTTCTAAATTACGTAAAGAAAATTTATTCAAACAAGAATAAATGGAAGAACATTATTAATATAAATGCTATTTCTTTTAAAATAAAATAAAAAAGCAAAATTACTATTTATTTTAAAATGGAGAAAACAAGTGGTATACATCGAAGAATGGAGTAAATCTCCATTGTACCATCTTTAATCCACAACTCTATTTTTGACTCTAAACTCTATTTTTTTTTTGAGTAAAAAATAGAGTTGAACAAAATCAATTACAACTTAATACTCTATTTTTTACTCCAAAAAAGATTTTCTTTTATTCTTCTCTCTTTTTAATATTATATTACTATTTTTATTTCATATATTAAATTTACTTAATTCATAAAATAAATTGTTGCTTCCTTTTTCTACATAATCATCCTATATAATTCATATCTTTTTTATATATAATCATTTAATATAAATTATTTTATATCCTATATTTTAAATAATATAAATTAAAAATAAATAATATATATTATAGATATTAATAAAAAATTTAAATAAAAGTGAAATTGTTGATAAAATATAATTAAATAAATATTACATCGTGATAATATTTATTTTAATTTCTGCATAAATATTCAACTTTCAAGATTACTATTTTGCTTCCATAAATACTCTATTAATGCATTAATAAGTTCAAAATGAGCATCTTTATCCTTAATTTTTTTATGTCGAGCTAAAAGTTATTCAAATCGATACTTTTCATCTACTATTGGAGTTGGACCTTCCGAATTATCTTGAATTGGTGCATTAAGATCATCCTCGAATATATTATATTTGCACATTTTACTCTAAATTTAGAGTTTAGAGTAAGAAATAGAGTTGGGTTGGAGCCTTAAACTCTAACTCGAAACTCTAAATTTAGAGTTTAGAGTGGGAAATAGAGATGGGTTGGAGATGCCCTCAGGAGATATGTTAAGAGCTCAAATTTCGATGCGATTTGTCAAGAGACCAAAGCAAGATGTGTCAGCTTCTTGATTTGTAATGTTTTTATGGGTGATAGTTAGGTGTGTCAATAAATATTTGATGATAGTTCAAATAGAAAATTTGTATATCTGAGAGTTTAGATATGAAATTAAAAAAAATATTTTAAATATATTTTTGACCCTTCACTCGTCACGATATTACTCCTATCTTATAAGCAGCAATAAGCTGCTCAAGCATGTAGCAGGTAGACATGTCTTCTTGACCAGCTTAGATAGATAACAACTTAACGTTGTTATTATTTCATATACAAATAACTTGATATTTTTTATATTTTTTGTTTTGGTATTGTTGTACTTTAAAATTTTTATATTTATACTATTTTCACTTTAGACAAAAATAACAGGATAATATGTGAAAAATACGAGACCCGTTAACAGGAAAAAAAAATTAAAAATTTCATAATTAATAGGATGCTTTGGTATTACTGCTTGTTAACGATTTATGTTTGCGATAAGCTGCTCAAGCATGCAGCAGGTTGACATGTATGCTTGAGCAGCTTAGATAAATTATTCCTATCTTATAAGTGGCAATAAGCTACCCACGCAGGTATTAGCGTATAGCCGTAAGGCTTCAGAGTTTCAATCAATTTAGGATTAGTTAGTTTAATTTGAGTATATTTGGTTTATCATTTATATTTTAGTTTATACCTCAGTTGTCTTTAGCTAGGAATCTATCTCTTTATTATAAACTCTATTTAAAGAGTTATTTCTCATCATTAATAAACATAACTTTTTCATCAACTCTCCAAGCGTCCATATGGTATTAGAGCCCTATACGCTCTAACGAGAACGATCCTACATATATATATATATATATATTTCCTCTCATTTCCATCATCAATAACGCTAGTTTATCATTAATGGCCAACAATGGCAACAACAATGGCACAAATCCTAGAGTTGTCAATACTGACAACACAACGGGTGTCAATATCATCATCCAATTTAATCCTGCTTCTCAACTACCTATCAAACTAAGTGGTGGACACAACTTCGCCACCTGGAAAGCTCAGTTCTCTATGTTTATGTATGGCTATAACCTCTTTGGCCATCTCGATGGGACCACTCCAGCTCCCTGTCGCACGATTGCTAATTGTGCCAACAATCCGGCATTCCTTACTTGGTTCAACTCATATATAATGCTCTCATGGCCTCTGTCGAATCCACTATTGCCCCCACCATTGCAGCTGCCACCTCTTCTAGATCAGTCTGGGACGCACTGCACACCACGTATGCAAACAAATCACAAATCCGGATATTTAGCCTCTGTGATCAACTTGCTCGAGTCACCAAGAACTCTCGCTCCATCACTGACTATCTTCAGATCATTTGGTCTCTCTCAGATGAGTTAGCAACCGCTGGTGCCCCTGTATCCAACCCAGAACTCATAGTCAAAATACTCAGTGGTCTAGGTCCTGAGTATCGTGAGATCTCTGCCGCAATTCGAACACGTGATACTCCAGTCTCTTATGAAGAGCTGTTTGAAAAATTACTTGATCATGAACTCTTCCTTCGTCATGAAGATAAAAATAAATTATCTGATCCTATCAATGTTGCAATTGCTACTCCCACCAAATCCAACAACAATAATCGTAATAATCGCAGGAAAATTAATAATTCTCAGCACTGGCGTCAGGATTCCCGACAGACTACTCCACCACAGGGGAAAACCAACTCAAACTCTGTCACTCGCTGTCAACTTTGTAACAGAATTGGTCCCACAGCTGCCTTCTGCCGCTCAAAGTCTCACAATCACCTTGCAGCTAGAGCCAACTATGCTGCTAGTTTTGTTGAAGCCACTAACCCCTGGATAGTCGACTCGGGAGCAACCCATCACATTACTACTGACTCACATAATCTCCAACCTTACCACGGTAACGAGGATGTCTCCATGGGTGATGGTAACAAAATTTCCATATCCCACACTGGTTCTACTCAATTAAATGCATCAAATAATGTTTTTAAGCTAACTCACACATTGTGTGCTCCAGCCATTAAACAAAAACTTCTTTCTGTTTCTAAATTTTGTCAAGACAATTTAAAATCTATTGAATTTTTTCCTTTTGACTTTGTTGTGAAGGATCTACAAACGCGGAAACTGCTGGTGCACGATCGACTTAACAATGGACTATATGAGTGGCCTGCCCTCCATCCCCAAGCCCACATGACAATCTCATCCACTCCGCTCACCATCTGACATCAACGCTTGGGTCACCCGCACTCTAGAATTCTTAGGTTTATTTTGAATAAATTTTCGCTACCATTTAATGAGCGAGACAAACTCTCTTATTGTAATTCCTGCTTATCAAATAAATCTCATCGTCATCCATTTTCTCAACTATCTTTGCGAAGCACCAAACCGCTTCAAATTATTTTTAGCGATTTATGAGGCTCTTCACCAGTCTTATCCCTCGATAAAAAATTGTATTATTGTATTTTTGTTGATCATTATACGAAATACACTTGGCTTTATACACTTAAAAATAAAAGTGAAGTCAAAGCAATCTTTCAAAATTTTCATCCTCTCATGGAAAAACATTTCAACACTAAAATTCTTTCTCTCTATACCGATGGTGGAGGAGAGTATAAAAGTCTTGACTCGTATCTCTCACTTCATGGTATTGAACACCTATCCACCCCACCATATACCCTCCAAAGAGTTGCACTTGCTAAAAGACGACATCGTCACATCATCGAAATAGCTAAAACTCTCCTACATGAAGCGTCTCTGCCACCTCAATTTTGGTCCTTTGCATGTCATCACTCTATCTATCTCATCAACCGTTTACCTGCTTCCCACCTAGAAAATTACTCACCATTCCAACGCATATTTAACAAGTCACCTTACTATAGCTCCTTGCGGGTTTTTGGTTGTCTATGCTACCCTTGGCTCCGGCCTATGCTAAAAACAAGCTTGAATCGAAGTCTAACCCATGTGTCTATCTCGATTTCTCACAATCCCACCACTGTCACCAATGCTATGACCCAACTTCCGCTAAAGTGTACTTATCTCGCGATGTACGTTTTGTTGAAAATATTTTTTCCTTCAAAACTTTATTTCTCAACTTCAAAATCACGTCATCTAACCTAAATTGGGAACATGTGACGTTACCACAAGCTTCACCCGAATTACCAAAAATTAATAATCCTCTATTTCCAGATTTGCCTTCGCCGATACTCGCTGATTCCATCCAAAATCCAACACCGTCCCTAACCCAGTCCGGCACCAACTCGAATCCCACAATCCCTGCGGCAGTTACCTCTCCTAATACCACTACAATTCTTTCTCCCTCTCCTATTTCAATTCCCACTCATACTACTACTACTCCTATTACAAACCAATCTCCCTCTCCTACTGATACACAAATAAATTCAAGCAACATAAACTCTCCAAACACTACAATTCTTTCTCCCTCTCCTGTTTCAATTCCCACTCATACTACTGCTACTCCTATTACAAACCAATATCCCTCTCCAACTAACACACAAATAAATTCAAACAACATAAATTCTCCTACCACTAGTATACAAATAAATCCAAACAATATTAATTCTTTCACCCAATCAATACTGCCCCTACACTCCCATATATCTAACCCTCCATCAAATACCACTATAACATCTACTACCAGCAAACCTCTATCAGTTTACCATTGACAAAACACAAGTCAACAGCCGAACATGGATTCTCCAAGCGTTCATAGCAGGTAGCAGGTCAACATGACTGCTTGAGCGGCTTAGATAGATAATAGCTCAACGAGGTTATTTGTTCATATAAGGATAATTTTGATATTTTTTATATTATGTGTTTTGGTGTTGTTGTACTTTAAGAATTTATGTTTATCCTATTTTCACTTTCGACAAAAATAACAGAGTAACATGTAAATCTTTTAAAAATATGAGACCTGTTAATGGAGAAAAAAATTAAAAATTTCATAATGAATAGGATGCTTTGGTGTTATTGTGTTTTAAGGATTTATGTTTGCAAAAGCTGCTCAAGCAGGTAGTAGGTCGACATGCTTGCCTAAGCAGCTTAGATAGAATCTCTAACTTTTCTCCCAAGAAACAAGATAGACATTCATTATTACAAAACACACATCCACTACAACACAATACCTTTATAGACATTCACTATAATAAAAATACATTTATAACACTCCCCCTAAAATATCTATTTGATAGATAATGTGCCTCATTAAGATCTTACTAGAAAAAATCTAGTGGAAAAAAATTTTAGTGAAGGAAAAAGAGAGAGAGAGAGAGAGAGAGAGAGAGAGAGAGAGAGAGAGAGAGAGAGAGAGAGAGAGAGAGAGAGTGTGTGTGTGTGTGTGTGTGTGTGTATTGTAATACCAATTGGAAGCTACCTCATTAAAGACCTTAATAGGAAAACACAGTAGGACAAAACCTCGGCTAAGAAAAAAAAGTGCAACGCGTATTTTTTTCCTGATGAAAATACCATTTAATCTTGTAAATAACGCATTTCAATTTTGTATACCAGTTTCCAAAATATTGATATTGACGGTACTATATTTTTAACCAGAGCATATGTCTCTTGGATATGTTGAGTCTTTGAGCTCAGTCAAATTCTTTCTTGACAATTACATTGTTCGTAACCTCATCGTCGTAGATAAATTAATCATTTAACTTTTTTCGTAGTAACAATCAAGTGACAAACACATGCAAACAAATAACTTTCTAATTGAGACCAAATTTCTTATAAATCAAATAATTTTTCTGCATTTTCATAACCAATAAATCTTGACAAAATTGGTTAGAATAAATAAATTTGTCAGTATAAAATATTTTCCAGAAAATGAGTGTCAATACCGACGGACTGTGTAGCCTTTTTGGGCAAAATCGACGACTAACCAACAAACTGATTTTCTATCAATTTCTGCGGTGGATATAGCCTCTCTGCGGACCGTAGGATGAGCTTTTTGTCTTTCGCTGCATCTTTTGCAATTCTTCTCCATCTTTTGCCCTTTTATCTCCAATTTGGCATCTGAGTTCATTTACCCAAAAATCATAACATGAGAACTCAGTCTAGAAAGTGCATTGAGGACTTAAGAATTCTATACTTTTGGTGTAAATCAATTAATAACCTATTTGGCCAAGTTTCTAAAATCAGTTTTTTTGGAGAAATGCTTATAAAAAAGGTACTCTAGGTGAGAAGCAGTTTGTGTTTGATCAATAAATTTAAAATGTACTTTTGAGCAGCAATTAGTATTTGACCAAACTTTTTAAAAGTGTTTTAAGTGTATTTTTCTCAAAAGTGCTTTTAGGAGAAACTATTTTTTTAGCTTCTGAAAAATAGTTTTTATTACTCTCTAAAAACACTTATTTTCTCCCAAAAGTTTGGCCAAACATTTTTTTAAAATGACTTTTTAGGAAAGTAAACATCTTTGGCCTCCCAAAAACTTGACCAGATAGGCTATAAGTCGTAATTCTACGGCTTATCAGTATTAACTTGGGTTGGGGCCGCGAGAATGCAGGCCTCCACCTATTGACATTGTTGGATAAGTGTCAAATACGTATGTTGCTTTCTGATGTAATTTTATAGCCATTCAACATTTGATTTTTCTTTGCATTAGCGGATGTGAGAGATTTTAAATATTTATAAAAATAGTTAAATTATGATTTTATCTATTGTGAAATCTATTTTCAAAGGGTAAAAAAGATGAACAACATTTCACTAAGGACCTTCGTGCTTTAAATACAATTAGTTTTGTGTACGTGTGTTGCACGTGTGTCTTGCGTCAATTTATTAAATTTGACATATACAAAAAAGATAAAATTATTAAAAAATAACAACTGGTATTAAAATTATATGATATTTATTTAAATAACATAAATAAATATTATATCTCAAATATATTATTGTTTGTTTTATATCACCTGACAAATCTTTATAAATATGATTATTTTATATTTTTCCAATCGTTTTAATTATTTTATTATGATTTTGAAAAAAATTATCTTTATTAATAATCATATTGAAAGTGGTATATATATTTCCAACCGCTTTCATCCAAAAGTGAACACGACATGTATTTAATTAACATTTCATTTTTTATGTTAAGGTTCATTTAACGTAGTATTAAGTGGTTAAATTATAGGGATGAATTCTCATGAATGTAATACCACCTATTGTCGTTATAGATTTTATATGTAATACGTACCAATATTTCTCTTTTCGTTGATAAACTAATGAGAATGAAGTGTTCTAATATCTTGAATATAGTCAAGATGAGATCTTATCATCTCTTTTTGTCTAATGTATGGAAGGAATCTATTGTTTTCTTGTGGCTTCTTCTTGTGCAGAATATTCCACAAGTACCACAGCATCTGCTAAATGATTGGTACTAAAAAATGCTTTGTCCTTGTGCCTATAAATTAAAACACACAAGTTAAATCATCTCATTAGCAGGCATGGAATTTCAATTTCATATCTTGCTTTTCTTCATTTTTTTAACATCTGGTTTAATAGTTCAATCCTTCATCAAGAAGAAGCAGCGCCAAGAATCACACAATAAAATCCAGCTTCCTCCAAGTCCACCAGCATTACCACTCATTGGTCATTTGCATCTTCTTGGTTCTCTGTGGCACCAGTCCTTCCAGAAATTAGCATTGCGCTATGGTCCATTCATGTTGATTCGTGCTGGTGCATCAACTTCATATGTTGTGTCCAATGGTGCCATAGCCAAACAAGTCTTTCAAACCAATGACATCAATTTTGCTGCTAGGCCAGAATTCGGCTCTTCAGAGTACCAAATTTACCATGACACGATGTTCTCTATTCTGGACTATAACAAGCTCTGGATTTTCTTGAAGAAACTCTGCATGACCGAGATTCTGTCTGCTCAACAGATCTGTAAATTTGCTGATGTTAGGAAGGAAGAGATGATGAAACTGTTGGAATTTTTCGTTAAGTGTTCGGAACAAGGGGAGGCTTGTGATGTTGGAATTCAGCTTATGGCCATGACAAATAATCTTATTTGCAGGCTTTCCATGAGCACAAGAACCTCAACTAATGTCAACGAGAGTGCGGAGATAAGAGAAATTGCAAAGGGGATAGTATTACTTGCAGGGCAGCTGGGGTTAGGTGAAATTTTCGGTCCTTTGAAGAAATATGACCTGCTTGGTGCTGGAAAAAAAGCAAAAGCTTTGCTGCTCAAGTAGATAAGTTTATGGATGAGATCATAAAGAAACACCAAGTTGAAAGGCTTGCTGGAAGAAAAGACAGGAAGGATATGATGGATATTCTTCTGGAAATTGCAGATGATGAAAACGCTGAGGTGAAGCTCACTAGAAATGGCATCAAGGGTCTTTTCTTGGTAATTAGACTCATCTCTCCTTTCCAAAGTACATTTTGGTATGAAAATGTGCATGTCATCTAGCTGTTCTTTGTCTCCAAATTAATACTCCCTTTAATATAGCACCATTTGTTTTAGTCTGCTCAAAAATGAATGATACTTTAGAATCATATGAACTTTAAACTGTCCATTTTACTTTGCAGATATGCTCTTATAGTCATAGACAACCATGACATGTAATCATAAGTTTTAAAGATACTTTTAGAGTGCATCAACGTGCGCCTAATCAAACACCACCATACAAATTGATCAAAAGGATAGGAGTGTAATGTTTTCTTTTCCACTTTAATAGGATATTTTTGTGGGAGGAACTGATACAACGAGTGTTGGCTTGCAATGGGCACTAGCAGAGTTGTTGAACCATCCAAAAGCTTTGAAGAAGCTCCAAGAAGAGATTGACAGAGTAGTTGGCTCAGACAGACTGGTTGAGGATTCAGATATCCCAAATCTTCCTTATCTACAAGCTGTTGTCAAGGAAACACTAAGAGTGCATCCCCCATTGCCCTTGGTGTTCCGAAAATGCAGAGAAGATTGTGTGGTCAATGGTTACAAAATTCCTAAAAGTTCTAGGCTTGTACTAAACATTTATGCCATTAATAGGGACCCCAATGAATGGATAATGCAGATGAATTTATACCAGAGAGGTACCTTGTTAACTCTGGCGAGAATCTCGCGATCGAGCCTGATGAATTAGAGGCTATGAAAGGACAGAACTTCTGTTATGTGCCATTTGGCGCAGGAAGAAGAGGATGTCCTGGTGCTGGACTTGCAGCGGCAGTGTTGCATAGGACACTTGGTGTGTTGATACAATGTTTTGATTGGAAAATTAAAGGTGCTGAGAAACTTAATATGGAACAAGGAGCTGGACTTTCTTCTGCTATGGTTCACCCGTTGATTTGTTATCCTGTTATGCGTGTTAATCCACTAGAAATTGCCACACTAGCCAACTGACTGCTCTAGTTTTGTCATAGTTTTATTAATGTTTCTTCTCAGACATATTTCACTATAAATAAGTGAAACTGGTGAAATAAGAATATTATGTATTTGGAATTGAGCTAAAGTTGTTTGGAATGAGTTACCTTATTCTCTACTCATACTATTTTATTTTAATGGGTTTTGTATATAAAGTTATGTGTTTATACATAGCTATAGTAGGCTAGTATTATTGTCATGAACCAATTTTTCCCATGTCACGATGACATCTAAACTCGGATCGTGAAAAAAACATAAAAGACTAATACTTGAAATCATAAAGATGTGGGGAAAAAAAGGTAACCAAGGCCTGGATTACAAGTCATGCGTTTCTCCGAGTATCTTAATACAAAAGCCTCAATACAATATATTTTTTGAACAACAAGAACAATATAAATAAAAGGAACACTCCAGGGTGTTGTGGACGGGATTAAGCAACTCAACACGGCTATCTAAAGCAGCTACGCAGAACTCATTCACGAGCTAAGCTGGTACAAGTATTTATATCTGTACAAAAAATGCAGCAAGTGCAATATGAGTGCTCCAACACATAACCCTATAAGTATCATCAGTTGCCTTCAATATAGTTGCAAGGTTTAACTCAAAATACCTACTTAATCATCCTATACATATAATAAGCAATAACAGTGTGAGATAAAATGCACAAATATAACATACAATATGATCTGCACGAATCATGAGTCAGATCAAATATGCATGATAAAGACTCCACCTTTACTCACAATCAACGCCCCCAGCAGTACAATTGCGCGCACACTGTATGGGAAGTGGCGGAGATAGAATTTTTACTAAGGGTTCAAAGTATGAAGAAGTAAATGCGCAAAAATTGTAGGATGAGAAATGGAGAACGGGAGAGAAGAGAAAGACTAATCTTAACCTGCTAAATTTAACGTACCTTGTCATGCCCCCATCAGCGTTTCTTCCTACTTTTTACCCTGCACCGTCGAGCATTTGTAATATTTCTTATATTTTTTTTATTACTTTTACTTTCAGTGTTCTACATTATTTTAATTTTTTCAATTTCGAAGTAGTGTCTGTACAATAATATATTATTTAAAAAAGGTATAAGGATTGAGTTACTAATATTATAATACATATTCATAAGCTAAATAAATGGCATCACCGATTTTTGAGTTTATTAAATTTAATCCAACAGGTTATTCATTTGAAAAAAAATAAAAAAAAGATGAACAAATCAAATAAGTTTAGTTTAGTTCAGTTTTCCTCTCTCGAGAATACAATTGAAAAAAGTAGAAAGTAAATTCAATCAAAATAGATACTATCTTCACAACTATAAAATTTGTTAATTTGATTAAACTTAATTTACCTTATTTTTAAACAAAAATTTTATCTCTTTCAAGTTTAATAATAATTCATCATTTTCTTAAAGAGTTTCTTCGAGTTAGTAAATAGAAAATGAGTTACATAGAAACAAAATGAGCAATAGAGATAAGAAGAATAAAATGCCAAAAATACAAAGGAATGTGCTGAATAAATAAAGATTGAGAATGAGAAATATAATAGAAGAAGAAGACAACGTCGCCTCTGTGCATAGGGTGCCCAGGGATGTGCAATGACACTAGAGGGACGGATCATATCCACACGCCACACGAATAACCCATGTGAACCATGTGTCATAAATGGTACCTGAAATGGATTTTTCACCGCAACACAGGGCCTTAAACATGGAGATCCTCTTTCTCCTTCTCTTTTTTATTATTGGTGCTGAAGTTCTAGCTAGATTGCTTAACAATCTAATCTACAGTGAGCATTTCTTGCCTTTTTCTATGTCTAATACTGGTCCTATTATTAACCATTTATCTTATGCAGATGACATTATTATATTTACTAGTGGAAATTCCAAGTCTATCAAGATGGTGATGAAACAAATCCATTGGTATGAGAGAAGCTCAGCCCAGAAGATGAATTACAACAAGTGTTTCTTCCTTACAGCCCCTAGGACTGGTCCAAGTAGAATCAATAAAATCAGAGATGCAACTGGCTTCCTTGATAAGCAATTTTCATTTGATTATTTGGCCTGTGCAATATATGTTGGTAATAAGAAAGTGGAATACTTTGAAAAATTGCTTTCTAAGGTTATCAAAAGATTGAATGGGTGGCAAAGTAACATGCTATCTTTTGGGGGTAAGATTCTTCTTATCAAACATGTTCTTCAGTCCTTGCCCATCTACACCCTCACTGCTCTAAGTCCCCAAAGGCCATTATTAAACTTATGGAGAAACATTTTGCTAGATTCTTCTGGGGATCATCCAATGGGAAGAGCAATTATCATTGGAGCTCATGGGAGAATTATGCTTACCTAAAGAAGAAGGAGGGATTGGAATTAGGAAAATGGCTGATATTTGTGAAATTCTCAATATAAAAAAATGGTGGAGATTCAGATGTCAGGACTCTCTTTGGTCCAAGTTCACCTGGGCTAAGTATTGCATTAGAGCACATCTTGTTACCAAGGTTTGGGTCTCTAGAAACTCTCACATTTGGAGAACCTTGACTAAGATAAGGAGGAAAGTAGAGCCTAATTAATCTGAGAAATTCAAAATGGAGAATGTAGTTTCTGGTGGGACAATTGGACTGGTCTGGGTGCTATTGCCCACCTATGTCCAGATCATAACCATCCTATCAAGACCGAGGTCAGAAACTTCATTAATAATCAAAGATGGGATAAGGAAAGACTGCAGAATACTCTTCCAGATTGGATATGCCAGCACATCCACAACAGCAAAATAGGTGCTTCAGACAGAAAAGATTACTTCATTTGGGAGCCTGTTGTTGATGAAATTTTTTCTAACAAAGATGCTTGGAATATTATCAGAGAGCACAGACAAGCCGATAAACTTATTGACAAAGTTTGGCATAAAAGCATTCCTTTTAAACTATCTTTTCTTTCTTGGAGAATTATTAAAAATAAATTGCCTTTTGCTAATTGCTCTATTTGCAGGTATGTTGATAATATGCCAACTGATTGTCTTTGTTGCACAGTTGCATTAACAGAAACTATCCAACACGTCTTTTTTGAAAGTGAGGTCGCACAAACTCTTTGGAAGTTTTTTGGACAACCATTGGGTATCAAGTATCAAAAGAAGCCAGCTAGGATATTCTTACATGATTGGTGGAACACTCCAACCAACCAAGAATGTCGTTCACAAAATGATTATTCAGGTGCTACCGGTAATCATATGTTGGGAGATGTGGAAGGCCAGATGTGCTTGCAGATATGGTAATCAAACCAGACTCCAAGCTAGAAGAATAGAACATCAAGTCATATGGAACCTTAAATTAGTTATGGACAAAGCTTTTCCTAATTTCAAGATGGAGTATCAATGGATCCAACTTTGTGAAGTAGTCGAGAAGCTAAGACCAAAAATCATCAGCAGGTTAGTCACTTGGAACATGCCTTTTGAAGGGATGATAAAGATCAATATGGATGGAAGCTTTATGAAACAAAATGACAAAGCAGGCATTGGTGGAATTGCAAGAGATGGAGATGGAAATATGATCTTTGCTTTTTTTGTGCCAATACAATGTAGTAATCACAACGTGGCTGAGGCTATGGCAGCGAGGTATGCCGGACGGTGGGTCAAGAACACTAATCGAAGACAGTGCACTATTGAACTTGACTCTAAAGTGTTGACTGATTTGTTAAGGAACAAAACTTCCAAAAACCTCACTCTCAGACCTATTATTGAGGATATTATTGCTCTCACAGAGGGTATGGATGTGAGTTTCACCCACTGTTATAGGGAAGCTAATATAGTTGTTGATTACTTAGCAAAATTAGCTACTACTTTACACACTCCTCTCCTTGCTCAGAATCTGAATCAATTACCAAACAAGACTTTTGGGCTTTACTTCTTGGACAAAAGACAATTGCCTAGTATGAGGCTACGATATGATAAAGCCAATTTTTTTGTTAGCTAGATGTATAACTCATTATAGTTTTAGGGAATGCGGAACAATTCTGTTAGACATTCCCCTTTTTGCCTCGATTGCCTGCTAATGTGTATGTATATTATGGGTAAGGTCTAGTCCCCCCCCCCCCCCCTCTTTCCAATATTATGATATACAACACCTCCCAGGATTCCTCCTGGAATTTAAAAAAAAACACTCGCATGCCAAAATCACATCTATATGTGTAACATATATATAACATCTAAACGTGTAATCTATATGCACATTGCTTATAATGTAAAACTAGCGTAGAAACGATGCGTATAACATTATCTCTAGCATAAAATAGGCTTAAGCAGTTATGCAACAAATAAAACATGAGAGTATACATGACATGTTATAATACCAAAATATATATCCCAATGTATCCATATACGCCCATCCTCGAATATACATAACCCCCATATACATAATTGTGGATGGTTAAATTTTATTAAAATTAAGTTCGTAAGAAATTTAAATTATATTAAATTCAAGATACATTAGTCCAAATAAACATTATGAATTAATGCATTGAGTTAATTATTTAAGTCTCAATAAATATGAATTTAATTAATGATTCAATTTTATTAGTCTAATATATTGGTTTGGGCTACAAATAATGAACCTACTATACTAAGTCTAAGATGTCATCTTATCCTAGAAGCCTAAATTGGTGTCACGTGTCAGATGATGTATCACGCCAAGTCAAATAAAATAGCCAATAGAATCATGCCACATGTCAAAATGACACAGCACGCCTAGTCAAATCAAAGGCCAATTAAAATGCGCCATATGTACAAATGACATGTTACGATCAATCAAATGTCACCATATCAACTTAAATCTGATTATCCGAGAAGAGTTTGTTTTTATCACAATTCCTCCATCGTACAACTATAAATAGAGGTATTATAATTCAAAATAGACCTAAATTCTAACAACAAGCCAAAGAGAGTTCATGGATCAAATGCTATAGATTTCTCTACAAGTTACAAGCATTCAAGCACTCAAGTATTTTTCTATAAGTTTTAGTGATCAACATGAAGATTCAAGATCAAGCTTAAAAACCCTTGAATTCATATATAAAACAAGATCAAATCCATCAAGTTCAATTGAATTAAATACAAATCAAGATCAAATTCATAATGTTTAAGATCAAGCTAAAAAATTCTTGAATTTATATTCAGAAAGAAGAATCAGAGCACTTATAGAGATTGTAACATTTGCTCATACTCGGAATAAAATACTAAGATTGGGATATTTTTTTCATCCTGGCTATTATATTTTCGATGTGAATTTTATTGTCTACAAATTTTGTCACTCTAGTAGGATAATTTCTGCCTCTCATCTTATCTTTTCAACCTTCAAAGATCAAGAACATCAAAATATATTCAAGAAAATCAACTCCAAATCAGTTTTCCACAAGGATGTTCACTCCAAGTTCTCTGAAGATGTGGAAAACATCCTTGGTGTTACTTTTGAAAGTTTTAGGTCGGTCACGAGAGGCAAAGCAGATATGCTGGGATAACAAGCACTCTAAGTGTCATTCGCATCAACTCCAATCTTTGGATCTTCATCCCAAAAAGGAGAAAGGTCCTCTACCAATGCATTGAAAGGAGGAAGAAATATTGCTGAAAGAATTAAGAAGACTCTAGATCTACTTGACCTCTCTAGATCCAAGAATTTTACCGCGAAGGGAGATGATGGTACTTCAAGTGATGGATTTTGTCCATCCGTACTACATGAGGTTAGCCAGTCAAAGATCAATTTATGTGATAATATATGCTATTATCCAACATCCGTGACAATCACACAAGGAATAGTAACTGACACTTCACCTATAGAGGAGCAACTAGCAAACTTGACAAAGGTAGTCAAAGGTCTGACCAAGTATATACAAAATCAAGACGCTTAAATTGAAAAGTTGATGGACAAAGTAAATGAATTAATGGAATGAGAATCTAGTTATGCACCTGAAAAGGCTCTAGAAGCTCAAAAAACTGAAGCTCCCACCAAACATGCATCGCCACCAAGGAAATTTCAGTTTATTCTAAGGGGATGATTATACTTGACCAAATAAATGAGTTCATATAAGGGACTATCAAGAATAAGTATGAAGTTGATTCCAAGTCCTCTCTCACATATGTAAAGTCGTACATCATAAGAGTTGATAGCCTCAAGATGTCTGTCGGTTATCAACCTCCCAAATTTCAGCAGTTTTTAGCAAGGAAAATCCAAAACATGTTGCACATTTTTAGGAACATGTGACAATGCAAGGACTTATGTAGACTATCTTGTCAAGCAGTTTGTCCACTCCCTCAAAGGGAATGCCTTTGATTAACACACAGATCTTGAGCTTAATTTTATCGATAGTTAGGGGAAACTGGACCCGGAGTTTCTCAATCACATCTATAGCACAATATATACTGTGAGCATGGTGGAACTCATGAATACTTGCTAGAGGAAAAATGAACCAATTATCAATTTCATCAATCGATTGAGAAATAAAAGTCTAAACTGCGAAGATAGACTTAGCGAAGCTTCTGGAATAGAGATGTGTATACAAGGAGTGCACTTAAGACTTCTCTATATCATGCAAGGAATTAAGCCAAGGTCTTTTAAAGAGCTAGCTATTGGTGCTCATGACATGGAGTTGAGCATATTTTCTGCTCGAAATGGCGTGATGTTTGTATATGATTCTCGTAAAGAAAAGGACAAGCAAGAACCCAGCATATGGAGAAAATTTGTACCCCCAAGAGTGACAAAAGAATTCATGAACATTAATAAGTCGCTTGTGAAGTTTACTACAAAGGTGAGTAAGAAGTAGAGCGAAAATAACTTCCTCTCAAGGAAACAAAAATTGAAAATTAACCTTGAAGGAGATGCAGGAAAAGGAATACCCTTTCCTCGATTCTGATGTCCCTGAAATCGTTAATGAACTGCTTGAGTTAAAACTCATTAAATTGCTAGAGCTGAAGAGACCCAATGAAGCTGGAAGAATAGACTACCCAAACTATTGCAAGTATCACTGACTCGTGGGTCACCCTCTTGAGAAGTATTTTGTCTTTAAGGACGGATTCATGCAGTTAGCTAATGAAAAGAAGATTGTGCTTGAAGATGATAAGACAAGTTCTAATCAAATCTCTATCAAGTTTGGCTCTCTCGATCTGGTCCAAATATGCAGCTTTGAAGAGAAGGAAGAAGAAAGGCCACTAGAGCAGGATAAAACCCAAGTTGATGAAGCCAATGATGAAGGTTGGATTCTGGTGATCAGGCGGAGTCGCTGCAAAACAAGTTTGCAAAAGGAATCATCTAAACAACCAACTAGGAAGAGGGTGATAAGAAGACCAAAATAGCAAAAATCATCTAAGCATCCAAAGAAGGCAAAAGTGGAGACGCATAACCACCAGAAATCACGACGTCCTATAGCATTGGAGAAATTCTTGCCAAGTTGGTCCTTTGCAAAGGATGCTCGAGGCAACATCGAGGCATCATGCTTTAATACTAGCGAAGAAGAAACAAAGAATAAAAGCATGGCAACATTGCCTTCATCATTATCAGAAAAGCTTGTTGAATCTTCTTTCCAAGAGGTACACTTATGTGATACAAAATAAATAGTTCACATAATTGCCGCATAATTATTATTTAACCAATTATGCATTTTTAAAGAAAAATCAATTACTAAATAAAAATCATCAATTTGATAAATGGTGATAATCTATAGTATCTGGTAGCATGACAAAATGCTCAGAAAGCCAAGCAATGACTTTTATATATTACCAATGAATAATGTTTGTAAATGGAGCGAGCCTTTATGAAAAAAATCTCTACTTTAAGAAACAACTCAAAAGTCTGAGGATCCGCATAGCCCTCGATTTATGTGTTATTTATCCATTCCTACTTTTTTTATGCCAATGTTGGTGACTGGAGATAAGGCTACCCTTTTCCGAAAGCTCCGCAGGACCACCTACCACTAGTCTTCGGCCGGAGGGGTTTATTGCACAAAAAGGCAGCGGGCAAGTGCTTGGTAAGCCAACAGCCCAGTGAACCGGGCGGGGCACTCGAAGAAAGGGGGGCACACTAATCGAAATCGAGCCTAACTCTGCTCATCCAAACTGGGATTTTAAGCGAAAGTTGGGTCTTCCGGTACTACTTTAAGAAACAACTCAAAAGTCTAATAAAAAAGTAAAATAATCATCGCAGCCGCATGAGAAAGAATTGTCGTTCACCAAGCTATTTTGGCTCGAAAAGCTCACCAGTGCCGCCCCAAAATTCGCTCAAAGTCCTGCACACCCAAATCGTTGAAACTACTGTTCGCCAAAGTTATTTTGGGCAAACCCCTTATTGTATGGACTCAAGTTGACGTAATTTCCTCTCTTCTTCATTTCCCTTTTTATTCTTCCTTCACGATTTTGAGTATGGAAGATTCATTTCTAAACAATTTCGATTTTGAAATCTGTCCCATGTCGTTTTTTGACTCAAAAATCTGGAAAATGGCGATCCCACATCGATTTTCAAGCCTCAAGCCCTAAAAAATGGGGTTCCATATTCAATTCTCATACCAGGGATTGAGAGATGGATTTTTGGGGATTCAAACACGATAAAAGTTTTGTTAGAGTCTCCCTAAAAATATAATTTAACTCTTTTTTTCTCATTTACTGGTTTCTCATGCGGAGTCAAAGTTGGTAAAGGTGGTTGTCAACTCGATACACTTCATTCCATGCTTCACGAAATATAACATTCTCCTCCATTTGTATTTTTTTAAAGATTTTTTTTGGTAGTGAATTTCAATTTAGTTGTATGTTATAGTTACGAGAATTCTATGTTAAATCTTTCTATATATTACCTTCTGTTTTAGTCACTTTTCAGTAAATATTTATTTCTTTAGAATTTATAAATTCCCTCGATAGAAATGGGATCTCTTGGTCTTTTATGTGTAAAAACGATGAACTCTTATGTGTAAAAATAAGAATCTCTTGTTAAAAGGTCATAAAACTTTTTTAAATGGCTAGAAAACCATTTCTTCCTTAGTTAGCGTCCATTTCCTTTCCTTGGCTTTTGTCCCTTTTGCTTAATATTAATGTATGTGTATTCAAAGTGCGAATATCCTTCTCAGCTTTGATCTTTTTTTAAGTTATGTGATTACATGATTTATTTCTGCGGAGTAAGAAGTAATTTATGTATTTTTTACGTTAGATCTTGAGAAATAGACCTCTCCTCAATTTTTCGTGTTGATTAAGAGTCTGTTTCAAGACAAGATTAGTTGTTTCTTTGGGATTAAATATTGGTTCTCCTAAAGCTAATCAACATGAGGTGAATGTGGATTAAGAGCTGACTACCCTAAAGTCCCCTGGAGAAGAATGATTTGTAATAATATAAGTGCTCCAAAGTGGATATACTTTATTATTCAGACATAAATTGTTCTTATTTTCAACAAGTGTTCTCCAAAATATTTTTTTTTAAAATGAAAATAAGTAAGAACAGAAAACACAAGGGTAAGAGTAAATAATGTGGCTTCCTAGTGAGATGCTTAAACTTTGTCAATCTGCATCCTCCAAGAGTAAATGCTTAACCTCTGTCTGCTTAATGAGAAAAATAGTAGTGATTAGTACCATGAAGTAACTAGAAATTTTTATTAAATGATTCAAAATATGAAAGTAAATACGTAAAGGAGCTAAAAAGAATTTAGCATATATTATATATGCATATAGAATAATTTTAATTATATATGAATAATGTAAGTTTTCATCGAAGAAGTTTAGACCTCCCTTATTAGATCAGTAGGTAGAACATGAACCGGAAAACATAACCAAAATATAAAAAGGGGGAAAATATAGAAAAATAATAGTAACTCCTCTGACCCATAAAATTTATTTAAAACAATTAAATGTTTCATAAAAAGAAAATTAGAAAAATTACAAATCTTCATCAAGTCAAGTTACTCTTTTTCCGACTTTGGGCACAAATGCACAAACTAATTGAGCAAGTTTTTCTATTTCCTCCTTCTTTTTTTTTTTTTGAACTTATAAAAGATTTTGTAAAAAAAGTATTAATTACACTAAATATTTCTATAATATGATTCATTTCGGATATACCTGGTATATTTTAAAATCAAAGATTTATACTCGTATACTATGTAAATAATGCATTTATAACTATATAAGATATATTTGTAATTAAGTATATTAAATATTTATCTTTATATATTAAATTTTTTTAAAAAAAGAGTATGAATAATTTTTGTTGAAAATTCTTATTCATGATTTTGATTAAAAAAGAAAATAAATATCTTTTAAGAATATGCATATTTTTTTTAGACTCTTAAATATGAAATGAACACAAATTACTAAATAAGATGATCACTAGAACTTTCACGTATTTGATAAAATATTTTCATCTTATGAAACACTTAGTTATTTGATGTTGTCCATATTTTCTAAAAGCCTTTGAACCTCTTATATAATGAAAATTGTACTCAAATGATATTTCATTTAACCAAGTAAAGTTAAGGTTATCTTATGAAGTTATATTGTATTCATTTCCTATTTATGCCTGTTTCAAAAAAAAATGTTTATTCTCTTTTTCAAAAAAAAGGCGCAAATAAAAATTTCAAGATAAAATGCTTATTTCCTTTTCAAATTTCATAGAGTTAAATACGTAAAAAAAACTTATTTATAATTTAATTTATTTTTAATTAATTATATCTAATATATTTAGTTATGAATACCTCATAATAGTGTAAGTGTAAGATTTTTATAGTATAGAAAAAGTGAATGTTTGATTATAAAATATCAGGATATATTTGAAATTAAATTACATTATGAAAATGATTGGTTAATTAACTCTAAAAATGAATGTGTGATTGTAAAATATCAGGGTTTATTTAAAATTGAATTATATTATGAGAATGATTAGTCTAATTAACTCAAAAGAAAATGTCTAATAATATAAAAAGAAATTACAGAACGTATATAAATTAATTAGGCTAAAAGGAATACCTCAATCTCATGACGTGGTGTGTCCAATCCAAAGCTTTTGTAAGGTACTCCATATCTATCTACCAAAAACTTGTGGAATTCAGTCTTGATATCTTCTCCTCTGCCAAATTTTGACCTTAGATCTACAAACAGTGGATGTGCCCTTTGACCATTCAGTTTTACCTGTCATTATTATTCATTTTTATATTGGAATTTCCAACAACACACACAAAAAAAAAAAGGAAAGGAAAGGAAAAAGAAAAGCTAAGAGAGCGTATTGAAACTGTTTGTTTTCTCAATATTAAAATATTATATTAAGATTTAAATAATAAATGAATTGGTACCGTTTGTTTTCTCAAGAAAAATTAAGTTAATTTAATATTATATCAATAAAATATTTTTTAAAAATTATATAACAATTATATTAGACGTGATGATGACTAATGATGATGGTTGTGAATGCCGATTGGGGATTGTGTTGGGTGATGGTGATGGTTCTGACTAGTAATTAATGGTGATGGTGACTGACAGTAGCGATTAATAATGGTTATTGATCGTGGTAGTTGATGGTGGAAAATAATAATTGCGGTGGACGATAGTAATAGCTAATCGTAATGGTGAATGATGATGTTGACGATATGTAATGATGGTTGGTTGTGGTGATTGTAAACGGTGGCTAATGGTGGTGACAGTTGATTGTGGCAATTAGCGATCAATAATGGTGAAAGTTGTGGCTGATAATGATGTGGTTGTAGGCAGCGGGTGGTGAAAATTGATAATGAAGGAGGGTGATAACGACAGTTAGTGATGGAAATGAATGGAGTAATTATGAACTGCGTGGAAACTTTGTAGAAATATTTGAATAGACATTTAATTGATATTAAAACTTTATTATAAATTTTAATCATTCAACTGCATTCAAACATATTAAGTGGTTGTAAAATTATAAAAGCAAGCACACTGAATGATTAAGATTCAGAACTAAAAAACAAATAGAATTAATAACTGGGATCTAAATAATTAAGAGTAAGATCTTTGTTAATACAAATAAATGATGGCTTATAGCTTGTTTAGCCAAGCTTTTGGGAGGCCAACAGTGCTTATTTAAATTAGAAGTGTTGTTAGGGAGTAGTAGAAACTGTTTTTCACAAGTTAAAAAAAGTAGCTTCTTTCCAAAAACACTTATTTAAAAAACACTTTTGAGAAAAATACACGTAGAAGCACTTATTAAAAGCTTGACAAACATTAATTGCTACTCAAAACTGTTTTTGAAATTTATTGGCCAAACACAAACTATTTCTCACCAAAAGTACTTTTTTAATAAGCACTTTTGAAAAAAACACTTCTCAAAATAAACTGATTTTAAAAGTTTGGCCAAACAAGCTATTAATCTATTTTCTTTTGGCCAAACAAGCTATTAATCTATTTTCTTTCTCCAGAAAAGCGAGAAAAGAAATTACTAGAACAATATTTCAAAAAATATGTGTCCTCATTTTAAAGTGTATGAAGTTAAAAAAAAAAAAGTGAACTACTACGCTTCTACATCACTAGATAATACTACAAAAGGTAAGTAAAATAAAAAGAGAAATTGGCACAATTATCCCTCCCCCAAAAACTCCCATCCTTTTTATTCCCTTAGTGACTCGAATCTACAACATCAAAATTGAAGGTGACCCCTCTTGTCAAAAGATTTAACACGTAATAACCAATATTACATTCTTAAAAATAACAAAATTATTTAGTGGCATCTCTCTCCTAACAGTTTCATCAAAATTTTAAATATCTTTTATCAAATATCTGTACTTCCTTTGTCGGCTAAAATCTCTTAATTTTCAACAATTGGTTTAATAATTTTTATCAAATTTCTCTACTTTCTTTTTCGGCTAAAAAATCTTCATTTGTTCTTTATTAATTTTGTATTAGTGTTATAGTGTCAATTTTTAATTTTTCATCGACTTCGTTCCTAGGTTGAAAAGATATTTTTTGGGGTTTTTTTTTATTGATTTTCTGAAGATAAGGATCTAAATACATCATTAAAGACTATTGAAATTTGATTCAGTTTTTTTCAATCTTCGTATCAGAGATTTATATCGATCGGATGGTGTTGAATTTTGTTGGAAACTTGTTAAGGAGCTTAAATATTAATTTTGGAGGTGTTTGAATATGATTTGAAGCAGATTTGAGTTAAAGTTATTGCAGTCGCTGAAGCAGCCATTGGACTGGCTATTGTTTCATCAATTTACCGTAACAGAAAATCAACTTGTATCAACCATTTTAGATTAAAACTTGAGACTGAATGACTTCATATGTTTATCCCACTATATTTCATATATATCCTCGTGTATTCTAGTGTATATCACACAATATATTTATTTAGCTTGTGTATATCATATATATTTATGTATATAATTCATGAATATTTATGTGTAATATATATTGCTATACAATGGTCGTAAGATTCATTTTCTGAGTCTATCACTTCTAATCTTTTTCAAATTTTGTATTTAACCTCTTTCAAGTGTTTCCAATAAAATTTAACAACATCAAAATACACCCGCTCAATCCAACAAAAAAGGAAGAGGAGGAGGAGGAGAGAAGAAAAAGAAAGTTGAATTTTTTTTTTAATTTATTATTCTGATTTTAACTTATTTGAGATGAAAATTATTACCTTAATTTTAATAAGAGGATATATATTTTTTGTATGAAATTAGGAGGAAAATACAAAAAATAAGGAAGATAATATTGAGTTTTCTATTAAATAGTTGGTTATAATTGAAAATGACTATACAATGTCAAATTTTTTGGGCCTTGATTGCCTAACCTAATCTTTGGCAAAAAAAAAAAAAAGAATAAATACTTAGAGTTGTATATATGTGTCAATATACTAAATAATATTCCAATCAACACCCGAGGGTTGATCAAATAAAACCTTAAAAAATAAAAATCGACTCATGGTACGTAATAAAGTAAATAAAGAAGGGGCCATCAAGATATATAGTAGAAATTTTTATTGGAATTAAGTGTTGGGTGTGAATTGAGAAATGGGGGATATAAATTGGAAGGAAGAGAAAAGCTGAAAAAGTTCCTTTAAGTTCCTTTTACAAAGAAACTTTGTCCCACATTGGTAGGGAAAAGGGAAAAATTGATGCTTATATTGAATAATATATCTTCTAGCTATTAAAAAGTTGAGAAGAAAGTTTCCCCTTGCGTCATTGTCGTTGCTCTGCTCAACTTTGGATATTTGGATTCAGTCAAATGATTTGATTGATTGATATATTTTTTTAGACCAAATTTATTTAAAATCCGAGTTGACTTTTTGAAATATTTCCTTCCCAATGATTGTCATTCCGAATAGACACCATCTGAACAGTTGTTTTCATACCATTTCACTTTAGTTTTTTTGGCTATAAATAAAGGCCTTTTGCCTCCATTCTGATAGAGAATTTTTGAACGTTTTGCATATTTTCGAACAAACAAAATCGAGTCTGTTGTGTGATTTGTTACTGTTCTTAGAGTTTTGTTCTTAGAGTTTCACGAAATTTTTTGTGTTTGAGGTACTGCTACACCATTAACAGGTATATCCATTTATCCTGAGAGAAAGTAATCAAAAACCCTGAGTACGGTGAGGGGATTAAATTTCTTAAGGACACACAGTGAATTTTATTGTTTCAGATATTAACAAGATTATTTTCTGCTTTAAGTATTTGAACAAAGAAGAACAACAAGTTTAAGAAATTTAATTTTTGTTTAAAATTTTCTGCGTTCATCTATTTTATGATTTTGGAGACTAAAACCTTTCTGATTTTCTACTCCACTATTGGAGATTAAAATATTTAGATTTTCTACTCCGGTTGATAATTCAGTTTGAAGATATAAAAACTTCACCAATTATTCAGTTAATTTCTGTCTAAATTTTCGATTTGATAAAAAAGAATCTTCATCGATTGCTAATTTTTGCTGTTACTAATTAACAGATATGACAGGAACAACTGACCCCATGCTTGTCTCTACAAGCAGTAGTCTCCTCCACCTATGTTGTGCCAGCATCGGCTCCGACAAAAAAGCCCAGAAAATTTACGGGCATTGACTTCAAATGCTGGTAGCAAAAGATGTTCTTCTACCTGACCACGTTGATTCTGCAGAAGTTCATTAAGGAGGATATTCCGGTTCTGTCGGCATCAACTCCCAAAAATAAATAGTTCTTAATTGCTAAGGATTAGAAGCACTCAGATTTTTTTGCAACAACTATGTCCTAAGCGGACTGGAGGATGATTTATATAGCATATACAATAATATGCAGACTTCTAAAGAACTCTGGGATGCGCTAGAAAAGAAGTACAAAATGGAGGATGCCGAATTAAAGAATTTGCTGCGGCAAAATTTCTAGACTACAAGATGATAGACAACAAGCCTATTATCACACAAGTCCAAGAGCTGCTAATGAAATTCACAATCTCCTTGCTAAAGATATAATTCAAATTAATGCTTTTATCAAAAATATTAACTATGGTGCTAATTATGAATTTTTCATTAAAAGTTTGATCATTAATGAAGTTTTTCAAGTTTTGGTCATGATTAAAAAGCTACCTCCTTCACGAAGGGATATTAAAAATTATTTGAAGCACAAGCACAAGGAGATAAAGTTCGAAGATCTAATCGTTGATTGAGAATCGAAGAAGATAATAAAGCTGCAGAAAGGAAGGTACGAGAAAACTCAACAATTATGGGCCAAATATTGTTGAGGCTGCTCCAATTAATCCAAAAAAGAAGAAGAAATCTTCTGGACCAAAGAATTATCCTAGCAAGAAGAAATTCAAAACTGCCATAATTGTGAAAAAATTGGACACAAGGCCTGAATGTCGTGCTCCAAAGAAAGAGAAGAAAAAGGGTCAAGCTAACATATTTGAAAGAACCATGGAGATTGATGAGTTGTGTGCGATGGTGAATGAATGAAACCTAGTGGGAAACACAACAGAGTAGTGTCTTTACTCTGGAGCCACTCGACATGTCTGTGTTGTCAGAAAATCATTTGCTTCCTGCCAAGGTTGTATGTCTTTTTTCAACCTACTCAAGTCTAACTCATTTGGACCCCTTAGAGGCTCTAACAATGGGGCATGCAGATCCCAAAAACGCATAGTTTCTCCTCCAAAAATGACTTCTCTGGTCGGAGAACGCATTAGATATTTACCTAAACTAGTAGGTCCTTGAGCGGATTCCACGTTAGCTCCAAGACGTTGGTCTCTAACTAGAAAAGTAAATGCTTGAGCTTGAGAAGCTTATGCCCCTGTTGGACCCAACGAGACCATGTATATGAGAAACTCTGCGACAGCCAAGATTGAAGGCTATGAAAAAGTATTTCTGAAAATGACATCCGACAAGGTGGTGACACTCAAAAATGAGGAAGAACTTAATTTCTGCTGGATTTCCCATCAAGAACGAATTTAAGTGCGTTCTTGTTTCAAACCAAAGTATAATAAGTAAGAATGATGTGTATGTAGGAAAATGTTACCTAACTGAGGGTCTTTTCAAACTGAATGTAATTGTTATTCAAAGTAATAAAATTTCAGTTTCTTCTACCTTACTTGAGTCAAATAATTTATGGCATTTTATCTTTGGGACATGTCAATTATAAAACCTTGCCTAAAATGATCAATTTGGAACTATTGTCAAAATTTGAATGCAATCAATCAAAATGTCAAATCTGTGTTGAATCTAAGTATGTTAAACACCCTGATAAGTCAATTGAAAAGAATTAAGTCCCTTAGACTTAATTCACATAGATGTTTGTGACATGAATTCAATACCATCTCATGGTGTAAATAAGTATTTCATTACTTTTATTGAATATAGTATGCGGTACTGCTATGTTTACTTACTCAAAAGTAAAGACGAAACAATTGAAGCAATACAAAAGTGAAGTTGAAACACAACTTAACCAAAAAAAAAATCAAAATGATAAGGAGTGATAGGGGCAGAGAATATGAATTTCCTTTTGAACAAAATATGTTTAAAAGATAACATTATTCATCAAACAACTGTCGCTTACTCGCCACAATCTAATAGCATTGCAGAAAAAAAATAAAATATTAAAGGAGATGATGAATGTCTCGTTGATAAGTTCTGGTTTATCCAAGAACTTTTGGGGGGAAGTTATACTTACGGCTAGAAGAATACTCAATCGAGTTCTCCATAGCAAAACACAATCCATTTCATACGAAATGAAAGAAATAAACTCTAACCTTGAATACTTGAAAGTGTGGCGTGTTTGGCTAAGACACAAGTTCCTAAACCAAATGGGTTAAGACAGAACCTAAAATCATTAATTGTGTTTTCATAGGATATGCTACAAATAGTAAAGCATATAGATCTCTGGTTTATAAATCAGAAAATCCTGAAATTCGTGTTAATACGATAATGGAATCAAACAATGCTGAATTTTTTGAGCATATATATCCGTATAAATAGAAATGTGAGTCTTCTAACAAAGGATCTAAAAAGACCCTGGGAAGAGACAAAGGAAGTTTTCTAATGAAGAAAATCCAAGATGTAGCAAACGTCAAGGACTTCTACTTTTTTTGGATTAGATTTTCTAACATTTTTGTTGGAAAATGAGCCTCGAACTTTTCAAGAAGTTATGACTTCTTCGGAAGCTCAATATTGGAATTAGGCAGTCAATAGTGAAATTGAATACATAATGAATAACCATACATGAGAATTGGTTGACCTTTATCCAGGAAACTAACCATTAGGTTGTAAATGGATTATCAAAAGAAAAGTTAAAGATAATGGCGCTATTGATAAATACAAAATAAAACTTGTACTCAAAGGGTTTAGACAAAAAAAAGGTCTTGATTACTTTGACACATACTCGCCGGTAACCAGAATTACATCCATTTAGGTGTTAATAGCGTTAGCCGCCGTATACAATCTTGAAATCCATCAAATAGATGTGAAAATAACTTTCTTAAATGGAGATTTGGAGAAAGAAATTTACATGGAACAACCTGAAGGGTTTGTAGTTCTTGAAAATGAAAAGAAGATGTGTCTACTTGTAAAGTCTTTGTACAGACTAAAACAAGTGCCCAATTAATGGCATGTAAAATTTGACCAGACAATATTATCAAATAGTTTCAAGATTAATGAGTGTGACAAATATGTTTACATTAAGAACACACAACATCAAGTCGTCATTGTTTGTCTATATATGGATGATATGTTGATAATGAGTAACGACATTGCTAACATAAATGCTACCAAGCATATACTTGTTAGTAAAATTTGAGATGAAAGATTTAGGAGTTGCTGATTTGATATTGGGCATTAAGATCCACAAAACTCTTCAAGGTCTAGCATTGTTTCAATTTCATTATATCCAAACAATACTTGAAAAATTTAAGTATTTGGATTTTAAAATTGCAAAGACCCCAATTGATGTGAATCTTTCTCTTGCTAAAGATAAAGGTGAAAGTAAGTCTCAATTGGATTATGCAAGAGTATTGAAAAGTCTGATATACGTCATGAACTGTACATGACCAGATATAGCTTGTGCGATAAGTAAACTTAGCCGATACACAAGTAATCCCAATCAGAAGTATTGGATGGCTATGAAACGAGTTTTAGGGTATTTAAAATATACTTAAAGCTTTGTTTTACATTACAACAAGTATCCAAAGGTTATTAAAGGATACTGTGATGCAAATTGGATCTCCGGATCAACTGAAACTAAATCCACAAGCGGATATGTTTTTACTATTGGTGGAGGAGCAGTCTCTTGGAAGCCATCCAAACAAACATGTATTGCTCGCCTACAATGGAGTTTGAATTCATAACTTTAGACAAGGTTGGTGAAGAAGTTGAATGACTCAGGAATTTCCTAGAAGATGTTTCATTCTAGCCCAAACCGTTGGCTCCAATATGTATACATTATGTTAGCCAAGAGACAATTGGAAGAGTTGGGAGTGCAATGTATAAAGGAAAGTCTCGTCACATATGACGAAGATATAACACCGTTAGACAACTACTCTCTAGTGGAATTATCACAATTGACTATGTAAAGTCAAGAGATAATGTATTGGGTCCACTTAAAAAAGGCCTAACTATAGATGCGGTTGAAAGATCATCAAATGAAATGGGACTATGGACCAGGACAATCATCGTGGTAGTAACTCTACATAGAAGACTAGAGATCCCAAGATCTACGTTCAAAGAGATCAAACAAAGTCATTGATGACGGTTCAATATTGTCAAAATAACTTTTGATCCATTCTCGTGATAAGACAATATTCAGTAACAAGGATAAAGATCTAAGGCATTTTAATAATTTCTAAGTTTGACACAAGGTATGTCAAATGGTGTATCTATGGGATAACACATTTAGGAATCACTTATATAAGTATGAAGTGTAAGCCGCTTCAAAGAGAATTCTGTAAGGACAATTCTCTACACACTTATGAAACCAGACAATATTTATGGCTGAAACGGATAAAAAAATAATAACCTAAGACGGTTAAAGGATTAATTGTGTGACTTATGTTATCTAGGTATATATCAAAGCTGCAAGTCTTAACCTGCGAAGCACAAGTGCTGCGAAAAAGTAGAAATTCCTAGAAGGATTCTGCTTGGACCTACACGGCACCTGCATGTTGCGGGTCCTCACCTGTGAAACGCAGGTGCAATGCAAGTCAAGCCGAAATATTTCCTTCCCAACAGTTGTCATTCCGAGACACTATCTGAACAATTGTTTTCACACTATTTTACTTCAGTTCTTCAGCTATAAATAAAGGCCTTTTGCATTCATTTTTTATATAAAATTTTCGAACATTCTGCATATTTTCGAACAAATAAAATCGAGTCTGTTGTGTGATTTGTTACTGTTCTTAGAGTTCGACAAAGTTTTTTGTGTTTGAGGTATTGCTACACCATTAACAGGTATATCTGTTTTATCATGGGAGGAAATAATCAAAAACCTTGAGTACAGTGAGGGGATTAAATTCTTTAAGGACACATAGTGAATTCTGTGGTCTCGAATAATCAATTTCTATCCTGTTAGTTTCATTAATAATCTATTTATTTTCAATTATTTCGCTTACGTGTAACTGGAATTATATTAATTGGTATGATAGGTAAACATATTTTGATAGTATAGCATTCTCGAGCCATTTACATATGTCTATCCCTCATAAAAAAAAATTGGATTCGAACCATTGAAATGAAAACTATCTGGAAAAAAAAGCAGCCAGCCAACTTTTAAACCGACTTGCTCAATTATTTTAGCGTCAAATTTCGAAAAAAATTAAAAAATCCGACCAATGCGGTGGTTAAAAAACTTTCTCATTACATGAGTGGTGCGCTGTGAAATTAAAAAACTAACCTTGTCAAATACTCGAAACCTAGCAGTATTAATGTGTAGTTGGCCCCCTGGTGGTGCTTTTTGTGCAGATCCATATCCTGCCTTGTCAGTTTCTTTCTTATCGTAGAGAAATGCAGCTATCTCAAACCCTACAACAAGTTGATGAGCAACTTTAATGACATTGGAAGCAGAATTATGTTTGGGATTATTAATGTAATCAAATATCTAATAGAGGGGGGTTTAAAACTATATAGATCTGAAGTATACATCAAAAATAATATAAAAATGCATAGGAATATCAACTTACCTTGTGATTTATAGTTGTCATATAGATAATGAAGTAATTCGAACTGTGACTCTGTCCACACGGAACTGAAACCACCCAGCATATCAAAAATTTCAATTGTTCATATTTAAAAGAAATAAATATGACGATATTTACATTTATAATTTTGAGAAGACAAAGATATACTTAAATTTATAATTTAAAACACAACTTAACTAAGAATTATGATTATTATTTGTATGGACAAGATAAGAGGATACCCTTGTTCAGGAACATTGACAATCAGAACAACTTTCTCCCGAAAGCAACTGAGTGAGAGACCTCTTCCCTTTTCCTATATATGAAAAAGAGATGAAAAAATAATATTTCAATCAGGGGCGGAGCTACGATATATCGAGGGTGGTCAGTGAAACACCCAAAATAAAGAAAAAATGAATATGTTTTGGATATATAATTGGTATTGAACACCCTTGAATATTGGCTGTTGTGGCTCAGCCGCAAAGGTTCTTTAGGTTGGGTGTGATGTTGCTGGTTCAATCCCACGCAAGGACATATCTTTTAGATATTTAAGTTTTAAGCAAAAATAATTATTCTTGACACACATTGAATTTCTTTAAAATAGCAACAATTACTCTCTTTTATTTCCTTTGTTAAAAAGCTTCTTTCTAAATGTTAAATTAAAAATGTTTCACTTATATTTTTTTTTATAACTTCAAATATATCAATATAGTCTAAATATTTACTATCTTATAAAAAAATTTAATATATAAAAAACTTATCTATATTTATTATTAAATTAATATAATTATTATTAAACCCCTCAAACACTTACATAAAGTAAAAAAATTCTTTAAGCTTGTTTTCTCTTTTATAAAAAAAATTGATAATGAAAAATGCTGTTTAATGTAAATTGTAATTCTATCAAAGATGTTTATATATTTCATTTTATTAATATATTATTAATTTTATATGTATATTTAAAAATATCTCGATTAAATTTATAACAATAATATTTGTAAAATTTAATTGATGATTCTAATTATTGTGTGAAGCACGAATAATTTTACTAATTTTATTTTAAAATAGATTTCATTTTGACTTTCTTTTTAGTTACTCCAAGAAATCTATATATTATTGACTCATTGTCTCTGCTCATTGGAGGCTGGTAAAGCTGGTCACTTGATTCGTTTTTCGCTGTTTCTTTCTTTATTCATTATTGTTACCTTTTAATTTTGTTATCTTTAATGGTGCTTGATATTTTTTATTAGACCTCTTTGAGTGATTTTCTTTGCTCAACTAAAATATTTCATAAAAATTCAAAAAATATATCTCAAATGTAGCGCTTAGATAATGATTTAAGGACAAACTACAAATCAAACTTGTAAAGTTAAATACTATGTAGTTTGATTTTAAAATTTTGATGTATCTAGTTATCAAAAAAAATTTATTTACTTTATAAGTTTGAACACCCATAACTAAATTTTCGACTACGCCGCTGTTCAATTGTAAAAGATAAAAGAATTAATGAATATTACTGCTTTGCAGTCTTAATTAAAGTGGTACGCATAGCAGATAGTCTTAATTATATACATTTTGAAGTGATGTTTTTTTGTCAAACTTATCTTTTGCATAAATTAAATTAGTGAGGCATATGAAGTTTCTTCCCCCACACCCAGGACCTTTTATTTATCCCAATTAACAAAAATAATACACCCCATGTATCTTAAATATTTCAATCACAACCCCTATACAATTACAAATCCTCATATAAAAATGACAGGGTATGTTACATAGAGTACTTTTTTGCTGTTTCACTTGGACCAACAATAATGTAAGCAAAAAAGTGAAAAATTTTCCAGTAATAGAAAAAGGCGTACCTTAGCTTGGAAATCATAGATAATATGTTCTCCAAGTGGAGAGTGTTTTTGGGCAGTGATAATATTGGAAGATGGAGATTTTGATACAATTGTTGAGAAATTTTGTGAAGGAAAAGTGAAATCACCACGGATAAATGAAGATTTGGAGCTGGATTCAAGAGAGATCTTGTTTGAAAAATAAATACAAAGACCCTTAGAGGGTCCCCAAGAAGAGTGCTTGGAGTTTGTTCTTAATTTGGAAAGTGATGCACCATTCAAAGTTGATGAAAGAGCCATAGAGCTCATCATTGATGTTTGCCTTTTCTTTTGGTTTTGCTCTTTCAGTGTGTGGACAATGACTTCTATTTATAAAAAATATATATATAGATGATCATTACTTAATGTACAAGTTATCCCCGTTACTCATCCTCGATAGGAAAATATACAGATTTCACATATACAGGCATATCTAAAGACCCTATAAATTTAATGTGTTTTTGCTTTAAATTTCTCCCGAATTATTAATAGTATTAGTTATTCTCTAAATTTATTTATCTGATAGTTTTTAATTAAATCTTGTACTATCTCATTCTAAGAGAGTGAGATACACTTTAATGCCAAGTAGACTTTTTATTCATGTGTCATTTAAAAAGAATATTTTTTAAATTTATTAATTTTTAAAATTTAATTTTTCAATTAGTAATTTTTTTTTGCTAGAATCTACTTTTTAAGCAAATATTAAATTATTTTGCTAAAAATAATAAAATTATAATTAATTTTTTTTTACATATTTTTCCTGAAAAAAATTCCTGTTGAAACATATAATTATTATATCTAAATAATTATAATAAAAATTGTATGGTTGAAGTTTTATTATTCTGCTAAAATTTTTTATTTTGCTGTGAAGACTCTTAGAAATGTTGATTGAACTTTTTTGCCTTCCTTAAAAGATATCAATAGATAAAAATTGTCATTTGTTATTTTTATATAATTATTATTTAGAATTATTTTCATCACCTTATTTTATCGTATTGGATTTTTTATTTGTGGCATAAACTCTATTTATGATGTAAATCTTTAAAACAATTAAAAATTTACACTAAGATTTTTTTTCCTTTTCTATAGTAATAAATTTTTTCTATCTTATTTTATTATATTAGGTTTTCTACTTGTGATATAATTCTATTTATAGTGTAAACCTTAAAAAAAAAAACTTCCACCAGAGCTCTTTTTCTCTTTTTGATTTGGAAATTATTTTAGTTTCTTTTTTTTTTCCTTCTTGATTTTTTTTTTCCTTTTGCACACTCACAATTTCTTTTTTTTTTTTAAATAATTTTTTTCCTTTTTAATAGTAATATCCTAATATTTTTATATTTTCAAATTTTTTTGATTTATAAATTCTTTCACTTCTATAGAAAGATTCATAATTGCATAATTTAATTCATCTACTCTTCTACATCAATACCTTTGATTCAATCTTCAACCTTGTATGTTTTCGTGTTAATATATCTTCTTTTTTATTTTTTTCTTGTTATGATTTTTTTTAATGTTGTGGATTTTATGCCAGCTCAAATTGTTCACATTTCAAATAATTTAACTTAGATTGTCTCCTTTAGTTGAGTATAATATTGGTACTATATTATCTCCTTTAGTTGAGTCCTATATTGATATTATATGTGATTTAAACTTTATGTTATTTTTCACTGACATTTTTCATCTGCTCATATATTCATAACTTTCATCTATTCATATTATAAGAAATCTCTTCATCTCACAAAATAAATTTTTTTATGAAATTATAATTATTATAATTATAACTCTTGTGCACAATTTATTTTAGCTAATCTTACAATGAAATTTGAAAAAGATTTCATGAACAAAATTGTGCAAAATTTTGCTTCTTAAATCTTTTTTTATTTGAACCATATCAAAAGTTCTAACATTTTAAGACTTTAAAATCAATTACATTTATGTTAACTTATATATCAATCAATTATTTATTAAACTAACTAAGTATCCATCACAATATTTCAATACGACAAAAATAAATTTAAGAGTATAATTTTAGAATGTATTAATAAGTAAATTCCTTTTTCTTCTTCTTTAATAAAAATTATATAATAAAAAAAATTTAATAGAAACACAACATACTTTAAGTTGTTTCAATTAATCGAGTACTCTTGTTATTCACTCTCTTTAGTTAAATCTACACTATTTTTTTTGTTTCAATTTATGTGAAATGTTTGACTGAACACATAGATTAAGAGAAAGAGAAAGAAAACTGAGCTGAAACTCATGAAGCGTAAAATGAAAAAGTTTAAAATTAAGTTATTATTAAATATTTAAAACACGAAGCCTCATAGCAAAATACCATTCACCTTTTTACTTTTTTAAAATAGTGTTCACACTTGACGAAATAGTTATTTAATTATTTTTCTAAAATTTAGGATTTTAAAATTAATTAAATTTTATGTATTAAATTCTTCCTTATTTGAAATATATATAAAATATTAATATTTATATATACATATAATACATGCCTTTAAGTTCCCATGCATTCAATCAAAATATATTTCTATGATGTTTTTGTTCATTGAAACAAGTATTAGAATATACTGAAGAAAGAACTATCAGATTGGATTAAGCTCTTAAACATAATTATTTATCAATTTGAAATTCATAATTTTCTTTCTAAATTCTTATATTGTTAGATAAATATATTTTAAAAATATTATTTATGTTATTTTTATAAATTTATTTTTATTAATATGAGAAATATGCGCGAGATTAGTATAATATATGTATGTGCGCGTTTGGAGGGGGTAGTTCTTTATACCATTTCAATATAATAAGCAAAGAATTTTTCGGATCAGCACGGAGAAAGCTTAAAGATTGTGTGGGGAAGAATACAAGTTCTTTAATTCCCCTTTAAGTGACACTACGAACGTAGTAGTAAGTATAACTTCAGACAGAAAGAACCAAATATATTTTTTTTATTCTTACGTCCACCGACGGGCCTCATTATTTTCCATTTTCCTCTTTTTCTTTCTAAATAATTATGGGTTAACTATAAACAATTCTTTAAACGTAATCTCATTCCCAAATCCTGGCCATGTTTAGAAAAGGGTTAATAACTTTTTTGGCCAACCTTCTCAAATCAGCTTATTTTGAAAAGTGTTTTTTTTAAAAGTGCTTATCAAAAAAGTACTTTTGGTGAGAAACAATTTATATTTGACTAATAAATTTAAAAAACACTTTTGAACATCAATTAGTGTTTGGCCAAACTTTTGAAAAGTGCTTCTAAGTGTATTTTTCACAAAAGTGCTTTTCAAATAAGTGCTTTTGGGGAGAAACTACTTCTGAAAAACAGTTTCTGCTACTTCCTAAAAACACTTATTTTCTCCCAGGAGTTTGACCAAACACCTCCTTTTTTTTTTTTTTACAAATAAGTGCTTTTTAGAAAAAATAAGCACTTTTGGTCTCTCAAAAGTTTGACCAAACAGGCTATAAGTCGTGGACGACCGCTTAAAGTTGTTCACATAATTCATTTTGACATCTCAATCCAATCTTATAACTATTGAACACCTTTACTGTTAGAACAGGAGTGATAATAGTATAATAAATCCAAAATAAAATTTGCTTGGCTTTGAGGCACATTAAGACATTTCTAGATAGATAGTTGAAGTCTCTCCCACGAGCAAACGCAAGAATAAATAACAACTTTGTCTTCGAGATTCAACTAAGCTACACAATAAGTAGCATTCAAGAATATTGCTCTTCTATTCTTGAACAGTGATTTCACCTTTTGATTAATGTTTCAAATATTTTCAAAGGAAAGTATTTTGAAGTGCTTGTCTTTTCAAAAAAAAGAAACACTATTTATAGGATTAAAGTTCTTGAAAGATAAAAAAGTTTCATTAAATAAATAGTATTAATAGGTTCATGTATTTTATAAAAATAATGTTTCTTCTAAGAACGTAAAATGTAAAAAACTAAATGAAGAATGAATTATAAATTCACATTCATTTGTTTTAAAAATGAAAAAAAATTATCTGATGAACTGTTTCAAAATTAATTGAAACATTAATTCTAACATTTGCCACTCTAAAATTGAACCACTTGAACATTTTTTTCCTGCTATGATAGATGGAATGGAATTCACGCTAGATAGCCGCACATGAGAGGTATTTAATTAGCCTTTTTTGGAAAAAAAATTCTCTTTTTATTCGTTCCCTCTTTGTCATCCTTCCTCCACCATAAACAGTTCATTGCAATGCCGTTTCGAACAAGAAAATAAATTTAAGGGGGCGGGGGGGGGGGGGGGGGAGAAAAATTGCTCTATAAGAAAACCCTAACATCGACAACAACCAACCATGGCCTCAATGGCCAGTGGCTGGTCAGTATGCTAATCCTCTGCCCACGACAGCTAAATACACCAACAGTTTTATGATATATTCACAATTACAAAAAAGTCAGATCCTATTGATATCAAATCCATTACGTACCTGCATGGAGAACTCACGATCACATAGATGAACAAGGAATTGGATAGATTATGTGTGAGACAAAATCTACAATATGCAGTAATTGTCAATTTTTCATATGAAAGACCTGATCTATATGAACTAAAATGCACCATCCCAACGATACTGGAGATTAAAGGTCCTTGTAACATAGGATTCTTGGAAGACAGACACATATAATTAATCATACTATCCCTACTTGAAGGTTATGCTACGTTGATGTTTCGTGCTTGGAAGATAAGATTCAAGAACTGAATTTTTCCACTTTATTTTTTAAAGTGAGATTCTTGATTTAATCTAGAAGAGGAAACAACAATTGTGATAGCATGGATCCCTTTCACAGGGCTACCAACTAATCTCTTTGATAAGAAGTCAATGTTCTCAATGGCTAACACAGTATATTGTCCTCTAGTGATTGGCAATGCCATAAACAATCAAACAAGACTTAGTTGCACAAGATTCAAAGTAGAAGTGAACTTGATGAAAGAATTGCCAAAAAGAATCCAGATTAATTTTTTCTATGAGGGTACTGGAGAAAGTAAATCGAAATGGCAACTGATACTGTATGACTATTTGTCGAAATACTGCATCACCTACAAGTTACAAGGGTATGAAAAATATAATTGTTGATAACTCCATCCAGAACATAAACCAGAAAAGGAAGAGCAAACACATGAAAATGAAAAACAAAAGGAGAAAGCACCAATGCTGGAAGAAAAGAAAGAAGGAGTGGAGAACAAATAGAAGCCAGATAAAGAAAAGCAACAACCAAGCAAGATCCATGAACCAATAAAAACAATGGACGACAAATATGATCCAAATAGATGAAATGTAGTAAGGGAAAAAAGAATGAAAGGGAATGACAATGAAAATGAAAGGAAGAAAAACAAAGAGAACATAAGGACAGTATAATCAAAACAACAATATGTACTGCCACAAGTAACAAATTCAATACTTTGGTGTAAGTAGATTGATAACGAAAAAATTAAGGAAAGAGTCAAGTCATGAGTTGAAGCATCTTTTAAAAAACAGTTAACAAGTAAGAGTGGGACAACGAAGAGGAGGAGAAGTTACCTACAAGTATGGACCATCAGCCTAATCAACAAAACAAATGACCATGATCAACAACAATGTACAAAATGGACAAAAACAGAGTTAGAACTTATAGGACAAGGAGATAACCAACTTAAAAAACAAGGAGAAAAAAAGAAAAAAGAAGAAAAGAATAAAAGAGGAGAAGGTACAATAGAAAAGGAAGATCTACAATAGAGATACAAGATACTAAAACCACATCAATTGAATACCAAAGGGAAGGACTAAGAAAAGAAGAAGTAGATAAGGTAATTGAAGTACCAAAAAACCTCCTGATGAAAAGGGTAACAAGAATACAGATGATAACAACAAAGCCTCCAACATATAAGCAACAACTCATTAAGGAGAAGAGTCAAGGCCAAAATACACAAGGAGACACAATGGAAAGGAAAGACACAATTAATCAGCAAGAGAATAATACAAATAACACTGTTGGAAGAGAAGGTGACACTGTAGAGTCTGGCTCATCTAATGTATAAGAAAATAATATAAGTCTAAACAAAGAAGAAAATATAGGAGGTGATGATGATATGGATAATGCCAGTATATCCAGAAATTCACTAATAGAATAAAATCTAGGGGACTTATCACCAACACATACAAATAAAGGTGATGACTTGTATGAGCCCACCACAAGTCAAGGGAACAAGTCCTTTTATTAGAAGTAACAGATCGTCAGACTAACACACAACTTTAACAGTAATAATAAATAACATAGGATATTTATGTGAAAACTTCCTTGCTTAAGGGAGTAAAACCATGACCTACCACGTAGGATTTCTCAACATCTTCACTATCTTCAAGCAATATTTATTACAGACTCTTGTAATCTAAAGGATTAACTTCTTAATTTCACCCCTTGCAACAACTCTATTACAAGGCTTCAAAACAATAACTCTATTGCTAACTAACTTGACCAGCTAACTCTAATTGACATATCTTTCTAATGACAAAAGAGAGACCTTCTAAATACACCTATACAGACTTCACAAATGAAGAGTAGGTTTTCAAAATGAGAGCAGATTACAAAGACTTAAAAATAACAAGAACTAAGGGATAACTAAGTTGGTCACAAGCAGTTCCCTTGTTGCTAATCAGGATTTGAATATGAATAACAATGGCAGCTTTTACAGAAAGAATATATCATCTTTTCTTGAATGTAAGACTAGGTTTTTGTTATTTTTCATATCTATTGATGTGTTGGGGATTAGCGACACATTTTTGCTACTTTTATAGCATTTTACATGTCTTTTGGAGTGAAATTGAGTAAAACTAACCTTATTGTGCTATGTTTTAGGATCCCAAGATATTAGAAAAAGAAAGGAGTAAATTCCAGAAAATTGCTCAATAGACGTGATAACAAATGGACCGTCTATCTGAAGAACGTTCCGCCCCTCAGTCCGTCCCATCCTAGCTACAGCTTCTAGAAAATCCAGTAATTGGGTCCTTAAAGCATGATTGAAAGGAAGAACCATCTTTCAAAAGGACGGTCCCTCAATTGACGATTTGATCAAAGCTTTGCAGAATGGGATTTGTAAAGTACGGAGTAAAGTATTGGCCATCTTTCCAAAGGACAGTCCATCTCTTAAAAGACGACAAGTCAAGGGACAGAATAAAAAAAGTAAAGGACAGTTCGTCCTTTCAAAGGACGGTTCATCCCTGCACACCTGGCACTCCGATGATCAAATTTAATAGGCTTTTTGAGACATAGTATAAATATATTTTTCTTGTAATTTTTTTAGTAGTTTTTACATTCCTTAGTTCATACCTAGTGTAGAGGGTAGAACTTAGTTAATTTTAGCCCTAGTTTCAAGTGGATTGTAGATCTAGTTTTTGTAATTGAAGATTCTCATCTATCAGGTGAAGATTTCAAATTTTTTTGGTAAGAATGTCTTACTTTGCTTTTCTTTTTCTTCTAGCCATGGATAACTAAATCCAGATCTAGGGTTGTGAACACAATGGATTGTGAACCCTAATGATCTCAATTTGTTAAAATTGAGTTTGAGCTTATGAATATTTGATTGATTTTTTCTTTGTAGTTTGTGATGGGTGATGAGAATCATCCAATCCTACTCTTATGAGGCTTGAAAGAGAAAATTTGGGTTGAGTTAGCGTCAATCAACAATAAATCAAGGCATAACCCTTGTTTAGTGGGTTCTCCTAGGCATAGGTTGAATTCCAAATTGGAAAACAAGCAATTGGGTAGAAGAAAGTTATCTTCAATTTGACAAAATTAAAGTAGATTAACACATATGGTACTATTAAAAGATACCCATGGGTTGCCTAAGTAAATTACTTGCATGTTCAGCCTTAGCCCTTGATCTTGGGCATATTTACATGCCCATGTACTATTTTATAACTTATTTAGTCAAGTTTGTCAATTTAATTAATTACATTCTCATGTGATTTTGAATATTTTTGTGTATGAACTAATCGACATGATTATTCTTTATTTTGTAGGTTTAAAACGCTTAGGAGTGACTAAATATGATGGTTAATGCACAAGAAAGAAGTTGGAAAATCATTGCAAGGAAGATGGAATGAAGTTGCAAAGGAGAGGGACTGCCTAGGCTACTAGCGTGCCACACTTGACCATTGGCGCGCCGAATGCCATGTCACGCAGGCAGGAGTGCGCGCGAGATGCTGCCAGGCAGCGCGCCTGCGCGTTGGCGCCTTGCCACGCTAGGCCTTGTTGCGCGCTAGGGGCCGTGTCACACCATGTGCCGCGCACGAGAAGCAACGTGCCACGCCAGGAGACGCGCACAAGCCTCGCATAGGAACTGCGGTGCGACCAGTCCGTGTCATGCCATCAAACTGCCGCGATAGCAGCATGGCATGGAGATGGTCCATGACTGGCCAAAATTTGTATTTTTTCCACTTAGTATAAATTTAACACTTAGCTCCTAAAATTATTTTATCACAAAATATTTGGAGAACAACGAAAAAGAGCGAAGGTAGAAGTGAAGAACTCTACCTAGGGTTCATTAGTTTTCATTCTCTTTTAACTACTCTTGTAAGTATTTTACTTTAATTATGTCTTTTAGTATTTTTACGAACATGAGTAGCTAAAACCCTTCCTCTAGGGTTGAGGCCACATGATATGGTTGTAAATGCATGAATTCTTCTTTGGTTTGAGTTTTTAGTTTGTTGTTTTGTCTTACATTCTTAATTATCATTGTTTTTATGCTTGATCACCATGGAAACAAACTCGTTAAGTTTAGGTAAAAGCTCAAAAGGGTAACCCTAGGCTAGAACACAAGAATATAGGGAGCAAGTTCTTGTCTTTACAATGGGATTCGCGGTTGGGATAGAGATTATACCTAATTTGCCTTTCTTGGTTAATAAAACGGGATGAACTAGACACTGACTTAGAATTGTAACATCACTGCTCCTAGAAGTAGTTGTGAAGCTAAGTCATGTTAAATGATTAGAGGTACGAAAGTCCATAATCAAGGGCACAAATCCCGTAAATCGCATCCACTTAGTTAAATTGCTCACTAATTAGGACGTCACATCCCCGCTCAATGATGTAGATGTGAGACTAGTTTGATGTATTTAGAGGCTCGAGAGACCATGAACACTGCATGTTAACTCTCTGAGACAACAACCGAAGTTTTCAGACTTGAACCATTGTGAATTATAGCATTGCATGATTATCAGGCCTTAATTCTAGTTGCTTTCTGTATTATTTCTCAATAATCTTGTGATCACCCCTAGATTTAATTACAATTATCCAAAATCTCTTAAATCAACACTTATGAAGGTTAACTTAACACTTGAACTCGAATATTCACTGAATTAGTCTAGTCCCTGTGGGGTCAACATCCGACTCTTAAAAGGGCCACTGTATTACTTGTACGACCGTGTGCACTTGCGTGTGCGCTGGGGCATGACAAATTTTTGGCGTTGTTGCCGGGGATTGGAAGTGTTTAGTGAATTTTTAGTTTTTGTGTGATTTTTAATTTCGAAGTATTGAAAAACTTGGTCTTGGTCTGCTATTTTGTAGGTAACATGTTGTCCTTACAGAACTAGCAAGGAATAGAGAGCTGGTGGAACCTTTGTTGGAATCTGAACGCCAACTACATTGGCTCAGGAGGGAAGCTCTAGAGCGGAAGTTGAAAGTTGAAAAGGTTACAAGAACAGTTACAACAACCTCCACTAGTTGGGCAAGCAGAGTTGTTACCTAATCAGATGGCAGCCCGACCAGTTCGCGAAGTGGCAATTCCACTAGCGATGAATGTGACCTCCAGTATCCGCAAACCGGAGCCCGGAGGAAACTTTGAGCTGAAACAGAACATGGTGCAGCTGTTACATTCTAGTGGCCAGTTCACTGAGATGACACATGAGGACCCATAACAGCACTTACAGAATTTCCTGGAGATCAGTGACACTTTTGTCCCCACCGGAGTGTCAATTAACTATGTTCGCCTTACCCTCTTCCCGTTTTCATTGTTGGGAGAGGCAAAGAGGTGGTTGAAGGCTGAGCCACCAAACTCTATTACTTCTTGCGACGACCTTGCAAAGAAGTTCCTCATCAGATTCTTCCCTTCAGGCAAGACTGCCAAGCTCAGGAGTGAAATATTAAGTTTCAAGCAGAGGCCGGAGGAGAACCTATATTTGTCTTGGGAGAGATTCAAGTCATTGTTGAGAGACAACCCCCAATAATCAGCAGTCCAATGAGGTGTTAGCCCGCACCTTTCTGGAGAGTCCAAACCCACATACAAAAATCCTATTAGACTCTACATCGGGTGGGCAAGCGCTGGAGAAGACATATGATGAGTCGTACACTCTATTAAATAGAATTGCTCAAAAAAATCCAGAGTGGCACAGCGAATCATCAAGAGGGGCAAGAAAGAGAGCAGCAGGGATGATAGAAGTGGATACTATCAATATCTTAGTAGCACAGCTAGCATCGTTGCAGCATCAGATGATGACTCAGTTCAACAAACTGAGTATGAACCAACCACAGAGATAGGTGAATGCAATTCAAAAGGCTCCTAGCTGGTGTGAAATTTGTGGTAATAATGGGCAGAACGCAGAATCTAAGGGGGCAAATCCAGAATCAGTCAACTTTGTAGAAAATGTTTCGAGAAACAGTCAGACTTATGGGAACACCTACAACAAAAATTGGCAGATTCACCCAAATTTCTCTTGGGATGGCAATCAGAGTCAGACCTACCAGCAGCCTTAGCAGTAACAATATCAACAGCAAAATAAGAAGAATAGTGTTCAGTCAAGAAACAAGAACATTAAGGAAATGTTGTAGAAAATTATGCCTACCCAGACTCAACTGGCAGAGAATCAGGCGAGGATGGCTTCAAATTCGAAAAACCAGTAGATGGTCACCTGAAATCTAGAGAAACAGATGGGCCGATTAGCAGTTGCTCAGCACACCAAACCTCAGGGAGGGTTACCCAATGACACAGATACAAACCCCCGACAGGTAAATGCCATCAGTCAGAGGAGTGGCAAGCAATTGGCTGATGCACCACCAAAGGAAAAGAGAAATGAGGTGCAACCAGAGTTGGTTAGACAGGGTCCATCAACTGACAGAGGAGATAACCAAAGTGCAGCAAAACACAATGCACAATCATCATTGCAGCCAGTACAGAGACCACCACCACCATTCTCGCAAAGGCTCAAGAAGAGCAAGGAGGAAGAATGCTTTAAAATGTTCTTTGATATTTTCAAAGAACTTCACATCAATTTGCCTTTACTTGATGTTTTGCATGGAATGCCAAAGTACACTAAGTACTTGAAAGATGTGGTGGCCAACAAAATTAGGTTAGTGGATGTCAAGATGGTGGCACTGACTAAGGAGTGCAGTTACAGGGTGGTGAACAAGATGCCGAAAAAGCTCAAAGACCCAGGGAGTTTCACCCTCCCCGTACAAATTGATGAGGCTGACGTTATAAGGGCTCTTTGTGACCTAGGAGCAACAGTAAATCTAATGCCCCTATCTCTATTTAACACCCTGGGGTTGGGTCAGTCGAGGCTCACACGAATAATGCTGCAGCTGGTAGACAAGTCCACAATGGCACCAGAGGAAATAATTGAGGACCTTCTCATCAAAGTGAGTAAGTTCATTATACCCGCTGATTTCATCATTCTTGATTTTATAGTTGATGATAAGGTACCCTTGATATTGGGACGGCTATTCTTGGCAACTGGAGGAGAAATCATAAATATAAGAGCAGGTACCCTTAAAATGAGGGTCAATGAGGAAGAAGATCTCTTCAGAGTTTACCAAGAGATCAACCCACCAACACACCACAGAGATCTTTGTAAAATAAATGTGTTGTTAGATGTTAAGTGTGAGGTGGTAGATTCCATGGGTCAATTATTGCATGACATGATGACATTTTAGCCCGAGTCTGATGGAGGGCTAAAATTAAAGAAGAAGATGGAAGAAGAGAGGGACAGAGTGGAGGCTATTCTTTCAAAAAACAAAAAAAGAAGAAGATGGTTCTCGAAATGGAACACTTGTTTGAGGATATCCTGAGAAGGATAGTCCACGTCGTGCCGCGACGTAAAATCAGGTGCTTCTTGGGAGGTAACCAAGAGTACCACATGTACACTTTCTTTCTAGTTTGTGTTGTATTTTGTTATTTTTCACTTGTGTTGTGTGTTTTTGTTGTTAAGCATAGATTTAGGGGAAGTCTGAGTACCCGAGGAAGTAAGAGCTAATGAGCATGACAAGAAGATGGGTGTGGGGTTGATGACCCGCATGTTCAAAAATGAGGATAAATATATTGTTAGCTAAACCTAGAGGCCTCAGGGAGTATTTCCCACCCTTATATTTTTTTTGTTTGATGCTTTGGGGACATAGCATGATTCAAGTGTGGGGTGAGAAAAATTTTAAAATTTTGTGCTTAAAGAATTAGGGTGAAGTTGGTGCTTGGTATTATTATTTGATGAAGAAGCTTGAGTTGAGCATATTTCACCCACCCTTTAGTTTTTATTTTCGGTTCTTTTCCGAAGGGGGACACTTTGAACCGATAAATAAATTTTTTCTTTGTCTGTACATTATGGTGTTAGTCTTAGTTAGGGACTTTTCCCGACGATGGATGAATAACGACCGTCTCGAGGGAAAATTAGTCAATAGGTTTTTGTTTTTAAACCCTTAGTTGATTGATGACTTGATGTTCTTGGTATTGCTCTACATGGTTGTGAGATGCAAGTGTTGTAAATTTTGAAGAAGGTTTAGAAATTGTATAACTCTGTTTGAGACACCTAGGCTCTTGAATATGACTCTATGTGCTTAAAGCTTAAATCTGAATTCTTGTGATTAGCTGAGTTAAGATGTCTACTGAATTTATCTTGAATTGAACATGTGCTGTGAGTGTAAGGCCTTTTGAATATTTCACGCTATAGTGTAATGTCTAGAACTTGCGATATACAAAGCGAAATGAGGGATGTCGATTATAAGAGATGATTTAGGCACTTCTTTGAATGAGCGTAATTTTTATCCTTCGCTCTACCTACCTTTAATATATAATCCTAGTTAGCCTCATTAAGTCTTTAGCCTATTCGTTGCTAGCCACAAAATGAGCTTAATCCCTTCTTTTCAACAGTCTTGAATTTGATCCAGAACTCCTAAGTGTTTAAGTAAAAAAAATGCAAGAGAGTTAAGGAGTGAGAAGTTGGAAGAAGAAGAAAATAATAGTTGTGGGAGTTAAAGAAAAGACTAGAGGTGCACTTGTTTAAAAATGAATAAGAGTTAGTAGGGAGTAAAAGAAGAAAAGAGCCAAAAACAAATCACTTAAGTACTCCTTACTAATAGCTTAAGTATGCCTTATGAAATAGGGAAACAAAGAGGGAAATGAGAGTTGAAAAGAATAAAGGTGAAGTAAGAGGATAGATATTCTGTTATACCCCGTAGGATTCCCGGCACCTAGATGACCTATTCGCACGTTGGTTAAGCATATTTGAAGGCCATACGTGCTAGAGAAAGGCCGGGAAAAAGATCGGACGAGAAACCTGTCGAACCATCGCGGAAGGAGCCGAGGCAGAGCCCCTCCGCGATGGCAGCGTGTCACGGAGGTGAGGCCTCCGCGTTGGCTCCGTGACACGTTGGCCTTGTCCAGGCCCAAGTATATAAAGCCCCACTTCGGTTTAATTTCATTAAAACCTCTTAAAATTTCCAGAAAACGCAGGAGAACAGGGAGAGAACGAAGAAGTAATATAATGTTCGTCCGATTACGCTGCTAAACGTTGTCCAAACTCAAATTAACCCCAGATACTGAGGTATTTAGCAGCAGAGAGCATTCCTACGGATTTAGTTTCGTGAAATACGACCGACGAATCATCGAGCCACCGAGCTAAGGTAAGTAGAATTGCTCCAAACTAGTGTCTATGTGTTCCTAGCTGAGAAGTGAATAGTTCTCCCTTCTGGACCTATGAAAAATAGCGAGTTTTCGACCGTCTTTCGATAAGCCTAGGTTTAGGCTATAAACTATATCGAAAGTGACGTTGCTCTTTAAAATAAAGCTGTATTTAGTATTAATTGACATGTTTATGAATGCAGTTGGGAGAAAATAGTTGAAGTACCGGCCGAGCCTCGTCCGACAGACGGATAGTTCGAGGATAAGGTATGTAAAGTTAGTTTTCCTCAGAAAGTTAGTAATCTCGGTATAGTAAAGTAATTTAAAGGCCAGTTGAATGTTCAGAAGTCATGTATTATGTTTGTTACAAATGTTGGTACGATATTAGAAGCATCAGGTTATGATTAGCACGAAACTTGATAGCACGATATAGATTCTAATACACGTGTTAGGAACTGCACAGCATGCTCAGTACGTGATGTAGTACAAAATGTTAGGATATTACCGTATTCAGCTGAAACCCAGTAAAACAATGTAATATCTGTAAGGCATCTCAGAAGTAGAATGATAGGTTAAAATGAAGTTTAGGAAGCATGTTAGAGATAGTAAATCATGTTACTATAGAAACTCGGTATACAGCATGGTTTTCAGTAGAAAAACTATATCTTGTTCAGTGTTAGACTCAGGACGGCATGGCAGAAGATTATATTTATACATATATACTATTATCAGTCTCAGCATGTATTAAGTACGTACACATTACCATTACTAGTTCAGCACACAGTAGACACAGATACATTATAATTATTAGCTTCAGCATGTGATATATGCAGATAATATTACTAGTTGAGACCATTGTATTGTCTTGGGGTTGGATTATCTAGCATCCATGACCGCCCCAGGGTTAATAGCTGTATCGACTCGTCCGCCAGAGGACGAGGATACGTCGCTCTACGGAGTGGCATGCCGTTCCACAGGGGACGAAGATGGGATGCCAGTTTTCCCCATATTGTGCCTTGGTCGGCCCTTATACACCCCTGTCGAGCGGATACGCCCGGGTGTTGATTCAGGAGTCCTCCGGACTCAGATGCAGTTATAGTCAGGGGCTCAGCGAGCCCAAGTGCATACCTAGGGGACCGGCGGGATGCTTATAGTTATTACAGGAGATGGGATGACCGCGGTAGGGGTATAGATTCTGTGCTGGTTGTACCCCCCGGCTTATGGGGGCCGGGTAAGGTTTGTGTGTGCTATGTGATGTTATGATATGTTATGCCATGTACAGTAGATACGAGTAGATCGACAGTAGGACGATAAATCTCCAGGTATGACTCCTACTCCTTCCAGTATAATTAAAAGAAGGTATGATTTACATTATCAGACAGTTAATCCATTCCTTTCTACTTCAGTTTCATCAGTTGTATTGTTATTTTCAGATATTTCTTTCAGTTATTACTTTACATACTCAGTACCAGCGGTACTGACGCCCGGTGGGGCGCTGCATTACTTGCCTGCAGGTACTCATAGACGAACAAGCGATACCACGTGATTCCTGTCAGCGATCGAGCATTCAGCTCCTGTCATCCGGAGACTGAATCCCAGAGGTGTATTCCGTTTTCTTTTGTTGTATAGTACGGGTAGGTCGGGGCCCTGTCCCGATCATTTCAATTGCTATTCCTAGAGGCTTGCAGTCTGTATGTATATTACCCTGTGGTCAGATGAGCCGGTCGTGTGAGGCCGTGCAGTTGTATAGCTGTTAGTACTTTTGTTTCCTTTATGTTGGCCGTGTGGGGCCATAGTTCGACAGTAGTGGTGACCTTGCCGGTCACGTAGCTATCCAGTACTTCAGGGTTGAGTTATAGATAACTAGACAGCATGGTGGCCTTGTCGGCCCGCATATGTTTCCTTATAGTTTCTTGTTTCTGGTTAGCTGTTATTACGGGTACAGGAGGCTATAGGCCAATGGGCCGGGGGCTGTGTTTACAGCCGTTATATAGCCCTTTGTTTCCAGAAATGTGAGTTAGAGCCAGTCAGGCACCAGATGTGCCCAGGCTCAGCAGTCTAGTAGTTCAGGTCCTAGTAGGGCTCCAAGTGCCAGTCATACCCCCCAAGGCGGGGTGTGACATATTCGTAATAAAAGTGTGATGTATTAAAAGCGCTTAGGGAAGATAGTCAATAGTACTGGCCAAAATAGTACCTACCCGTCCCTTAGCCTACATTATATCCTACAAAGTCCTTGTTGACACTCAATTTTGACCTCCCTATGTCCCGTCTAAGCTGCATATCAGTATATCTATGAGTATTTTAAAATTACCTTTTTAACGAAATTATTTAATTCACATTCGTAATATTCTAAGCATTAATTAGCATACGTATTTGAATTATTTGCATAATTATTTTAATTTATATTTCTAAAATATTTTAGTACATTTATTTCAAGTTTTTAATTTTCAATTATTATATGTCATATGTAATATATTAAACAAGCTTCTTTTTTAAAAAAAATGTATATTTTTACTTAAATATTATAAACTATTTATATAATAAATATTTATATAATTTTTAATTAAATTTTATAAATTTATAATAATATTTATATAATTTTATTGTAAATTAAACTATTATGTTACCCATTTACTAAATTATTTATAAGTGTAGTGTTCTTATTAATTATATAGCAGCTAATTCGATTGTCCTCCAATTCATTTAAATTCTAGCCACTTTCTATTCAATTCATGCCAATTTTAGTCACTTTCTATTTAATTTATGCCAATTCTAGCCAATTTGATCAAATTCTGGCCACTTTTTAAAGGCCAATTCAATTTTAATTTAAATCTACCCATTCATCCAACCCGTAACCCGCCTAATAACTCATAACCCGACCCACCAGATCCTAAATCAATCTCAACCGTCTCTCCCATTTAATCCAACGGCTGAGATGAAACCCTAACATATTTCTATATTTATATCTTACACCCCCAAAACCCTAAAAAAACTCTCACTTTCCCTCCTCTCACCAACTTGCTCCAGCCGCCACCCTCTTCTCTTCTCTCCCTCTTTCTCCGGCCACCACTGCTCCAGCAGCCCCCTCTCCTCCTCTATTATTTTCCAACCAACATTGGCCGTAGAAACCAGTCGCGCCTCCCTCTTTCCCTTCCCCTCTCTTTTTCCATCCGCTACCAGCCCTTAACGCCACCATCACTACAGCAGCCCCACCAACAACCACCAACAACAAGCTCCAACTCTCCTCGTCTCCTCTCTTTCTTCTCTCCGGCGACGAACCAGCAACGACGCTACTTTTCCCTCTACTGTCTCTTCTCATTTTCTCCAACCACCAATAACTACATCGGTCGCCTTCTTTCTCTCCTCTCCATCACGGCTCCGGCAGCCATCTATGACCGTCGCCGCCCACTTCTCTTCTCTTCCCACCCTCATCTCTCTCCGCCATTGTCGCCTCTTCTCTCTCAATATCACTGCCTCACTGCTCCTGTTTCCTCCTCCATAGTATCGTTCACCACCATGAGGGTCCGGTTTGAGGCAAGATGAATATCAACAAAACTTAAAACAAAATCTAGCATGAACAAAATAGCTTCATAGATCGATTTGCAGTAGGCTACAAACTCGTTCATTCCTGAGCCTGGCCTAGTATCTGATTTATGATGATTTAAACCCATTTTAAGTATGATTCATTAAGAGCTTTCTCTGTTTCTGTGCTTTCTTTATTTCTGGTTTTATAGGTCTGAAATCAGCTCCTCCGAAAGGAGATTTTCTGCATAGAATCGACATATTGTTCTCCGCTATGTCTGCAACTAATCATGTGTTGAAATTCTCCATTTTATCACTCCCCTTGTTCGTGAGTTCTTTTGGCAGATTCATGAGTTTTGAGTGGTGATTTCTGCCTAATTTTTTATTTTTATGTTGTTCATGTATTATGTGAAAATTTCCTACTTTTATACATCCTAATTCATGTCATCCTAGTGACTTGTTCAACCTATTGGTACTAGCAAATCAAATTTTTAAGTGTTCATTCGTTTACTTAAGCGCTTGACAATTTAATGAAATGTGCTTATTCTTTTTTGGATATCAAACTGGTACAGTTTGGAATGTTGTAATTAATAAAAACAACTATGTGACGGTCCTAGTGACTAATTAGCCCTGATAAAATTGTCAAAAAGAAAATTATCGATTGATTTTATTTGCTAATTGATTCTCTTCTTGTTGGGGATTTTTGTTTGCCTTAATTCATAGTGTATAAGCAATGATACTTGTGCATTTATGGAAATGTTCATACTTGTGCAGTTATAAGCAATGTTCCCTTTTTGAATTTAAATTACAACAACTCTCTAGACTAATAATGGTAGCTCCAATTCCTAGCTAAATGTCTTAATTGACTCCACTTGGTGAACCCTTCAGTATTTTATGAATATTTTTTCCATATGCATGGATAATTTTTGGTTTGAATATTATGGTAGGATTTGTAATTATATAACTGTTTTTTTATTCCACCACCTATGATAATGTGGTAAATGGTAGGCCTTCATTTTAATTGATTGTTTTTCTTTAAATAACTGGGAATAACTTTGGTATTGATTTATTCCAGTAAATTTAATTTGCTGAGGCCGGGATTGATCTCGTCTATGCTAAATAAAGATGTGAATCCTTTTAATTAATTTTTTGATTATCTTCCTTTCCATTAACCTTTCATTAATTATATAAATATGCATTCGTCTATCTCTTAAAAGGAGAGGGAACCGATTTTCTAGAAGTACAACTCTGTTTTCTTTTTAACTTTTTGAGATTGCTTTACTTTCTAGTAATATCCTTTGAGCAATCTGTGACAAGATATTACATGAAAAATGCTGATACTTGTCAATTATTTGCTGGAATTATGGTTATTATCGTTTAACCGGTCAGTTTACTTCCTTGTGACGCCTTTGTCCAATAATGTTTGAACTTGCTGCTCGCATCATGCTATATTAAATATGATTTCCTTTAGCATCTTGAGATGTTCTTTATATGTTTGGGATTCCGTACATACCAATTTCATATCTAAAACTTGTCATCTAATATTTTTGTATGCCTGACTAAGTATTTTCTAAAATTCAGACAAGTTATGATGCCCTGAGCCTAAAATATATATATATATATATATATATATATATATATATATATATGCATGTATGTATATATATATGCATGTATGTATATATATATATGCATGTATGTATATATATATATATGTATGTATATATATATGCATGTATTTGTATATATATGCATGTATTTGTATGTTTGTGTTTTGTTATTGTACTATTTTAAACAGGTTCTTCTTGAATTAGAACTGAGTCGCAGGTGCGAGGGATGGCCATGGGAATTAGTTAATTATTATATATATATATTTTTATGTATTTCATTTATTTATTTTTATTAGTTTGTAAGAATTGTAATAAATGTTGATAATAGTAGAAAGGGAATGTTTAAAGGGGACGAAAAATTATGTGTCATGTGCTTAGATTTTTCTTTCTTTTAATTGCTTTCAAATTCTCACTTTTGTTGCAAAATCATTTTCTTATGAAAGTTACTGTCAATTCTCTCTTTGAAAATATGTAATGAATACTATCCCTTAAACTATAGTTAATGGAAAAGTAAAAAGGAATTACGAGGTCTAATTTCGTAAAATTTTTAACCAAGCCGACCCGTTCCCCCGAAGTACCATCAACCTAAGATTTTCAAAGGAATTATGCGTATTTATATGTAAATACTTATGTGTTTATATTTCAAAATTCAAATCATTATTAAATCTTTGTAAATATATTAGTATATTTTTAACTTAAGACCGACCTCAAATCAACTTGTTGCCTAGGTGAAGATCATGATTTACAATATCATGTTCTTATCCCTAAAAAACAACAAACATCTTAAGTTATTAAAATTTCTCTTTATCTTTTTTAAATTTAAATCGTCATAAATTTATTATGATTTTTATTTGTTAACTTTCTTTTCTTTACTCTTTGGGTAGTTAAGATTCATATATATCTTTAGCTATTATGAACAAATTTTCTTGTTATACTTCAAATATTGTTTAACCTCTTTCATCTCACTAGTCTAAGATCTAACTTTTAATTAGCTAATGCATGTGGCAACATGCGCTAAATAACTTATAAATCAATCTGATTTAGCACCTAATTTTGTGTTAATTAATATTAAAACTTATTTGTCTTAAAATAGATTTTATGTTTATTTAGGAAATCGCTTATATTATTTTGTCACATAGTTTAGCGTTAATTCGGTAAAATTTATGTCTAAATTATTTAGGTTATAATAAAATAGTCAAATTTAATCAGGTAGTACAACAAGTATTTTTGAAATGTTATATTGTTTGCACTATTTTATCACATAAGTTTCATGGTAATTAATGAATTAATTTAAGATATGTTTGATTCTTTATATGTCTTGAAATAAATCTACATAGTTATTTATTATAAAATTTAGTTAGTATTTTATCATCTGGTCTAATGCTAATGTTTAGACATATATTTAATTTGTTTGTTTATGTATACTTTGTAAAGAATTCATTTTGCCTTGTCACATAGTTAAGCTAATTTAATAAAACAAATTGACCTTTTGCTTACCACTTAGTCCCTCTCCGAATAATTAATGAATCCGAAAGGGATCCACATTTGTGGAGCTCGAAAGGTGCGTAACACCTTTCTTTTGAGGTAACTTGAACCTTTACCTGACTCTGGCGACCTAGGCTAGTTTTAATACAAACTTTAGCTTAGTAAGGTGCCCTAACGCACCAAAATTCGTTAGGTGGCGACTCTACCTTCTAAATAACCCTTAAGAGACGTCACATGTTGAGTCCCACTTTTCGCGAGAAGAATAGGGCGCGACAACATGGCGACTCTGCTGGGGATTTTAGGTTTCTAACCATTACAGGTTCATATTATGTGGGGTTTTATTATACATTTTTTTATCATGTTAAAGCATTTCATTATTCATGTGTATTTAATTGTTAAATCCTCTTTTTTTATTTGTTTATTTTCTTTCTATGTTTAATTTTATTTTTCTCCTTTTTTATTATTTACTTCCTTATATGATTGATTTCCTTATATATTTGAACTTCTTGTTTATCAAATTATGTATTGTTGCATACCATTGTATATATTTATATTCATCACATGTTAAATTATTATTCCTCTAAATCATCTCATTCACACACTTGACAACGGTTGCGTGGTTTCACAGACGTTCACTTTTAAATACCCATGTAGAGGAATGCCTCGTGATTTGGTTGATCAGCGGTGTGTCGACAGTCATGAGCCTCCTCACTCTCAAGTTTTTCACTTGAGGGACCCGTGTCTTTAATGAATCATCTTTTAGTATGCCTATTAATTTGTCACTTTATAATTTATTAGTTTCATGTGTATCCCCTTTTCCTTATTCCCATTAGTTGTTTATTTGACATGTCTGTGACTTGTTATATTTAGTTTTTTGCTTTAATAATTATTATTATTTGTATTTACCGCTTTTATATGCTACATGTTAGTTATGTAATTGTGATTTCGCTCACATCTTCCTTCATTTGGAACCTTATTTTTCTTTTCTTTTGGAACGGTTACGTAGTCACACGGACGTTCATTCCAAAGCACCCGTATCAGAAAATGTCTTATGGATTGATCGCTCAGCGTTGCGTCGATAGCCACGAGCTTTTCCACTCTCAAGTTGTCCGCTTGAGGGAACTACGTTTGCACCCACTCCATACTATCTAGAACTCGATCATGTGTCCTTTACTAAGGAATAGATATCTTCTTATATCTTGAGAAGGACACCATACATATTTCGTGTGCATTCTTTTTATTTTTTTTCAAGAATAAGTCATTTTCTTTCACGCATAATCATTTCCCTTATTTGTTTCCTTATCTGAAACATTTCTCTTACATAATTAATTTGTTTACTTTATTTGTTTATATGTTTCTTTGTTCATGTTAGGTAATTTTCGATTATTTCATATTTATTGATTTCTTAATCGCTCATGTGTACTAATTATTGTAGCCTTATATACTTGTCATTCCGTTCATGTGCTTTCCCCCACTTGGGAATCTCTCACTATCACACATTATACACGCGAGTCGTGCTTTGCACTTCTCCAAAAATCCTTTCAAAATCCATTTAGAGAGTTGGCATATACGTGGGGTGAATGGATAGTTTTACTACCATGTGATCACGTGTCTTCTCGCATAAGAATTTTTCAGTCCGTCTACCCAACGCTTAGAAATTGTTAATGTCATGCATGCATTATCCGCTAGGAGATCTTAATATCCTCAACGTATTGAGGCCATTAGTTTAACTTTGCCCAAAGTCCAAAGAGATTTACAATTTCGAAAAGGATATTATCATATCTATTTGCATTTTATTTGAGAGGTCAATATGTCTAAAATGTAGACTATTTGCTTCTTAAGTGGGAAGGGTAAAGCTAACACTTTATGATGCAGGTGTTGAGCACAAATTCACATCGTATAAGCCAAGAAGAGGCCGAAGATGGAAGAGCATTTCCGTTTAGGCTATAGCTTTACTTTTTGTAATCTTTATTTTCTTATAATATCTCATTATGTAAATAAAGCAATATTTATTTATTATTTTATGTATTTGAGATTTTAGTAGAGCAAATGAAATGACACATTATGACATATTCGACTCTCAAAATGCGCTAGTCCTACCTCTGGCACAAAAGAGGCCACCAAATTAGAAAAATGTATTAATGTGTTTAATATTTCGTCTACAATATGAAGCGTATTAATGTGTTTATTTCCTTTAATCTTTTATCTACATGTTATGCTTGAATTTATTTACTGATTTTATTTTTTCTATTTATTGTTTATCTTGATTATCCGCCTTCCTAAGATTGATTTGGGCATAACTGCCCGCTATACCTTTCTCCTAATTGGTTCACTGAAGCAAGAAGAAATGAACGACAGTAACAGTTCAACAGTCAGAATTGACACGACCACTGCAAAACATTTTGCAGAGAGTTAGAAAAGGAGGTATCCACATGAGTATAATAACCTGATACTAAGGATGGAACGAAGGATTTTGAAACATCAAGGGGAATTATCCCAAGCTCGTAATACAACCAACCTCTCAGTCCCATTGAAAATTTCGTTGGAATCGCAAACCGAGGTCCACGCCCCTACCAAGCCTCACATTACTTTTACAAGTCTTCCTTTGTCATCCCATCAAGCCTCATACCCTCAAAACAATTCTAGTCATGCCTACTCGCTTCCTCAAAATCATATACATTATCTGCATACCGCATACCAAACTTCATCAAACGTATATCAAAACCAAGTTGTCCCACCAAGAACACCCATTGTATCTCACCTCCATCACTTACCTCCCCCATCCGCCTCCAACATGTATTACGCCCATGATCCGAAAAATCATACCTGGAGCCCCATTTACATTGAGACTGCTCCGGTCACTTATCACCTAGAAGAATCTGGACTCTCTGAAAAGGATAGATTGATACATACTATGGATGAGGAGCTCAAGAAAATGAACGATCGAATACAGAATATTGAAGGGGCCAAGAGGATAGAAGACCTAAGTTACGGAGATCTATGCATACATCTTGATGTCGAACTACCGGTGGGGTACAAACCTCCGAAGTTTGAAATGTTCACTGGGACTAGTGATCCAAAAGTCCACTTAAGGATGTATTGTGACAAGCTGATTGGAGTGGGAAGAGATGAAAAAATAAGAATGAAGTTTTTCATGAGAAGTTTGATCAGTGATGCTCTTAGCTAGTACGTAGAGAAAAATCCGACAAAATGGATTAATTGGACTGATATGGCTGCAACTTTCATAAAGCGATTTAGTTTCAACACAGAGAATGCACTAGATTCGCACTACATCCAGAACTTGAAGAGAAAGCCTACAGAGACATTCAGGGAATATGCAACCCGTTGGAGGTCCGAGGCCGCTAGAGTGCGACCTCCAATGGAGGAAGTTCAAATGAAGGATATCTTCATGAGGAATTTGGACCCGCAAGTATATGATAGGTTAACGCTGGTTAGTGAGAAGAGCTTCGCTGAAATCATCAAATTAGGCGAAAAGATTGAGGACGGTATCAAGAATGGTACCATTATCATTGGGAAGCATTACGAGCCGCTAACAAGACTTTGCAGCCTGGTAGGATTCATGAGAACAAGAACATTAAAGAGGTGAATGCTGTATCACCTACAGAAGGGACGAAAACTCCTTGGAACTACCAAACACCTCCATTCCAATACCAAGTGCTTCTATTTCCCGCACCAACATACAATCACCCAATGCCGTTCTACAACCCTGCTACTTATGCTATTCAACCTACACACTTTCAGTTCCCTCCACCTACACTTCAAAAGCCCCAAGTTTATCAAAGTCCACCAAATCGACAACCTCACCAGCCTGCAAGATCCCGATCAAATTCATCAAAGAAGTACACTCCTTCGGGTGAGCCTATAAACCAATTGTATGAGCAATTAAAGGTTGCCGGCTATATCACTCCAATTCCTGCAATAGTGATGGATACGTATGCGAAATGGCTCGATCATAATAAGAATTGCGACTATCATTCAGGGATGAGAGGACACACCACAGAAGAGTGTCGAGATTTGAAAGACAAGGTTCAAACATTGATTGATGACAAAGTGGTACACCCGAAATGAAAGCTGAAGCCTGTTGAAGTCGAGGGCTACTCTCAATTTGATTTGCTCTTTTAGTCGAAAGCTTTTCACTACTTGTAATCTGAACTACGTTGGACTTGATTCCCGTTTAAGAGGGATACATAGGCTTCCCTATGGGACTCGGTCTATATCTTAATAAAATCTCCACTTTCCTCTTCTTGTTGAGTTTGGAACTGGGGCAGCATTTCTGAGAGGGTCTCAAGAATTCTATCAAGCTTTCTATAGTGATACCGTTAATGAGCTGCAAACTGGGGCAGAAATTTTTGAGAGGTCCTAAAAAATTTCATCAAAATGACATCTCAAGATAATGGGATGTCTATGGAAAGACGTGACACCCAGTCTGTCACAAATTCAAGATTCAAAAACTCACAACGTCACGCCATTTGAGAGAAAGTCTACATCATGTTCTATACTGGGGCAGAAGTTTTGAGAAGGATCTCAAAATTTCATCAAGACTAAATCAAGCCAGAGAATTATTCTTCAAAAGGACGTCTATGGAAAGACGTGACATTCAGCCTGGTCATAAGCTCATGAGATTGAAATAACAACATACGAATAGAGGCGCAAATCAACCTTCCCCCTTTTAAATCTTATGATTTTTCTTTGAGCACAGGAGCAACAGGTGCCAAATTTGCAATCATTTTATATACCAACAGGATTTACGAAGGTATCAACGGTTAAGCTAAACTACCTGAAGCTCGTCCATGAACGGGGTTAAGCAATACCCTCTTAGTAAGTTGCTCAAAACTGAACACTGTTTATTTAAAGCTAAGTATTAATATTTTAATTTTATGTATGGGTTAAGCACTATCCTAAACGTTTCTTTAAGGGCTAAGCATTGCCCTATGGGTTAAGCACTACCCTAAATTTTAAGGGCTAAGCATTGTCCTATGGGTTAAGCACTACCCTAAATATTTATTTAAGGGTTAAGCATTGTCCTATGGGTTAAGCACTACCATAAATTTTAAGGGCTAGGCATTGTCCTATGGATTAAGCACTACCCTAAACGTTTCTTTATGGGCTAAGCATTGTCCTATAAGTTAAGCACTACCCTAAATATTTCTTTAAGGGCTAAGCATTGTCCTATGGGTTAATCACCACCCTAAAAGTTTCTTTAAGGGCTAAGCATTGTCCTGTGGGTTAAGCACCACCCTAAACGTTTCTTTAGGGCTAAGCATTGTCCTATGGGTTAAGCACCACCCTAAATATTTCTTTAAGGGCTAAGCATTGTCCTATGGGTTAAGCATTATCCTAAATGTTTCTTTAAGGACTAAGCATTGTCCTATGGGTTAAGCACTACTCTAAATGCTTCTTTAAGGTCTAAATACTGCCCTATGAGTTAAGCACTACCCTCCAATTTTTAAGGCTAAACACTGCCGTCTAAAATTTTGATCGCGTTAAGCACTACTCTTTATTCGAGCTAATCATTATATTTGCAAAATAATACTTTATGCTTATTGATTAATCATTTTTATCCAGTATTTTAAGGTGTCGCGCCCCATTTTCTCGCGAAAAGCAGAATACACTATGTGACAACTCTTTTGGGATTATTGAATAGAAGAGTTGCCACCTATCGAATTAAGGTGCGTTGGGGCACTGTTCTAAGCTTAAAGGTCCGTTTCATTATGTAAGTTATCAGAGTCGGGCAAGGGCTTAAATTACCTCGAAAGGAAGGTGTTATACACCTTTCGAGGTCCACAAAGGTGGTTCCGGGCCGGATTCATTAACGTGGGGAATTAACTAGGCGAACAAATAAAATTGATTTTAACCTATATTATTGGTATTTAAACTTGATTAATAAAAATAAATAAATGGATAATTAGATTTATAGACAAGTGAGAAGAAAGAAATTGGACAGAATGAATTTAAAAAAAAATATTTTTTTTATCAATAATATATACAATGAATGTTGCAAATCAAATAAACAAAAATAGTTAACACAATAAAGGACAAAGCAAAATTTTTTTTTACACAAAATACAACCAAACAACATTTATTTAATTATGGGGCCGAACCTCGGTGAGGCGCCTACGTATCCCTTAAGGGAATCAGGCCAAACGTAGTTCTACAAATAAAGGGGGGTTATTTTAACCTAATGGGATCACCCAGTGCAACTTAAATAATACTTTGCAACCATGTGGATTTCTCGTATTATTCAGCGAGCCCGGACTATCATATCCCGTCTACCCACCTAATTGATTAGTTAATAACTTAAAGCGCTCTAGGTGACAAAACTAACGTCCTAGTATTTGCCTACCCGTCCCAAATCTAATGTCCAAGAGGCGTTGGACAACTATTTGGATTTGGGGTCTAAAAATCTTAGGATTTTAAAAAATTACTAAACGCAAACGAAACGACAATTAAGGCAGATAGCAAATGAAGGTTTCAGCTAAACCTCTACAAAAATAGATTTCAGAAGTCCAGTTGTATCGTATAGGCATGGTTTCTAATGTAGAGAATTAAATGCAATAGAATGCGCAAGTTTAACAGATTAGTTTTGATCTTATATGCATAAATCCTAAAAAGAAAACATGCATAAATCCTACAATCACATTGCTGATAAACATTACATTTAGCGCCTAAAACAGCACATGTCAAAAGATGCGTCGAGATATAATTCCTCGTGATATTTATTCAGTACATTCAACAATGATTAAACATGGTTTTGAAAAGCCATCAGAAGGAGTTCTTATGCACAGAATTTCAATTAATAAAAATCAAACCAGATAGCTATGAGCAGGCAATTGTTTGTAATTTATTAGGCGAGTGCGATCACAATCTGTTTTCAAAGAGTAACTCAAAAATTAAGTTCCAGATATAGATAGATGAAGGATATTGCAAGGTTTATGCTCATTTACCTATAGACATGATATCTAGCAGGTTATTAGTATTTAAATAACATCTAGAACTGTAACGAAACATGTAAACACACAAATTTATGTCACAAACTAGTTCTTTAATGCTGAACATGTTCTCTATAGACAGGTTTACTATCAACTAAAACAACACATGCTTCAAAATTAATCGTTGTAGTTTATATACGTATTACTCCTAATTAAACAATTAAACCTTTATTACCACAGACATAATAAAAATTCTTATTTCGGATTGTCCTCCTATAAGCCTGAGTTCTAGCGTTACGTATACCATTAGATAGATTAAAATCCTATGGGCAATGTCAAAAATAGAACGTACTTTAATTAAATAGTAGAGACCCTATAGGCATGATTCTAACGGGGTATATATTATGAGATTCCTTTAGGCATGCTTTCTAAGTGAGATTAGCAATTAAAAAATAAAAGAAACATGCAATCCCCGCCCCAGGCCCCTTTTTACTTTTTATTATTGTTTTTTACAGTTATTACATGTTGCTGAAAATAAATAGGTACATCACCATACATTAAAATAATGAATAAGTAAAAATAATAGTAATCTAAATCCCCTCTTGTCCCAACAACTCTTCTTCTCCGTTCAAGAAGAACCTGTTAACCAAATACTGTTGAAACTCTACGCATATACAAATAAATATACCTAATTTTAATCACTTAATCGAATATGCATTCATCAAGTAGGGTTTTAGACTCATATATGACGAAATAAAAAAATCAACATCACAGAACACACAGTAGTAGAAAGTTAGACCGGACATTAAAATGTACTAACCAGTTTACAACAATTCTGGCGAAGCAGCAAGTACCAAACAACGGATATCGAGAGCAAGTACCAATAAACTCTAAAGATTTTTTCAGAATCGAGACCCCAAACCTCAACACATCAAGATCACAAGAACTTCAAGGGTTTCGAGCAATGCTTGTGTCAAGGTGGGTTAAGGGAATTATAGAGAATAGGACGAATAGCAAAAAAGTATTAAGAGTAAAGTATTTTCCAATTTTTCTCAATGTTCGACTGTCAATAAAAGAGGACAAAGGGTTGCTTTTATAGTTAACCAGTAAGGAATTAGGAGATGAGAAAATATTTTACAAAACCAATTAAAGAAAATCTTCTTCGTTCTTTAGAAAAGTCGAAACAATCACGTACTTAGCATCTCCAAATATACAAAAAATAAATGGATAGTCCAGCTTTCACGCGTAGCCAAGAAAAGTTCTAAATTGAATTCAGAATTTGAAATAATTAATACTAAACTAGGAAAGAAAATATTTAATAGAATCAATCATGAGACATTATTTCCTTAAACAACATAATCAAATTAGAAGGTATAAAAGTTGTCCACAATTTACCGTAAATAAATATATATATTGAACTATCCAAAATAATTAAAGAGTAGATTGAGGATATAGATGCCAAAGATAATTTCAAAAGGAAGATGATTATTCACAATGATCAATCAAGGAAATCTTTTCCCCTTAGGTAGCAGCCCCAATAAATTACGCCAAAGCTTTTCATAAATATTCAAGTAATGAGATTGTAACATAATTAAATGGCATAAGAGAAGGAAACAAAAATAAATTTTAATATCAAAACTTTTCATAATCAATTAAGGGACAAATGAAAGGAAATCTTCCTCAAACAAGCATAGAATCATTCATAATTTACCAAATATGTCAAAGTACTAGAATTATCACAAAATTTGAAAGGAAAAGGAAGTTAGCCCGCGAACGATTTTTCTAGCACATTCAGATACTAAGTTGCCCATATTAAGGGAGTAATTGATTATGACCAAATTAAGCCAAGAATCAATCAAAGCTTGAGATCAATCAAAGTTTACCAAAACTGATTTTCACATTAATTAACTATATAAATGTAGAACCAAAGGTTACCATAATTGAGAATTTACCAGACAGTCAAGTAAAGTTGTCCCCTAATTGGGGTTACCATAAATAAACCAATGAAAAAGATATCATATAGTATACAAGGTATAGATATATGATTACCATAATTAACGGTGCAGGATTTTTTTGCAATATGTAAGATCTTACCGTATCTTTTACCATATGAAATGCAAGAGCATGTAATAGTGTTAATAAGGAATGAGAATCATTTGAAGGTTTTACCGGAACAGAATCATACAGTGCACAAAGCAAGAACTGTCACAATATTGTACAATCTAAAGTGTCCACCGTTAATAAGTAAAACAATTGACACAAGGGATCACACATAATAAGATGAGGTATGTGCATCTGATAAATAATATGAGAATGTTAAATAGAGGTCAAAGAAGAAAGAAAAAAATGCTTAATATAGGTACATATATGTGTATACTAAGACATTCATAGCCAAGTAACATTTGATTTCATTCATCCTGTCAAAAGGAAACAAGTAAGGCAGAGGCAAAGGCCAACGAAAAATATGTTCACGAATATGTCATGACTTTTGTTCAAACAGGGTATCTCACATAATAGTGCATATACAATATCAGAATTTTACACAGCGAATAGAAGAGAACTACAAGAATTTCGATTTTATACAGGTATGCATGAATAACATGCGATAATGGAAAAACAAGCTGAACCACACAAGATTTATTTTGACATATGATCACAAGTAATAACTTAAACATATGTTTGAGGTTTGACACATGTTCGGGGTCTTCATGTTATTTTACAGCGATTACAGATAATAATGGAGATAATAACAAAAACAAATTACTATCAAATCATAAATAATAAATAAATAAATAAATAAAAGAATTAGATATAGTTAGCAATAAAAATAGAAATTCTTTGCCAGTGGTGTTTGGGTGGAACAAATAAGAACAATGAGGGAGTGTCGGGTGGTGGTGGTGCTGTGCGGCTGGTTGTCGAAAAAAAATTGGAGGTGTTGGTTATTTTATTTTGGTTGGGTTCGGGTTTAGTCTGATGGATTTGTTTCGGAGTGTGGTGGTGCGGTGATTTCGGTGAGGAGAGAAGAGGGAGACGATGGTCCACCGGAGAAAAAGTGAGAAGAGGAATATGGCGGGGAGCGGAGGAAGAAATGGTGACTGTTTTGTCTCCATTTCGCTGGAGAACAAGTGGTACGGTGAGGTTTAGTGGCGACGACGGATCTGGATAATGGTGGTGGCGATGGAGCTTCATCGATGTTACGGTGGGAGGAGGTTTTTGGGTGTTCGGCGGTTGTTTGGTAGCGTTTCGGTGGTTGGGACGGGGAGAAAATGGCGAAAGGAAGAGGAGAAGGTGAGGAGTGCGGCGATTGATTTTTCGGTTCAGATCTGGCCGGAATAGGAGACGGTGGTGTGACGGTGAGGGAGAGTGAGGGAGATTTGTTGGTGTTCGACAATTGAAAGAGGGAGAAGGGTGTTGTTTTGTGGTGGTGGTGATTTTTTTGCCGGTGTTAATGGTGGTTTCCTGTCGGCAGTGAGGGGATAGTGGCCGGAGATGAAGGAAGGAGGGGAGAGAGAGGTGAGGAAGAAGAAGAGAGGGGGAAGGGGAGAGACTGCGACGCTTAGGGTTAGGAAGAGAAAAGAATAAAAATGAAAGTAGGGTTTTGTGGAGTAAAGGGATATTAAAGGAAAAAGGTAGAGTTTAATTATCAACCGTTAGATTAGATTTAGATGAACGGATAGGGTTAGTCTTTAGGTTTTGGGTCGGTTATGGATAGTATCCATGGGTCGAGAATGAGTTGAATTTAATTTATGGCTGAAATTGGATTTAAATAGTAGCCAGAATGGTAAAAATAGGCTAAAATTGACATAATTTAAGCAGAAAGTAGCTAAACTTTAAATAAATTGAATGAAATTGAATAGAAAACGGCTAGAATTTAAATAAATTGAATGAAATTGAATTTAGCTGCTATTAAATTAATAAACATACTACACTTGTGGATAATTTAACAAATAGATAATAAATAGTTTAAACTATAGAAAAATCATATAAATATTATTACTAATAAATAAATCCTAAATCTTAGTAGACTTATGTAAATTATATAATTACATTATTATATTTATAAATAATTTTATGAATACAAAATAAGATTAAGTTGTTGAATATTATAAAAAATTTATATTATTAACATAAATAATTTATAAAATTGAATAATATGATTACGCAAATAAATTTGTAAAATTTAGTAAAATTATGTAAATTTTTTATTAAGTAAAATATATATTTCAAAATAAGAGCGTATATTAATATGAAACATATTATATATGATATAATTATTTAATATCAAAAAATTAAAATACATGTATATGTAATTTTGAAATGAATTTCCGCAATATTATGATAATTAATTATTTTATAAATATAAATGCAAGTCGAATATTTACATAAAAAAAGTAAATAAAATATATGTGCGTAAGCAGCGTATACGGGGTGTAGGGAGGTCAATATTGGGTGTCAACAACTGCCCCTTCTTTGCTCGGGAATGAAGAATGAATTGTTGAGCAAAGAACGTTGACCTAGTGGCCAATTTTGTCCAATCGAAAGAAAAATTTTCGGTAGAGCCAGATGAAACGAGATGGGGTTGTGAAGATGTTGTGGCCGATACTTTGGTATCAAGTCGCCTACATATCCCGGGTCTCACGAGAATCAGGCCGCGTGTAGTTCTAGATTTAGGGACGGACGAGATCCCTAAAAGTTGACAACACGAGGCTCAGACAAGGATGGGGTAGCACAAATCGACAAGATTTAGAATGCATTACAAAATGAGTCAGGTGAGAATAAGGTTGAAAAATTAGGGATAACTCAAGAAGATAGTAAGAAAGGCGTTATCATTCATAGCTTGTTGTTCCTCGATGTTAGCGTAAACAACTAAAGCATGTGCATCAAATACTTCATAAAATAAATGGATGAAAACAATTAAATATGATGCAAGTTCCCTTTAGACGATGACAGTTTTGTTTTGAGATAATGCGATGATGTCTCTAAGCCATGATGTCTTGGGCCATGATACGCAAAATAAATTCCTTAGGCCATGAAATGATATCTGCAGGCCATGAAAATGACGCCTTCAGACTATGACGCCTTAGGAGCATGATAAGCAGAAAATAAATTCCCTAGGCCATGAAATGATATCCGCAGGCCATGAAAAATGACGCCTTTGGACTATGACGCCTTAGGAGCATGATGAACTAGAAAGTAAATCTTCAGGCTATGACATGATGTCCAAAGGCCATGAAACGATGCCTTTAGACCGTGACGCCTTCGGATGTAGAAGAAATGCTAATTCAAAGAAAGTAAATTATTCGAGAGCCTCAATAATTCAATTGAAAGCTTTGGTTTATTCGGGCTCAATGCAAATAAGTCACAAAGATCATAATGCAACAACGGACTCAAAAATGCACGGGCTCGAAATGCATCAACAGGCTCGAAACACCGATAATGGACCTGAAATGCATAAACAGGCCTGAAATGCAAAAAAGGGGCTCGAAATGCAAAAAACGGGCCTGAAATGCAAAAAACGGGCTCGAAATGCAAATAACGGGCTCGAAATGCATAAACGGGCTTAAAATGCAAATAACGGGCTCGAAATACATAAACGGGCTTGAAATGCATAAACGGGCTTAAGATGTAAATAACGGGCCTGAATGCATATATCAAAATGTATACCACGGGGTCAGATGCATATAGAAATGTATACCACGGGCTTAGATGCATATATAAAATGTATACCACGGGCTCAGATGCATATAGAAATGTATACCACGGGCTCGATATGCAAATAAAGGCTTAGATGTATATGCAAATACGGGCTTGAATGCATATATCATGTATATCATGGGCTCAAATGCATATATAAAATGCATACCACGGGCTCAAAATGCGATACGGGGCTCAAATGCACAAAAATGCATATATTAAAGTGTATATCATGGGATCGATATGCAACTGAGTGCTCAGATGATGGAATAGCAAGATAATAAGTAGGGGCATAAGGAAGAATGACTTAGCTTTATGTCGCCTTGTGACAAGACATTTTCCATCTCTGCCTTTTGCATTCCTATTATTTCTACACTCAAAGAAAATTTTATTAGTTCGTAAAATGGTGGTTGATCTTTGTGTCTATCTTGTAGCCTTCTTCTGTTCGTTGGACACCTGTTGTTGAACTTCGTCCAGGTATATACTCGGGCATAAAGTTTAGACAAAAGGCGAACAATTCAGTAAAAGTAAAGTAAAATAAGTTTGAAATATGTAGAAACATTGAGTTAAATCACGGGCCATGGTATATTTTAAAACCGTACAACGTCCTTTTGTAAATCAGAACCTTGTCTTGACCTAGTTTGACGAAATTTTGGGATCCTTCTCAAAATTTCTGCCCCAGTGTAGAAAATGATATAGACTTCCTTGCAAATAACGAGTTGCGAATTTTTGAGGTCCTCTCCAAAATTCTGCCCCAGTTGCAGCTTGTTAACCGAAACAACATGGAAAATATAACAAAATCACCGAGAACCTTTAACGAAAGGGGAGAAGAAAATTTTATAAAGATATAGACCGAGACCCACAGGGACGCCTACGTATCCCTCTTAAATGGGAATCAGGTCTGACGTAGTTCAAGTTACAAGGCGGAGCAAAAAAGAAACAAAGTCTGTATCTAAATGTAGTATCTCTTAACCGCGTCTGAGTTGATAGGTTTAGGCCATATTTCACCATCCATCTCTTCTAGGATAAGTGCTCCTCCTGTCAGCACTCGGTGAACTATGTAGGGACCTTGCCAGTTAGGCAAGAACTTGCCTTTAGCTTCATCTTGGTGAGGAAAAATCCGCTTCAAAACCAATTGCCCAGGCGTGAAAAATCTTGGCAGAACCTTCTTGTTAAAGGCCTTGATCATCCTGTTCTGATAAAGTTGACCATGGCAAATTGCATTTATCCTTTTCCCATCAATGAGTGCTAGTTGCTCGAATCTACTTTGTACCCATTCTGCATCGTTCAGTTCTGCCTCTTGAATGATTCTCAAAGATGGAATTTCCACCTCAACTGGTATCACTGCTTCATTACCATATACCAACATATAAGGCGTAGCTCCAGTAGACGTTCGGAGAGTGGTGCGATATCCCAACAAAGCAAAAGGCAACTTTTCATGCCAGTGTCTATAGTTATCAATCATCTTGCGCAAAATCCTCTTGATGTTCTTGTTTGCAACCTCCACGGCTCCGTTCATTTGCGGCCTATATGCAGTAGAATTGCGGTGCTTGATCTTGAAGTTTTCACACGTCGTTCTCATCAAGTCACTATTCAGATTAGCACCATTGTCAGTAATAATAGATTCAGGTACCCCAAATCGGCAAATGAGATGGTCGCGGACAAAATCTGTCACCACCTTCTTTGTGACAGACTTGTGAGAGGTAGTGTCAACCCATTTAGTGAAATAGTCAATTGCAACCAGAATGAATCTATGTTCATTAGACACTGCGGGCTCGATGAGACCAATTACATCTATTCCCCAAGCTACGAATGGCCAAGGCGAGCTCGTGGCATGGAGCTCATTAGGAGGAGCTCGAATCACATCGGCGTGGGTTTGACAGCGATGACATCTTTGCACGTACTTGATACAGTCTGTCTCCATAGTCAACCAAAAATAGCCAGCTCTCAAGATCTTTTACGCCAACACGAAACCATTCATGTGTGGTCCACAAGTTCCAGCGTGAACTTCCTCAATCAAATTTGTTGCCTCCTTAGCGTCCACACATCTTAGCAATCCCAAGTTCAGGGTCCTCCTATAAAGGATTTCTCCATTTAGGAAACACTGATTGGCTAGCCTCCGAATCGTGCATTTTGGACGCTTGTAGCATGCTCAGGATAACCCCCGTTTTTCAGATACCCTTTGATGTCGGCATACCATGGTTCACCGTCCGGTTCCTCCTCAACATGAAAGCAATAGCCGGCTGCTTATGTAGATGAACAGGAATGGGATCAATGTAATTCTTATCAGGGTGCTGGATCATCGAAGAAAATGTAGCCAGAGCATCCGCAAGTTCATTCTGTATCCAGGGAATATGTCGTAATTCAATCTTGATAAACCTCTTGCATAATTCTTGCACAAAATGTAGATAGGGCAAGATCTTCAAGATCTTCGTGTTCTTCGTGGCCCATTCTCCCCTCACTTGGTGCATCAGCAAGTCTGAGTCTCCAATTACCAGTAACAACTGCACGTTCATGTCGACTGCCAGTCGAATACCCAAGATGTAGGATTCATACTTAGCCATGTTGTTAGTACAAGGGAATTGAAGCTTAGCTGATACAGGGTAATGTTGCCCAGTTTCTAGTACCAACACTGCTCCAATGCCCACTCCTTTAAAGTTTGCTACTCCATCAAAGAATAACCTCCAACCATCGTATTCTTCGGCAATATCTTCTCTGATGAAGGCTACTTCCTCGTCAGGAAAGTATGTCTTCAGTGGTTCATACTCCTCATCTACGGGATTTTCTGCCAAATGGTCTGCAAGAGCCTGTCCTTTTACGGCTTTCTGCGTAATGTAGGCAATGTCAAATTCACTTAGCAATATCTGCCACTTGGCCAGCTTCCCTGTAGGCATGGGCTTTTGGAAGATATACTTCAATGATCCATCCTGGAAATCAAATAAGTTGTGTAGGCAGACAAATAGTGCCTCAACTTCTGAGCAACCCAAGTCAAATCTCAACATGTCCTTTCCAACAATATATACCGAGCCTCATACGGTGTGAACTTCTTGCTCAAATAGTATATGGCTTGATCCTTTCTCCCTGTCTCGTCATGTTGTCCCAAAACACAGCCAAAGGCATTTTCTGGCACGGATAAAATATAAGAGCAAAGGTCTTCCTTGTTCTGGTGGGACTAAAACCAGAGGCTTCGATAAATAATATTTGATTCTATCAAAAGCTTGTTGACACTCAAGAGTCCACTCCGTAGCAGCATCTTTTTTCAGCAATTTGAAGATAGGCTCACAAATAACCATTGATTGAGCAATGAAACGGCTAATGTAGTTGAGTCGTCCTAAAAAGCTCATGATATCTTTCTTATTTTTTGGCGGCGGGAGCTCTTGGATAGCCTTAATCTTGGTCGGATCCAACTCGATACCGTGACAGCTGACGATAAATCCCAATAATTTTCCTGATGGAACCCCAAATGCACACTTCGCCAGATTTAGCTTCAGATTGTACTTCTGCAGTCTGTCAAATAACTTTTCGAGGTCTGCCATAGATCTGAGCTTCTCTTTGACTTGATGATGACATCATCCACATAAACCTCGATTTCCTTGTGAATCATGTTGTGGAAGATGGTGTCATGGCCCGCATGTAGGTGGCGCAAGCATTTTTCAACCCGAATGGCATTACCTTATAGCAATATACACCCCATGGCGAAAGGAATGCAGTTTTCTCAGCGTCCTCTTCATGCATTCTGATCTGATGATAGCCAGCGAAACAATCTACGAACGATTGTGTCTCATGCTTGGCACAGTTGTCGATAAGGATGTGGATGTTTGGTAATGGAAAATCATCTTTATGGTTGGCCTTGTTGAGGTCCCTATAATCCACACAGACTCTGACCTTTTCGTCCTTCTTCGGTACTGGCATGATATTGGCCAACCAAGTGGGATATTCTAGTTTTAGGATTCCGGTGTCGATCTGCTTAGCCACTTCCTCTTTGATTTTCAAACTCATGTCAGGCTTGTATTTCCTCAATTTTTGCTTTACAAGAGGATACGTTGGATCAGTAGGCAACCTATACTCCACTATGGAATGGCTGAGCCCCGTCATATCAGCATAAGACCGGCGAAGATGTCTTTATACTCTTTCAGAAACTCTATGTACTCCTCAATCTCCTCTTTTGGCAAGTGAGTGCTGACTTGAGTCTCTTTGGGTGTTTCTGAATCTTCCAAAATTACCACGTCGGTCTCTATCAGATTTGCTTTGGGCTTGTCCTCGAACTCTTCTATTTCCCTGACAATTTCAGCGGGTAACTCATCTTCTTCGGCTTCTAATGAATTGCCTGGGTTATGTCGTACAGTTTTATTACAATCCATGGCCTTAGATTCAACTCGTTCTATATTAGAGATGCTAAAATAAATAAAATTGAATCAAATATATGGAAAGAAAAATGATTTTATTAATTAGAAATTGATCAAAAGTTTGACATAATATTCAAAAGAAATTTCTCAATTTTGAAAACAAATATTTATTTTGAAATAGTAGAAAACTGATCCTTTAGTCTACTCAGATGCCCGACGAGCTCTGAATGGAGTGGCTGTCCAATTGACAGTTCCTCTTTGAACTCCTGCTTCTTATTGTGGGACCCCTCCTTCCTCCCCGTTGACAATGGCGTTACAGCTGTTATCACCTGGCTCATCCAAAAACAAATCTCTTAGACTGAGCATCGCGACATCTGCTTCGGCCAGCTTAACATCAAGAAAACCATCAGAAACAAAGGTTTGCTGAAGCGAAGGCAGTGGGTTTGGCAACAAAAATTTTCTCTTTCCCAAGGGATATTTCCAATTGTCCAGCTCTTCTTCAGTCGGTTGATATCCCAATCCAAAAGTGGTTTTTTGTGTTGCTACCTGCAGCGGCTCCGAAATTCCTTGCAATTGGGCTCCAAGGCCCCGGCCTGGTTCAAACCCCAACCATAGCAGCATACTCAAGATCTTATCGTTCCACCATCTCCCTTCCTCGACGAACCGACAAGCTCTAAGGTGTGAAAACTTTTCCCATCCAAACCTCCTTTTCCTTCAATGACAGGGATAACATGAGCGGTGTAAATTGGACGGCTTTCATCCCCGTGGACCACGACCTCTTGATGGTCGCACTCAAACTTCAGGCATTGGTGCAGAGTTAAAGGCACAGCTCCCGCAACATGAATCCATAGGCGTCACAATAGCAAATTGTAGGAGGCTGGGATGTCCATTACTTGGAATGTCATAGTGAATGTGGCAGGGCCAACTAGTACGTACAGATCAATTTCCCTAATAGTGTCCCTTGGTGAACCGTCAAACGCTTTGACGTTCATCTTCCATTGCTTGATTCGGGCGAGGTCAACTTCCAGCAGGGTCAAGTATTCAATAGGCAAATATTTAAACCGAAGTCTGGGTCGATCAATACCTTGGTGATGAATTTGTCCAAGTGCTGCACTGTGATATGCAGCACTTTGTTATGGGACACGCCTTCCACAGGCAACTCATCTTCATGGAATGATATTTTCTGGGCCTCAAATACCTGACAAACCATATGGGCCACCTCACTGCTAGATATGCTTGCTGGAATGTATCCTTCTCCTAACACCTTCATCAAAGCCTTTTGATGTTGATCAGAGCTCTGCAGAAGTGATAAAATAGAAATTTTAGTCAGAGCCTTGCTCAACTGTTCGACCACCGAGTATTCCTTCGCTTGCACCTTTCTCCAAATCCCATTATTTTCTGCTTCCACCGCTGGCTGCTTTCCTTTATTGGCTCCTTGAACCAAAGTATCAGGAGTGTATACTCTTCCAGACCCCGTCACTCCTTGTGCCGCATTTGCCTCCAACACCTTTGTTTTCTGTGAGTCATTTTCCTTGTAACTCCAAGGTACTGTCTTGTATGAAGTGGGAGCAGCTCTTACCACTGTAAAGGGAGGCCTTGGTGTAGCTATCTCAACCTCGAATGGAGGACCTACCTGTACTCTCCTAGATAAGTCGAAAGAAGAACCTGCTTTGTGTTCAATCACCTCAATAGTATCTGACAAGTCTTCAGCCTCGTCACAAAAAATCATGTTCACCTGGTGGTTTGGTAGGGGATTACTTGTCACATTCGGGGCTGGATCCTTGAGGTGAATAACCTTTGTATCAATCAACCTTTGTATTTTGTCCTTCAGTGACCTGCAGGACTCTGTAGTGTGCCCCTTCATCCTCGAGTGATACATACACACTTTGTTGTGGTAATACCACTTAGCTTGGGTATCGATCGAGAGCGCAGGAATTGGCTCAATGTAACCAGTTTCTTTCAATCTCACATACAACTGGTCAATTGGTTCAGCTAATGGGGTGTAAGCTTTTGTTGGCCTCCTTTCAAATTGAGCCCTAGGCCTTTGGCTTGGTGAGGAAGAAGGTCGTGAGTGAGAAGGTTGTGGATAAGAGGGTTGTGTGCTATAAACGGGATAAGTGGGGGCTTGGTAATGTGATGGAGGTGTTTAGAAATGGATCGGTGAGGGAGTTTGATATGGATCTTGGTAGGAATGGGGATTTTGATACGCTAATGGAGCTTGATAAGGTGATGATGGAGCATGATATGGTGGAGGTGGAGTTTGGTAGGGTGAAGTTTGGTAGTGTGGGGTTGGCATTTGGTAGTGTGGGGTTGGAGTCTGGGGTCTGTAAACATAACCTTTCGGCCCCTGGGCCATCATAATGGTGCCTATTTCCTTCTTCTTGCGGCTTTCCGAAGCAGTTCCAGACTGCAAGGCTTTTTTAGCGGCTTGTAATGCATTCAAATTAATAATGGTACCATCCTGGATACCATCCTCAATCTTCTCTCCCAGCTTGATAATCTCTGTAAAGATTTTTTTGCTGACAAGCATCAACCTGTCATAAACGTGACGGTCCAAAGCCCGCATGAAAATATCCTTCATCTGTGACTCTTCCATTGGGGGTCACACTCTAGCGGCCTCAGTCCTCCAGTGAGTTGCGAATTCCCTAAAAGTTTTGGTTGGCTTCCTCTTGAGGTTTTGGATGTAATGCAAGTCAGGGGCATTTTCTGTATTGAACCCAAAACACTCCACAAAGGCTGCTGCCATTTCTGCCCAAGTAAACCATTTCTTCGGATTCTGCTCTACATACCAACTAAGAGCTTCACCGGTCAAACTTCGCATAAACAAATTCATCCTTATCTTCTCATTCCGTCCCACTCCTACTAGTTTGTCGCAATACAATCTTAGGTGGGCCCTTGGATCACCGATTCCGTTAAACAGTTCGAACTTGGGAGGTTTGTACCCCTCCGGTAATTCGACATCCGGATGTATGCACATGTCTTCATAATCCAGATCTGTTATTCCCTTGTTGCCTCAACATTTTGCAACCTATTGTTTATCTTCTTCAACTCCTCTGCTAGAGTCTGAATCAGTCTATCCTTTTCTGAAGGTTCGGATTCCTCTAGATGATGAGTTACAGGCGCCGTCTCCACATAGATCGGGTTGGTGTGAGTGCGGGCATAGGTTGCATTTATATTGGCCGGGGGAGGTATTTATTGAACTTGTGATGGGTAATGGGAGGTAGCTGGAGCTGGCGAATTGGGATAAGTATATGGAGGGTATTGGTAATGTTGGGGTGGAGTGTCTTGTGGTGGAGCTGCAGGTTGTGAGGACATAGGAAGACTGGCTGGTGCTTTCGAAGTCGAGACATCCGCTTGGGTCCCAAATAATGCCGTATGAATATTGAGTTTGCGAAATTGTGCTTGATCACGGGCAAAAATAGCATGCCCGAGATACGCTTTGTGACTTAAATTAGTCTTGTTTATCTAAGTAATTGTATACATTTTCATGTAATTTTATATGAATGTGAGGATAAGTGCTAACCAACATGATTAGCCTTTGTTTTGTAGGTTTTGATGACTTTTGAGTAACTAATCCATGAGTTGGTGAAGTAGAGGCTTGAAAACGAAATTAACCCGCGAACGTCGGCAAAGAGGAGGCACAAAACAGCCTACCTGCGCGTCGGTAACGTGCCACGGCAGGCAAGCTGATCACAACAGCCCACCTGCACGTTGGCAATGTGCCACGGCAGGTTGGCTGCGCGACAATGAGGTGTCAACGCGCTGCCCAAGCAGCGTGACACGCTGCCAACGCGGCAGGGTGCTGCCGAGGCCAATTTTGGGTGATTTCCAGAGAGCTTTCGCATCAGTGGCGTGTCACGGAGGCAGTGCTCCGCGATGCACTCCGTGATATGTTGCTTGTTATTTCGGAAAAAAGTCCCACTACTATAAATAGCACACTTAGGTTTTATTTGAGATATTCTGACTTGGTGGAGCAAGAACGTGGGTTACAGGCAGTTGAGGGGACGAAAATATCAGGGTTTTTCTCTCTTTCCTTCTTCTTTAATTCAATTGCTTGTATGTTTAGCACTCATTTAACGATGTTTAATCCACAAATGAGTGGCTAAATCCTCTTCTTGCTGAGGTTATGAACAATTTTAGTGAAATGGATTGTTGATCATAGTGGTTTTTCATCTTTTCTTCCATGTTGTTCTATTAATTCTTGTTTTTACTGCATTAATGTGTGGCCTACATTAATGTATATCTAAAAAGTCCGGTTTCACTCGAGAGAGCAAGAAATTGGAAAGTTGTGAATTAATAGGATATGATCTTTTCTTGGTCTGGGAAAATTGGGAATTGATTTACGTTCAGGATAGAAATATACCTGAAAGTCGTATTAGTCAATTTAGGAAGTGGGTTTGTATGGCTAGAACATGAATTGCATTTAATCACAGAAATGTAGGTGGATGGTTCATGATTCTTAAGTGAGGTTAAATACGAGAGTTTTAATCTCTTGACAATTGTTCTTGGCTAGCAACTGGAGGAAAAGACTAACCAAATTATATCGATAATTAATTTCATTACATGTTCATTTAACCTTAGCATGCTCTCATTCATAGTTCAGACTCAAATTAGATAGTTATTTTAGATTTAGCAAAAAAATTATAAAACAAAATATCAAACTTTTGGTTACACTGTTGTCTTCATTTTTAGAATCGAAATATAGTACACTTGAGCAGATTGCACTTCATCCCAGTCCCTGTGGGATCGATACTTGGCTTACTAAAGCCACTTTACTACTTGTTTGACCACGTGCACTTGCGTGTGAGTTATATACCCCATATAACAAACCCCGAACAAGTTTTTGGCGCCGTTGCCGGGGACTGGCAATTGGTGAATTTTTCTTAAGTGTTAATTTACTATATTTTTTTTCTTAGTGTTTACAACTTGGTCTTAGTGTTTGTTTTAATTCTTTTATATTTTTTTTCGGATACCCTTATTGACATGACATCGTGGAATACAAATGGTTTAAATAGTGGATACTCATATTTTGGCGAATCTTGTCTGAATTGCGGAGGACACCACTCGTGGAAACACTGTAACACGTGCAATATATGTGGTGGTCAAGAGTGCCATTGGGATGGCTGTCGGAATGAATATTACCCTCCCCCAATCCCCTACTATGATCCTTTTGTTGTTTTTGCTGAATATACGCATGCTGAAAATTAGGACTTGGGACGCCAAGCTCAAATAGAAGACATGCTGAAACAACTCTTGGAGCAATCAGAAGCAATGAAGGAGGCGATGGCAGTATTGAGAATTCAGCAAGAAGAGAATGCAGAGGCTCTAGAAAGGATGAGCGTCAAATTCACGGAGATGATTGTTGAGGCTGAAGCTTGTGATAAATTGCAAGTGACAGTTTTAGCCAATATTCAAGAGGAACTACAAGAGGAAGACAAGGGTGAATTTTTGGATGAAGACCAACAATTAGAATCTCTTGAGTGTCCCTGTGATGGGCTCACACTTATGGAAAATCCATTCATGGAAGAAGAGATAGAGTATTCCCCAGTTGACAGTAATGGAGAGATAGATGTCGATGCTGAGAAGGTGTATACAAGTAAGGAGGTCAAGGATAATGCAGTTTCAGAGTTGAGGTGTATCAAACCACACTCGACGCATTTTTCAACATTAAGTTTGGTTGACAACATAGAAATAGAGTCTTCCAAGCTTATAGAGAAATGTCTAGAGGAGGACCAAGCCCCGTATATTTTGAAATATGCTGACTTGGAGAGACAAAATGACTTCGCTTACTTAAGAGCCAATAAGTTCAAAAGGCAACATCTACTGCTTGGTCCTTACAATTTTTCACCACCACCCCTAGAGCATAAGAGGAAATTAGAGAAGAAATTAGGGGTGAGATTCATATCCTCAAAGTGGAGGAAAAAGCGGTGAAACTTGATACGTCGTGCCGCGACGTAAAATTAGGCGCTGCTTGGGAGGCAACCCAAGGGTACCATGGGTACCATTTTAATTTCTTGCATTTAAGTTGATTTTATTTATTTTTCATCTTGTGTTGTTTTGGTGGAAAGTTAAGCACAGATGGAGGGGAAGTCTGAGTACCCGTGGAGGAGGAAGCTAACAAGCATGGAAGAGAAAAAGTGTGGGATCGAACACCCACTTGTGCAAAGTTGAAGAAAGGCATGTTGTTACTAAAGGCCTCAGGGAGTATTTCTCACCCTCTTTAAATGTTAAGTTGATGCTATGAGGACATAGCATGATTCAAGTGTGGGGTGAGGAAAATTTTAAAATTTTTGTGCTTAACGATTTTTGGTGAATGTAATGCTTGTGAGAAAATTTGAAAAAAAATTTTTTTTTTTGGTGAGTCAAGCATGCCTTCATCACCCGTTGGTTTTTCCTTTCGGTTCTTTTCCGACGGGGGGTCTTTGAACCGAAGAATAAAAATTTTTCTTTGTCTGTATATAATATTTTTAGTCATAGTTAGAGACTGTTTCCAACGATGGATGGATGACGACCGTCTTGAGAAAAATTAGTCAGTAGGTTGGTTTTTGAACCCGTAGCTAATTGATGGCTTGATATTCTTGTTATGTGCTATAAATGAGTGTAAGATGCGAGTATGTTTAGTGTTGAAGCATGCAAGTGGTATACCTATGTTTGAGACACCTAGGCTCTTAAATTTGACTTGATATGATTGAAGCTTAATTCTGAATTCTTGTGATTAGCTGAGTAAGAGTCTGCTGAATGTGTCTTGATTTGAGCATGTGCCATAAGTGTAAGGTTTTTGATTATTCCGTGCTATTGTGGAATGTCTAGAACTTGTCTGGTGTGTATATAAAACGAAATGAAGGATGTGAATTGTAGGAGATGATTTAGGCATTTCTTTGAATGAACCTAAATGTTATCCCTCACTTTATCTACCTTGAATATTTAATCCTAGTTAGCCCCATTGAGCCATGAGCCTATTTTTTGATAGCTACAACATAAGCTTAATCCTTTTTCTTTCATTAGCCTTGAATTTGATCCAAAACTCCTAAGCGCTTAAAGGAAAAATCCGAAGGAGTAAAGGAGTGAGAAGAATGAAATGAAAGGAAAAGTGGCAAGTTGTAGAAGTGAGAAAAGGACAAAGGTGCACTCGTGTGAAAATAGTTGATTATTGGTAAGGAGCAAGAAAACAAATTAATGAAAAATTAATTATAGAACTCCTTACTAATAAGCTAAAAGTGCCTAAAGAAAGGGGAAACATAAGAGGAAAAAGAAAGCTGAAAGGAGAAAAAGGTGAAGTAAGGGAAGGGAAGTTCGTGATGAGGGCGTGATGTATTAAAAGCGCTTAGGGAGATATTCACTATTACTGGCCAGAATAGTACCTACATGTCCCTTAGCTTACATTACAACCCATTAAGTCCTACTTGATCTTACATTCATACATCCTTAAATTAGTGGAATAAAAACTAAAGGCAAGCTTATGGGTCAGTACATGATGCATGTGAATTCTTTGTGAGAGTGAGCGTAATTCTATTCATGTACCCACACATGTTGTGTTTTAAAAATTGTTTTTGCATGTGAAGTTGGGTAACTCTCTTTCCGTGAGGGCACATGTTGAATGAAGGATATAATTCATGTGGGATTTCTTAATCAGTGGATTTGCATGAGTTTGCTAAGATTGAGAGTTGATTCTTGAGGTTAAGAAGTCTTAACATAGTTGTACTTAATTTCAATGATCAAATCATGCATGCTCTATTTGTAGCTTGTTATCTTACGTAATCATTATAGCTATAACTTGAATTGTCTTGCTAAATTAGTTATGCGGGAGTCTCTATATGCATGATATGTAAAAAGGTTGTTCGAGGACGAATAAGGCTTTAAGTGTGGGGTTGTGATCATGGGCAAAAATAGCATGCCCGAGATACGCTTTGTGACTTAAATTAGTCTTGTTTATCTAAGTAATTGTATACATTTTCATGTAATTTTATATGAATGTGAGGATAAGTGCTAACCAACATGATTAGCCTTTGTTTTGTAGGTTTTGATGACTTTTGAGTAACTAATCCATGAGTTGGTGAAGTAGAGGCTTGGAAACGGAATTAACCCGCGAACGTCGGCAAAGAGGAGGCACAAAACAGCCCACCTGCGCGTCGGCAACGTGCCACGGCAGGCAGGCTGATCACAACAGCCCACCTGCACGTTGGCAACGTGCCACGGCAGGTTGGCTGCGCGACAATGAGGTGTCAACGCGCTGCCCAAGCAGCGTGACACGCTGCCAACGCGGCAGGGTGCTGCCGAGGCCAATTTTGGGTGATTTCCAGAGAGCTTTCGCGTCAGTGGCGTGTCACGGAGGCAGTGCTCCGCGATGCACTCCGTGACACGTTGCTTGTTATTCCGGGAAAAAGTCCCACTACTATAAATAGCACACTTAGGTTTTATTTGAGATATTCTGACTTGGTGGAGCAAGAACGTGGGTTACAGGCAGTTGAGGGGACGAAAATATCAGGGTTTTTCTCTCTTTCCTTCTTCTTTAATTCAATTGCTTGTATGTTTAACACTCATTTAACGATGTTTAATCCACAAATGAGTGGCTAAATCCTCTTCTTGCTGAGGTTATGAACAATTTTAGTGAAATGGATTGTTGATCATAGTGGTTTTTCATCTTTTCTTCCATGTTGTTCTATTAATTCTTGTTTTTACTGCATTAATGTGTGGCCTACATTAATGTATATCTAAAAAGTCCGGTTTCACTCGAGAGAGCAAGAAATTAGAAAGTTGTGAATTAATAGGATATGATCTTTTCTTGGTTTGGGAAAATTGGGAATTGATTTACCTTCAGGATAGAAATATACCTGAAAGTCGTATTAGTCAATTTAGGAACCGGGTTTGTATGGCTAGAACATGAATTGCATTTAATCACAGAAATGTAGGTGGATGGTTCATGATTCTTAAGTGAGGTTAAATACGAGAGTTTTAATTTCTTGACAATTGTTCTTGGCTAGAAACTGGAGGAAAAGACTAACCAAATTATATCGATAATTAATTTCATTACATGTTCGTTTAACCTCAGCATGCTCTCATTCATAGTTCAGACTCAAATTAGATAGTTATTTTAGATTTAGCAAAAAAATTATAAAACAAAATATCAAACTTTTGGTTACACTGTTGTCTTCATTTTTAGAATCGAAATATAGTACACTTGAGCAGATTGCACTTCATCCCAGTCCCTGTGGGATCGATACTTGGCTTACTAAAGCCACTTTACTACTTGTTCGACCACGTGCACTTGCGTGTGAGTTATATACCCCATATAACACCCCGAACAGTGCTAATTCCTCTTGAAGCTCGAAAATTTTCTGCTCGAGCCTCATAATCACCTCATGGTAACCCGGAGGGCCGACCCCCTCGAAATTATCCAGCTCATCTCTAGTTGCATCACTACCACTGCTGTTATGCTCATCCATCGCTACCACTGCTGTTGCGGTTAGGAATGGGAGGAGGAGAAGGAGGAGCCTCTTTTGACCTTGTGTAGTAGGCCAGGTTTGCACAGATCAACCTTTGGAAAGGGTAAAAATAAGACCAACAACAAACAAATCATAGTTAGTAATAGAGGTTAGAAATAATGTTGATTAGAGTAAAGATCAAAAAATGATGACGTGTTTCCTAATTTTGAGGCCTCTTTTATGCCAGAGGTAGGCCTAACGAGTTTGAGAGAAACATATTGTTAAGTATTGTCATTTTGCTCCCAAAATAAGCCCAAAATAAAACTTTATTATAATAAAAATTGCAAGAATTACAAGAAACAAACTTTAAAAAAACATTAAATCTTGAAAATTTCTTCATTGACGTCTGATTTCTTTGGATCTTCTAGCATTTGTCAAAGCGGTGGCGACTGGACAGAAGATAGGTCAATGCTAGATCTTTCCCCATAGCTCCCCCATTCAGGCATTTTTCTCCATGTTTGCTGAATTCATCACGCAAATCCTGTATCCTTGAATCTAGACCTAAGGCTCGATCTTTCCAATATTCCAATTCTTTGCCCATCTCAGCAATTTCTTTGGCATTGTCGTCGTGTAACTGCTGATGAAAAGTCTCAGAATCTTGGACCTTCCTTTTTAAACGGCGATAGAGGGTTTATGCTTGGGCCTCCTCATCCTCTACATGCTTGCCTCGCTTGACGCTCGATATTGCGGTACCAACCCAATCATCATGTAGCCACTTGATATATCCCGTTATGTAGCCTGCTTGATATCGGTCACCCTCTATGCTTTTTTCATCTAGGTAGATCTTTTTGTTCCACGCTTTCGCAATGTCTAGAGCATACGGAACAAAGTCGTCTTTGTAATCCACTTGGTATGCATCCATGTCGGAAACCCTGGGTATTATTTGCATTCTTCCAGCCTGCCGCATTATTCGCATTGGAGAGTAAGGTTGAAGACCTCGAAGTCCTATCAAAACCAAATAATATCGAGACTTGGTATACACCACAAAGTTGGATCTCGAAAACCAATCGAACATCCACTGTACAGAGTCTTCGGTCAAATTACCCAACATTTGACCCTATTTCTCTACCTTCTCGGGCCGTTTTATTGGTTTAACTCCCATGGTGACCCTGTAATGGTGAGTGGCAATGTGATCGGTTTCTGTAGGCCGAGGCATGGTTGGATTGCTACGCACCTTTTGAAGATGTTCGATAAGCCAGAGTTGAAGCAATAAGTTACATCCTTCGAAGTGCTTAAACCCATTTTTGCACTTTCCAAAAATTGGTAGATGTCGGCCACGATCATTGGGACAATTGTGCGAGGTCTTTTGTCAATACCTTTGCATAAGGCGTAAACAACTAAAATAATGCAGATATCAATGTCTTCCTCAGCTCCTCGTGGGAAGACCACCATTCCTAAGAAATAAACCATGAAAGCAAATATTATTTTGCTCATCCATGAGTTTGGATCGAAACTCTCTTCTTTGTAGATTTCTCGAAAAGAACTATGACCAAACCGGTTGAGCAGATATTTTCCTGGTATCCTTACCTTCACTATGAAGGATACCATGTTGCTACCTTGCAATCCCAACTTGTCACACGCGTCTTCTAGGGTGACGCGTTTGGGTATAATCATCTCCGCTTTTTTCCATTTCCTATTCCTCCATAACAGACTCACGTTTTCCACATACCCACCAATTTCTTCCAACAACGGAGTCATTACGACATCGCCAAATCTGAAGACTACCCTTTTCTCGTCCCAGAATGCAGTGGCTGCTTCTATGAGTTCTCGACATGGAGTAACTTGCATAAAGGAAGGCAAGTGTCCCAACACTTTCCTCACCTCATTCTGTCCATAATCCCCTAAATCACACCACCATGTTTTCGTTCCTACGGGCATGCACGAAACCATACCAAATCTTGGGTAAGAGGTTGGGAGACTCATTGTATCTGCAACACGAAGGAAAGTTAGACTAACTTACCCACCCGGGAGCAAAATGACATTACTTAAACATTGTTTCTCTCAAAAAATGCACATAATTTATGGATCGCCTTTTTGGGGATTTAAAAAATCCCTTAAGAAGTAGGGCAAGTTTTCTATTTAATCTTGGCGTACCATGGACGTCACGATTTTTCTAAGTTTAATATAATGTGTATACCTTACTAAAGGTGTACACTGTCAAGATTTAGGAATAAAAGTGGGTATGACACGGTTCCCTCGAGCGAACAACTCGAGAGTAAGGAAGCTTATGACCGTCGATGCACCACTGATCGACCGAATCACAAGACAATCCTCGAGGTATTTTAATGGTGAACGGCCGTGAAACCATGCAACCGTTGTTGTGTGTGATAGTGAGAAATTCTCAAGTGGGGGAAAATATGAGCGGTATGCTAGTTTAATAAAATGCAACAATTTGTGAATAATTATCATGTATTACAATTGGAAAAAATAAATAAGAAATAATAACGGAAAAAAAATGATTAGTAACTTCATGCCAAAAATATATAGATATTGACAGAAATAAATGAAAGTAAATGATTTTAAACCCGATATTTAACAAATTTCAGAAATTAAAATAAAACCCCACTTAATGAACACATTGTGGTTAAAGCCTAAAAATCCCCAGCAGAGTCGTCATGCTGTCGCGCCCCATTTTTCTCGCGAAAAGCAGAATACAACATGTGACAACTCTTTTGGGATTATTGAATAGAAGAGTCGCCACTTAACGAATTAAGGTGTGTTAGGACACCGTTCTAAGCTTAAAGGTCCGTTTGATTACCTAAGTTACCAGAGCCGGGCAAGGGCTTAAATTACCTCGAAAGGAAGGTGTTAGACACCTTTCAAGGTCCACAAAGGTGGTTCCCCGCCGAATTCATTAACGTGGGGAATTAACAAGGTGAACAAATAAAATTGATTTTAACCTACATTATTGGTATTTAAACTTGATTAATAAAAATAAATAAATGGATAATTAGATTTATAGACAAGCGAGAAAAAAGAAATTGGAAAGAATGAATTTCTAAAAAAAAAATTATTTTTTTTTAAATAATATATACAATGAATGTTGCAAATCAAATAAACAAAAATAGTCAACACAATAAAGGACAAAGCAAAATTTTTTTTTACACAAAATACAATCAACCAACATTTATTTAATTATAGGGTCGAACCTCGGTGAGGCGCCTACGTATCCCTTAAGGGAATCAGGCCAAACGTAGTTCTACAAATAAAGGGGGGTTATTTAACCTAATGGGATCACCCCGTGCAACTTAAATAATACTTTGCAACCATGTGGATTGCTCGTATTATTCAGTCAGCGCGGACTATCATATCCCATCTACCCACCTAATTGATTAGTTATTAACTTAAAGCGCTCTAGGTGACAAAACTAACGTCCTAGTATTTGCCTACCCATCTCAAACCTAATGTCCAAGAGGTGTTGGACAACTATTTGGTTTGGGGTCTAAAAATCTTAGGATTTTAAAAAGTGACTAAACGCAAACAAAACGACAATTAAGGCAGATAGCAAATGAAGGTTTCAGCTAAACCTCTACAAAAACATATTTCAGAAGTGCAGTTGTATCGTATAGGCATGGTTTCTAGTGCAGAGAATTAAATGCAACAGAATGCGCAAGTTAAACAGATTAGTTTTGATCTTAAACGCATAAATCCTAAAAGAAAACATGCATAAATCCTACAATCACATTGCTGATAGACATTACATTTAGCGCCTAAAATAGTACATGTCAAAAGATGCGTCGAGATATAACTCCTCGTGGTATTTATTGAATACATCTAACAATGATTAAACATGATTTTGAAAAGCCATCAGAAGGAGTTCTTATGCACATGATTTCAATTAATAAAAATCAAACCAGATAGCTATGAGCAAGCAATTGTTTGTAATTTATTAGGCGAGTGCGATCACAATCTGTTTTCAAAGAGTAACTCAGAAATTAAGTTCCAGATATAGATAGATGAAGGATATTGCAAGGTTTATGCTCATTTACCTATAGACATGATATCTAGTAGGTTATTAGTATTTAAATAACATCTAGAACTGTAACGAAACATGTAAACACACAAATTTATGTAACAAACTAGTTCTTTAATGTTGAACATGTTCCCTATAGGCAGGTTTACTATCAACTAAAACAACACATGCTTCAAAATTAATCGCTGTAGTTTATATAGGTATTACTCCTAATTAAACAATTAAATCTTTATTACCACAGACATAATAAAAATTCTTATTTCGGATTGTCCTCCTATAAGCCTGAGTTCTAGCGTTACGTATATCATTAGATAGATTAAAATCCTATGGGCAATGTCAAAAATAGAACATACTTTAATTAAATAGTAGAGACCCTATAGGCATGATTCTAACAGGGTATATATTATGAGATTCCTATAGGCATGCTTTCTAAATGAGATTAGCAATTAGAAAATAAAAGAAACATGCAATCCCCGCCCCAGGCCCCTTTTCACTATTTATTATTGTTTTTTACAGTTATTACATGTTGCTGAAAATAAACAGGTACATCACCATACATTAAAATAATGAATAAGTAAAAATAATAGTAATCTAAAGCCCTTCTTGTCCGAACAACTCTTCTTCTCCGTTCAAGAAGAACCTGTTAACCAAATACTATTGAAACTCTACGCATATACAAATAAATATACCTAACTTTAATCACTTAATCGAATAGGCATCCATCAAGTAGGGTTTTAGACTCATATATGACGAAATAAAAAAAATCAACATCACAGAACACACAGTAGTAGAAAGTTAGACCGGGCATTAAAATGTACTAACCAGTTTACAACAATTCTGGCGAAGCAGCAAATACCAAACAGCAGATATCGAGAGCAAGTACCAATAAACTCTAAAGATTTTTTCAGAATCGAGACCCAAACCTCAACACATCAAGATCACAAGAACTTCAAGGGTTTCGAGCAGTGCTTGTGTCGAGGTGGGTTAAGGGAATTATAGAGAATAGGGCGAATAGCAGAAAAGTATTAATAGTAAAGTATTTTCCAATTTTTCTCAATGTTCGACTGTCAATAAAAGAGGACAAAGGGTTGCTTCTATAGTTAACCAGTAAGGAATTAGGAGATGAGAAAATATTTTACAAAACCAATTAAAGAAAATCTTCTTCCTTCTTTAGAAAAGTTGAAACAATCACGTACTTAGTACCTCCAAATATACCAAAAATAAATGGATAGTCCAGCTTTCACGCGTAGCCAAGAAAAGTTCTAAATTGAATTCAGAATTTGAAATAATTAATACTAAACTAGGAAAGAAAATATTTAATAGAATCAATCATGGGACATTATTTCCTTAAACAACATAATCAAATTAAAAGGTATAAAAGTTGTCCACAATTTACCGTAAATAAATATATATATTCAACTGTCCAAAATAATTAAAGAGAGTAGATTGAGGGTATAGATACCAAAGATAATTTCAAAAGGAAGATGATTATTCACAATGATCAATCAAGGAAATCTTTTCCCCTTAGGTAGCAGCCCCAATAAATTACGCCAAAGCTTTTCATAAATATTCAAGTAATGAGATTGTAATATAATTAAACGGAAGAAGATAAGGAAACAAAAATAAATTTTAATATCAAAACTTTCATAATCAATTAAGGGACAAATGAAAGGAAATCTTCCTCAAACAAGCATAGAATCATTCATAATTTACCAAATATGTCAAAGTACTAGAATTATCACAAAATTTGAAAGGAAAAGGAAGTTAGCCCGCAAATGATTTTTCTAGCACATTCAGATACTAAGTTGCCCATATTAAGGGAGTAATTGATTATGACCAAATTAAGCCAAGAATCAATCAAAGCTTGGGATCAATCAAAGTTTACCAAAACTGATTTTCACATTAATTAACTATATAAATGTAGAACCAAAGGTTACCATAATTGAGAATTTACCAAACAGTCAAGTAAAGTTGTCCCCTAATTGGGGTTACCATAAATAAACCAATGAAAAAGATATCATATAGTATACAAGGTATAGATATATGATTACCATAATTAACGGTGCAGGATTTTTTGCAATATGTAATATCTTACCGTATCTTTTACCATATGAAATGCAAGAGCATCTAATAGTGTTAATAAGGAATGAGAATCATTTGAAGGTTTTACCGGAACAGAATCATACAGTGCACAAAGCAAGAACTGTCACAATATTGTACAATCTAAAGTGTCCACAGTTAATAAGTAAAACAATTGACACGAAGGATCACACATAATAAGATGAGGTATGTGCATCTGATAAATAATATGATAATGTTAAATAGAGGTCAAAGAAGAAAGAAAAAAATGCTTAATATAGGTACATATATGTGTATACTAAGACATTCATAGCCAAGTAACATTTGATTTCATTCATCCTATCAAAAGGAAACAAGTAAGGCAGAGGCAAAGGCCAACGAAAAATATGTTCACGAATATGTCGTGACTTTTATTCAAACAGGGTAGCTCACATAATAGTGCATATACAATATCAGAATTTTACACAGCGAATAAAAGAGAACTACAAGAATTTTGATTTTATACAGGTATGCATGAATAACATGCGACAATGGAAAAACAAGCTGAACCACACAAGATTTATTTTGACATATGATCACAAGTAATAACTTAAACATATGTTTGAGGTTTGACACATGTTCGGGGTCTTCATGTTATTTTACAGCGATTACAGATAATAATGGAGATAATAACAAAGAGAAATTACTATCAAATCATAAATAATAAATAAATAAATAAATAAATAAATAAAAGAATTAGATATAGTTAGCAATAAAAATAGAAATGCTTTTCCAGTGGTGTTCGGGTGGAACAAATAAGAACAATGAGGGAGTGTCGGGTGGTGGTGGCGCTGTGCGGCTGGTGGTCGAAAAGAAATGGAGGTGTTGGTTATTTTATTTTGGTTGGGTTGGGGTTTTGTTTGATGGATCTGTTTCAGAGTGTGGTGGTTCGGTGATTTCGACGAGGAGAGAAGAGGGAGACGATGGTCAGCTGGAGAAAAAGTGAGAAGAGGAAGACGACGGGGAGCGGAGGAAGAAATAGTGACTATTTTGTCTCCATTTCGTTGGAGAACAAGTGGTACGGTGAGGTCTAGTGGCGACGGCGGATATGGATAATGGTGGTGGTGATAGAGCTTCGCCGGTGTTACGGTGAAAGGAGGTTTTTGGGTGTTCGGCGGTTATTTGGTAGCATTTCGGTGGTTGGGACGAGGAGAAAATGACAAAGGGAAGAGGAGAAGGTGAGGAGTGCGGCGACTGGTTTTCCGATTCAGATCTGGCCGGAATAGAAGACGGTGGTGTGACAGTGAGGGAGAGTGAGGGAGATTTGTTGGTGTTTGACGATTGAGAGAGGGAGAAGGGTGTTGTTTTGTGGTGGTGGTGATTTTTTTGCCGGTGTTAATGGTGATTTCCGGTCGGTAGTGAGGGGACAGTGGGCGGAGACGAAGAGGGGAGGCGAGAGAGAGGTGAGGAAGAAGAAGAGAGGGGGAAGGGGAGAGACTGCGACGCTTAGGGTTAGGGAGAGAAAAGTATAAAAATTAAAGTAGGGTTTTGGGGGGTGAAAGGATATTAAAGGAAAAAGGTAGAGTTTAATTCTCAACTGTTAGATTAGATTTAGATGAACGGATAGGATTAGTCTTTAGGTTTTGGGTCGGCTTATGGATAGTATCCATGGGTCAAGAATGGGTTGAATTTAATTTATGACTGAAATTGAATTTAAATAGTAGCCAAAATGGTAAAAATAGGCTAAAATTGACATAATTTAAGCAGAAAGTGGCTAAACTTTAAATAAATTGAATGAAATTGAATAGAAATGGCTAGAATTTAAATAAATTGAATGAAATTGAATTTAGCTGCTATTAAATTAATAAATATACTACACTTGTGGATAATTTAACAAATAGATAATAAATAGTTTAAACTATAGAAAAATCATATAAATATTATTACTAAATCTTAGTAGACTTATGTAAATTATATAATTACATTATTATATTTATAAATAATTTTGTGAATATAAAATAAGATTAATCTGTTGAATATTATTAACATAAATAATTTATAAAATCGAATAATATGATTACGCAAATAAATTTGTAAAATTTAGTAAAATTATGTAAATAGTTTATTAAGTAAAATATATATTTCAAAAATAAGAGCGTATATTAATACGAAACATATTATATATGATATAATTATTTAATATCAAAAAATTAAAATACATGTATATGTAATTTTAAAATAAATTTTCGCAATATTATGATAATTAATTATTTTATAAATATAAATGCAAGTAGAATATTTACATAAAAAAGTAAATAAAATATATGTACGTAAGCAGCGTATACGGGGCGTAGGGAGGTCAAAATTGGGTGTCAACATAAGGTTTGCAGTCTACTATTGTGTTATTTCAAGTTACTCCCATGACATTAAATCAAGCTACTACAATGCTACTTTCGAACTTTCAAGCTACTACTATGCTACTTTCAAGCTACTACTATACTACTTTCAAGCTCCTATCGCATTTTCAATGCTACTGTTTTACTTCTGAGCTACTATTATTGTGCTACGTTCTTTTGATTTCTGGATGGGTTAAGCGCCACCCTCCAAATTTTAAAGGCTAAGCATGGTCCTACTGTTTTGACGTTGTTCGTGTTAAGCATTATCCTCTTAAAAGTTCTCCAAGCTACACCTTTGTTTTCGCAAAAATTATTCCTATTGGCCTCTTCTCATCATCATTTATTTATCTATCTAGTTATTTTCAAGCTCTACCACTTTTCACCACACTTAGAAGCACTTTTCATTTTCATTTTGTTTCAATCTTTTACCAATCAAATTAGCCCTTATTCTGATATTACTGCATTTTGATATGAAAGTAATAATTTTGTCTATCTCTCTCGTTCTTTATTCAAGCCCATATTATGAATTTTCTTTTAGGGATTTCATTTCGTCCTTAAATCTAGAACTACACAGGGCCTGATTTTCATGAAATCCGAGATATATAAGCAACTTGAAACTGAAGTTTCGGCTTCAATATCCTCATCATTTCATTTTCTTTCATCCGGACCTACCAAAATATTTTCTTTCGGTCGGATAAAAATGGCTACTAAGTCAACATTCTTTGCTCCGCAATTCATCCTTCATTTATGAGCAAAGAAGAGGCAGTTGTTGACACCCAATTTTGACCTCCCTAAGCCCCTTCTAAGCTGCATATTAATATATCTGTGTCTATTTTAAAATTACTCTTTTAACGAAATTATTTAATTCGCATTCATAATATTCTAAGCATTAATTAGTATACATATTTGAATTATTTGCATAATATTTTAATTTATATTTCTAAAATATTTTATCACATTTATTTCAAGTTTTTAATTTTCGATTATTATATTTAATATGTAAAACAAGCTTCTTTTTTTTTAAAAAAAAGTATAATTTTACTTAAATATTATAAACTATTTATATAATAATATTTATATATTTTTTAATTAAATTTTATAAATTTATAATAATATTTATATAATTTTATCGTAAATTAAACTATTATGTTATCCATTTACTAAATTATTTATAAGTGTAGTGTTTTTATTAATTATATAGCAGCTAATTCGATTTTCCTCCAATTCATTTAAATTCTAGCCACTTTCTATTTAATTTATATCAATTCTAGCCACTTTGATCAAATTCTGGCCACTTTTTAAAGGCCAATTCAAATTTAATGTAAATTTATCCATTCATCCAACCCGTAACCCGCCTAATAACCCATTACCTGACCCATCAGATCCTAAATCAATCTCAGTCGTCTATCCCATTTAATCCAACGGTTGAGATGAAATCCTAACATATTTCTATATTGATCTCTTACACCCCCAAAACCCTAAAAAGATTCTCACTTTCCCTCCTCTCACCAACTTGCTCCAGCAGCCACCCTCTCATCTTCTCTCCCTCTTTCTCCGGCCACCACTACTCCACCCATCCCCTCTCCTCCTCTATCATTTTTCGGCCAACATCGGCCGTAGAAACCAGTCGCACCTCCCTCTTTCTCTTCCCCTCTCTTTTTCCGTCCGCTACCAGCCCCTACCGCCACCATCACTACAGCAGCCCCACCAACAACCAGCTCCAACTCCCCCCTTCTCCCCTCATTCTTCTCTCCGGCGACGAATCAGCAACGCGCCACTTTTCCCTCTGCTATCTCTTCTTATTTTCTCCAACCACCAACAACTAGATCGGACGCCTTCTTTCTCTCCTCTCCATTATGGCTCTGTCAGCCATCTCTGACTGTCGTCGCCCACTTATCTTTTCTTCCCACCCTCGTCTCTCTCCGCCATTCTCGTCTCTCCTCTCTCACTATCACCGCCTCACTGCTCTTGTTTCCTTCGCCATAGAATCATTCACCACCATGAGGGTCCGTTTTGAGGCAAGATGAATCTCAACAAAACTTAAAACAAAATCTAGCATGAACAAAATAGCTTCATAGATCGATTTGCAGTAGGCTAAAAACTCGTTCATTCCTGAGCCTGGCCTAGTATCTGATTTATGATGATTTGAACCCGTTTTAAGTATGATTCATTAAGAGCTTTCTCTGTTTCTATGCTTTCTTTATTTCTGGTTTTTATAGATCTGAAATAAGCTCCTCCGAAAGGAGATTTTCTGCATAGAATCGACATATTTTATTTGCTAATTGATTCTCTTCTTGTTGGGGATTTTTGTTTACCTTAATTAATAGTGTATAAGCAATGATACTTGTGCATTTATGGAAATATTCATACTTAAAATCCGCGTGTTTTGTTTTCTTTGTCTCGTCATTTACAGAATTATCCCTAAAATTTATTTATATTTTGGTAAATTCCAATACTTTTAACCAAATTTGCTTCTTCCCTTTTTGAATTTAAATTACAACAACTCTCTAGACTAATAATGGTAGCTCTAGATTCCTATCCAATTGTCTTAATTGACTCCGCTTGGTGACTTCAGTATTTTATGAATATTTTTTCCATATGTGTGGACAATTTTTGGTTTTAATATTATGGTAGGATTTGTAATTATATAACTATTTTTTTTTATTCCACCACCTATGATAATGTGGTAAATGGTAAGCCTTCATTATTAATTGTTTTTCCTTAAATAACTGGGAATAACTTTGATATTTATTTATTCTGGTAAATTTAATTTGCTGAAGCGAGGATTGATCTCGTCTATGCTAAATAAAGAAGTGAATCCTTTTAATTAATTTTCTGATTATCTTCCTCTCCATTAACCTTTCATTAATTATATAAATATGCATTCGTCTATCTCTTAAAAGGAGAGGGAACCGATTTTTCTAAAAGTACAACTCTGTTTTCTTTTTAACTTTTTGAGATTGTTTTACTTTCTAGTAACATCCGTTGAGCAATCTGTGACAAGATATTACATGAAAATTGCTGATACTTGTCAATTGTTTGCTGAAATTATGCTAATTATCGTTTAACCGGTCAGTTTACTTCCTTGTGCCGCCTTTGTCTAATAATATTTGAACTTGCTACTCGCATCATGTTATATTAAATACCCTTTCCTTTAGTATCTTGAGATGTTCTTATATGTTTGGGGTTCCGTACATACCAATTTCATATCTAAAACTTGCCATCTAATATTTTTGTATGCCTGACCAAGTATTTTCTAAAATTCAGACAAGTTATGATGCCCTGAGCCTAAAAAATAAAAAAAAAAAAAAAATATATATATATATATATATATATATATATGCATGTATTTGTACGTTTGTATTTTATTATTGTATTATTTTAAACAGGTTCTTCTCAAGTTAGAACTGAGTCGCAGGTGCGAGGATGGCCATGGGAATTAATTAATTATTATATATATATTTTTATGTATTTCATTTATTTATTTTTATTAGTTTGTAAGAATTGTAATAAATGTTGATAATAGTAGAAAGGAAATGTTTAAAGGGGACAGGGAACTATGTGTTATGCTTAGATTTTTTGTTTTTTAATCGCTTTCAAATTCGCACTTTTCTTGCAAAATCATTTTTGAATGAAAGTTATTGTCGATTCTCTCTTTTGAAATATGTAATGAATACTATCCCTTAAACTATAGTTAATGGGAAAGTAAAAAGGAGTTACGAGGTTTAATTCCGTAAAATTTTTAACCAAGCTGACCCGTTCCCCCGAAGTACCATCAACCTAAGATTTTCAAAGGAATTATGCGTATTTATATGTAAATACTTATGTGTTTATATTTCAAAATTCGAATCATTATTAAATCTTTGTAAATATACTATTATATTTCTAGCTTAAGACCGACCTCAAATCAACTTGTTGACTAGGTGAAGATCATGATTTACAATATCATGTTCTTATCCCTAAAAAGCAACAAACATCTTAAACTATTAAAACTTCTCTTTATCTTTTTTAAATTTAAATCGTCATAAATTTATTATGGTTTTTATTTGTTAACTTTCTTTTCTTTACTCTTTGGATAGTTAAGATTCATATATATCTTTAGCTATTATGAACAAATTTTCTTGTTATACTTCAACTATTGTTTAACGTCTTTCTTCTCACTAGTCTAAGATTTAACTTTTAATTAGCTAATGCATGTGGCAACATGCGATAAATAACTTACAAATCAATCTGATTTAGCACCTAATTTGTGTTAAATAATATTGAAACTTATTTGTCTGAAAATAGATTTTATATGTCTATTTAGGAAATCCCTTACTTGTTTTGTCACATAGTTTAGCGTTAGTTTGGTAAAATTTATGTTTAAATTATTTAGATTATAATAAAATAGTCAAATTTAATTAGGTAGTACGACAAGTATTTTTGAAATATTATATTGTTTGCACTATTTTATCACATAAGTTTCATGGTAATTAATGAATTAATTTAAGATATGTTTGATTCTTTATATGTCTTGAAATAAACCTACATGTTTAATTATTATAAAATTTAGTTAGTATCTTATCATCTGGTCTAATGCTAATGTTTGGGCATATATTTAATTTGTTTGTTTATTTATACTTTGTAAAGAATTTATTTTGCCTTGTCACATACTTAAGCTAGTTTAATAAAATAATTGACATTTTGCTTACCACTTAGTCCTCCCCCCCCCCCCCCCTACATAATTAATGAATCCGGAAGGGACACCTACATTTGTGAACCTCGAAAGATGCCTAGCACCTTCCTTTTGAGGTAACTTGAACGCTTACCCGACTCTGACGACCTAAGCTAGTTTAAAACAAACTTTAACTTAGTACGGTTCCCTAACGCACCAAAATTCGTTAGGTGGCGACTCTTCCTTCTAATTAACCCTTAAGAGACGTCACATGTTGAGTCTCGCTTTTCGCGAGAAAAAAGGGCGCGACAACATGGCGACTCTGCTGGGGATCTTAGGTTTCTAACCATTACAGGTTCATATTATGTGGGGTTTTATTATACATTTTTTTATCATGTTAAAGCATTTCATTATTCATGTGTATTTAATTGTTGAATCCTCTTTTCTTGTTTGTTTATTTTCTTTCTCGACATGTGTCAACTTTTGAAAGATTATTTGTACGAAGAGTCGTCACATAACGAATTAAAGTGCGTTAGGGCACTATATTAAACTAACTATGGATAACTCTATTTATGAGTCTAAGTCACCAAAGATCGGGTAAGAGTTCAAGACGAATGATCAATTAATTTAATTAGAAAAATTTAAACCTAACTGTATTATTAGGTAAAAGGAGATCCCATATAAAAAATAAATAAGTTAAAAATAAATTTGCTAATTAATGCAAAAAAATTTAAGTAAACACATAGGACCTATTTCAACCCAAATAAATACTCAACAACACCATCAAAACGGAAAGATAATATTCTCAAATATTACATAAGACAATTAAATCAATTATTATATAGCAACATAAATAAATTAAGCGTAGTTTAAGTCGTTCACCAGTTAATGTAAATTATGTGATAAATAAAGATTAAGTTATTTTCTAATTTAAATATATAAATTATTTTAAGGCAAACAAGTATCTCAATTAGTACAAAAATCAGTGATAAAGCAATTTGGTTTGCAAATTTAATTATTATACATCATACTAGGGACACTTGATAATTTAAAAAAAAGTTAAACACAACCAATTTATTGAGCATAATAAAATATAGCAACAAAATTTTATTCACAGCAACTAAAAATATATATAAATCAAACTATCCAAAGAGTAAAGGAACAAAAGTTGGTAAATCAAACTTGTAAATAAATTTATGAAGATTTAAAATTTAAACAAGGTATAAATTTTTTTTTGAAAGTTTAAAAATGTTTGTTGCATTTTAGGGATGAGAACATGATATTGTAAATCATGATCTTCAACCTTAGCAACATATTGATTAGTGGTTGGTTTTATGTTAAAAGTATGATAATAATATATTTAGCCAGATTTGAATAAAGATTTGAATTTTGAAATATAAACACATAAATATCTACATATAAATACACATAATCCCTTTCAAAATATTAGGTTGATATTATATCCAAGGGACGAGTCAGCTTAATTTAAAATTTTAAAATTAGACCTCGTAACTCCTTTTACTTTACCATTAATTATATGTTAAGGGATAGTATTTAATTAATTATAAAACACACTGTCCAATTCGAGTAAAATGGATTTGGATGGTGGTTTTAGTTAAATAAAAAATAAAACAAATAAGAAAACTTGCAAAAATATATACTTAGCGAAACTAAAAAAAACTTAAACAACTTAGCACGTATTCCCAACCCCCTTTAACATCCCCCTTTCACTAATCAATATATATTACATTATTAAAATATAGTTATAAAATGTAAAAGACAGAAAATAAATACAATTGACTATTCTAGTGTCTAGTCCCGAATTCCTCAAACCCAGGCGTACTCTTAGAGAAACCCGAACAAGTGGGAGGTATCTGCTTAGAAGACTAAAAAACAAAGTACTGCAGATATACAGACAAAAAAAAGGGTAACTAACGTAAATCAATATTTGGTCATTTGAAACTAAATGGATAAAGCAGTTTAACATTCACATCGAATCATACATTAAAGGCTTAAAGCACACGAGAATCTAAATCAATCGACCAACAACTATTCAATAATACATAGAAACTTTTAGACAAGGAGAATTTGAATTTTATAATTGAAAGTACTAACTAGTTAGGATGCAAAAGGTTAAGCAAGAAAGTAAAACTTCTAAAGTGACTGGCATTCTTGAGTTTTTTTTTTGTCGAAGCAGAAGAGAGAAACAATATCTTAATCCTAGTGAGGAAACATGTTCAAGATAGGACTTGGAATAAGAGAGGCTCAAATATTATCTTGCTAAGGGAATAGCAATGTTTGAGTAATAATCAAAAGAAAAGTTGTATCTCTCAATAACATGTAGAGCTCCTGGGATTCTTGAGTTTTTTTTTGTCGAAGCAGAAAAGAGAAACAATATCTTAATCCTAGTGAGGAAACATGTTCAAGATAGGACTTGGAATAAGAGAGGTTCAAATATTATCTTGCTAAGGGAATAGCAATGTTTGAGTAATAATCAAAAGAAAAGTTGTATCTCTCAATAACATGTAGAGCTCCCCCCCCCCCCCCCCCCCTCTCCCCTTTTTGAAGAGAGGAAAATGACATATTTGTAGTGATAATTCATAAATGAGGTTAAAGGAAAGGAAGATATTCAGCCAAATCAATCACAAGAAATCCCTACCTTAATTAAAAAAATCAAATCAAAATGTATAAAATTAACCAAACTTTACCATAATTAATCCTACACTATGTTAGTTAAGGAAAGAGACAAATCAGTCATACTAGTTTTTCCTTCAACAAAATTAATCAATTATAGGAACTAGCTAAATTTACCAAGATGACTACAAGAAGATCTTGAGTAACGATATTTATCATGTGAGAACTAATACCACATACAACTCGCAAATCACTCAAAATTACCAAAATAAACAAATAGCCAATTAGTCGCATAATTTCGTATTAAGATATACTCAATCACATTTACCGTTTGTTATATTTAAAGGCTGTTCAGATTGATTCAAAAGGAAAGAAGACTATTTTGGTCAATCTTTAAACGATTTGCCATTAAGCAAAAAAAATTACACCAAATAAAACTACCATAATTAACACATAGGGCCATCTTATCATGAGAGGTCAACATTCGCATATATTACTGAGAAAGAAAGAGAATTACTATTGCATAGAACATAGAAGTCATATGTTTACATTAGGCATTTTGCATCTTATCACAGTTGGTAATTAAAGAAAATTCTAAGATTAAATCAGCGAAGAAAGGAAGGTAGCCGACAGAGTACCCTTATAATATAATTCACATGTAGCATTAATCGTGAAGAACCTAACAAGAGCATTAACAGTGATCCATAACAGATTGGTCGGGCTTAGGCTCAAAGGCTCACAACGAATTTAAGAATTCTGGCATGAGCCAATATACATACATAACAAAGTAATCAACAGGTATTAAGTAGAATTTAACACAAATCTTGCACGAACTCTGAACCTAAGAAACTGTTTGTTAATGATCCATGTAGAAAATATAATAGAGTAAAATTTGAGAGCACAGACGATTATACTAGAGGCAGATTTTCACAAATCTGTCCTAAACACGTGCATCATGAAATCTGGCAGAATATGAGGATGATCGGAAGATTCGCGTCATCGGTTGTCCGGCTAAACGACCGGAGCAGCGAACGGCGCCGCCCAGAGAAAGTTCGCGTTGTCGTCTATGGAGGTAGAGATGACACGAGAGAGGAGAGGGAGGGAAGAAATAGCTGTGGCTGTGCACCGGAATTAATGGAAGTTGGAGAAGAACGAAGGGGGAGCGAGAGGAGGAGATCAGGTGGTTGTTGGTAGTGGTTTTGCTGGCGCAGTGGAGATGGTGGCCGAAATTAATGGAGGCTTCCGGAGATGGAGGGAGAGAAGAGGTCTGGCGGGGTGAGGTCCGACGGTCGGAGAGAGAGAAAGAAGTATGTGCGGTGGTGGTGTTAGGAAGTGAGAGGAGAGTGTGGGGAAAAAATTAGGGTTTGGGTCTTTTGTGTATAATAATGAAAGAAAGTGGGTTTTAATCTCGACCAGCGGGTTATACATGATGGACGACTAAGATTAGATTAGGATTTAGTGGGTTGGGTTCTAGGTTATAAACGGGTAGCGGGCAAGTTATATAAATGGTAGAATTTAAATGAAATTGAATTTGGATTTAAGATTTGGCCAAAATTGGTGCAACGCGGTTATAATTGACATAAATTAGATAGAAAGTGGCTAAATTTTAAATAAATTAGCTGAAATTGAAATTAGCCGCTATTAACTTAATTAAATTACTATACTTGTAAATAATTTAATAAGTAGGTAACATAATAGTTTAATTTAAAATGAAAGATATAAATATTTTATTAATATAAATAATTTGTAAAATTCAAATAAAATTGTACAAATAGTTTATAACATTTAAGTAAAATTATACATTTTAAAATATAGGCTTGTTTAATTGAAACTATGTATGCATATATATTAGTATGCAATATACTATATACAACATAATTACATAACATTAGAAAATTAATAAATTGAAACTAAATAAACATTTTAAAATTATAACTTGAAATAATTACACAAAATTTAAAAGTTATGATAATTAAATATCAAAAATATTCTTAATGCAAATTAGATAATTACATAAAAATATATTTTTTAAAATATGCATATATAAGCAGCATATACGACGTAGGGAGATCAAAATTGGGTGTCAACAGCATGCGTGACCAGTCCTTGTCACGCCATCAAGCTGCCGCGATGGGCAGTGTGGCATGGAGCTGGTCCATGGCCGGCCAAAATTTGTATTTTTTTTCACTTAGTATAAATTTAACACTTAGCTCCTAAAATTATTTTATCACGAAATATTTAAAAAACAACGGAAAGGACCGAAGGGAGAAGTGAAGAACTCTACCTAGGGCTCATTAGTTTTCATTCTCTTTTAACTATTCTTGTAAGTATTTTACTTTAATTATGTTTATGAGTATTTGTATGAACATGAGTGGCTAAAACCCTTCCTCTAGGGTTGAGGCCACATGATATGATTGTAAATGCATGAATTCTTCTTTGGTTTGAGTTTAATTATTGTATTGTCTTACATTCTTAATTATCATCGTTTTTATGCTTGATCACCATGAAAACAAACTCGTTAAGTTTAGGTAAAAGCTCGAAAGGGTAACCTAGGCTAGAACACAAGAATGTAGGGGGCAAGTTCTTGTCTTTACGATAGGATCGCGGTTAGGATAGAGATTCTACGTAATTTGCCTTGCTTGGTTAATAAAATGGGATGATCTAGACACCGACTTAGAGTTGTCACATCACCGCTCGCAGAAGTAGTTGCGAAGCTAAGTCATGTTAAGTGATTAGAGATATGAAAGTCCATAATCAAGGGCACAAACCCCGTAAACCACATCCACATAGTTAAATTGCTCAAGAATTAGAATGTCACATCTCCGCACAATGATGTAGGTATGAGACTAGCTTTTTTTGTTTAGAGGCTCGAGAGACCATGAACACTGCATGTTAAATCTGTGAGACAACAACTAAAGTTTTCAGACTTGAACCATTGTGAATTGTAGCATTGCATGATTATCAAGCCTTTACTCTAGTTGCTTCTTGTATTATTTTTTGATTATCTTGTGATCACCCCTAGATTTAATTACAATTATCCAAAATCTCTTAAATCAACACTTGTGAAGGTTAACTTAACACTTGAACTCGAATATTCGCTGAATTAGTCTAGTCCCTGTAGGTTCGACATCCGGCTCTTAAAAGGGCCACTGTATTACTTGTATGACCGCGTGCGCTTGCGTGTGCGCTAGGGTGCTACAACCCTCTCTCAATTCATTCATATTGGGTGATTTAAGGGATCGGCCCAATATAAGGTCACTTCCCTAGAATTATCTCTAATTGCTTACAACATTAGCTTAGTACAATTTATAGTCATAGTTAAATTCTGTTACTCTCAATTTGAATACATAATAATCTTTCAATACTTTATTGTTTAGCACTAGATAGTCTGGGTTTCGAGTAGTCTCTGTGGAATTCGACCCCAACTCCTTCTTAAATTCTATATTTGCATCGATCGTTTACACTACCTAATATTGAGAGTGGATTTGAACAACATCAAACATTATGGCATCGTTGCTAGGGACAATGACATAAGCCTTATCTAGTTCTGATAGTCTAGTTTGCTTGCTTAGATATATTTTTTTACCTTTTCTTTTTATTTTTATATTTTGATACAGGATCATGACTGCTCTTTTTGCGAGAGATTTGGAAAACGTGTTCGTGGATGTCAATGAGAAAGTTGACTATTCAAGTGCGGTCATCCCACCAAGGGTAAATGTTGCCTCTGTCGCGCCCCATTTTTCCTCGCGGAAAAGCGAGATTCGACATTCGACAACTCTTAGGGGTAGAAAAAGAAGAGTCGCCACCTAACGAATTAAAGGTGCGTTAGGGCACCGTTCTAAGCTTATTTTGTTACCTAGGTAACCAGAGTTCGGGTAAGGGCTTTAATTACCTCGAAAGGAAGGTGTTAGGCACCTTTCGAGGTCCACAAAGGTGGTTCCCGGCCGTACTCATTAAATGGGGAATTTAACTAAGTGGCCAATTAAACTGATTTTAACTTATATTGTTTAAACTAAATGATGAAGTCAAAAATAACAAAATTTGGACAAACAAGAAAGAAAATTTGAGCGGAATGAAAGTTAAAACAAATTTATGACATTCTAAATTCTTAAATAACTACAAAAGCTGTGACAAGCAATCATTTTTTGAAAACAAATAAAAAAATTTTAAATTATGGGGCCGAGCCTCGGTAGGCGCCTACGTATCCCTTAAGGGAATCAGGCCAAATGTAGTTCTAAATTTAGAAAAGTTTGACCTAATGGGATCATCTCGTGCAACTTAAATAATACGAGCAATCTTTTGAATTGCTTGTATTATTCAGCGAGCGCGAGTTTATCATTTTTCGACTACCCACCTAATTGATTATTTAACTTAAAACGCTCTAGGTGATGAAGCTAACGTCCTACAATTTGCCTACCCGCACCAATCTTAAGGTCCACGAGGCTTTGGACAACTAATTTGGATTTTTGGTTCTAAAGTCTTAAGGCTTTAAGAGAAAGAAAAACGGATAAATAACAATTAGCAAAACAAACATATGAAGGGTTTGAATAGGCCTCTTTGTACAAACCTAAAAGCATAATTTATGAGTGCAAGTGAATATTATAAATGATCTCTAAACAAATATGTTGACTTCGTATATGAAAACCAAAATAGTATAAACATAGTGCCAGTTTAAAATAGATGAAAACCGTAGATTAAAGAAAGCAACTTTAATGTGAAAATAAGGCTGGTTTGAAATGGACTTAGAAATGCAAATCAATTCGAGTGAAATTTAATGCAAACATAATTAACTAGGTGCAGGAATGCAGAACAACAGAATTTAAATGTAAGAGTAATAGCCAATTTGAAATGGGCGAATATAATGTAATGACTAAACAAGTACGATTTAAACAAATTAATATCTTAGCATGATGGCTATGTTAAATAAGATCTTATATGCATTGACAAATTTGTAGCAATTAGATTTGTGACTACAAACAGTGTTTAAGAAGTTTTAACATAAACATGTTCCAAATTAAGGACTTAAAGATAAATTCCTATTGAAATTATGGTAGCAGACAAGGAATTATATTAAAACAGTAAATCGGGCATGATTCTTTAATTGAGAGAATAAACAAAAGTGGATTGGTGATTCCGTGAATCAATCTAAAAGATTAAGTCTTATAACATGTTACAAATAGTCTGTTATCACCTATTGATTAAAAAGAAACAACAGATATGCAAAAATAAAATTTGTATGATGTTTTTTATCTACTCGCACATACATGACTACAAAATCCTAAAAATTTTAGCAGTATTAAATCGGCATTCATATTATTGCTAATTCCTCTGAGTGTGATTTCTAACAACTACGTGTTATTCCTATAGGCATATTTCTTAGCAATATATAAATCAAACTGTTACGAGTATAATTTCTATTGCGCGTCGTTCCTATATGCATGTTTTCTAGCGATATCAAAACAGTAAAGAAGAATAAGATCCCCTCCCCCATTCCCCTTTCCACTATTTATCACTTTTTATTTACAAATTACAATAATAATGATAAATCACTTAAACAGATACATGAATGAACACAAAAATTTAAACTACTCCAAACAATCGCCTCCGACTGTTTTTATTCCAGACCCAAAGCGACTCTCCGATATTTCTCCCCATAACAAAAACCTGTTAAATGATAGAAAAACGACAAGCATATAGACGGTCTAATCCTAAAACAGATTTCATTTTAAACCTTACCTTAATATAATAATAATAAATAAAGAAAGAAATTTAAAAGACCAAATTATTCCACAATACACATAGCATCTCATCACAAAAATGTGTACTAACCGGTTCAAGGAAGTCGAAGCGAATTCTTGCAGATAAATATTTGTTTTAGACCAGTTACCAAAGGAAAAGTCTATTTTTTTTTCTTTGGACGAGAGAACTGATATTATTTTAAGAATTTCAGAAATGCTTACCCTCCAGAAAATGGGTAAAGGGAAAGGAAACAAATCAACCAGCAATTAGATAGAATTACCTTAAATGAATAAAGCCAAAATCAGGACTAAAGAAATTTTTCCAAAAATAAAACCTATATTCAGACCATTCAGATAATTAAAGGGGAAAGAAAATCAATCACAGATTAATTGACAGAGTCACTTAAGGACATAAATGAGGAAAATAATCACAAGAATCAATCAAGGGCCTAATTTAAATAAACTTGTCAAAAATCTGGAGGAGTTTTCAACTTTACCAATATATACACCAAATCAAGCAAAAGATCAAAACATATAAAACTAAAATTAGGCCGGATCCCATCAATCTGTTACCAAAGACTACTCAAACATGATCTAAAATATTCGAAAATGATTTTAACTTTACCGTAATTATTTGAATAAATATTTAAGTATAGGTTATTAAAAATCAATTAAAGGGGAAATCAGTAATACTTTTCAAAAATTATTTAAATATTAATTACAGTTAAATTTGAAACTGTCATATGACAAATCACTTTTTTATAGTGAGAAGCTCAAATTAATGATAAGAAATATAAGTAATTACAAAGTTTATCAGTTCAAAAGACCCTAATAATATCAATGATGAACAAGAATCACTTAAAATTAAACAGAATCATATAGTAAATATATTGAGCATATGTATTCAATTAAGTATGAAGATTATCCTGATTTTTCTGAGATTTATCAAGTAAAGTATGAGCAGTCATAAACTGATTGGGGTAAAATAAACGACAGATGGTCATAAGCAAATTCGACATGAGGTTTTTATTGAGATAAATGTCTAAACATATCATTCTACTAAATCAACAAATTCACCAGAAACATTAAGTAAAACCATAATCAGATTTGTCCTTTTTTTAAATAAAAAAAAAATCCTGTGACATTTAGGCCGTTTTATTTAGAGTTAACAAATAACAAAAAATAAAGATGAAGTAATGTTTGTAATGACATAAACGATCAGTTAAATTAAATACATTATGTGCATCTGACAACATGAATAGTATTAGATCTAAACAAGCATTCATAAGAGGAAGAAATTTAGAATTGTAAATTAAGAGGCATAGCAGGAAGGGTAACAGTAATGAACAGGAAAGAAGAACAGTACATATAGTCATATATATATATATTACACATATACTATATTATATATATCCATATACATATATAAATATCACACACACACACATATATATATATATATATATATATATATATATATATATCATATACAAATGAAATAGAAAACAGTATATAATATATCCCTCATGCATAAATGAACAGAAAAGTAGAGCAGCATAAATAGTTTTATATATATATATATATATATATATATATTATATTATATTATATTATATATATTTACATCTATCATATATACATATCCCTATATATATATATTATATTATACTTATATACATATATATTACACATTTATGACATTATATATAAAAATGAAATAAAACAATATATCTAACATATATTATTATATACATTACATATATATTATATATTATATATTATATATAGATATATACTTATTATATACATATATGTAACAATAAACAGCAAGATGAAAAAATAAAAAATAAAATAAATAAATAATTTACGGACAGATCACAGATCTGTCCGATCGGACCGTAACCGGAGCGACGGGTGTTTTCCGGCGAGAAGAAGGAAAGAAGGAGGCCGGCCGGAGAGGAGAAAGAAGGACGTGGTGGTGGCGTTGAGGTCCGGCGGGTGTTTTACGGCGTTTTGGTTGAAGAAGAAAAAAAAATGGAGATGGAGAGAGGAAGGCGGCTTGTTTCCGACGATGGAGAGGAGGGAGATCCGGTGACTGTCGTCGGAGAAGACGAGGGAGAGAGGGAGTTATGGTTGCCGGCAGTGTTGTTTTCAGTGAGGGGAGAAGATGACGGCGGCGCGAGGCTGGTTTGGAGTTGCTGTTGGTGTTGTTCGCCGGTCGTTTGGTGGTGGCTGTTTTGACCGGAAAAGAAAGAAAAAAAAATGTGAGAGGGAGAGAGGGAGAGAGGGAGCGACGCCGGTGGACTTTTCTTTTTCCGGTGGGGGAGATCAATGAGGGAAAGGGCGGAGTGGTGGTAGCCGGCGAGGTAAGAGAAGGGAAGGATGGGCGGCGGCAGGTTAAGGAGAGGGAAGGAGGAAAATGAAAAGTTTTGGTAGGGTTTGGGGTGGGGAATGATTTAAATATGGAAGTAGGCTAGGGTTAATCTTAGCCGTAGGATTAGATTAGATGAACGGATCAGATTTAATCTGGATAAAAGGGTCGGGTTAACGGGTCAAAAACGGGTAGGGGTTAATTTGGCTGAAATTTAATTTAAATAATAGCCAAAATTGATCAAAAGTGGCTAAAATTGAAATAAATTGAAATGAAAGTGGCCATATTTGAAATAAATTGGATGAAATTGAATAGGAAATGGCTATAATTTAATTAAATTGAATGAAATTGGATTTAGCTGCTATTAAATTAATAAATATACTACACTTTTAAATAATTTGATAAATAGACAATAAAATAATTTAAATTATACGAAAATCATATAAATACTATTATTAATAAAATAAATTAAAAATTTAAGTATACTTATGCAAATATCATATAATTAAATTATTATATTTACGAAAAATTTAATGACTAAAATATAAAATCAAGTTATCAAATATTATAAAAATCATATTATTAACATAAATAATTTATAAATTAGAGTAATATTATTAGTCAAATAAATTTATAAAACTTAGTAAAATTAGGTAAATAATTTATTAAATAAAGAATATATTTCAAAATAAGGGCGCATATTAATACAAAATATATTATATCCGATGTAATTATTTAGTATCAAAATTTAAAATTAATATAAATCATATATAATAATTTTCGCAATATTATGATAATAAATTACTTTATAAATACGAAAATAAGCCAAATTTTGCGTTAAATAAATAAAATAAATATATACATATATAAGCAGCATATTAAGGCGCAGGTAGGTCAAAATTGGGTGTCAACAGCTGCCCCTTCTTTGCTCGGGAATGAAGGATGAATTGTCGAGCAAAGAACGTTGACTTGTAGCCAATTTTGTCCGACCGAAGCAAAAAAAAAAATTCGGGGGCCAAATAAAAGGAAATAAAGTCAGGAAGATGTTGCGGCCGAGACTTCAGTTTCAAGTCGCCTACATATCTCGGGTTTCACGAGAATCAGGCCGTGTGTAGTTCGAGATTTAGGGACGAACGAGATCCCTAACAATTGTCAACACGAGGCTTGGATAAGGATGGGGTAGCACGAATTGACACGATTTAGAACGCATTTCACAATAAACAGGTGAGAATATAGTTCAAAAGAAAAAAGGTAGGTAAGCGCTATCATTCGTAGCTCGATAGTCCTTTGATGTTCGCGTGAATAACTAAAGCAGGCGCAACAAATATTTTTCATAAAATAAACAGATGTTGAAAATTTAAACATGATGCAAGTTCCCTTTAGACGATGAAAGTTTGTTTAGAGATAAATGGATGATGTCTCTAAACCATGATGTCTTGGGCCATGATATGCAAAATAAATTCCTTAGGCCATGAAATGATGTCCGCAGGCCATGCAAAACGACGCCTTTAGACTATGACGCCTTAGGAGCATGATACACAGAAAATAAATTCCCTAGGCCATGAAATGATGTCCGCAGGCCATGAAAAATGACGCCTTTGGACTATGACGCCTGAGGAGCATGATACGCAGAAAATAAATTCCCTAGGCCATGAAATGATGTCCGCAGGCCATGAAAAATGACGCCTTTGGACTATGACGCCTGAGGGCATGATAAGCTGTAAAGTAAATCCTCAGGCTATGAAATGATGTCTACAGGCCATGAAAAATGACGCCTTTAGACTATGACGCCTTCGGATGAGTGGAAGAAATGCTAATTAAAGAAATTAAATTGTTCGAGGGCCTCAATAATTCAAATAAGAGCTCCAGTTTATTCGAGCTCAAATGCAAATAATGGGCCTAAAATGCATAAACGGGGCTCAAAATGCATAAACGGGCTTGAATGCATGAACGAGCTTGAATGCATGAACGGGCTTGAAATGCATAAATGGGTTTGAAATGTAAATAACGGGCTTAAGATGCAAATAAAGGGGCTCGAAATGCATAAATGGGCTTGAAATGTAAATAACGGGCTTAAGATGCGAATAGCGGGCTCAAATGCAAGTACGGGCTCAAATGTATACGTATATCACATGCATTACGGGCTCAATATGCAAATTAAGACGCAAATGTATGTTATAGTATGTATCACGGGCTCAATATGTACGTACGGTCTAAAAATGCATACCACGGGCTCAACATGAACATAAAGGTATACCGCGGGCTCAAATACATATGCAATGTATACCACGGGCTCAAAATGCATATATAAATGTATACCAGGGCTCAAATGCGTATGTATATCCGGGCTCAAAATGCATATGCAAATATATATCAAGGGCTCAAGATGCATATGCAAAGTGTATATCGCGTGCTCAAATGGATATATATCACGGGCTCAAAATCCATATGCAAATATATATCAAGGGCTCAAGATGCATATGCAAATATATATCAAGGGCTCAAATGCATATATAAAGCGTATATCACGGGCTCAAAATGCATATGCAAATATATATCAAGGGCTCAAGATGCATATGCAAAGTGTATATCGCGTGCTCAAATGGATATATATCACGGGCTCAAAATCCATATGCAAATATATATCAAGGGCTCAAGATGCATATGCAAATATATATTAAGGGCTCAAATGCATATATAAAGCATATATCACGGGCTCAAAATGCATATGCAAATATATATCAAGGGCTCAAGATGCATATGCAAAGTGTATATCGCGTGCTCAAATGGATATATATCACGGGCTCAAAATCCATATACAAATATATATCAAGGGCTCAAGATGCATATGCAAATATATATCAAGGGCTCAAATGCATATATAAAGCGTATATCACGGGCTCAAAATGCATATGCAAATATATATCAAGGGCTCAAATGCATATACAAACTGTATATCTGGGCTCAAAATGCATATGCAAATATATATCAAGGGCTCAAATGCATATATAAACTGTATATCAGGGCTCAAATGCATAAGCACAATGTATTTCCGGGCTCAAAATGCATATGCAAATATATATCAAAGGCTCAAATGTATATAAATAAATATCACATGCTCATATGTATGTAAATAAATAATCACGGGCTCAAACCTGTATAAGATGCATATCACGAGCTTAAAATGTGAATATAGACTCAAAAGTGGAAAAACTAAATAAATAAATAGTGATGGGCGGAAGTAACTATCATAACGTATAGACTCCGAGGACGAATCGTGGCTCAGATAATTTTGGCAGGGTAGTGCTTTACTCAAACGACGTAAAACGGTGGGACTATGTTTAGCCCTTAAAAGCTTGGGGGGTAAAGCTTGATCCATCTAAAATCGCGAGAATGAGAGTAGCACGATAATAATAGGTTAAAAATAGCAGAGAGTAGCATAAGAATATCAAAAAGCGTGGGAGCTTGAAAATGACGTGATAGTCATTCGATCAGATAATATGAGAAGGACACAATAGTAGCCTGCAAGCTTCAAAAAAACTGGATAAATGATTAGTCAATAAACATGAAGTAACTAACAATTAGCGCTTAATCAAATCAAAATTTAGGAGACAATGCTTGGCCTTTAAGATCAGAGGGTAGTGCTTAACCCGTAGGACAATGATTAGTCCTTAAAAGAAAATTTTAGGGTAATGCTTAACCCTAGGACAGTGCTTAGCCCTTGAAAATAAAATTTAGGGTAGTGCTTAATCCTAGGGCAGTGCTTAGCCCTTGAAAAAATTTAGGGTAGTGCTTAACCCTAGGACAATGCTTAGTCCTTGAAAGAAAATTTAGGGTAATGCTTAACCCTAGGACAGTGCTTAGCCCTTGAAAATAAAATTTAGGGTAATGCTTAACCCTAGGACAATGCTTAGCCCTTAATAATCATCATATTGATACTTAGTTTCAAATAAAAAGCGTTTAGCTTTGAGTAACTTACTAAGAGGGTAGCGCTTAACCCCGTTAGTGGACAAACTTCCAGGAGCTTAACACTGCAGTTGATAATGAATCCAGATGATGCATAGCATGATTGCAAATTTGGTACCTGTGGCATCCTGTGCTCAAAGAAAAAATCATCAGATTAAAATGAAAAAGGCTAATTTGTGCCTTTACTCGTCCGTTGCTATCCCGATCTCATGAGCTTGATGATCAGACTGGATGTCACGTCCTTTCGGGAATCAGCTCCTTGGTTTGACTGAGTCTTGAGGAAATTTTGAGATCCTTCTCAAAATTTCTGCCCCGGTGTAGAAGATACATACACTCCTTTTGCAGATGACTCAAAATTGTGAAATTTTGAGGTCCCCTCAAAAATTCTGCCCCAGTTGGAAAAGGAAAGGAGAAAGGAAATTTTATTGAGATATAGACCGAACCCCATAAGGGCGCCTACGTATCCCTCTTAAACGGGAATCAGGTCCGACGTAGTTCAGAATATAAGAAACGAAGGGTTTAGAATAAAGAATAGATAAAGTTGAGTATAATTTTGGGCATCGAGTTTTAGCTTGGGTGGATCACCTTGACATCAATTAGCGCTTGAATCATGTCTTTCAATTGGATTATAGATTCACCCCAAAGGAGTACACTGCTCAGATGAACTTGCTCGGGGTCTCGCGGGCTTGCGAGATTGTTGAATCAGAGGATTTTGAAACAAAAAGTCTTTGGAGTGCAAGTGGAGGAGGCTATTTGATTGGGATATGAGGAGAAAGAAAATTTATTTGATTGAGACCGAACCCAAAATGGGCTGCCTACGTATCCAAAAGGAATCAGGTCAGACGTAGTTCGAATCTCCAAAGCGATGGGTGACCGGAGAAGTCTCGATATAAAGAGGCTTATGGTATGATCTTTTAAAGCGTAAGACATGTTAGATGTAACTGTAGCAGGTAAACATGGTGGGCAGTCTTTGCGGTATGGCTTGATTTGAAGAAGTAGCATAGGCATTATGAGAATGTTGTATATGATTTTTGAGGAAGCGAATAGGCATGACTAAGATTGTTTCGAGGATATGAGGCATGATAGGATGCCGGAGGAAAACTTATGAAAGTGATGCGAGGCTTGATAGAAGCATGATTTTAGGAAGGGAACCAAGATAAATAATAAACAGAAAAATTGAAGCATGACATGTAGTCGATGAAATAAACACATTAAATACATTTCACATGGTAAATAAAAAAATAAACACGTTTATACGTTTTCCTAATTTGGGGACCTCTTTTGTGCCAGAGGTAGGCCTAACGTAATTTGGAAATTAGATATGTCATAACGTATCATTCTATTTGCTCCATTACTATTCCAAATAAATACAAATGAATAAATAAATTTCTTCATTTACATAATAAGATATTATGATAAAATGAAGATTACAAAAATTTAAATCTATAATCTAAATGGAAATGCCCTTCCATTTTTGGTCACTTTATTGATTATGGAATGGACCAACCTGCATAAGGAAAAGTTAGTTTCAACCTAAAGAGCAAATAGTCAACATTTAGACATATTGATTTCCCAAATAAAAATGCAAAAGATATAATGATGTCCTTTTTGAGATTATAAATCTCTTTGGACTTAGGGCAAGTTTTTCTATTTAATCTTGACGTGCCATGGACGTCGCGATTTTTTCTAAGTTTGAAGATATGTACATGCCTTACTAAAGGCGTACATGTTCAAGTTCTAGGAGTATGAGTGGGTATGACACGGTTCCCTCGAGCGGACAACTCGAGAGTGAGGAAGATTATGACCGTCGACGCACCGCTGATCGACCAAATCATAAAACAATCCTCGAGGTGTTTTAGAATGGTGAATGGCCGTGAAACCACGCAACCGTTATTGTGTGTGAAAAGTGTGAAATTCCCAAGTGGGGGAAGTATGAGCGATATGTCAGTTAGATAAAAGAAAATTACAATAATTTATTTACCAACAAATACATATGAAAATAATAAACAATAAAAAAAACAAAGAAAACGGTTAGTAACTTCATGATAAAGTCAAAAAAAAGAAAATAACTTGAACACTTAGCAAATTAAAACTTAATTAAACCCCATTTAAATAAACACGTAATGGTAAAAAGCCTAAAATCCCCAGCAGAGTCGCCATTCTGTCGCGCCCCATTTTTCCTCGCGGAAAAGCGGGATTCGACATTCGACAACTCTTAGGGGTAGAAAAAGAAGAGTCGCCACCTAACGAATTAAAGGTGCGTTAGGGCACCGTTCTAAGCTTATTTTGTTACCTAGGTAACCAGAGTTCGGGTAAGGGCTTTAATTACCTCGAAAGGAAGGTGTTAGGCACCTTTCGAGGTCCACAAAGGTGGTTCCCGGCCGTACTCATTAAATGGGGAATTTAACTAAGTGGCCAATTAAACTGATTTTAACTTATATTGTTTAAACCAAATGATGAAGTCAAAAATAACAAAATTTGGACAAACAAGAAAGAAAATCTGAGCGGAATGAAAGTTAAAACAAATTTATGACATTCTAAATTCTTAAATAACTACAAAAGCTGTGACAAGCAATCATTTTTTGAAAACAAATAAAAAAATTTTAAATTATGGGGCCGAGCCTCGGTAGGCGCCTACGTATCCCTTAAGGGAATCAGGCCAAATGTAGTTCTAAATTTAGAAAAGTTTGACCTAATGGGATCATCTCGTGCAACTTAAATAATACGAGCAATCTTTTGAATTGCTTGTATTATTCAGCGAGCGCGAGTTTATCATTTTCCGACTACCCACCTAATTGATTATTTAACTTAAAACGCTCTAGGTGATGAAGCTAACGTCCTACAATTTGCCTACCCGCACCAATCTTAAGGTCCACGAGGCTTTGGACAACTAATTTGGATTTTTGGTTCTAAAGTCTTAAGGCTTTAAGAGAAAGAAAAACGGATAAATAACAATTAGCAAAACAAACATATGAAGGGTTTGAATAGGCCTCTTTGTACAAACCTAAAAGCATAATTTATGAGTGCAAGTGAATATTATAAATGATCTCTAAACAAATATGTTGACTTCGTATATGAAAACCAAAATAGTATAAACATAGTGCCAGTTTAAAATAGATGAAAACCGTAGATTAAAGAAAGCAACTTTAATGTGAAAATAAGGCTGGTTTGAAATGGACTTAGAAATGCAAATCAATTCGAGTGAAATTTAATGCAAACATAATTAACTAGGTGCAGGAATGCAGAACAACAGAATTTAAATGTAAGAGTAATAGCCAATTTGAAATGGGCGAATATAATGTAATGACTAAACAAGTACGATTTAAACAAATTAATATCTTAGCATGATGGCTATGTTAAATAAGATCTTATATGCATTGACAAATTTGTAGCAATTAGATTTGTGACTACAAACAGTGTTTAAGAAGTTTTAACATAAACATGTTCCAAATTAAGGACTTAAAGATAAATTCCTATTGAAATTATGGTAGCAGACAAGGAATTATATTAAAACAGTAAATCGGGCATGATTCTTTAATTGAGAGAATAAACAAAAGTGGATTGGTGATTCCGTGAATCAATCTAAAAGATTAAGTCTTATAACATGTTACAAATAGTCTGTTATCACCTATTGATTAAAAAGAAACAACAGATATGCAAAAATAAAATTTGTATGATGTTTTTTATCTACTCGCACATACATGACTACAAAATCCTAAAAATTTTAGCAGTATTAAATCGGCATTCATATTATTGCTAATTCCTCTGAGTGTGATTTCTAACAACTACGTGTTATTCCTATAGGCATATTTCTTAGCAATATATAAATCAAACTGTTACGAGTATAATTTCTATTGCGCGTCGTTCCTATATGCATGTTTTCTAGCGATATCAAAACAGTAAAGAAGAATAAGATCCCCTCCCCCATTCCCCTTTCCACTATTTATCACTTTTTATTTACAAATTACAATAATAATGATAAATCACTTAAACAGATACATGAATGAACACAAAAATTTAAACTACTCCAAACAATCGCCTCCGACTGTTTTTATTCCAGACCCGAAGCGACTCTCCGATATTTCTCCCCATAACAAAAACCTGTTAAATGATAGAAAAACGACAAGCATATAGACGGTCTAATCCTAAAACAGATTTCATTTTAAACCTTACCTTAATATAATAATAATAAATAAATAAAGAAATTTAAAAGACCAAATTATTCCACAATACACATAGCATCTCATCACAAAAATGTGTACTAACCGGTTCAAGGAAGTCGAAGCGAATTCTTGCAGATAAATATTTGTTTTAGACCAGTTACCAAAGGAAAAGTCTATTTTTTTTTCTTTGGACGAGAGAACTGATATTATTTTAAGAATTTCAGAAATGCTTACCCTCCAGAAAATGGGAGGAGGGTATTTTATAGCTAAAATGGGTAAAGGGAAAGGAAACAAATCAACCAGCAATTAGATAGAATTACCTTAAATGAATAAAGCCAAAATCAGGACTAAAGAAATTTTTCCAAAAATAAAACCTATATTCAGACCATTCAGATAATTAAAGGGGAAAGAAAATCAATCACAGATTAATTGACAGAGTCACTTAAGGACATAAATGAGGAAAATAATCACAAGAATCAATCAAGGGCCTAATTTAAATAAACTTGTCAAAAATCTGGAGGAGTTTTCAACTTTACCAATATATACACCAAATCAAGCAAAAGATCAAAACATATAAAACTAAAATTAGGCCGGATCCCATCAATCTGTTACCAAAGACTACTCAAACATGATCTAAAATATTCGAAAATGATTTTAACTTTACCGTAATTATTTGAATAAATATTTAAGTATAGGTTATTAAAAATCAATTAAAGGGGAAATCAGTAATACTTTTCAAAAATTATTTAAATATTAATTACAGTTAAATTTGAAACTGTCATATGACAAATCACTTTTTTATAGTGAGAAGCTCAAATTAATGATAAGAAATATAAGTAATTACAAAGTTTATCAGTTCAAAAGACCCTAATAATATCAATGATGAACAAGAATCACTTAAAATTAAACAGAATCATATAGTAAATATATTGAGCATATGTATTCAATTAAGTATGAAGATTATCCTGATTTTTCTGAGATTTATCAAGTAAAGTATGAGCAGTCATAAACTGATTGGGGTAAAATAAACGACAGATGGTCATAAGCAAATTCGACATGAGGTTTTTATTGAGATAAATGTCTAAACATATCATTCTACTAAATCAACAAATTCACCAGAAACATTAAGTAAAACCATAATCAGATTTGTCCTTTTTTTAAATAAAAAAAAAATCCTGTGACATTTAGGCCGTTTTATTTAGAGTTAACAAATAACAAAAAATAAAGATGAAGTAATGTTTGTAATGACATAAACGATCAGTTAAATTAAATACATTATGTGCATCTGACAACATGAATAGTATTAGATCTAAACAAGCATTCATAAGAGGAAGAAATTTAGAATTGTAAATTAAGAGGCATAGCAGGAAGGGTAACAGTAATGAACAGGAAAGAAGAACAGTACATATAGTCATATATATATATATATATATTACACATATACTATATTATATATATATATATATATATATATATATATATATATATATATATATATCATATACAAATGAAATAGAAAACAGTATATAATATATCCCTCATGCATAAATGAACAAAAAAGTAGAGCAGCATAAATAGTTATATATATATATATATATATATATATATATATATATTATATTATATATATTTACATCTATCATATATACATATCCCTATATATATATATATTATATTATACTTATATACATATATATTACACATTTATGACATTATATATAAAAATGAAATAAAACAATATATCTAACATATATTATTATATACATTACATATATATTATATATTATATATTATATATTATATATTATATATAGATATATACTTATTATATACATATATGTAACAATAAACAGCAAAACAAAAAAATAAAAAATAAAATAAATAAATAATTTACGGACAGATCACAGATCTGTCCGATCGGACCGTAACCGGAGCGACGGGTGTTTTCCGGCGAGAAGAAGGAAAGAAGGAGGCCGGCCGGAGAGGAGAAAGAAGGACGTGGTGGTGGCGTTGAGGTCCGGCGGGTGTTTTACGGCGTTTTGGTTGAAGAAGAAAAAAAAATGGAGATGGAGAGAGGAAGGCGGCTTGTTTCCGACGATGGAGAGGAGGGAGATCCGGTGACTGTCGTCGGAGAAGACGAGGGAGAGAGGGAGTTATGGTTGCCGGCAGTGTTGTTTTCAGTGAGGGGAGAAGATGACGGCGGCGCGAGGCTGGTTTGGAGTTGCTGTTGGTGTTGTTCGCCGGTCGTTTGGTGGTGGCTGTTTTGACCGAAAAAGAAAGAAAAAAAAATGTGAGAGGGAGAGAGGGAGAGAGGGAGCGACGCCGGTGGACTTTTCTTTTTCCGGCGGGGGAGATCAATGAGGGAAAGGGCGGAGTGGTGGTGGCCGGCGAGGTAAGAGAAGGGAAGGATGGGCGGCGGCAGGTTAAGGAGAGGGAATGAGGAAAATGAAAAGTTTTGGTAGGGTTTGGGGTGGGGAATGATTTAAATATGGAAGTAGGCTAGGGTTAATCTTAGCCGTAGGATTAGATTAGATGAACGGATCAGATTTAATCTGGATAAAAGGGTCGGGTTAATGGGTCAAAAATGGGTAGGGGTTAATTTGGCTGAAATTTAATTTAAATAATAGCCAAAATTGATCAAAAGTGGCTAAAAGTGAAATAAATTGAAATGAAAGTGGCCAGATTTGAAATAAATTGGATGAAATTGAATAGGAAATGGCTATAATTAAAATAAATTGAATGAAATTGGATTTAGCTGCTATTAAATTAATAAATATACTACACTTTTAAATAATTTGATAAATAGACAATAAAATAATTTAAATTATACGAAAATCATATAAATACTATTATTAATAAAATAAATTATAAATTTAAGTATACTTATGCAAATATCATATAATTAAATTATTATATTTACGAAAAATTTAATGACTAAATATAAAATCAAGTTATCAAATATTATAAAAATCATATTATTAACATAAATAATTTATAAATTAGAGTAATATTATTAGTCAAATAAATTTATAAAACTTAGTAAAATTAGGTAAATAATTTATTAAATAAAGAATATATTTCAAAATAAGGGCGCATATTAATACAAAATATATTATATCCGATGTAATTATTTAATATCAAAATTTAAAATTAATATAAATCATATATAATAATTTTCGCAATATTATGATAATAAATTACTTTATAAATACAAAAATAAGCCGAATTTTGCGTTAAATAAATAAAATAAATATATACATATATAAGCAGCATATTAAGGCGCAGGTAGGTCAAAATTGGGTGTCAACAGCCTCATTCAAAATTGACGGCATTATCTACACTATGCTAAAAGCGGAGGGATAGTTTCGCAACTCCATAGATGATGACCCCCATCAACACTTAAAAAATTTCTTGGAGGTGTGCTACCTTTATAAGAAAAATAACGTTTCAGTTGATGCTATTTGGTTATGAGTGCTCAAATACTTGTTGGCCGGTGAGGCAAGAGATTTGTTGCATACACTTCCTCCAAACTCAATTCATACTTGGTAAGAGTTGTTGAGTGTCTTCCTGAAGAAATGGTTTATGCCTAGCAAAAAGCAGAGCAACGGGATAAGATATTTTACTTTCGGCAGCTACTGGGTGAATAGTTGTTTGAGGGATTCCAAAAATACATCCTTCGGATGTCCAACCATGGGTTCCTAGAGCATATCTTGTTGGAGAAGTTTTATACCGGTCTAGATGCCTTGACACAGTATGTTGCTGACAATGCGGTAGGTGGATGCTTTATGGACAAGACCTTCAACAGAATTGCCATCATCTTAGATAAAATAGCAAAGCAAAACCATGCTTGGCATGGTGGGGACCAAAGCGGAGGAATCAATATGGGGACTCCTTCTCTATCTTATTTGATGAAGAAGAATCAAGAGCGAGATCAGATGATGACCACTATGGAGACTAACATAACCCTCCTCACAAAGAAGTTGATTGAATTTGAGGTCAAGAAGGTGCATGCTATTGATGAGACCATGAATGGTGTTCCATACGGGCATGTATAACCTCCTCCTTCCTACCAATATCAGCCGACACAAGAGCCACCATCTATGCAAGTGGAAAATGCCAATTATGTTGGAAACTCATCCAGTGGCTACAGACAACAGTATCAGTAGGGCCACTCCTCTTCTTCGTATCAAGGGCAATAGAGATCTAAACCGAAATATCAAGGTCAATATTACCCTGGAATGACTTTGGTGGTCAAAATCAAGATTGGCTGAATGGTGGTAATTACCAGAATAGAGGCTCCTGTTCTTTTGTTTCTCCTAGAGGGAGGCTCCTGGTCTTTTGTTTCTCATAGAGGTCCCTCCTCTAACTCCCAAAGTTGGAGGGAGGGTCCTTCATATGATCACACGGGTCAAAGCTTGAAGGGATGCTACAAAGGTGCTTTCCAACCAAGAGAGAACAAATGCTTGTCTTAAGAGTCTCATGGAGATTGTACGCTTTCAGACAACTTCTATTCAAAAATTAGAGAAACGGGTGCAGGACCTTTCACATAAACAAAATCCCAAGCTAAAACATCATCTCCCTAGTGAGACAATGGTGAATCCAAAAGGACATGTGAGATCTTATAATGCTCAATGCATAGCCATAGTTACTAGGAGCGGTAAGATTGTGCAACCTGTTGATGATGGGGAGGAATAGAATATGGTGGAAAAGAAGCCTAAAATTGTGATTAAGTTTGGTGATCAAGAAAAGAGGCCCAAAAAGCTTTGTCTTGATGAGATAGTTGAGGGTGACTCCAAAAAGCCACCATGTGAAGAAATTCAAAAAGATGTGCCAGTTGCCCCGAAAGAGAGGGGAAGGCTAAGAGAGGAGTGGAAGACTTTGCAAAATACTTTCCTCCACCTATCCCTCCATTTCCACAAAGAATTACTCAAGAAGACCTTAATGTGAAAGTAGCAAAGCATATTGAGAGGATTAAAGAGGCAACGCTCTGGGTCCCGTTCATTGATGCCATCAAAGAGATGCAGGAGTTTGCTAAGTACTTGAAGATGCTCTTGACTAGAAAGTTGCCAAGTGACAAAAAGGACACCATTCCCATGACCCATAGAGTGAGTGCCACCATAGCAGGCAGATGTGTTGAAAATAAAGGTGACCTAGGGGAATTTACCGTGCCTTGTCGAATCGGTAGATATGATTGATTGCATGCCCTTTCTGACATTGGGGCAAACATTAACCTGACGCCTCTTGCTATTTACAAGCAGTCTGGGTTGTCTATGTTGAAGACCACTTTCATTTGGCTCCAGATGGCTGATAAATCTATTAAGACTCTAGCGGGGTGGTGGAAGATGTGCTTGTCAAAGTTGGTAAATTTGTACTACCGGCAGACTTTGTAGTTCTTGACTGTGATGTTGATAAAGACATATCCATCATTCTTGAAAGACCATTCTTGGATACTGGGAGAGCATTGATGGATTTTGAAAAGCATGAGATAATCTTCCACGTCAAGAATGAGAGTATTACATTCAAAGCCGGGAGAGGTCACTTGTTTCCCAGAGGAGTTGGGGACATTTGTATGTTCAATGTTGAGCATGAAGTTGGTAGGGTAGCTGAGCATACTATGGCTGAATCACTCAAGAGAAAGAAGGACAAATCAGCATGGGTAAAGGAATACATTTGTGGAACCAAAGGCAGAAAATGGGTGAGGAAGCCCCATCCCAAGGACGACTCACCAAATCTATGATCAGGTATCTTGCATCGTCCCACGATGTTAAATCATATGCTTCTTGGGAGGCAACCCAAGGGATGCTACACCATGTGTAGTATCCATGTCGTGACATGACATTAACTCAAGTGCTACTTGAGAGGCATCCCAAGAATTTTTTTGGGCTAGTGGGTGTTAGCGGATGCAGGTACACTTAAAAATTTGAAGGAAAGTGGTCTAAAATAGAAAGGAAGAATTTTGGTGCGCAAAACATGGAAGAACATATGGACTGTCCTTTCAAAGGACGGACCGCATATCCCTCCGTCCTCTGTACTTGGCACTGGAAAGGAATGGCAAGAGACGGTCCAATGTAGGGATCATACTCTACCCAGATGGTCCATCTGTTGGACCATCCTTGGTCATTAATGAAGAAAATCACGGGGCCCACATAAAGGTTGGGATTTTGGGCCAGGTAGTGTTTAATAGGGCCGGGTTGACATTTAATTAGCCACCCATGGGTTTGACTGACCCGACCCAGCTGACGTTAAAATGAAATCGGTGCGCGATGAAAGACCATTCAGTCCAACATATGCACAACCCTTTTCTTCTCCTTCTTCTCCATTTCCCTCTTTTTCTTTACTTCAAAAATCCTCTGCTACTTGTTACTTCAAGATTTTGTATTGCTGCACTCATTTCTCACAAGCACACACAGCGATGCAATTTTTAGCGTTCTTCACCCAGTCCAGTCGCATCATCTCACAGCACACGCACACACACTGTTAGGTATTGTTCTTCACCTTGAGCTGTGAATTTTATGATTTACATGATGTTGCACCATATATCAAAGTAGGGTTATGGAATACCAGTGCTTGGAAACACATTTGGGGGGAACTTGGGTTTAAAATGTTAGTTTGATTGGACAGGGCTTAGGTAAATATATAATTGTGCTTCCATGTTTAATAATTGCTTCTTAAACTTGAAATTTGACTAGTGCTGTCCATTGTCTGAGATTTGTGCAAAGATTTAAAATACCCAAGTGAAAAATGCCTATGTACCCTAATAGATGGAAGAACAGACAGACCATCTTTCACAAAGATGGCTCTTTGACTCAAAGTACGACTCAAGGGATGGATCGTCCTTTCAAAGAAGGCCAACACCTTGAATGGTACATTAAAGCAGTAAGTTGAGATTTTCGGACTCAATTGACAGTACAGGGTACAGTTAATCCTTTAAAGGTACGGACTGTCCCTTCAACCATCCTGCACTAATTTTCTGCTATTTTCCATGATACTCCAAGTCTATTTTCTAACAGGTTTGTGCATGATCACAAGTAAATAAGATGCAAAAGAGCATTATATCAGGGAGGCAATTCAAATACACCTGAAAGGTCCCTCTTAGTGGATGAGGATGAGGAGGAATACTTGCCTCTAGGTAGAAGAAGAGTAGAGGTGTCACCCACTTATTAGCTTGGGTGGCATCTGCAGAGACATCGGCTCTGGGATCTTCATCCAAGTCCGGTGGTGATCATGACCAGGCCCAATCCAGTGGCCCCAGATAGATATTTCCTCCATCAAGCCACTGAGGAGGAATCATCTAGGCATACCTCCTCTTCCACTGCAATAGAGTTAAGACAAAAATAGGGGGAGGAGATGTTCAGGCTCAAGTGCGCAGTTCAAGGTGCTAGGGAGTGGTATTTGCAGGGCGACAACTTGGTTAATATTAGAGCCCATTAGGGACTTACCAATGAGAGGGTTATTAGCTCCATGGGGTTAGAGGCATACTCTGACATCATGGAGTAGCTCATTCAACACTGGGAGTTTCTATTCTAGCCAGTGGGTTAGTATATTTAGTTACTAGTCCAAGAGTTCTATGCAGTCTACAGGGAAATTCTCTTAATGTTGAACCTAGTGTTGAAGATGCAGATAGAGTCGCTGAGCTCGATGGTGATCTATGGGGTATTAGTAGATATCATCTTGGAGGTGCTCAATTGATTACACTTGGGTGAGGACTATGAGATGGTGGATACCTCAACTTATATGAGGTTGCTGATAGAGGTAGACTGGCTAGGGGATGGATAGCCAATGTGATAGTTAGAGGTACACCGATTTAGGCTGTGTCTAATACAACCGACATCTTCAAGACGGACCTCTAACTGTCCGTCAAGTTTTGGCGGAATGTGGTTCTATAGCAGAGTATGCCCGACGTAGAGCGACAACAAACTACCATTGGGACAGGCTCTTGTCGTTGCAGCAATCGTGGATAAAAAGAGTATCAATATTGGTCAGATGGTCAGTGTGGAGCTGAAGGATAGAGCGTACAAACTGCCACCTCCTTCTCATTTTCTACCTTATCAAAGCCCTATGTCAAAGGGAAGGGGTTCCTATCTTGAGGGAGGATATATTTACAGATGCTCACTAGGTGACTGATATCACCAAGGTGCAGGATGACACCATGGCTACCTCGGTGAGCCAACCTAGCTCCATCTTGCTGGGTGGGCCCACAATAGAGGTCAAGGACTCCATACTAAGGAGCCCGCTTCACAGTCCACCGGTAAGGCAGACCCATCAACAGTAGCAGATTCATCCACAACAGCATCTATGCTAGCCGCTCCACCGAGGTCATTACTTATATCTAGAGATTCACTTACTGGATTGGCCTTGCGAGTAGATAGATAGGAGAAACAGCTTGCATGATCTATTGAGGATCTGCTGGCCTTTGTAGATACTATGCTTGAGCAAGCTCTTTAGTTTCTCCGGAACATAAGGAGGACCTCGCATTAGGCCTTGAGCTAAAGACCGACAGCCATGAACACCCAGTTGCACCATCTCAGAGGAGGTGCTAGTGCGTTTGATATTACTAGCCTCCGCGCAAACCTTGAGGAGACCAAAGCTGCCATGCTTGAGATGCAGATGCATGAGTGGTAGCCAGTTGAGGTGCAGATACCTTTGGTGTATAGGACACTGCCTATTGCTAGCATTCTGGATTTTATTCCATAAGTGGTGCCTATCCTACCAGCCCAGACTCAACCCATACCACTAGCAGCAACCCTAGTTACTAGGGCCAGTACTACACTGGAGTATGTTCCTACTCAGACTCTGACCTAGATAGCAGTTCAGCCCTCAGCAACAGACAAGGGAAAGGCTCCAACACTGTTAACACCACCATCAGAGGTAGATCTATCCACTATCGAGGCAGAGGCCCTCAAGCAAGCGATAGTAGCATCACGACTGAACATCAGAGGTCGCGCTCATGATGTGGAGGGTAGCACCTCTATACCACCGTAAGATGAGGTGCAGTAGCGTGGTTTGAGAGCTACAGAAAATTTTTGCTATCCTTTTTACCCCCTTTACTTTGTTTTGTATATGCATTAAGGACACTGTATTTGTTTAGGGGAGGGATAAATATTTTGGATATAATTATGATGATTAACTTTCTCAAAATTTGTATGGTTTTATGCATTTGATGAGTTATTGATGTGTGGATTGTGATCTATATAGTCCATTTTTTACAGCTTTATTAGTATAGCTTTTTCTTTCTCAGATTAACTTCTTTTTGCTTTTATAGTGTAGAGCCCTCCTTGGTTTTCTTATCCATGGTTCTTTCTCAGGAGGCTTACTTTTTGTTGAATTTGGAAAAATAAAGGTAGTTAAGTATCGTAGTACATTGGCCCAGTAATGGATTTCTTTGGCGACTTTCTTAATGGTATCAACCTATTCTTTTGAGTTGTCTTAGGATAAATAGATTTTTACTTAGGTGGTGGTGGCAATTTAGCTATTTGCACACTTGAGCTGTTTTTTTTTTAAAAACAAGGCCCTCCCTCAAAATTATTTACCGTAATTGTTTGATATTGAATAGTATATCTCCATTTGTGACATGAATTATTGGTAATGTGCTCCTAGTTGAGAGTGATGTGTTAGTCATTTCTATATCCATATGTCAATGTGTGAGAAAGGAAAATTGCTTGTTCACTTGATTTGATCACACTCTAGAACTTGTCTTGGTACTTGTGCCTGAATTTTGGATTGACTATGGGTTGTAGAGATGAATTTAGGCCTTTTTTGTTCTTCACAAGTCACATATGCCTAAAGAGACATACCAAATGATGCATGAATCCCTAAGCCCCCTATTTGAGCCTATTGACATTTTTCTTGACCAACCGAAATAAAAGACAAAGTCAATTCTCAAGTTGATCCTCTTTTGAACCCGATACCCTTGACACTTGAAAAGTAATGAAAAATGAGAAAAAAATTATAAGTTGGGGGTGATAAGGAGGGGAAGAAAGAAATAGGCCAAAAAGATGTTGTATGAGCATATCCAAAGGTGTGATTGAGTAATGAGCTAAAAAGAAAAAAAAGAAAAGAAAGCAAAAGAGCAAAAAAAAAAAAAAAGAAGTTTGAGCTCACAAAAATACTTTGGGGTGAGAAAAATGCCAAAACAAAATATGGGATGAAAAGACGGGATAAAAAAGGTGAAAAGGGTTGTGGAAACATGATAAAGTGGCCAAATACAGAAAGTGAGTCACTAAAAGTCTAAAGTGTACCCTACCAGCCCTCTAACCATCATTAAAAGCTTAGAAAAGTTCTTATGTGATCTTAACCCTGATACCCAAAAAGAAAGACATTTGAGTAAATTGGAAAGCGTATGATAGTTGTAAGCTATCTTGTGAAGTTCTTTGTGAGAGTTATGTGCATTTCTCTTCTCTCTTTGTCTTGTGTGTATTTGTGGTGTGTGTTGTCATTACTTCAGAAAAAGGATACTTGTTACACCCCATAAATTCCTATTGTTTAACCAATGCGTGCATACGTATGTTGAGAGTTTTAAAGTACGACGCATGCGAAAAAGGGCTCGGGGATGAGTATACGAGCACAACATTGAGCGGGAAGGAGGCTGATGCCGGAGGCCAAGCACACTGGGCATCGCGCCGTGCTGCCAGCCCAGTGCACTGGCCGGCGCGCCACGCCCCCTGCCACCGCCTCAAAAATTATATAAACTCTCTCAATGTTCAAGTGACCCATTTCAATATTTCCCCAAAGCATAGGAGCGAGGTTGAGCAACAAGTTCAATTGATTTTCGTTAAATTACGATGTTAAGCTCTGTTCAAACGCAAATTCATCTTGGATAACAAGTTCTGGGCCTACGAGGAAAGTCCCTACGGAGTTATTTCTTAAAATCTCGCTCGGAGTATCGAAACCCCACCGAGTAAAAGTTGTAGAAAAACTTCTAATTAAGTCCTAAGCGCAGAAGTGATAGACAAGTGTTTCTACCTTCTAAACTCTCGGGAATTTGTAAGCTTTTGGCCGAATTGGACAAAGTTTGAGTTGTAGTCAATGTTCTTGAAAGATTTTGTTATTAGCCATTCCTATTATTGAAATTATCCTTATTCTTTAAGCATAGGACTGCAATTTGGTGGAATTACCGGCTACATGTTGGAACTGTATTGGGTGAACGGAAATCGACATTTGAGGTATGTTAAGGCTAACCTCTTTCGGCAAGTATTCTAGTCGTATAGTGATATGACCTATATCTTTGTAGGTAAGGTGAATGCATGTATGTTGTAATTAGCTACTGCAAGTAGATAATGATTATATATGTTGTGGTTAGCTGCTACGAGATGAATTGAGATTATATCATAGTATTCCCCTTTGGGAAAGAATATACACAGTGTGACAAACTAGGAGCATCATAGAAACTTACCTGTTCAATTGTTCACAGTATTAGTGGGATTCTACTGTCTCGTTGTCGTACCAAGGCCTTAGAAGCTTGTGGGTAGCTATTGGGCCTAACTTGGTAAAGTTGGACAGCATAGGGTGCAACTGGGTGATATAACTTTTGGTTTGACGCCTATATGGACAGTAAAGCTCGCCCATAGGCCGTTGCCGTACCTTGACGCCTCCAAGACCAGAATCTTAATAGAACGGTCTTACCTTCAAGTTGATGGCACCAGGGTTTCCTAATAAATTGAGAGATAGCCTGCCATATATTGACTACTGTCAGTGACCATTAGCTTCAACTGACTTACTACTTGTCGTATTGGTCGCTCAGGAAACCTCCCCAGTTGTTAGAAGTCTGATAGACTAGCTGATACTCTAAGGGGAGGAACCTTCTCAATAGTTAGATATGGGGCCACACCTTGGGCTACTTTTACAGATGCCTATGTACATGTTTCTGCGAAGGGCTAAATCCAGATATACCAGCCTACGAGGCTATGAATCGCTCATACGAGCCATATGCAATCTGGATAGACCAAATTGATGTCTAAGGGACTAGAACCATAGTAGTACAATATTACCTTTAGGCTAAGAATTATAGTAAGATTCCTATGGGAAGTTAGGGCTGCTTGCTTAGGAGCATGTCCGATTAGTAGCAGCCCTACAGTAGTTCTAAATGAAGGAACTAAAATAGTTGGTGTCCTCGACCTTACCATTCGCTTACGAGTTATCATTGTTCTAGCATGACCTTTGTCCTATCACTCAGGTCATCCAGGCCTCGCCCTTTTCTGTTTGAGCCAACGGAGGTTGTAATCGTTGCCAGGACCCTCTGGCCAGGTGTAGGTGTCACGAACCAAGAGTAAAGCCGAATCCTGGACACGGGACAAGGAGTCCAGAGAGACCCCAAATCAACCCATGGCCTGAGTATAACACTAATTCATTCATATACAGCGGAAAACTTAACTCATAAATCGTAAACTAACTGAAAATCATATCATGAGAGATAAAGGAAACAACAATACAAGATCCAAACATAAACGACTAAATACTACACAAAAGTCTGAAAGCCTCTAGTCATAAAAGACGGATTGAAAGGACAAGACCCCAACTAACCCAAACGGTCTGAAAACATAAGATAAACAAGGTGTGAATATGAAGCCCTTGAATCATGAGGACTCACCACTGAAGATTGAGGGGAACTGGGCACAAGCTAGGGACGATGTTGAACCTGCAAACCGGATCCTAAAAATATTTGGGTCAGTACTCGAAAAGTACTGAGTATGTAAGGTATGCAAACAATGCTTAAAAACATAAAAGTTATAGGAGTGGGACATCATGATCATAAAACTGAAATCGTAAGTATATTGTAAGGCTCAATATTTCCAAAAATACTCATAAACCCATCAAAGTCGTAAAGTGCGGGGAAAACATTTCATAAATCATAATTTGAGCCAAAAGAACATAATCATGCATATTTCAAAACCATAAGGGACAATGGGAGATTTCTATAACCGACATACTTCACATGAGCATACATGAAGTCCGACTTGTACCCCTAGTCGGGAGGCCGTTCATACCTTGCCAAGGGTATGAACCATGAAAGGCATGATATCACTCATGAAGGCCCCGTAGGGAATAGGGGATAGTCACTGAGGAGGTCCCAAACATAATCCTATAGTGGAACGTAGTTCTGAGATTCGGGGCGTAACCTAGGCCCCGAACCTACTCGGTGTTAAGTACTACTCCCAAAACATGCAACGTGCTCATAAAATTCATAACATGACCTGCATGGATAGTGAAACATGGAAATCATAACATACATGAGAGCTTGTATTTCTAGCCACGAAAGTGGGCCCGTGAATCAGCCAAAATCGTAGTTATAATTCATAAGCGATATGTGGGCATTGCCCATAATTTCAAACATACTTGACATGCTTAAATTCATAAGAAAATGATCATGATAGCATGAGAAATCGAAACTTAAAGACATGCTTAAAAATTTAAGAGAAACTTGTTCATGCTTTCGGAATCATCTTGACCATGAAGTTCACTAAAAATTTCCCCATAATTGGGCATCCATGCTTTTATAGATTTAAATCATGAAATATAAAATATATACAAGTAAAATCAGTCCAAACACTTCAAACCCGCAAATTAAATCTAATATCACAAGTTCATGTAAGCCTTTGAGGAGTCATGCAAACGGGGTTAAGACCCACAGGAATTTAGCAAATTAAACATAGGAAATGGGAAGAAATGGGAATGGGTAGGGACTAAACTACCCATTCAAACCCCATATACCTGAAAATTTCGTGATTTCCTACTCCCTTGAAGAACCCTAAGTGAGAGCTTGAAGAACTTGAAGAAAATGGCTTGAAACCCTTCCTACTCCCTTCTCCAACACTTAAAATTGCTAAAATGAACTTAACAGGATTTTTCATCCCTTAAAGACCCTGTTTTGACCTTAAAACGACGTGGTTTACGACCCAAAAGCGTAGAAAAGTCGAAATTGCCCTTACTGAAATTTCCTTGAAAAGCAGTTCTGGCCCCGCCCATGAGTCGTGCCACGAGTCATACCACCAAGTCACGACTCGTGGTTACCTCTCGTGGTCATTTCACCCCTTTTTCCCAACTTTCTTAATTTGGCCACGATTGGTAACCCCCGACCTGTACCACCATCCTACGGGTCGTACTGTCAACCGTGGTACCATCCACCCAACCCAATACGACTTAACTACTACTCCTCACCACGACTCATTGCTACATCCTACGAGTATTACCATGACCCGTGATGACTCACTCTTGGCACCACTGAGATATTCATCATGACTCATAACCATGGGGTGTACCTTCTCACCACGGTTCGTAGGACTACCCGTGACAAAACCTCAGGCTCTTGATTTTATCAAAACTCGAGTCACGAGTCGTAGGTACTCACCACGACTCGTACCTTGAGTCGTACTGGTGCAAATTCCAGATTTTTCTATAGTTTTCAACTTCAACTCCCGGGTCTATACGTAGGCCCTTCTGGGGTGTTACAGTAGGCACACAGGGTGTGCTTGTTGGAAGCTATATAAACTAGTTTAGGGACGAGTAGTGGTCGTGTTAGGTTTATGAGCCTAGATACGCATTTTGAGTGACTATATTTCTGGATGGTAGCATAGTATCCCTGGTTGGGATAGATCATATTTCGTATTATCTCTCACCATGAATAGCTAAGAGGCTGCTAGTTGTACGAACTACTTACGGAGCTACGATGTTGATGTCGCCCAAATACACCTCCTAAATGAGATATAAAGTGGTCGATGTCAAATATAGAACCCAATCAGGGTTGGGGTCGAATCCCATGAGTAATATGACTAGAACTTTAGTTAATGGGTTTAGCTAATACTATCGTCTCACTTATTTCCTGGGGGGAAGGTTTGAAACACAAAATAATGAAAAGTAGTAGAAACTAATGAGTAAATTCTTTATTTAATTTCGATTGTATTCAATAAGTGAGTTGGCTAGGATTGTGTTCCCCATGACTTCATAACCACAAGGCTTTTATACTAGTGATCAATTCTGGTGCTTAGCATATGATATCGGTAAGTTAACTTCACCTAAATGGTTGGTCCCCAATCTAGATGATTATCACTACGCAACTTGATCCGTACGCGGATGTATACTTAATTAACTCTTGCCCTTAATATCAAATTAGCTATTCCAGAACAAGGTCAAGCTATTAGATGAGGGTTGATAGCCTTAACTCTCCGCTGTTAATCTCTTTTTCCATTCATTAACCCCTTGATCCGATGAGTAAGAATAAGGCAATTCTAACGTTTGTAACCGTTAAGAAGCAATTAAAATGAAGGGAAAAAAATACATGCATAAACCCCGTTCAAGATTCACTAAGTATTTTTACCTATGTGTGTTAATTCATCATGGTTTCTATAAACCATAGTTATGGGTTTAGCTACTCATAATTGAATAATCACAATTACAAAATAGAGAAGAAATCAGAATTCCAACTTACAATGATTCGTAGAAGAAACCACTCATATTGAATAAATCAGCAAAATCAAAGAACAATACTCCAATGTTGTTTTAATCCTCTAAATTCAAGAACAAAATTATAAACTTCGTTTCTTAAACCTTGATGATAGTCAACAATACCCAAAAATAATGTTCAAAGTCATAGAAATAAACTGTACTATAAAACTAAACCTAAATAAAGTATTTATAGTTTTAAACAAAACCTTCCTAACTAAAAACAGAATCCAAGTCGGTAGTGGCAACGGGTGAGGTAACGACTTGTTAGATCTCCTGATGAGTCATGGCATGCATAACTAAGTCATCCTTGGCAAACTGCTCCTTCAAGGTGACGGGTCACCTAACGACTCGTCAGGTCAGAGCACAAGTCGTGGGGTCCCTCGAGGCTACGAATCCTCAAAAGCTCCAGTGTACTTGACGGGTGTGCACAACATCTCATGACGAGTCGTCAAGTCTCCTGACGACTTGTTGAGTCCTTCGTTGCCTCCATGATAATTTTTTTAGCAATTATTCTTCCCAGTCCTCACGACTATCATAACGACTCGTTGCTAGACGTAACGAGTCGTGCCTTCAATTTGTTGCTTGCACTGGTCTCTTACACTTCAAACCTGATCTCTTCCCACGACTCCAGGGACGAGTCATCCATTGAGAAGACGACTCATTACCTGAATAGCAGTCTGCACGTGGTCCAATTTTTGCCTTACTTTGCCCATTTCACATTCCAAACCTATTTTCCTGCAACACTTAATAAAAACACATTATATCTACATAAACATACCCGAAATTTGCATATCTTCTTAATTTTAAGAATCGAAAGTGCCATAAAATTACGGCATATCAACACCCTCAACTTAGAACTTTTGCATTTCCTTAGGCAAAAACAAATAAAATAAAACTAACCCGACCCTTCAATTAAAAGAACTTTAGGAAACTTATGGCAGTCACAACTCTTAACAAATCAAATTTTCTAACCCCTCCTCTATCATAAAAATCCAAACCACAGTGCATATGTAAATTTTCAACCGTGACACAATGGAATCGAAACATGGCAATATACTGTCAACTTGCAACCATGCATGTAGTCTTATGACACTAACCAAGATAGTTTGTAGACAATTTTATTGACAAAATGCTCTCACCATAAAGAAGTCCCACACTCACACATATATATATGATCATGAAGATATATTTCTCTTGGAACTGGGTAAAAGTTCACTCGCTCTCACAAATAAATTTTAATTGTGCACACTCAATACCATAAGCTTGACTTTACTTTTAATACCTCGATTTTCAGACAGTTTAACTAGGATCACTGTAGGACTTTTTCAGCTTGTAACATAGGCTCGGGGTTGGGTATGGTAAATATGAGAATAGTAACTTAACCCTTCTTGGCACTACACTCACTTTGACTCCTTTTAACCCTCTTTCCACACCTTTCCCTTTTTTCTTTCTTTCTCCTTATTTTACTTTATTTTGCATCTACGGGTGCGGTTTTCCTTCTTTCAAGCAATTTTTTTCTTCTTTCTCTCTTTCATTTTTCTTTTTGCTATTTTTCTCTTTATCATTATTTTTTTATTCTTCATTATGCACACCACACCCGCCTTTTTATTTTCATTATTCAATTACATTCCACCCTACTCTTCTTATTCAACTCTATGATAGCCACCTTCAAATTAGGCAATTTGCCTAAGTTGAGGTTCACAGTGTCCAAGGGGTACCAGGGCCAAAACAGGTTCATTATAATCAAAGCAGGAAGGTGAATTGGTTTCAACAAAAAGAAGGGTCAATTTAAGCTCAAAATTGGGATCAAGGGATATTTATTTCCATTTAGTAGGTCTTTTAAGGCTAAAGTGGACTATTCATAAAAAACAGCCTATGATCCTTTCCTAAATTTCCCATCCTATACCCCGGTATGACTGACCAGGCAAGTTCTAGATTGACACACACAACAAAACTAGCTATTATACCTTACTCATACAATGCACAAGCCAACATCATCACTTCTACCAACTGCTAGTTTAGGTACAGTCACACAATGGTAAACACGTTCACAGTATTAATGCCATACAAAGATTCAAAAAGGTCATGCTTGTCTACTTAACACATAAATACAATTTTAGGAGGGGTATCACATCATCACTTCAAATAAATTCATGCATTTGACTGCCTTAAGTTTACCTAAATTTCTTTCGATTGACACAAAACAAAACACAAAAATCTAAACATGCCGGTTCTACTAGATAAGGAACACCCGAGGAAAAATATATCCGGCAAGAAAAATCCTCGAGTTATGTTCAGCAAAAATACAGGTATCCCACCCTACCCCCATCAATGAAATCATGCGGTGTCCTCGATGCATATAAAAAATAAAACATGGGAATAGGGAACATACCTGTGCGACCTAGGCGTTTGTGGCCTGGTCGGTGGAGGGCGCAGATATACCTCCAGTCTCCTCTCTTGTGCCACCGGGATGAATCGGAGCACTCTCATACCCCACAGAGCTCTTACCCTCTCCACGAGATCTCGTAGCATCACTTTTGGCTTGCTCTCGAGCTTTATCTCTGGACAGGTGTAGTGCTGCCTCCATACCTCTTCTCTCCCTCTTCTACTCACGTAGCAGAGCACCACCCTCCTTATCGCTTACCTCCTCTTGAGGTCTCTTTTCTTTGTCATATGTGACTGAATCCTCAGTGATGAAATCAATTACTGGTGGTAGCTCTTCCTCACTCTCATCATCTACCATTGGAAGTACGAGTGGTGTGATGGTAGAAATTTGTCATGCGGACAGCTCCCGCACCTCAGCTCTGAGCGTCGCCACCTTTGTGTACCATCTGGATAACTCAGGTGACTGTAATTGAGCAAGACGCTCATCCATCTTCCTCTCAAAGGAATCCAATCTATCATGCAATGACTTGGAGAGGCCCACCAACTCTTTCGTTACCCACGACTTAACCTGCTCCATCAGTACCTTTACCTGAAGTGACATCTGCGCCTGCTGCTTTTCGGCTTTAGCCAGCCGCCTAGCCATGTCTGTAAGAAACTCTTGAGAGATAATGACTAGGCCATCTAGTGAAGCACGAGAGGTCGCAACAGGTGGGAGAGATGCTGCTGCAGTGGATGAAGACTCTGGGACCTCATCGGGTGATAGAGTATTGGCTACAATGGTAGCATCAGGCTGACTATTAGCCTCTCGGGCCTCTGACGGCTCTGCCTCAAACTATGTAAATCTCATAGCCTTAGTATGAATACCCCCACTCGATGCCTCTGCTAATAATGTAGCTCCAACGGATATGGCTGACTGGCTCCTCGCTCTCGACACCGGGTTTATCTTATCTCTAATCAACCCGATATTAGTAATTTTGTGGACCACCACTCTCTGATCTATGGATGGAAATTCTGGCACCTGGGACTCCTTACAGAGCCGATCTATGAGGCATGGGAAGGGAATGTTGGTGCTATCTATGATAGCTCGCCCTCGAATCTCCTCAGCTATATATCTCAGGAAGTTGATAGCATACCCCTCCATAATGCTTGTGACCAGTGCCGCTCTATCCGATGAAGCCACATTATCATTGCTGGTAGGTACCAGCCTGTGTCGAACCAGTGACCACCAAAATTTTGCCTGAAAATTTAGAGTGGCCTTCTTGATTTGTGATTTTGAGCCATGTAGCCATTCCACTAACGTATCCCGAGTGGCCATGATGCGCCCCAACCAAGTATATTGTCTCTTTCTTTCCTAGTGGCTCAACCTTTTGATCTTTAGTTTTTGAAGCTCACTCAACCAATGATCAAACTCAGCAGTGTTCATCCGGGGCTCATAATCTGAACCATATAGTATACGAGAGATGGTCTGCTCAGAGATGTCAACGGGTGTCTCTCTAACCACCACCTGTGTCAATGTAGGCCTTTTTCTCCAATATTGGCCTCCCAAGGCTTGAAGCTATAAGGTGGTTGCATATGAGGCATAGAACTCCCGAACTAACAAAGGATTGTATCTCCCTGATGTCTCGCTCAACCCCCAAATCGGTATCTATCGAACAGTGTCTGAATTTCAGGGAGGTCCTTGAGCCCTGTGGTGACCAGTCTGGGCTCCTCGTAAACACTCCTCTTCGGGTGGCCCTTGTCAGTAGGAGCTATACCTCTGTTATAGATGGCCCGCATTCCTGGGAAATACCATCTTCTCACCACCCGTGCTTGCTCAATAGACATGGGTGATGTCTCAGTCATCTCATCATCCATGCTCCCCTGTTGGGCATGCGATTCATCATCACTCTCCATATTTGTCACAGCTGTTGTTCCCTCGGGTGCAATCGAGACTGAGACCCTAGCATTACCTTCCTCTCGGTTGGGTGGATCCCTCGCGAGTGGAGTCGGAGAGACGATCAAGGCTGTCGAATTTTTAGGTCATTTAGTCCTAGCCCTGGTCGATCTCCGCTCTAGCTGCTCTTTTGATATCTGGTATTCCTCCACACAACCACTCGACTTTTCTGAAGATGAGGGCTCGTACCTTAGTCTGCGAGTCGAGGGTTTATTCTTCTCCATCCCCTGTTTCTTGGCCATACCCTTCTTTGGTGCTCCCTTCGATGCCATTGTACCTGTGGAATAATGAGTAGTATGCGAGATGAGATTATATGAACTCAAAAAAATAGTGCTTACCTTCAGACAGGACAGAAGACTTGACGACTTGTTGCCACTGGCAATGACTCGTGAGGTCACCCGTCGTCTGCAGGTCAAGATTCTTCTACTGGTTCCAGTGTTCTTGACGACTGGTCATGGTGAGTCGTTGCTTGTGGCAAGGCTCGTTAGGCCAATTGTGGCATGAACATAAACTTTATTAAGATCCCCACTCAGGACAAGCTACATCACGAGTAATGAGGTGATACCACGACTCGTCATGGGCTCGTGCTCAAGAGTTCCTCAACAGGTGTGGTGATGGGTCATGTGATGATTTGTTAGGAATTCCCACGAGTTGTTACATGAGGTGTCATCACTGGGTATCAGAAAACAACATACACCCATACTCAATCTCGACTGATATTCAATCCATAGGAACAGATCATTTTATTCCTAGCTTACAATGTTCAAGCTCATAATCAAATTCATGACAGCCTAGGGTTTCATCTTTAGTACTCAATCATTAAGGGCATCACGGTTTTACAAACATGAGGAGGTAAAAATTTATAAAGAAAAACATATTAATACTCACAATTTAAAATGGACGATGTAAACTTGAGCAGTAGGGACGATGGTGAGTTTGAGCAGTTGTTTACAATGTGTAGTGGGATTGGGGACTCGTGTGTGTGTCCATTGAGGTAAGTTGGGCAGTGTATAGGAAAAATGAGAGTGATTTTAGAAGATGAGAAAAGTGAGGGATTTGAACTGGGGAGATTTGAGAATTAGTGAGAAAATTTTAGGACAAAAATCGGGTGTTTATACGTTTTGAAAATTAAAGTAACCCTATTTGTACGTGGGTCAGGTCGGGTGATACATTTAATTTGAAATACCCCACGACCTACTTGACGAGTCTTGATGTGAAGCATGACTTGTTCACTAGTTTGTTCAATTGCTTAAGTCAAGAGGACTTACCTGGGACCTCACGATACATGTAACGACTCGTGGTTCTACCCAATGAGTCGTGTCATGATTCATTGGCCCTGTGCACTGGTGGTCACTCAGTGTTAATAGGACGAGTCACTTGATGACTCATTGAGTTACCTCACGAGTTATTGAGTCACTCGTCGTTAGCTTTTCTAGATCAACTGTCTCTATCTACCAGTAGACACGACAAATGATCTAACGGTTCGTTGTCACTGGCAATGACTCGTTTGGTCAACTATTGTCTACAATATTTCTGTATCAGGGATCACGTGTAGTCTTGACGAGTCGTTTAATCAGGTAACGACTCGTCCTGTGCTTTTTGGCACCAGCATCTCAAGTTCAGAATTTTTGTTCCAGCTTCAGATTTCTCATCTTAATCACCTGCACACATCAACACATGTAACCACTATACATATATTACAATTACAACTTGGGATCTCCAAGAACAAAAAGTTTGTTATGCTTAATACCTTTAGTTTGATCGGTAATGTCGCGGCACCACGCGGGTATCTTGATTACCCAGACTTCACCACAATACCTCCATGGGTTTCCTCCCATGCAACGCCTAATTTAATGTCGTGGCATGACGCAAGTCCCCGGATTACTCAGACTTCACCCAGATCCCAAAGGTCCACCAGTTTAATTTCTTCGTTCTTTCTCAAATATGATTTTACCCATTGACCATTCACCTTGAATCGTTTGCCTTCATGGTTTTCCAGTTCAATTTCCCCATAGGAGAATATTTGGACCACTCAAAATGGTCCCCGCCATTCGAACTTCAACTTTCTAGGAAACAAGCGAAGCCTAGAGTTGAATTGTAACACCATATCACCTGGGCTGAACTCTCTCTGCTCAATCTTCCGGTTATGTTGAATTTTCATCCTCAGTTTATAAATTTATGAACTTTCATAGGCTTTCAAACAAAATTCATCTAGCTCATTCAACTGATCAAGCCTCAAGTTCGCAGCATCACTCCAATTCAAATTCAGCTTCTTGAGCGCCCACATAACTTTGTGCTCAAGTTCGACCGGAAGATGACATATTTTCCCATACACAAACTGATATGGATACATACCTATAGGGGTCTTGAATGCGATCTAATAAGACTATAACACATCATTTAGCTTCCTCGACCAGTTTGTCCGATTGGCATTCACAATCTTTGCTAAGATGGTCTTTATCTCCCGATTGGAGACTTCAACTTGCCCACTAGATTGTGGATGATAAGGTGTTGCTACCCTGTGATTCACTCCATATTTTTCCAGCAGAGTACGAAACAACCGGTTGCAGAAGTGCGAACCCCCATCACTAATGATGACTCTGGGAGTCCCAAATCTGGCGAAAATATTCCGCTTCAAGAATTCTGTGACACTCGTACATTCATTGTCGTACCTTCATCGTTTGGTAGTGCAATAGCCTCCACCCACTTCAAAATATAGTCCACAACTACAAGTATGTACTTCATCCTATTTGAGCACACAAATGGGCCCATGAAATCAATTCCCCAAATGTCAAATAACTCAATAATAAGGATGGGAGTGAGAGGGAGCTCATGCCTCCTTGCCTTTGACATGCATCACATGACTTTGCAAAATCATGTACGTCCTGGTGAATGGTTGGCCAATAGTACCCATATTGCATAATTTTGTGGGCTATGCGAATCCCGCTGTGGTGACCCCCAACAGGGGATGAGTGACAAGCCTCCAATATGCTCAACATCTCAGCCTCAGGAATACATCTCTGAATCACTCCATCAGCACATATGCGGAAGAAGTAAGATTCATCCTAGAAAAAATTCCACACATCCGACATGAATTACTTCAACTGGTGAAAAGATAAATTTTCCGGTACCACATCTCTCACCAAATAATTAGTGAAGTCTGCAAATCATGGGATGAGATCCTGGGAGGCAGCCAAAACCTACTCATTGGGGAATGTGTCATCTATGTCAAGCTCATCTCAAAGTGCGCATCTGCCTCCAATCTCGATAAATAATCCGCCACCTGATATTTAGTCCCCTTTCGGTCCTTAACCTCAAACTCGAACTCTTGTAGCAACAAAACCCATCGAATCAACTGTGGCTTGGCATCCTTCTTTTCCATCAGATATCTCAGAGATGAATGGTTTGTATGGACTATCACCTTAGTTCCAAGAAAGTAAGCCCGAAACTTCTCGAATCCATTGGGAGAGTTGGAGAATGTGTTTGTGAAAGTCAACAATGAGGTTGACTATTCAAGTGTCATTGTTCCACTACAGCCAACAACTTCTGTTCCGTCATGGTGTAAATTTTTCTGAGCTGCATTAAGAGACATGCTAGCATAATAAATTGGGTGAAATATCTTCTCACGCCTTTGGTCCAAAACAGATCACAAGGCCACTCTACTAGCATTACACATAATATCAAACGGTAAGGACCAGTCAGGTGCCACTATGATCGGGGCAGTGGTCAATCTCTCCTTTAGGCATTCAGAAGCCTTCAGACACACACCATTAAACACGAACTTCACCTTTTTCTCAAGCAACTTAGACAAGATATTTGCAATCTTTGAGAAATCCTTGATGAATCTCTGATAAAATCCTGTATGACCTAAAAAACTTCGAATACCTTTCACAGAAATTGGAGGTGGTAGACTAGCAATTACATCGATCTTGGCTTTGTCCACCTCAATGCCCTTATCAGAAATCCTATGCTCAAGCACTATACCCTCTTTGACCATAAAATGATACTTTTCCCAATTAAGTACCAAGTTGGTCTTTTCACATCGCTGCAACACCTTTCTCAAATGAACCAAACAATCATCGAATAAGTCACCTACCACTGAAAAGTCATCCATAAAGACTTCAATGGTGTGCTCCACCATGTAAGAAAATATGGACATTATGCAGCACTGAAAAGTGGCGGACGCATTACATAACCCAAACGACATCCTGTTGAAAGCAAATATACCATAGGGACAAGTGAAAGTGGTTTTCTCTTAGTCTTCGAGGGTTATAGAGATCTGATTGTACCCCGAAAAACCATCAAGAAAACAGAACCATCCTCTGCCTGCAAGTCGATCTAGCATCTGATCCATGAATGGCATAGAAAAGTGATCTTTCTGAGTCCAGTGGTTTAACTTCCTATAGTCCATGCATACTCTCCAACCGGTGACTGGTTTGAGTGGAATTAGCTCATTGTTAGCATTTAGGACCACCTAGATTTCTCTCTTCTTTGGCATACACTAAACTAGGCTCACCCATTTGCTGTCAGCAATAAGGTAAACCACACCCGCATCCAACCACTTGATGATTTCCTTCTTGACCACCTATTGCATAGGTGGGTTCAACCTATGCTGATGCTCAATACTCGGAATACAATCTGGCTCCAGTTGGATCTTATGTGTGCAAATACCGAATGGAATCCCAATAATATCTGTAATGGTCCACCCAATGGCTTTTTTATACCTCTTCAGAATGGAGACCAAAGTCTCCACTTGCCATTCCTCTAAGTTAGCTACAACTATGACTGGTAAAATGTTTTCGGTCCCCAGAAATACATACCGTAAGTGAGATGGGAGTACTTTAAGCTCCAATACTGGAGGCTCCTCAATAGATGGCTTGGCCGGTGGGGTCACCCGATTCTTCAAATCAAGATCAATCTTCTTTGGAGCATATGTGTATGACCCCATACCAACAAGTGCATTAACAATCTCATCACCCCCATAGATCTCCTTAGCGTCAACATTTATCAAAATTACTGTTAAATCTTCAATAGTCACTAACTCATCAATGGGCATGATTAGAAGCTTAGCTTCCACAACATCAATCACTGAGACCACCCGCATGTCATTTGGTTGCTTCATGGATCGGCAAACATTAAATGTTACTTTCTCATTATTCAACAAGAATTTCAACTGTCTAGTCTCCATGTCTACAAGAGCATGTTCGGTGGTGAGGATTTATCACCCCAAGATAATGGGGACCTTGAAATCAACCTCACAGTACAGAATGACAAAGTCGGTCGAAAATATAAAGGACTCTACCTTCACTAGGACATCATAGAGAATCCCCACCGAATTTTTCACCGTGCAATCTACCATCAATAGTTGCATTATAGTCGATTTGGGGGCTCCCAAGACAAGCTTTCTAAACACTTCTAATGACATCAAGTTTATACTACCACCTAAATCATATAGAGCCTTAGCAAAGTTAAAGGCTCCAATAGTGCACGATATGGTGAAAGCTCCAGGGTCTTCTTTTTTCTGCACGAGAGACTGAGATGCTATTACAATACAATGGTGCAAGTTATCAGCAGATTCAAAGCTGAAGGTCCTCTTTCTAGTGACAAGGTCCTTCATGAATTTAGCATAGCCGAGCATCTGCTCAAGTGCCTCGAGTAATGGAATATTCACGGATAATTGTTTCAACATCTAAATAAATTTGTGATACTTTCCATCCTCGACCTTCTACTTCAGCCTTTGCAGGAAAGGGGGAGGAGGTCTAGGAATAGACATTATCTTATGAGGTACCTCCTTCTCCTTCCCTTTGCCAGACCCATGCTCCTCTGCATTACTAGGAGCTATCATATCCATGGAATCATCAACCAAAATCTGCTCCTCGGAGTCCGCTACCTTATCATTATCAATCACCACGGGCTCAACTATCTCATCAGTCACAATCGGCCTCAGAGGATCAATTGCCGCCTTCCCACTCCTAATAGTGATCGCCATGCAATGACTATCATTTTTCATATTTTGAACTGTATTGTTGGGAAACGTGCCCTTCTGTCTCTGATTCATAGCAATAGATATATGACCATGCTGCTTCTCAATCTGCTTAATGGCAATGGTGATTTCACCTTTTGCTTCATACCAGAAATATGAGCGTGGAGTTCCTTAAAATGGCCATCTGTCGCCTCTATCTGCTTGAGTACCTTAGACAATATGTATTCCACCCTTGAACCACTAGACTCTGGCTCACGGTTTCTTAGAGGAACATATAGACCACTTCTGTCATTTTTGTACTCCTCATGCTTTTTCCAGTCACCATTGTCTCTGCCTCTACTCCTATCCCTATATTGGCCTCAGTTGTAGTTCCTATCTCTGTAATAGTTCCATCCTTGGTTCCCCTGACCTTGACGCCAAGAGTCTTGGTTAGACCCTTGTGTGTTGGTATAGAAACCCGCCCCATGATCATTCAGATAATTTGCTTCCTCCTCAAATTCTGGTTTGCCTCCATCATTTCTCGGGACCTTGCCTTGAGAACCCACTGCATTCACCTTTTCAGCCCCAGCTCCCATAAAATGCTTAGCAAGCAGCCCCATTGTGGTTTTAATCTCAGCAATATCCTGGTCTCGATCTTCATCCTTTCTTCTCTGCTCTGCAGACATACCTACCGCATAAGTACTAGCCGAAGCTTCCGACTCTCTTGTGTGCCATGCGCGGTTGGTCTTGGTTATTCTGTCAAGGACCTCAGCAGCTTCAGCATAAGTATGGCTCATGAATGTTCCGCCTGAGACAGTATCAACTACCGCCTTGGTGTTAGCATTCAGAGACCTTTAAAATATCTCCAATAATGTATCATCTGGGATTCCATGGTTGGGCACCTTTTTTAGCTTCTTGTTGAACCGCAACCACATCTCATGAAGTGCTTCAAAATTCAACTACCTGAAGTTGTAGATTTCATCTTAGAGCTGCAACGCTCTGGAAGGTGGGAAGAATCTTTCAAGAAAGGCTTTATTAAGCACCCCCAAGTAGAGATAGAATCATTTCACAATTCAGCCAACCACAGTGTTGCCTCACTCCCTAGTGAAAAGAGAAATAACCTTAGCCTGATTGCATCCTGACTCACTCCCGGTTGTTTGTATGCTTTGTAGATACCCAAGAAATTTGTCAAGCGAGTATGTGCATCAGTCGCATGACCCGCAAATATCCCTTTCATGTTGAGCAGTTGGATCATTGCGCTAGTAATATCAAACTTTGCCCCAGTAGGCAAAGGGGGAGGGACAATAGCTACAGTGGCACCGACCTCATCACTATCAACATCATCATCATCTTTAATGTACAGGTGCCTCTGATGGTCTGGACCTCTATTCCTTCTAGCTCGCTCAGCTTTGTCAGCTTGGTGTTGCTCTTCAGCGAGCCTCGCTGCTTCTCTATTTCTTACTTGAGCTTTTTCCTTAACCAATATTCTGGCCTTTGCTTCTTCCACTGTGTCTTGCCCATGTACGTTGGGCATTTTCCTTAGATTTCGCAATGTTTGTTCAAGTTCGTGACCAATTGAAACTAGAGATTTTCCTCGGCTCCTAGTACTGGGTATGCACGAACCTGAGACCTGTTAAGAGCAAAAACAACAAAGAAAAAAATAAAAAGGAAATAAGGACCAATAGTAAAGCAAACACAATTAACAAAATCCTAAGCCGTATTCCCCGACAACAACACCAAAATATGATGTCGCCCAAATTACACCTCGTAAATGAGATATAAAGAGGTCGATGTAAAATATAGATCCAACCATGTTTGGGGTAGAATCCCATGAGGAATATGACGAGAACTTTAGTTAATGCATTTAGCTAATACTATCAACTTACTTATTTCCTAGGAGGGAAAGTTTGAAACACAAAATAATGAAAAGTAGCAGAAACTAATGAGTAAATTCTTGATTTAATTTTGATTGTATTCAATAAGTGAGTTGGTTAGGATTGTGTTTCCCATGACTTCATAACCACAAGGCTTTTATATAGTGATCTATTCCGGTGCTTGTCATGCAATATCAATAAATTAACTTCACCTAAATGGTTGGTCCCCAATCTAGATGATAATCACCACGCAACTTGATTTGTATGAGGATGTATACTTAATTAACCCTTATCCTTAATATTGGATTAGCTATTCCTGGACAAGGTCAAGCTATTAGATGAGGGTTGATAGCCCCAAATCTCCGTTGTTAATCCCTTTTTCCATTTATTACCCCCTTGATCCGATGAGTAAGAATAAGGAAAATTCCAACTTTTGAAACCATTAAGAAGCAATTAAAACAAAGGGAGAAATAATACATGCATAAACTCCGTTCAAGATTCACTAAGTTTTTTACCTATGTGTGTTAATTCATCATGGTTCCCACAACCCTAGCTATGGGTTTAGCTACTCATAATTTAATAATCACAATTATAAAATAAAGAAGAAATCATAATTGCAACTTACAATAATTCGTAGAAGAAGCCACTCATATTGAATAAATCAGCAAAATCAAAGAACAATACTCCAATGTTGTTTCAATCCTCCAAATTCAAGAACAAAATTACAAACTTCATTTCTTGAACATTGATGGTAGTCAACAACACCCAAAAATAATGTTCAAAGTCATAGAAATATATTGTACTATAAAAATAAACCTAAATAAAGTATTTATAGTTTTAAACAAAATATTTCCTAACTAAAACTGGAATCCAAGTCGGCAGTGGCAACAGGCGAGCTAACGACTCGTTAGATCTCCTAACGAGTCATGGCTTGCATAAATAAGTTATTCTCGGAAAACTGGTCCTTCAAGGTGACGGGTCACCTAACGATTCGTCAGGTTAGAGCACGAGTTGTTAGGTCCCTCGTGGCTATGGATCCCCAAAAGCTCCAGTGTAGTTGACGGGTGTGCCCAGCATCTCATGACGAGTCGTTAAGTCTCATGACGACTTGTTGAGTCCTTCGTTGCCTCCCTGATAATTTTTTTAGAAATTATTTTTCCTAGTCCTCATGACTATCATAACGACTCGTTACCAGACATAACGAGTCATGACTTCAATTCGTTGCCTGCACTGGTCTCTTACACTTCAAACTTGATCTCTTCCAATGACTACAGGAATGAGTCATCCAGTGAGACGACGACTTGTTACCTGACTAACAGTCCGCACATGGTCCAATTTTTGCCTTACTTTTACCGTTTCACATTTCGAACTTGTTTTCCTACAACATTCTATAAAAACATATTATATCTACATAAACATACCCGAAATCTGCATATCTTCTTAGTTTTAAGCGTTGAAAGTGCCGCAAAATCATGGCACATCAGATGCAGCTAATGCTTACGGAGCTACGATGTTGTATCACTTACGGAGCTACTAAATCACTTACGGAACCATATATTGTCTATAAGGAAAAAGGTGAAGCCTATAGGGCCATATTGAAGTTTATTCACTTGTGGACTTCTTCTACACAACATTACAGACCCTTCGTAGAGCCTTGGGAGCTCAGTGAACCTCCCTTCAAAGTAAACGAATTCTCGAAAAAGGATTTTCCAAAATACCTCAAAGGACAAAACCTTCTCGAGAAAATCAGTGAAGAATTGACCAAACTTAACCTCAGCAAAGGAGAAAGTAATGGTCAAAAGATTGGTGCTATTGCAGAAAGCTCCAGCAAGAGACACCACAATAATAGAAACTTCTACAAGAGGCCTTCATTCCCAGACATGCAGTTTGAGGAAAACAACTTCTATCCACAGGGTACTGCTGACGGAACCAGCATCACCGAATGGAATATTGATGGCATGGCTGAAGGACAGATCTATGCCAAGCTACAAGAAATAGGCATGAATATAACTGCCTATAAAATAAAAAATTCTACTGACAAAGAAGCTTGTGGTCTTATCATTGCAGGCTTCACGGGTATGCTAAAAAATTGGTGGGATAACTACCTCACCGAAGCTAATAGACAGGAGATCCTTAGTGCCACAACACTGAGGACAATTGTCAAAGTTGAAGCAGGCCAGAAGCTTGTTAGCCATGAAACGCAAGAGGATGCTACGACAATATTACTGTACAACATCGCCAAGCATTTTGTGGGTGAACCCAAATTGTTTCAGGATAGAAGCCTGGAGATTCTTAACAATCTGTACTGCAAGAAGCTCACGTACTTCAAATGGTATAAAGATATGTTCCTTAACAAGGTACTCATCAGGACCGACTGTAACAATGAGTATTGGAAAGAAAGGTTCATCAGCGGCCTTCCTACCCATTTTGCAGAAAAGGTTAGATCCAAGATAAGGGATCGTTGTGACGGTAAGATCCCGTATGCAGAACTTGCATATGGTGATATTATTAGTCTTATTAATGTTGTTGCTCTTGAGCTCTGCACAGATCTAAAGCTCAAAGAACAAATCAAAAGGGATCAGAGAGATTCTACCAAGGATTTGGGAACCTTTTGCCAAGACTTCGGGTTTCCTATGTTAAAGCCTCCTTCGTCCAAACCAGACAGAAGGACCAGGAAAGGTGAACCTTTCAAAAGGAGAAAAAAGACCTCAGAAAGATCCAAGCATAAAAAGGACGAAAGAAGGTCCAAAAGAAAGGGTTCAAGAAGACCCCAAGCTGTTGAAGACACCTGCTGGACATGTGGCAAGAGAGGCCACAAATCCCCAGACTGTCCAAGAAACAGTAAGAAAAAGAAGAAGATTAATCTTCTCGGAGTTGATGAGGAAATAAAACAGAAACTCTTCTCCATCCTGGAAGAAGAAGAGTCTGAATCAGAATACTCTTCCTCTGAAGAAGGAGAATCTGATGAGGACTATTTGAATATAGCACAAGAATCTGAATCAGAAGATTCAACAATAGACTGCAACTGCAATGGTGCATTTTGTCTATGCGACAGCAAATCCCTCAAGGTTCTTTCAGAAAAGGCTGCAGAAACCTTGTTCGCTACAATCGAGCACATTCAAGATAATGAAGCTAGAAGGAAGTACCTTCTTGAGCTTCAAAAGCTTATGCTCAAGGAAAAGAACGACAGACCAACTGTCACTCCATTCAGCATGAAGCAGGTAATGGAAAAATTCAACTCAGAAAAGAGTAAGGAGCCCTCCATAAGTGATCTCAGAAAAGAGATAGGTCTCTTAAAGGATGAAGTAAGAGATATCAAGGCAAGGCTTAGCAGCATTGAAGTAGAAAAGCTGGCTAAGAAATTGCTAAAAGAGATAAAAGAAGACCAGGAAGCTTCTGACCCTGAAGAAGAACCAGACTCTCCAAGAAGATACACAGATATCATTGAAGAGGCAGAATCTTCTCATCAAGGTAATGAAGAACCAGGAGTTCTTGCAATCACACAGGTAAAACCCCAGAGTTCACATATTTTTATAAAATTAATTATTGGAAATCTAACATTCAACAAGATTGCTCTGTTAGACAGTGGTGCAGACAGGAACTGCATAATCGAAGGATTGGTACCTACTAAGTACCTGACCAAAGGCACTACAAAGTTGTATAGTGCAACAGGTGAGCGTATACAGATTGACTATAAGCTGTCTAATGCTCATATTTGTAATAATGGAATTTGTTTGAAAAACGATTTTGTTATTACCAAAAATATAAATGAAGAGATTATTTTGGGGATCCCTTTCATCACCCAGATCAAACCCTTCATTTCAGGTTTTGAATCTATTAAAACCAAGATTTTGGGGAAAAGTCTTGAGTTTCCTTTTGTCAAAACTCTTTCAAAAAATGAAAGTAAATTTTTGCATGAAAAAACTGCATTCAAGATTTTTCATCTTTCTAAACAAATTGGGTTTTTAAAGGATGATTTAAAAATCAAAAGAATAGAACAGATTTTAAAAACCCCGAGAATGGTTACTAAGATAGCCCAACTCGAGGACAAATTCAAATCTGAAATCTGTTCTGATTTTCCAAATGCTTTTTGGGCCAGAAAAGCCCATACTGTTGACTTGCCATATGTTGACGGATTCAATGAAAGGTCCATTAGCACTAAAGCTAGGCCCATTCAAATGAATCACGAACTTATGGAATTCTGGAAAACAGAAATCAACTCCCTTTTAGAAAGCAAATTAATCCGACCCTCCAAGTCCCCATGGAGTTGTTCGGCCTTTTATGTCAACAAGGCTGCGGAGCAAGAAAGAGGCTCTCCCAGGCTTGTGATAAATTATAAACCTTTAAATTCCGTTTTAAAATGGATCAGATATCCGATTCCGAATAAAAGGGATCTTTTGAAAAGAACTTACAAGGCTAATGTCTACAGCAAGTTTGACATGAAGTCAGGATTTTGGCAAATTCAATTATCTAAAAAAGATAAGTACAAAACCGCATTTAATGTTCCATTCGGACAATATGAATGGAATGTAATGCCTTTTGGGCTTAAAAATGCCCCTAGTGAATTTCAGAAAATCATGAATGACATATTCAATCATGTAAGCTATATGTCCATAGTTTACATAGATGATGTGTTAATCTTTTCCGAGGACATTGATTCTCACTTTAAACATCTTAACACTTTTTTAAACATTTTTAAGAAAAATGGCTTGGTCGTAAGTGCCAAGAAAATTAAGCTTTTTCAAACGAGCATTAGATTTCTTGGTCATAACTTATACCAAGGAACCTATAAGCCTATCTACAGAGCCATTGAGTTCTCAAACAAATTTTCTGATGTCATTACCGACAAAACCCAATTTCAAAGATTTTTGGGAAGTATAAATTATGTTGCAGACTTCATACCCAAGGTAAGACACATCTGCAAGCCGCTGTTTGAGAGGCTTAAGAAAAAGCCATGTCCTTGGTCTGAGGAACAAATATTTGCAAGGTGGCAAGCCTTATTATCAAATTTCGATTTTGATATAGATTTCCTAAAAGGGGAAAATAACTCTTTGCCTGATTATCTAACCAGGGAATTTTTGCAGGATAAAAATGAGGCCTCTTAAGCCCAAGTCCGCAGCACAAAGTGGTCCTTCTGGAAAGGACGTTCCCAAGGCATCAGCCTCTCCTTTTACAATTCGTCCATCTTCGAATGACCATTATGAACTTAACAGGTTCTCAGCCTTAGCCAGAATTCCACCTTTGGATCCTAGGCTAACTATTACTCCTTTCCCCCCTCTTACAAGTCAAGCTCAAAAAGCTAAAAAGCCAAAGGTTACCTCTCCTTTCATAAAGGATTCCAAACCTTCATCTTCTTCTCCTTCAGGCGAACCTAGATACTCTAAGGTTCAGACCAGAGATAGTTATGCTTATAAAGCTCCAGAAAGCTTTGCCCAAGCTGTCAATCCTAACCTCACTTCCAAAGGTAAAGAGATTGCCAAAAGTCCGAAGACCAAAGAAGTCTTCAAAAATGTTTCCATCCTTGTCACTCCAGTCTTAGCATTAGATAAGGAGTTTGAAAATTTTGATATCAAAAGTTTGATCAGACCCATCTACACTTATCAAAACTTTATCGAAACCAGTAATCCAGCTAAAACCAGAAAATTCTATGAGTTTATCTTGGTCGATACTGGCTAAATTGATGTCGAGCACGTTCTCAGCAACGAGGCCGATCCAAGTAGCATAGCCTACTCAAAGTTTACTTTAAAGAAAATCCTTTCACCATTTGATTGGCAGGTGTCTCATCTCCACACACCAATCAATCTGTCAAGGCCATTCAGGCCTCAAACTTACAATTGGTTCGACTACAGGGACGCATGGTTTAATTTCCTGTTCCTAAGGCCGTCCAATCATACATGGTTCGTTAAATATGGGCCAGAAATAAGCAGTAAAACCATCCCCAGGTGGTTTTATGACTGGTGGAGTGCATTTGGGGGAAATTCAGAAGTTCTCCCCAAAAACTTCGCAGACAGGTTTAGTCAATTTCTGAATTTCCCCCAAATGCACTCCACCAGTCATAAAACTACCTGGGGATGGTTTTACTGCTTATTTCTGGCCCATATTTAACAAACCATGTATGATTGGACGGCCTTAGGAACAGGAAATTAAACCATGCGTCCCTGTAGTCGAACCAATTGTAAGTTTGAGGCTTGAATGGCCTTGACAGATTGATTGGTGTGTGGAGATGAGACACCTGCCAATCAAATGGTGAAAGGATTTTCTTTAAAGTAAACTTTGAGTAGGCTATGCTACTTGGATCAGCCTCGTTGCTGAGAACGTGCTCGACATCAATTGAGCCAGTATCGACCAAGATAAACTCGTAGAATTTTCTGGTTTTAGCTGGATTACTGGTTTCGATAAAGTTTTGATTAGTGTAGATGGGTCTGATCAAACTTTTGATATCAAAATTTTCAAACTCCTTATCTAATGCTAAGACTGGAGTGACAAGGATGGAAACATTTTTGAAGACTTCTTTGGTCTTCGGACTTTTGACAATCTCTTTACCTTTGGAAGTGAGGTTAGGATTGACAGCTTGGGCAAAGCTTTCTGGAGCTTTATAAGCAGAACTATCTCTGGTCTGAACCTTAGAGTATCTAGGTTCGCCTGAAGGAGAAGAAGATGAAGGTTTGGAATCCTTTATGAAAGGAGAGGTAACCTTTGGCTTTTCAGCTTTCTGAGCTTGACTTGTAAGAGGGGGGAAAGGAGTAATAGTTAGCCTAGGATCCAAAGGTGGAATTCTGGCTAAGGCTGAGAACCTGTTAAGTTCATAATGGTCATTCGAAGATGGCCGAATTGTAAAAGGAGAGGCTGATGCCTTGGGAACGTCCTTTCCAGAAGGACCACTTTGTGTTACGGACTTGGGCTTAAGAGGCCTCAGTTTTATCCTGCAAAAATTTCCTGGTTAGATAATCAGGCAAAGAGTTATTTTCCCCTTTTAGGAAATCTATATCAAAATCGAAATTTGATAATAAGGCTTGCCACCTTGCAAATATTTGTTTTGAAACCAAAATTTTAACATCTTTTTGCAAAATGTCTTTGGTAGATTTACAGTCTACTCTAAGCAGAAAAGATTTATTAATTAAATCATCTTGGAATTTAGTAATACACAAGACGATAGAAAGTACTTCCTTCTTGACAGTGCTGTAATTCCTTTGGGCGGAATTCCATACACCAGAAGTGAATCTTACCAACTGTTCAAAATCCTCAGGGGATTTTCTCTGTTTAAGAATACCTCCATACCCAATGTCAGAGGCATCAATTTCCACAATCATAAAGGCATCTGGATTTGGGATGCCTAAGCAAGGGAGATCTTTTACGATATCCTTAATCTTCCTGACCGCTCTGGTCTGTTCCTCAGACCAAGGACATGGCTTTTTCTTAAGCCTCTCAAACAGCGGCTTGCAGATGTGTCTTACCCTGGGTATGAAGTCTGCAACATAATTTATACTTCCCAAAAATCTTTGTAATTGGGTTTTGTCGGAAATGACATCAGGAAATTTGTTTGAGAACTCAATGGCTCTGCAGATAGGCTTATAGGTTCCTTGGTATAAGTTATGACCAAGAAATCTAATGCTCGTTTGAAAAAGCTTAATTTTCTTGGCACTTACGACCAAGCCATTTTTATTAACAATGTTTAAAAAAGTGTTAAGATGTTTAAAGTGAGAATCAATGTCCTCGGAAAAGATTAACACATCATCTATGTAAACTATGGACATATAGCTTACATGATTGAATATGTCATTCATGATTTTCTGAAATTCACTAGGGGCATTTTTAAGCCCAAAAAGTATTACATTCCATTCATATTGTCCGAATGGAACATTAAATGCGGTTTTGTACTTATCTTTTTCAGATAATTGAATTTGCCAAAATCCTGACTTCATGTCAAACTTGCTGTAGACATTAGCCTTGTAAGTTCTTTTCAAAAGATCCCTTTTATTCGGAATCGGATATCTGATCCATTTTAAAATGGAATTTAAAGGTTTATAATTTATCACAAGCCTGGGAGAGCCACCTGAGCAGAGAAGGAAAGATTCTTTGGGTGTTCTCTCTTCAGATGATGATTACGACATCAACAAGAAGAAGATAACTGAATGGTGGAACCTTCCAGAACATAAGGTTAAAAAGGAATGGTATAAGGCAAATTATACCATAGAAGAAAGGACCACTTTCAGAGATAAGTGGTACAAGGACATGAAGAAGTTCAAGACAGAACTTGAATTTTTTAAGTGGTTTGAAGTCACTGGTCAACTTGGAGACAGCAACTCCTCTCTCAAGATGCTGGTTAAAAAATGGCATACGAAAGAAAAGACGGTGTAGTCGGTCACTCCTCCACTCGAAGGTATCCTAATACCTTACAGAAATGAGACTATAAAAGCCTCTCCCTTCAAAAAATCCAGTAACCAACCTACTGCTCCAGTTACTACTGAAGACTTAAACAAAGTTTATGAGCAGAATAATTATACAAACCAAATTCTTCATGTTGTTTCCCAGCAAATAGAAGAAACCAAAAATTCTCCTAGTACCTCAAGTACTAATCTTTTCAGCTCCAAACAGAGCCCTTCCAAATCCGTTCACACTTCTATCAGTGAACCTCCCTTCAAAGTAAACGAATTCTCGAAAAAGGATTTTCCAAAATACCTCAAAGGACAAAACCTTCTCGAGAAAATCAGTGAAGAATTGACCAAACTTAACCTCAGCAAAGGAGAAAGTAATGGTCAAAAGATTGGTTCTATTGCAGAAAGCTCCAGCAAGAGACACCACAATAATAGAAACTTCTACAAGAGGCCTTCATTCCCAAACATGCAGTTTGAGGAAAACAACTTCTATCCACAGGGTACTGCTGACGGAACCATCATCACCGAATGGAATATTGATGGCATGGCTGAAGGACAGATCTATGCCAAGCTACAAGAAATAGGCATGAATATAACTGCCTATAAAATGAAAAATTCTACTGACAAAGAAGCTTGTGGTCTTATCATTGCAGGCTTCACGGGTATGCTAAAAAATTGGTGGGATAACTACCTCACCGAAGCTAATAGACAGGAGATCCTTAGTGCCACAGCATTGAGGACAATTGTCAAAGTTGAAGCAGGCCAGGAGCTTGTTAGCCATGAAACGCAAGAGGATGCTACGACAACATTACTGTACAACATCGCCAAGCATTTTGTGGGTGAACCCAAATTGTTTCAGGATAGAAGCCTGGAGATTCTTAACAATCTGTACTGCAAGAAGCTCACGGACTTCAAATGGTATAAAGATATGTTCCTTAACAAGGTACTCATAGGAACCGACTGTAACAATGAGTATTGGAAAGAAAGGTTCATCAGCGGCCTTCCTACCCATTTTGCAGAAAAGGTTAGATCCAAGATAAGGGATCGTTGTGACGGTAAGATCCCGTATGCAGAACTTGCATATGGTGATATTATTAGTCTTATTAATGTTGTTGCTCTTGAGCTCTGCACAGATCTAAAGCTCAAAGAACAAATCAAAAGGGATCAGAGAGATTCTACCAAGGATTTGGGAACCTTTTGCCAAGACTTCGGGTTTCCTATGTTAAAGCCTCCTTCGTCCAAACCAGACAGAAGGACCAGGAAAGGTGAACCTTTCAAAAGGAGAAAAAAGACCTCAGAAAGATCCAAGCATAAAAAGGACGAAAGAAGGTCTAAAAGAAAGGGTTCAAGAAGACCCCAAGCTGTTGAAGACACCTGCTGGACATGTGGCAAGAGAGGCCACAAATCCCCAGACTATCCAAGAAACAGTAAGAAAAAGAAGAAGATTAATCTTCTCGGAGTTGATGAGGAAATAAAACAGAAACTCTTCTCCATCCTGGAAGAAGAAGAGTCTGAATCAGAATACTCTTCCTCTGAAGAAGGAGAATCTGATGAGGACTATTTGAATATAGCACAAGAATCTGAATCAGAAGATTCAACAACAGACTGCAACTGCAATGGTGCATTTTGTCTATGCGACAGCAAATCCCTCAAGGTTCTTTCAGAAAAGGCTGCAGAAACCTTGTTCGCTACAATCGAGCACATTCAAGATGATGAAGCTAGAAGGAAGTACCTTCTTGAGCTTCAAAAGCTTATGCTCAAGGAAAAGAAAGACAGACCAACTGTCACTCCATTCAGCATGAAGCAGGTAATGGAAAAATTCAACTCAGAAAAGAGTAAGGAGCCCTCCATAAGTGATCTCAGAAAAGAGATAGGTCAGGATCTGTGATTATTAAAATAGAAAAATAAAAGATTAAAATTAAAACAGAGATTAACAAACTTACTTGTTTATTTCATATAGAATATAGCGGAAGCATTGAAAGAACAGAGATTAACAAACTTACTTGTTTATTTCATATAGAATATAGCGGAAGCATTGAAAGATTTTGCTATTACAGAGAGAGTTTCAGAGACTAAAATTTCGAATGCTTCCTCCTTAGGATTACATCGCCTTATATAGACGAGAAGAGATAAGAAAAAGATAAAGTAAATCTAGATGCCGATTCCTGATTGGCTCTTGGAGATTACTTCACTTGTGATATCTTATCTTCTGGGTCCCTCATCGTGTGAGTGGGAATCTGCTTTTGTAAAAGCTTCTGAGTGGGGTTTACTTTTTGCAAAAGTCTTTGTCGTCCTTTTGCTTTTGTCGGCCGCTTCTTTTGACTAGTCCTTCTCAAGACTTAATCAGTGATAATTCTGGACCTTTGGTCCTCTATCACTCTTTCTTTGGTAATTCTGATTTCTTTGAAATCTCTACCAAGAAAGCCAATTATTCCGGATTTTAATATCCTCAATTGGGATTTTAGTCCGAGTAAATATTCAAATAGGACTGTGCTATACCTTTTGGATTTAGCATATCCCCATTTTCTCCACTTTGAGAGGATGTTACTTCTTCGAGAAGCTGAGATGCAGACTCTTCGTCTGAGTTTTCATCCAATTCTGAGAGAGCTTTTTGAAGTTTTTTCTTAAGCTCTTCTTTGAATTTTGATTTTTGGACCTCCTTCTTCTTGAGAGTTTGTTTTGAATCATCCTTTTTAGGAGCTGGTGTCCATCCTTTAGCAAAGATTTCTTTTGACAAGTATTTGATCCTGTCAGATTCATGAACTGCAAATGTCCAAGAAATAATAAAAGATATCTTTTTGATAATAAAATATTTGCATAATTTAATATGCTCTGGTAAGGATGAAATATCTATGTCAATTTGAAATTGACTAAACCTGTCTGCGAAGTTTTTGGGGAGAACTTCTGAATTTCCCCCAAATGCACTCCACCAGTCATAAAACCACCTGGGGATGGTTTTACTGCTTATTTCTGGCCCATATTTAATGTACCATGTATGATTGGACGACCTTAGGAACAGGAAATTAAACCATGCGTCCCTGTAGTCGAACCAATTGTAAGTTTGAGGCCTGAATGGCCTTGACAGATTGATTGGTGTGTGGAGATGAGACACCTGCCAATCAAATGGTGAAAGGATTTTCTTTAAAGTAAACTTTGAGTAGGCTATGCTACTTGGATCGACCTCGTTGCTGAGAACGTGCTCGACATCAATTGAGCCAGTATCGACCAAGATAAACTCGTAGAATTTTCTGGTTTTAGCTGGATTACTGGTTTCGATAAAGTTTTGATCAGTGTAGATGGGTCTGATCAAACTTTTGATATCAAAATTTTCAAACTCCTTATCTAATGCTAAGACTGGAGTGACAAGGATAGAAACATTTTTGAAGACTTCTTTGGTCTTCAGACTTTTGGCAATCTCTTTACCTTTGGAAGTGAGGTTAGGATTGACAGCTTGGGCAAAGCTTTCTGGAGCTTTATAAGCATAACTATCTCTGGTCTGAACCTTAGAGTATCTAGGTTCGCCTGAAGGAGAAGAAGATGAAGGTTTGGAATCCTTTATGAAAGGAGAGGTAACCTTTGGCTTTTCAGCTTTTTGAGCTTGACTTGTAAGAGGGGGGAAAGGAGTAATAGTTAGCCTAGGATCCAAAGGTGGAATTCTGGCTAAGGCTGAGAACCTGTTAAGTTCATAATGGTCATTCGAAGATGGCCGAATTGTAAAAGGAGAGGTTGATGCCTTGGGAACGTCCTTTCCAGAAGGACCACTTTGTGCTGCGGACTTGGGCTTAAGAGGCCTCATTTTTATCCTGCAAAAATTCTCTGGTTAGATAATCAGGCAAAGAGTTATTTTCCCCTTTTAGGAAATCTATATCAAAATCGAAATTTGATAATAAGGCTTGCCACCTTGCAAATATTTGTTTTGAAACCAAAATTTTAACATCTTTTTGCAAAATGTCTTTGGCAGATTTACAGTCTACTCTAAGCAGAAAGGATTTATTAATTAAATCATCTTAAAATTTAGTAATACACAAGACGATAGAAAGTACTTCCTTCTTGACAGTGCTGTAATTCCTTTGGGCGGAATTCCATACACCAGAAGTGAATCTTACCAACTGTTCAAAATCCTCAGGGGATTTTCTCTGTTTAAGAATACCTCCATACCCAATGTCAGAGGCATCGGTTTCCACAATCATAAAGGCATCTGGATTTGGGATGCCTAAGCAAGGGAGATCTTTTACGATATCCTTAATCTTCCTGACCGCTCTGGTCTGTTCCTCAGACCAAGGACATGGCTTTTTCTTAAGCCTCTCAAACAGCGGCTTGCAGATGTGTCTTACCTTGGGTATGAAGTCTGCAACATAATTTATACTTCCCAAAAATCTTTGTAATTGGGTTTTGTCGGTAATGACATCAGGAAATTTGTTTGAGAACTCAATGGCTCTGCAGATAGGCTTATAGGTTCCTTGGTATAAGTTATGACCAAGAAATCTAATGCTCGTTTGAAAAAGCTTAATTTTCTTGGCACTTACGACCAAGCCATTTTTCTTAACAATGTTTAAAAAAGTGTTAAGATGTTTAAAGTGAGAATCAATGTCCTCGGAAAAGATTAACACATCATCTATGTAAACTATGGACATATAGCTTACATGATTGAATATGTCATTCATGATTTTCTGAAATTCACTAGGGGCATTTTTAAGTCCAAAAGGCATTACATTCCATTCATATTGTCCGAATGGAACATTAAATGCGGTTTTGTACTTATCTTTTTCAGATAATTGAATTTGCCAAAATCCTGACTTCATGTCAAACTTGCTGTAGACATTAGCCTTGTAAGTTCTTTTCAAAAGATCCCTTTTATTCGGAATCGGATATCTGATCCATTTTAAAACGGAATTTAAAGGTTTATAATTTATCACAAGCCTGGGAGAGCCTCTTTCTTGCTCCGCAGCCTTGTTGACATAAAAGGCCGAACAACTCCATGGGGACTTGGAGGGTCGGATTAATTTGATTTCTAAAAGCGAGTTGATTTCTGTTTTACAGAATTCCATAAGTTCGTGATTCATTTGAATGGGCCTAGCTTTAGTGCTAATGGACCTTTCATTGAATCCATCAACATATGGCAAGTCAACAGTATGGGCTATTCTGGCCCAAAAAACATTTGGAAAATCAGAACAGATTTCAGATTTGAATTTGTCCTCGAGTTGGGCTATCTTAGTAACCATTCCCGGGGTTTTTAAAATCTGTTCTATTCTTTTGATTTTTAAATCATCCTTTAAAAACCCAATTTGTTTAGAAAGATGAAAAATCTTGAATGCAGTTTTTTCATGCAAAAATTTACTTTCATTTTTTGAAAGAGTTTTGACAAAAGGAAACTCAAGACTTTTCCCCAAAATCTTGGTTTTAATAGATTCAAAACCTGAAATGAAGGGTTTGATCTGGGTGATGAAAGGGATCCCCAAAATAATCTCTTCATTTATATTTTTGGTAATAACAAAATCGTTTTTCAAACAAATTCCGTTATTACAAATATGAGCATTAGACAGCTTATAGTCAATCTGTATACGCTCACCTGTTGCACTATACAACTTTGTAGTGCCTTTGGTCAGGTACTTAGTAGGTACCAATCCTTCGATTATGCAGTTCCTGTCTGCACCACTGTCTAACAGAGCAATCTTGTTGAATGTTAGATTTCCAATAATTAATTTTATAAAAATATGTGAACTCTGGGGTTTTACCTGTGTGATTGCAAGAACTCCTGGTTCTTCATTACCTTGATGAGAAGATTCTGCCTCTTCAATGATATCTGTGTATCTTCTTGGAGAGTCTGGTTGTTCTTCAAGGTCAGAAGCTTCCTGGTCTTCTTTTATCTCTTTTAGCAATTTCTTAGCCAGCTTTTCTACTTCAATGCTGCTAAGCCTTGCCTTGATATCTCTTACTTCATCCTTTAAGAGACCTATCTCTTTTCTGAGATCACTTATGGAGGGCTCCTTACTCTTTTCTGAGTTGAATTTTTCCATTACCTGCTTCATGCTGAATGGAGTGACAGTTGGTCTGTCTTTCTTTTACTTGAGCATAAGCTTTTGAAGCTCAAGAAGGTACTTCCTTCTAGCTTCATCATCTTGAATGTGCTCGATTGTAGCGAACAAGGTTTCTGCAGCCTTTTCTGAAAGAACCTTGAGGGATTTGCTGTCGCATAGACAAAATGCACCATTGCAGTTGCAGTCTGTTGTTGAATCTTCTGATTCAGATTCTTGTGCTATATTCAAATAGTCCTCATCAGATTCTCCTTCTTCAGAGGAAGAGTATTCTGATTCAGACTCTTCTTCTTCCAGGATGGAGAAGAGTTTCTGTTTTATTTCCTCATCAACTCCGAGAAGATTAATCTTCTTCTTTTTCTTACTGTTTCTTGGACAGTCTGGGGATTTGTGGCCTCTCTTGCCACATGTCCAGCAGGTGTCTTCAACAGCTTGGGGTCTTCTTGAACCCTTTCTTTTGGACCTTCTTTCGTCCTTTTTATGCTTGGATCTTTCTGAGGTCTTTTTTCTCCTTTTGAAAGGTTCACCTTTCCTGGTCCTTCTGTCTGGTTTGGACGAAGGAGGCTTTAACATAGGAAACCCGAAGTCTTGGCAAAAGGTTCCCAAATCCTTGGTAGAATCTCTCTAATCCCTTTTGATTTGTTCTTTGAGCTTTAGATCTGTGCAGAGCTCAAGAGCAACAACATTAATAAGACTAATAATATCACCATATGCAAGTTCTGCATACGGGATCTTACAGTCACAACGATCCCTTATCTTGGATCTAACCTTTTCTGCAAAATGGGTAGGAAGGTCGCTGATGAACCTTTCTTTCCAATACTCATTGTTACGATCGGTCCTGATGAGTACCTTGTTAAGGAACATATCTTTATACCATCTGAAGTCCGTGAGCTTCTTGCAGTATAGATTGTTAAGAATCTCCAGGCTTCTATCCTGAAACAATTTGGGTTCACCCACAAAATGCTTGGCGATGCTGTACAGTAATGTTGTCGTAGCATCCTCTTGCGTTTCATGGCTAACAAGCTCCTGGCCTGCTTCAACTTTGACAATTGTCCTCAATGCTGTGGCACTAAGGATCTCCTGTCTATTAGCTTCGGTGAGGTAGTTATCCCACCAATTTTTTAGCATACCCGTGAAGCCTGCAATGATAAGACCACAAGCTTCTTTGTCAGTAGAATTTTTCATTTTATAGGCAGTTATATTCATGCCTATTTCTTGTAGCTTGGCATAGATCTGTCCTTCAGCCATGCCATCAATATTCCATTCGGTGATGCTGGTTTCGTCCGCAGTACCCTGTGGATAGAAGTTGTTTTCCTCAAACTGCATGTCTGGGAATGAAGGCCTCTTGTAGAAGTTTCTATTATTGTGGTGTCTCTTGCTGGAGCTTTCTGCAATAGCACCAATCTTTTGACCATTACTTTCTCCTTTGCTGAGGTTAAGTTTGGTCAATTCTTCACTGATTTTCTCGAGAAGGTTTTGTCCTTTGAGGTATTTTGGAAAATCCTTTTTCGAGAATTCGTTTACTTTGAAGGGAGGTTCACTGATAGAAGTGTGAACGGATTTGGAAGGGCTCTATTTGGAGCTGAAAAGATTAGTACTTGAGGTACTAGGAGAATTTTTGGTTTCTTCTATTTGCTGGGAAACAACATGAAGAATTTGGTTTGTATAATTATTCTGCTCATAAACTTTGTTTAAGTCTTCAGCAGTAACTGGAGCAGTAGGTTGGTTACTGGATTTTTTGAAGGGAGAGGCTTTTATAGTCTCATTTCTGTAAGGTATTAGGATACCTTCGAGTGGAGGAGTGACCGACTGCACCGTCTTTTCTTTCGTATGCCATTTTTTAACCAGCATCTTGAGAGAGGAGCTGCTGTCTCCAAGTTGACCAGTGACTTCAAACCACTTAAAAAATTCAAGTTCTGTCTTGAACTTCTTCATGTCCTTGTACCACTTATCTCTGAAAGTGGTCCTTTCTTCTACGGTATAATTTGCCTTATACCATTCCTTTTTAACCTTATGTTCTGGAAGGTTCCACCATTCAGTTATCTTCTTCTTGTTGATGTCGTAATCATCATCTGAAGAGAGAACACCCAAAGAATCTTTCCTTCTCTGCTCAGGTCTCATTTCACTGGCAGTAGGACTGGTAGGCATCTCACCTGTGGGTTCTTCATAGAAAACTTTAGGAATGGTGTGAGAATAATCAACGCCGTGAATTTTCCGTGGTTCACCATCATTTTCTGAAGAATTACTATTATTACCCTCCCGGGGACAAAAAGAAGAAGGTCTAGCCGAAGACATTCTTCTACTTGAAGACGCTTGGCTACAAGAGTTGGATCTCAAAAATTTAAGATTTATGGATCCATCTGGAAATTGGATAACCCTATCGATCTGAGACCGTTCGGGTTGAAGAGGAGTAGGGTGGGTAATGGAATCGAATTTCCATTCTTCATCAGATAGGATGTCAGTCCATCTGAGAAGTCTAGGGACAAAGGTAGTACAGTGCTCCTGGTTTGCTTCCATGAGCATGGTAACTCCTTTGACACTAGCACTAATAGCCTTTGGGGCTATTGTGGTTTTCATAAGCTTATAATATACCCTGTATATTATAGCTATTTCACGGGTGTCAACTTTGCTATTCATGTTCTTGGTCTTGACATTAAGCGTCAAGGTATCCAGGATGTTGGGGTCCTGAATATCGACCGAGAAATTAGGAGAGCAATTAAAGTATACCGGGCCGTTGGCGAGGTTACTTTCTAAGACTCCTAAAAGAGAATCATCAAAATTTAATAATCTATCATCACGTAGAAGCAGACAAATAGGAATATTTAAACCTTTTCTAAAGAGAGGTTTAACAGCAATTTGTACTAAACCAATATGCAAGAATTTAAAGTCATGTTTAAATTTCTGAATATCAGCAGAGATAAGAAGCTTAATGCATTCTAAAGAATTGTTGATAGCGACTGTTGATTCACAAGTCTTAATGTTATATTTTTTGAAAAATGAAAAGTTACCTGTCTGGTAAACCTTTTCAATCGGTTCTCTAGGAATCGACCAATTTTGCAAATCATTTTCAATTTTTGAAATTGAAACATTCATGCTATTTAAATCATAGGTATGATTTTCCATGTCTAAACAAATATCGCCTTTGAGATAAGATAGTCAAGTTTATACTATGTATAACTTATAATCAATAGGGCAGAACAATCAAGTCAAACAATTATTTAAAACAATTGGCCAGGATTAGTTATCGATATCCGGACGAGTCTACTTGATTGGAGGACGCTGTTCAAATAGTTATATGAATAATAGAAAAATTCTCTGGATTTTTAAATATTTAAATGTTTGATTATGACTTAGTCTAAGATATGACATGAAGAATTCATATGGATCTTACAATAGTTCTTTGGGAATAGACACTACGAGGCCAAGGATCAAGCCTAACGCCTCCCCTCGGCTAAGCGGCAATTACGATCCCTTCAGGCTGGTCTATACTTAAGAACCATTCACCAAATTCTTCAATACTCAGACTAATATCAACATCCAAACAAGAAAATATTCTAGAATCCTAAGAATAATACTATACATCATATAAACAATTGTACAGGAATCATCTTCTTCAAATCTGCCGGAACCCCACCTGGTTCAACTATTCTAATAATATATTGACATGCTTTTCTAAACTATTAATTAAAGTAACATAGTCTAACTTAATTATCTACCTCAGACGATAAGAAACTTAGCCTAGTATGGCTAACATGGCTCTGATACCATTTCACAGGATCTGGGAGACACCTGAATAAGGGGGTGCGTCGCAACAAACACCCACTTGCAGATCTTGAGTGGTTATGCCACTGTGACTCCACAAGCTACCTCAGAAACCGCCTCTTACGCGAGGCCTCTCGACTCTCGCAACCCATGCCGGCCATTCCCTATTTAAACCGGGGTAGGATCTTCTAGGGGTAAGAGCCTATGCTTCGTCACTGATCACACAGTGAGAACCCCCTATGAAGTGCAACACCGTATAAAGGGCGGAATTACATGCTTTACGCGGCTCTGATACCATTTTACAGGATCTGTGATTATTAAAACAGCAAAATAAAAGATTAAAATTAAAACAGAGATTAACAAACTTACTTGTTTATTTCATATAGAATATAGCGGAAGCATTGAAAGATTAAAATTAAAACAGAGATTAACAAACTTACTTGTTTATTTCATATAGAATATAGCGGAAGCATTGAAAGATTTTCCTATTACAGAGAGAGTTTCAGAGACTAAAATTTCGAATGCTTCCTCCATAGGATTACATCGCCTTATATAGACGAGAAAAGATAAGAAAAAGATAAAGTAAATCTAGATGCCGATTCCTGATTGGCTCTTGGAGATTACTTCACTTGTGATATCTTATCTTCTGGGTCCCTCATTGTGTGAGTGGGAATCTGCTTTTGTAAAAGCTTCTGAGTGGGGTTTGCTTTTTGCAAAAGTCTTTGTCGGCCTTTTGCTTTTGTCGGCCGCTTCTTTTGACTAGTCCTTCTCAAGACTTAATCAGTGATAATTCTGGACCTTTGGTCCTCTATCACTCTTTCTTTGGTAATTCTGATTTCTTTGAAATCTCTACCAAGAAAGCCAATTATTCCGGATTTTAATATCCTCAATTGGGATTTTAGTCCGAGTAAATATTCAAATAGGACTGTGCTATACCTTTTGGATTTAGCATATCCCCATTTTCTCCACTTTGAGAGGATGTTACTTCTTCGAGAAGCTGAGATGCAGACTCTTCGTCTGAGTTTTCATCCAATTCTGAGAGAGCTTTTTGAAGTTTTTTCTTAAGCTCTTCTTTGGATTTTGATTTTTGGACCTCCTTCTTCTTGAGAGGTTGTTTTGAATCATCCTTTTTAGGAGCTGGTGTCCATCCTTTAGCAAAGATTTCTTTTGACAAGTATTTGATCCTGTCAGATTCATGAACTGCAAATGTCCAAGAAATAATAAAAGATATCTTTTTGATAATAAAATATTTGCATAATTTAATATGCTCTGGTAAGGATGAAATATCTATGTCAATTTGAAATTGACTAAACCTGTCTGCGAAGTTTTTGGGGAGAACTTCTGAATTTCCCCCAAATGCACTCCACCAGTCATAAAACCACCTGGGGATGGTTTTACTGCTTATTTCTGGCCCATATTTAACGAACCATGTATGATTGGACGGCCTTAGGAACAGGAAATTAAACCATGCATCCCTGTAGTCGAACCAATTGTAAGTTTGAGGCCTGAATGGCCTTGACAGATTGATTGGTGTGTGGAGATGAGACACCTGCCAATCAAATGGTGAAAGGATTTTCTTTAAAGTAAACTTTGAGTAGGCTATGCTACTTGGATCGGCCTCGTTGCTGAGAACGTGCTCGACATCAATTGAGCCAGTATCGACCAAGATAAACTCGTAGAATTTTCTAGTTTTAGCTGGATTACTGGTTTCGATAAAGTTTTGATCAGTGTAGATGGGTCTGATCAAACTTTTGATATCAAAATTTTCAAACTCCTTATCTAATGCTAAGACTGGAGTGACAAGGATGGAAACATTTTTGAAGACTTCTTTGGTCTTCGGACTTTTGGCAATCTCTTTACCTTTGGAAGTGAGGTTAGGATTGACAACTTGGGCAAAGCTTTCTGGAGCTTTATAAGCATAACTATCTCTGGTCTGAACCTTAGAGTATCTAGGTTCTCCTGAAGGAGAAGAAGATGAAGGTTTGAAATCCTTTATGAAAGGAGAGGTAACCTTTGGCTTTTCAGCTTTTTGAGCTTGACTTGTAAGAGGGGGGAAAGGAGTAATAGTTAGCCTAGGATCCAAAGGTGGAATTCTGGCTAAGGCTGAGAACCTGTTAAGTTCATAATGGTCATTCGAAGATGGCCGAATTGTAAAAGGAGAGGCTGATGCCTTGGGAACGTCCTTTCCAGAAGGACCACTTTGTGCTGCGGACTTGGGCTTAAGAGGCCTCATTTTTATCCTGCAAAAATTCCCTGGTTAGATAATCAGGCAAAGAGTTATTTTCCCCTTTTAGGAAATCTATATCAAAATCGAAATTTGATAATAAGGCTTGCCACCTTGCAAATATTTGTTTTGAAACCAAAATTTTAACATCTTTTTGCAAAATGTCTTTGGCAGATTTACAGTCTACTCTAAGCAGAAAGGATTTATTAATTAAATCATCTTGGAATTTAGTAATACACAAGACGATAGAAAGTACTTCCTTCTTGACAGTGCTGTAATTCCTTTGGGCGGAATTCCATACACCAGAAGTGAATCTTACCAACTGTTCAAAATCCTCAGGGGATTTTCTCTGTTTAAGAATACCTCCATACCCAATGTCAGAGGCATCAGTTTCCACAATCATAAAGGCATCTGGATTTGGGATGCCTAAGCAAGGGAGATCTTTTACGATATCTTTAATCTTCTTGACCGCTCTGGTCTGTTCCTCAGACCAAGGACATGGCTTTTTCTTAAGCCTCTCAAACAGCGGCTTGCAGATGTGTCTTACCCTGGGTATGAAGTCTGCAACATAATTTATACTTCCCAAAAATCTTTGTAATTGGGTTTTGTCGGTAATGACATCAGGAAATTTGTTTGAGAACTCAATGGCTCTGCAGATAGGCTTATAGGTTCCTTGGTATAAGTTATGACCAAGAAATCTAATGCTCGTTTGAAAAAGCTTAATTTTCTTGGCACTTACGACCAAGCCATTTTTCTTAACAATGTTTAAAAAAGTGTTAAGATGTTTAAAGTGAGAATCAATGTCCTCGGAAAAGATTAACACATCATCTATGTAAACTATGGACATATAGCTTACATGATTGAATATGTCATTCATGATTTTCTGAAATTCACTAGGGGCATTTTTAAGCCCAAAAGACATTACATTCCATTCATATTGTCCGAATGGAACATTAAATGTGGTTTTGTACTTATCTTTTTCAGATAATTGAATTTGCCAAAATCCTGACTTCATGTCAAACTTGCTGTAGACATTAGCCTTGTAAGTTCTTTTCAAAAGATCCCTTTTATTCGGAATCGGATATCTGATCCATTTTAAAACGGAATTTAAAGGTTTATAATTTATCACAAGCCTGGGAGAGCCTCTTTCTTGCTCCGCAGCCTTGTTGACATAAAAGGCCGAACAACTCCATGGGGACTTGGAGGGTCGGATTAATTTGCTTTCTAAAAGCGAGTTGATTTCTATTTTACAGAATTCCATAAGTTCGTGATTCATTTGAATGGGCCTAGCTTTAGTGCTAATGGACCTTTCATTGAATCCGTCAACATATGGCAAGTCAACAGTATGGGCTATTCTGGCCCAAAAAGCATTTGGAAAATCAGAACAGATTTCAGATTTGAATTTGTCCTCGAGTTGGGCTATCTTAGTAACCATTCTCGGGGTTTTTAAAATCTGTTCTATTCTTTTGATTTTTAAATCATCCTTTAAAAACCCAATTTGTTTAGAAAGATGAAAAATCTTGAATGCAGTTTTTTCATGCAAAAATTTACTTTCATTTTTTGAAAGAGTTTTGACAAAAAGAAACTCAAGACTTTTCCCCAAAATCTTGGTTTTAATAGATTCAAAACCTGAAATGAAGGGTTTGATCTGGGTGATGAAAGGGATCCCCAAAATAATCTCTTCATTTATATTTTTGGTAATAACAAAATCGTTTTTCAAACAAATTCTGTTATTACAAATATGAGCATTAGACAGCTTATAGTCAATCTGTATACGCTCACCTGTTGCACTATACAACTTTGTAGTGCCTTTGGTCAGGTACTTAGTAGGTACCAATCCTTCGATTATGCAGTTCCTGTCTGCACCACTGTCTAACAGAGCAATCTTGTTGAATGTTAGATTTCCAATAATTAATTTTATAAAAATATGTGAACTCTGGGGTTTTACCTGTGTGATTGCAAGAACTCCTGGTTCTTCATTACCTAATGAGAAGATTCTGCCTCTTCAATGATATCTGTGTATCTTTTTGGAGAGTCTGGTTCTTCTTCAGGGTCAGAAGCTTCCTGGTCTTCTTTTATCTCTTTTAGCAATTTCTTAGCCAGCTTTTCTACTTCAATGCTGCTAAGCCTTGCCTTGATATCTCTTACTTCATCCTTTAAGAGACCTATCTCTTTTCTGAGATCACTTATGGAGGGCTCCTTACTCTTTTCTGAGTTGAATTTTTCCATTACCTGCTTCATGCTGAATGGAGTGACAGTTGGTCTGTCTTTCTTTTCCTTGAGCATAAGCTTTTGAAGCTCAAGAAGGTACTTCCTTCTAGCTTCATCATCTTGAATGTGCTCGATTGTAGCGAACAAGGTTTCTGCAGCCTTTTCTGAAAGAACCTTGAGGGATTTGCTGTCGCATAGACAAAATGCACCATTGCAGTTGCAGTCTATTGTTGAATCTTCTGATTCAGATTCTTGTGCTATATTCAAATAGTCCTCATCAGATTCTCCTTCTTCAGAGGAAGAGTATTCTGATTCAGACTCTTCTTCTTCCAGGATGGAGAAGAGTTTCTGTTTTATTTCCTCATCAACTCCGAGAAGATTAATCTTCTTCTTTTTCTTACTGTTTCTTGGACAGTCTGGGGATTTGTGGCCTCTCTTGCCACATGTCCAGCAGGTGTCTTCAACAGCTTGGGGTCTTCTTGAACCCTTTCTTTTGGACCTTCTTTCGTCCTTTTTATGCTTGGATCTTTCTGAGGTCTTTTTTCTCCTTTTGAAAGGTTCACCTTTCCTGGTCCTTCTGTCTAGTTTGGACGAAGGAGGCTTTAACATAGGAAACCCGAAGTCTTGGCAAAAGGTTCCCAAATCCTTGGTAGAATCTCTCTGATCCCTTTTGATTTGTTCTTTGAGCTTTAGATCTATGCAGAGCTCAAGAGCAACAACATTAATAAGACTAATAATATCACCATATGCAAGTTCTGCATATGGGATCTTACAGTCACAACGATCCCTTATCTTGGATCTAACCTTTTCTGCAAAATGGGTAGGAAGGCCGTTGATGAACCTTTCTTTCCAATACTCATTGTTACAGTCGGTCCTGATGAGTACCTTGTTAAGGAACATATCTTTATACCATCTGAAGTCCGTGAGCTTCTTGCAGTACAGATTGTTAAGAAAATCCAGGCTTCTGTCCTGAAACAATTTTGGTTCACCCACAAAATGCTTGGCGATGCTGTACAGTAATGTTGTCGTAGCATCCTCTTGCGTTTCATGGCTAACAAGCTCCTGGCCTGCTTCAACTTTGACAATTGTCCTCAATGCTGTGGCACTAAGGATCTCCTGTCTATTAGCTTCGGTGAGGTAGTTATCCCACCAATTTTTTAGCATACCCGTGAAGCCTGCAATGATAAGACCACAAGCTTCTTTGTCAGTAGAATTTTTCATTTTATAGGCAGTTATATTCATGCCTATTTCTTGTAGCTTGGCATAGATCTGTCCTTCAGCCATGCCATCAATATTCCATTCGGTGATGCTGGTTTCGTCCGCAGTACCCTGTGGATAGAAGTTGTTTTCCTCAAACTGCATGTCTGGGAATGAAGGCCTCTTGTAGAAGTTTCTATTATTGTGGTGTCTCTTGCTGGAGCTTTCTGCAATAGCACCAATCTTTTGACCATTACTTTCTCCTTTGCTGAGGTTAAGTTTGGTCAATTCTTCACTGATTTTCTCGAGAAGGTTTTGTCCTTTGAGGTATTTTGGAAAATCCTTTTTCGAGAATTCGTTTACTTTGAAGGGAGGTTCACTGATAGAAGTGTGAACGAATTTGGAAGGGCTCTGTTTGGAGCTGAAAAGATTAGTACTTGAGGTACTAGGAGAATTTTTGGTTTCTTCTATTTGCTGGGAAACAACATGAAGAATTTGGTTTGTATAATTATTCTGCTCATAAACTTTGTTTAAGTCTTCAGCAGTAACTGGAGCAGTAGGTTGGTTACTGGATTTTTTGAAGGGAGAGGCTTTTATAGTCTCATTTCTGTAAGGTATTAGGATACCTTCGAGTGGAGGAGTGACCGACTGCACCGTCTTTTCTTTCGTATGCCATTTTTTAACCAGCATCTTGAGAGAGGAGCTGCTGTCTCCAAGTTGACCAGTGACTTCAAACCACTTAAAAAATTCAAGTTCTGTCTTGAACTTCTTCATGTCCTTGTACCACTTATCTCTGAAAGTGGTCCTTTCTTCTATGGTATAATTTGCCTTATACCATTCCTTTTTAACCTTATGTTCTGGAAGGTTCCACCATTCAGTTATCTTCTTCTTGTTGATGTCGTAATCATCATCTGAAGAGAGAACACCCAAAGAATCTTTCTTTCTCTGCTCAGGTCTCATTTCACTGGCAGTAGGACTGGTAGGCATCTCACCTGTGAGTTCTTCATAGAAAACTTTAGGAATGGTGTGAGAATAATCAACGCCGTGAATTTTCCGTGGTTCACCATCATTTTCTGAAGAATTACTATTATTACCCTCCCGGGGACAAAAAGAAGAAGGTCTAGCCGAAGACATTCTTCTACTTGAAGACGCTTGGCTACAAGAGTTGGATCTCAAAAATTTAAGATTTATGGATCCATCTGGAAATTGGATAACCCTATCGATCTGAGACCGTTCGGGTTGAAGAGGAGTAGGGTGGGTAATGGAATCGAATTTCCATTCTTCATCAGATAGGATGTCAGTCCATCTGAGAAGTCTAGGGACAAAGGTAGTACAGTGCTCCTGGTTTGCTTCCATGAGCATGGTAACTCCTTTGACCCGGTCAGAATTCTGTTTCAGCTAAAGATTATGCCAAGTTAAATACCAAAGAGATAATCTAGCTATATGAGGGGCACAACTCATAGCTAGGTTTTAGAAAGGGTGTCAGAACAAATTGGCATGCAAGTTAATTTGAGTACAGCTTCTCATCCCCAGGCAAATGGCCAAGCAGAGCACATGATTCAAGCGCTCAAATATATGTGACATGTGGAAATATAGGTCCCCTATATGATAGCCTGAAGTAGATAAGCCAGGGTTAATTGAACCTGGCATAACACATCAGTCAGAAGGAAAAGTCAAAGTCATTGGAGAGCATTTGCTGACAGCCCAGGGTCATCAGAAGTCCTATTCCAATGTATGGCATAGGGACGTAGAGGTTGATGCGATGACTAAGTATCTATAAAAATGTCTCAAAAGAAGGGTGTTAAGAGATTCAATAAGGAGGCCAAGCCCAACCCTAGATTCACTGAGCTATATCGGACCCTCCGGAAGATCGACCAAGTAGCCTATGAGTTAGAGTTTCCTTCGAGGCTAGGATCTATTCATCAACATTACACAAGCGTGTAGGAGACCTTTTCTCAGGTTGACCCAGTCGGGGATGCTCACGTTACAGAAGAGTCGTCCCACGAGAAGACTCCAATAGTTATATTAGATCATCAAGTTTGTAGGAGCTATCTTGAGAACTAAAGATGTAGCTTATTAGAGTATTATGGGGGAACAAAAATATAGAAGAGATGAATTGAAAAGCTAAGGATGATGATGAAGTCTGGATATCTTCAGTTGTTCCAGGCTCTACGACGATACTATATAGACTCAATCAATTTCAGTTATGGCAAGATAGTTTTAGATACTATATAGTTGCCTTTTTTGCTATTGTTATCATTTACTTACATATATGTTGTATAATTATGCTAGTCAGTTGCGTGTAGCGTCTTTGAGGCATCTATGTTAGACTTTTCTGCGATTCAGGTTTTCGGATAGTCCATATTACAGAGGAGACTCTGCCAGAATTTTTCTGGCAATAGTTAAAGGAATTGAGTCCCTTAAGCTTAAGATTAAATTCGAGGATAAATGTTCCTAAGGGGGGATGATGTTACACTCCGTAGGTTCCTATCATTTAATCAACACGTGCGTATGTATGTTTAGAGTTTTAAATTATGATGCATGCGAAAAAGGGCTCGGGGGATGAGTATACGAGCATGACATTGAGCGGGCAGGAGGCCGAGGCTGGAGGCCAAGTGCACTAGGCACCGCGTCATGCTGCCAGCCCAGTGCACTGGTGGGCTCGTCATGCCAGTGGCCTAGCGTTGTGTCCAGAGCGCTGCGTCCCTCCGCCTCTGCCTCAAAAATTATATAAACTCTATCAATGTTCAAGTGACCCATTTCAATATAACCCAAAATAAAGGAGCGAGGTTGAGCAACAAGTTCAATCGATTTTCACCGAATTACACCGTTAAACTCCATTCAAATGCAAATTCGTCTTGGATAACAAGTTCAGGCCTACGAGGAAAGTGCCTACAGAGTTATTCTTGAAATCTAGCTCGGAGTATCGGAACCCCACCGAGTAAAAATTGTAGAAATCACTTATAATTATGTCCTAAGCATATACAAGTGATAGGTAAGCATTTCTACCTTCTAAACTCTCGGGAATTTGTAAGCTTTCGGCCGAATTAGACAAAGTTTAGTCAATGTTCTCGAAAGATATTGTTATTAGCCTTTCCTATTATTGAAAATAGCCTTATTCTTTCAGCCTAAGGATTGCAATTTGGTGGAATTACCAGCTACAGGTTGGAAAAATTTTGGGTGAACGAAAATCATCATTTGAGGTATGTTAAGACCAACCTCATTCGACAAGTATTCTCGTTGTATAGAGATACGACTATCTTTCTAGGTAAGGTGAATTTATGTATGTTGTAATTAGTTGCTGCAAGTAGATAATGATTATATATTTGTGGTTAGCTACTATGAGACAAATTGAGATTATATCATAGTATTCCCTATCGGGAAAGAATATACATAGTGTGACAAACACCTAGGAGCATCATAAAAACTTTCCTATTCAATTGTTCACAGTATTAGTGGGAGTTTGATGTCTCACTGTCGTACCAAGGCCTTAGAAGTTTGTAGGTAGCTATTGGGCCTACATGGTAAAGTTGGACAACATAGGACGCAACCGGGCGATATAACTTTCTGTTTGACGCCTATATAGACAGTAAAGCTCGCCCGTAGGCCATTGGCGTACCTTGACGCCTCCACGGCTAGAATCTTGATAGAATGGTCTTACCTTTGAGTTGATGGCACCAGAGTTACCTAATGAACTGAGCGATAGCCTGCCATATGATTGGCTACTATTAGTGACCGTTAGCTTCAGCCGACTTACTGCTTGTTGTATAGGTCGCTCAGGAAGCCACCCCAGTGGTTAGAAGTCTGATAGACTAGCTGATACTCCAAGGGTAGGAACCTTGTCAGTAGCTAGACATGGGGCCAACACCTCGGGCTAATTTTACAGATACCCATGTATATGTTTCCACGAAGGGCTAAATCTAGATATGCCTGCCTACTAGGCTATGAACCGCTCAGACGGTCCATATGAAATCTAGACAGATCAAGTTGACATCTAAGAGACTAGATCCATAGTAGTACAATATTACCTTCAGGCTAAGAATTATAGTAAGCTGCCTGTGGGAAGTCAGGGCTGATTGCTTAGGAGCATGTCTGTTTAGTAGCTGCCCTACAGTCATTCTAAACAAAGGAACTAAAATAGTTGGTCGCCTATAACCTTACCATTCGCTTATGAGCTATCATTGTTCTAGCATGACCTTCAGCCTATAACTTAGGTCACCCAGGCCTTGCCCTTTTCCGTCTGAGCCGATGGAGGTTATAATCGCTGCCAGGACCCTCTGGCCAGGTGTAGGCACAGGGTTGTGCCTGTTGGTAGCTATATAAACTAGTTTAGGGACGAGTAGTAGTTGTGTTAGGCCTATGGGGCTAGATACACCTTTTGAGAAACTAGATATGTGGATTGTAGCATAGTATCCTTGTTCGGGTAGATCGTATTCTATAATTCCTCTCACCATGAATAGCTAAGAGGCTGCTAGTTGTACGAACTGCTTATGGATCTATGATGTTGCTAATGCTTACAAAGTTATAGATTGGTTACGGTGAATGATGTTGTATCGCTTACGAAGCTATTGATCGCTTACAGAACCATATATTGTCTGTAAGGACTAAAGTGAAGCCTATGGGGCCATATTGAAGTCTATTCACTTATGGACTTCTTCTATGCTACAACGATATTACAGACCCTTCGTAGAGCCCTGGGTGCTCGGGGTGCAGTTACAGGGGCCCAAAAGACCCGAACTAAGTTATAGGAGCCTAGATGGCTTAAATACAGTTACAGGAGCCCAGATGGCTCAAATACAGTTACAGGAGCCCAGATGGCTCAGATACAGCTATAGGAGCCCAAAACGGCTCCGATATAGTCTCAAGAGACCAGGTATGTTCAGCTACACTTACTTGTAGGGCCTCAGGGGTACCGATGGGGGTATATAGACTGAGTGCACCTTCCTAAGCTTATAGGGTGCCCAAGTAGGTTATTTCTGTGATGATTATACCTTCCAGGCTTATGGGGGCCAGGTTTGGTTATTGCTTTCATACTTTCTTGCTAGATATAGCTTATGAATGTATAATCGTACAACTTACGCTCTTATTTGTATAAGTTGTCTACTAGATGCAGTCTATGTTTATAAAATCATATAGGTTAACTGGTTTCGTTATTGCTTGCATACTTTCTTTCTAGATATAGCTTATGAATGTATAATCATACAACTTACGCTCTTATTTGTATAAGTTGTCTACTAGATGCAGTCTATGTTTATAAAATCATATAGGTTAACTTCTGTTGCTTTTCACTGATTACTTTCAATTCTTTATTAGCTTCTATTCAGTTACTATTACTGCCTTACAAATTCGGTACATATTGTACTGATGCCATGCATGGGGCGCTGCATACTTGCCTGCAGGTTCAGACCGACAATTTTTGGGATATCCTAGCAGTTATTCAGAGTCGACAAATTGGTCAGCTCCTTTCATTCAGAGTTTCCATATTATAAAAATTTTCCCCTCTTTTATTACATAGTTTTGGGGAGGCCAGGGCCCTGTCCCGACTAATATTTTCACTCTTAGAGGATTGCAGACTACAATTTTTAGTTAGTTGGTTGTTGTTGGTCGTGTGGGGCCTATGTATGTTATATTTTGCATATTGGCTATGTGAGGCCTAGTGTAGCTTGTTGGTAGCAGCCTTGTCAGCTATAGTATGAGTATGACTGTCTGCTTTCCTTCAGTTATGACTAGACAGCATGGTGGTCTTGTCGGACCGCATAGAATTCCTTTTTTGTTGTGTTTGTTGGGTTAGTTGTTTTCTTTTATAGGTTGCTATGTGGCCTTGTCGGCCCGAGGCTATGTTTACAGTCGAGATATAGCAATTTGTTTTCTTGGTTTTGAATTGCTGGCAGGCACTAGAGGTGCATATGCCCAGCCAAGTCAACCCAGTTCCTAGTGTGGTATTAGGTACCGGTCATGCCTCCCTAGGTGGGGCGTGACAATACTTCCCTTGGTCTAATTGTGAGGGCATGTGGATTTGAATGGATGGCATATTTCACTTCTCTAATTTGGGTATATGCATGCTGAGATGATTTCATGAGTGGAAGTTGCATGCTTAGTTTAAACAGTTACGAGAAAACTGTGTTTTGATTGATGTAGGGGGTGGCTGGATTGAATTTGATATGTTGATAGCTGTTGTTGTCCACCACTCTAGTCATGATAATTTTTAAGCCCAGGACATTAGTTAGGTATAGGGTAGTTCTCTTCTTGGTTTGCTTGAGAACAAGCAAATGCTTTAAGTTGGGAGTGTTGATGTGTCGGGGATTAGTGACACATCTTTGCTTCTTTTTATTAGATTTTTCATGTCTTTTGGAGTGAAATTGAGTAGAAACTAACCTTATTGTGCTATGTTCTAGGATCCCAAGACATTGGACAAAGAAAGGAGTTAATGCTAGATAACGCTCAATAGATGAGGCAACAGACAGACAGTCTATCTGAGGACGGTCCGCCCCTCAGTCCGTCCCATCCCAGTTGCAGCTTCCAGAAACCCATTAAATTAGGTCCTTAAAGACGGACTATCTTCAAAAAGGACGGTACGTAAATTAATGATTTGATAAAATCTTGGCAAAATAGGATCTCTCAAGTATAGAGTGAAGTACGGGCCATCTTTCCAAAGGACGGTCCATCTCTCAAAGGACGACAAGCCAACGGACAAAAGCAGAAAAGTAAGGGATGGTCCCTCCCTGCACACCTGACACTTTGATGTTCAAATTTAATGGACTCTTTGGGACATAATATAAATATTTTTTTCTTGTAATTTTTCAATAATTTTTGCATTCCTTAGTGCATACCTAGTGTAGAGACTAGAACTTAGTTAATTTTTAGCCCTAGTTTCAAGTAGATTGTAGATCTAGTTTTTCTAATTGAAGATGCTCATCTATCAAGTGAAGATTCCAATTCCTATTGGAAAGAATGTCTTATTACTTTGCTTTTCCTTTTCTTATAGCCATGGGTAATTAAACCCAAATCTTGGGTTGTGAACCCAATGGATTATGAATCTAAATGATCCCAATTTGGTATAATTGAGTTTGAGTTTATGAATATTTGATTGATTTTTGATTTGTAATTTGTAATTTGTGATTGGTGATGAGAATCATCCAATCCTACCCTTATGAGGCTTAAAGGAACAAATTTGAGTTGGGTTAGTATCAATCAATAATGACTCAAGCCATAATTCTTGTTTAATGGGTTCCCCTAGACAGAGGTTAAATTCCAAATTGGCAAACAAGCAATTGGGTAGAAGGGTGTTCTCTTCAATTGGTAGATTGACACCTATGGTGCTATTGAAAGATACCCATGGGTTGCCTCAGCAAATTGCTTACACATTCAGCCTTATCCCTCTCTCACTTCTTTTTTACTGGGTGATTTAGGGAGATAGATCCAATTTTGGGGTTACTTCCCTAGAATTATCTCTAATTGCTTACAACCCTAGCTTAGTAAAATTTGTAGTCATAGTTAAATTCTATTACTCTCAATTCAAATAGATTCTAATCTTGCAATACTTTACTGTTTCGCACTAGATAGTCTGAACTTCGAGTAGTCTCTGTGGGATTCGAATCCAACTCCGTGTTGGGTTCTATATTTGCATCGATCATTTACACTACCGGTATTAGGAGTGGATTTGAATGACATCATCTATACATACATATGAGAGACCAAAACCTAGGAGAGATCCTAATGGATAAGTACACCCGAACTGCAACATTGCTGTTGTAATTCCATCAACTACTGTAAAAAAAGTACACTTCACAGTTGTAAGCTTGACCACCAGATTTAAGAATGCAGCCATAATGTGAACCTGATCCCTTTTTATATTTTTCAATCATCAAAATTAAGAATACAATATTTTCCCCCTTTTTGATGATGAAAAACTAATGACAGTAATAAACTTCTCAACACTTCCCCCTATCACCAACATCCATTAAAACTTCCCCTATCACCAACATCCATTAACAATTTCCCCCTACTAGGTCCCTTTAATGAACAAAATAATTTTTGTCAACTCAACTCTACACAACTTCCCCTTTTTGGCATCATAAAAAAGGATAAATAGTAAACCAAGAAGAGTATAAATCGCACAAGGTTAATTCATGGTCATTGGGACAACACTAACACGAATAAGCAGAGATACTAATATCTAAGATAACAGTAGATATAAAAGGAAAAGACTTCATTATCCATTAAGGGCCAGTATCACAAAATATTACAAGAAAAAGTAAGAAAAAAACAGTCAGGAACAACTAAATAGGATCCAAAAAGGAAGGGGAATTAATGTAAAGGAGGATCTTAGGAGGCAAAATAAAAAAGAACAATTGGAAGGAGATAGGAGGGACTCAAGAGGAAGGCCCAGACAATTTTTAAAGTAGCATCATGGGCTTGAAGAAGCATTTGGGTCAAGTCACCTACTTTGAACTTTAATTCCTCATTCTCTTGGCGAAGTGAAACAATGGTACTAGGTTCCTCAACTAACACAGAGGATGCTTGCTGCAGTGCAGCTTTCATACGAGCAATTTCAGCATCCCTATGAACAAACCCTATCAATCTCTCCACTTCTGCATTGACTTTTCATGTGCAGAGATAAGATATGAAATGATTGACTGGGACCTAATACCACCCTTTCATCTAATAAACTCACACTCCTCTAAGGTGGTTATGGTGAACATCCATTTTCTACTCCCTGCAACTCCTTTCTCACAGGGAACCTTGAAGAAATCAAACACAAAATTGAGGAGGAAGCCATAATCCAGGCCATGGTTTCCATCTTCCGCGGTCATTACCTTGAGCGTGTGCTCAACCATGATAAAAGAAGACTAATGGCCTTAAAGGTGCCGAGTGTTTCCATGAGAAACAAGTCAATAATTCCAGCAATTGTTTGCTTCTCAGTTCAAGGGAGAACAACTTTGTTAACAAAATAAAAAACCAATTGGTATTCCCTCTTTAATTGCTTCTTGAAGAGTTGTTCAACGTTCATGTCCTCAAGTTTTCTAATAAGCGATAGGAACTTCTTGGAAGCACTTTTCCCTTCAATTGACTTGATCCCTTTAGCTGGCACCTCTAAAATTTGCCCAAGGAGATTCTCATAAAGTTTTATCTCAACCTCGTTGACTTGGGTGCTTAATTTCTTAGCACCAGCAGTGAATGTCATGTCATAGTAGAACTCCCTCACTTCCTTCTCATGAAGATTAGGAATAGGATGGGCAAGTATATGACTCCACTCTTGATATCTCACCATTTCAACTAGGTCCAGCATGCCATGTAGTTCATCAATATCGGGTCAGATATTTATCCTCGAAGGAAATTTTGTTTTTCTAGAATAGCTTGTCTTTCTACTTGAGTGAGAGGCTTGGCAATTGCTTTCTATTTAGTAGACCTAGAAGTGGCATCATGTCCCTCAGCCACAGAACCTTCACCCTCCCTTGCTTTCCTCTACTTAGATGACTTAGCAGCACATCATGTTCCTCGTGGATAGGCACCTCATTTTGCTTTCTCTTTGACCCTGTGAGAATGCATTTCTAGGAACCTTTCTTTATTGGTGTGGACATAACCATTTATACCTTTCCACCAGTGGAAGATTTTGATACAACTTTCTCATGTCGTAGCATAATTCCCAGAGTAATATCATCATCAATTTCTTTCTCAAGTTCTCCTTCTTCAGGATCAAGCACATTCTCAGGTTGAACTTCATCCTTAACTAAAGACCTCTTCTTCAACTTTCTTTATGTAGTATTTTTTGCCTAATTTTCCTTTAGCGCTTCCTCCATCATCTTCTTAGAACTTGCCCTAGTACTATGTTGTTTAACCAGGTCCCCCAGCTTGGTTTGAGGCTTCTTGGAAGGAGTTTTCCTAACCTTCTAGGATAGAGGTTGATCTTTGTTGCTTCTTGTCTTGTTCCTCTATTACTCGTAGGATATTCAAAGCTCTAGGTGTTCCATTCCATTTTGGAGTGGTAGAAAGCACTGGAGATCCAAAATCATGAGAGGCTGAGGAAGTTTCGTCATTTCCCTCGTACCACCAACTTTAGATTCCTCAAGAACCATTTTAGTAAGACTTTGTATCACCATATTATCACTCATAACAAGAATATTTGAGGATTTTCCTCTTTTCTCAAGCAAGTTCCCTTCAAACAAATGATCTACAAACTTTTCGAAAGCAAATTTTTGGCACTGCCTCCGTTCTGTGGCTCGAAACAATCGAAGTAACAGGTCCTTGTAGAGTTGCAGTAGAGCCTAAGGGACTATATTGGAAAGTTTTGTTCAGTATATTCATAGTGATGCTTTCTGTGTGAATCTTCTCCATCAGACCCACAGAAGAGTGAAAAACGAACTTCGCTCACTACGAAGGATGGTATGGACATAGTATCAACCAGTACATCAGGGTATTTTTTGTAGAGTGCATGGATGAACATATTCTCCATTTGAGGAGGGGATAAAGGAATAGAAGTTCCAAAGAAGGCATTTTGAAAATCTACTGGATTTGGAGACGTAAGGGTGCGAAAATAGGGTAGGTGGTCTCTTGGACAGAATTTCCTGGGAATTTTGTTGGAGATTGTGGTTGAGACATGATTGAAAAAGGCTAAGGAGTTTTTCTTTTCTTGAGAAGAGCAAGAGAAGAAAAGTAATAAAGGGAGCATATAAGTATGAGGTTAGAGAGAAAGAGACTTATCAGATTTGAATTTTTTTTGAAATAAGAGAGTAAAATAAGAGGGACGGGTATTAAAGAAAATGAGACGATGTGTTGTGTCAGGGAAAAGAGATGACGATTGAGTTTCAGAGGACATGAAAATGTTACATAGAGGTGGGAATAAATTATCCTATATGGCGTTTCCAAAAACATTTTTAAGAATACTTTCATAAGTAATAGATATGATACTAACATATGAGGAAGACCAAGTCCCTCCTCTAAAGTTTTGAACTTTGTTGCTCAAGTATATGTCCCATCTCTACTCTTGATTCTCCCTTGCCTACCATGTGTGTATACCATTAAAGGTATGATACTGAGTTAGACTTAGTTTAATAAACACACACGTGGATACTTATAGCCTAATCATAGACAAGAAAAGAAAATCCTTGAGGAGAGAGAGAGAGTAGCTAAGTCATTTTGATCAGTCCTAGCTTCAGCCGATATTTTTCAAACTGGTCCTACTCAGAGTCTTTGTGAAGATGTCCGCTATTTGGTCCTCGGTCTTATAGAACTGCATGCAGATGTTTCCTTTCTCAATATTGTCTCTTAAAAAGTGATGTCTGATGTCAATATGCTTGGTTCTCTTGTGTTGAACATGATTCTTTGTCATGTTAAGTACACTAGTGTTATCACAAAGCAGTTGTATAATTAGATATGATCCCAAAATCTTCCAATTGCCTCTTTATTCATAATAGTTGAGCACAACAAGACGCAACTGCTACATATTTAGCTTTAGTAAGAGAGAGCCACAGAGTTTTGTTTCCTGGTTTTCCATGAGATCAATGAGGATCCAAGAAAGTGACCCATTCTAGAGGTACTTTTCCTATCAATCAGGGATAAAAGAGGACCATATCAGGATTTCCTTTGAGGTATCTAAGAATTCTCTTTGCAACCATAAGATGGGATTCTTTGGGGCAAGCTTGAAATCGAGCACACATTCTCATACTGAAAATAATATCAGGCATGCTAGTTGTTAAATACAAGAGAGACCCAACAATTCCTTTCTACATGGTCTCATTTACAGGGGGGGCCTGGTTCATTAGTGTCCAACTTTGAAGAAGTGCCAATAGGAGTATCGATTGTCTTGGCACTGTCCATATGAAACCGCTTCAGAAGCTCTTTGATGTATTTTTGGTGGCTTATCATGGTTCTATTTTGGACCTTCTTCACTTGAAACCCAATAAAAAAGTTTAACTTTCCCATCATTCTCATTTCAAATTCACTCCACATGATCTTAGAAAATTTCTCACACAATGAATCATGAGTAGCTCCAAAAATAATGTTATCCACATAAACTTGAACAATCAATAGATTTCTTCATCTGGTCTTCAAGAAGAGGGTGTTGTCAATTTTCCCCGTCTTGAACCTATTATCTAAGAAATATTTTTCATAATCTTTCATACCATGCCCTTGGTGCTTGCTTTAATCCATACAATGTTTCATCCGATTTTTATACATGATAAGAATGATCAATTTCTTCAAAATCAGGGGGCTTCTTAACTTGTTGACATAAACTTCTTCTTTCAAGTATCCATTCAGGAATGCATGCACTTTTACATCCATCTGGAACAACTTGAATTCCATGAAGGAAGCAAAGTCAATTTTAATTTTGATATCCTTTATTCTAGCAATGGGAGTGAAGGTTTCATCATAATATATACCTTCCTCCTGATTATATCCTTGCACTACCAGTCTTTCTTCATTTCTAGTGGTGATTCCTTGTTCATCTAGCTTGTTTCTAAATACCCACCTGGTCCCTATGATGGTTTTGTCCGTAGGTTTAAGGACCAAGTGCTATACCTTATATATTTCATTGATGAAGTTCTTCCTGCATAGTATTGACCCAATCTGCATCCTTTAGGGCCTCTTTTAAGGTTTTTAGGCTCGACCTGTGATATGAAGACTGAGAAGGAAAACATATTTCTGGACTTAGACATGGTCCGAATGCCTGATTCTAATGAGGACATAAGATTGTCTAGAGGATGTGAGAATCTATGCTTCCAATTTGAAATCCTCATAGATGATTGACTTTGTGAGGTAACTGGTCCTTCATCTGGCTGATCTTCTGGTACTGCATCTGTAGATTGATCTTCAAGGTTATTTCTTTAACTTTCATTAATTGAGGGACTTTGATCTTTACTTGGTCCCAATGACTTAGGAGCTGATTCCTCACCACCATCTAACTTGACTAGATCATCAGTGCCTCCATCATTAAGAGCATCTCTTTGAATCTACAATAGTTCTTCTAGCTCAGCATCATCCAGGTTTTCTTTATTACTTAGATCACCGGATTCATCAAATATCACATGGACACTTTCGTTAACACATTTTGTTCTTTTGTTATAAATCCTATAGGATTTGTTGTTTGAGGAGTATCCCAAAAAGATTCCTTCGTCACTCTTGGGATCAAATTTACCCAAGCCTTCCTTCTCATTATTCAACATAAAACATTTGCATCCAAAAGCACGAAGATAATTTAACTTAGGCTTTTTTTTGTTCAGCATATCATACAGATCTTCTCAAGTAGGGACCTAATCAAGAATCTGATGATCGCATAACAAGCAGTGTTAACTACCTTAGACCAGAAGTTTGCAGCTCCTCATCAATTATCATGGTTCTAGCAATTTCCATCAATGTAGTGTTCTTCCTCTCCACGACTCCATTTTGTTGACGAGTCCTAGGAGCTGAGAAGTTATGACTGATTCCCTTTTCAGTGCAGAACTCACTGAATTTTGGCATTTTCAAATTCAGTGCCATGATTTAACCTGATTCCCACAATCTTATTATCTAACTTGACTTGTATTTAATTAGCAAAAGACTCAAATACAGGAATGGTTTCATCTTGGTATCTTAGAAACATTGTCCACGTGAATATGGTGTAATCATCAATAATGACTAGGATGTATTTCTTGCCACCTCAATTGGAAATCTTCACTGGTCTATATAACTCCATATGAAGCAATTTTAATGGCCTTGGAGTGCTTACTTGCTTCTTTTGCTTGAAAGAGGACCAGGTTTGCTTTTCCTTCACGCACTCATCACTTATCTTATTTTAAGCAAACTTCAGCTTGGGCAGACTACAAACTAGGTCCTTGGAAACCAGCTTATTGAGGAGAGAAGAACTGACATGTCTCAATCTTCTGTGCCATAGAGCATCATCATCATCTACAATATTGAGATAGGTAAGTTCATCACCAGAGATTGAATTAAGATTAGCAATATACATATTTTTGCACCTTCTTTCTATTAGGATAACTTCTCCTGATTGCAGACTTATCACAGTGCACGAGGCTAACAGAAACTTCACTTTGTTCCCTTTATTATAGATTTGAGACAAGCTGAGCAGACTATACTTCAAACCAATAACATAGTACATATTTTCTATTGCATGGGCAAGGGTTTTTCCAATCTTTCCAATACCAAGAATATACCCTTTATTTGTCATTTCTAAAGGAGATCCTTCCCCCTTGAAAGGCCTTGAGTGAGTGAAAATCTTCCATTCTACCTGTCCTATGCTTTGGGTGGTCACTATTCATGAACCAGCTTTGATTGCTCCCTCTCACTCTTCCCTACACAGAGAATCAGTTCTTAGATTTGGGAACTCATTTTAGCTTGAGTTCCCAAAAATGAGACAAAGGGTAAATCAATCTCGCCTTTGCTGATGCTGGCAACTTGGTCCATTTAGGAATGGGACTAGATACCCTTGTGTTTCCTTTGGTCTCATAAACATTGAGATGTTTCACAGTAGAGAGTCTAGCTGGGAATGCACTCTTAAGGTGACCATTTCTACCACAATGAGTGCATAGCCAGTTGTTGGAGTCAGACACATATTTACGATGGGGATTGTTAGGAGTATTTATCCTCTGATAGCCAAGGCCTTCGCCATTGTTAGATCTTTGATTCGTTAAGTTAGCTAAGACTTGAGAGGAGGTTGTCCATTGGATGGACTTTTCAAGATCAACATTAATCTTGACCAGATCCTTCTCCTGTTCCATATTTCCCTCTAAAGAGGCTGGGAGATCCAGTTGAGACTTTTTTAATTTTTCTTCAAGCTCAAACTGGATATCACTTCCTTCATCCTTTCCTTGTTCACCAAATTGAGATGCCAACTTCAATTTCCCATGCAATGCAAGGTTCTCAGATGATAATAAACCACACTTTTCATTTAACTCAACAAATAAAATGGTCATGACAGTTTTTTCAATTTTATATTTATCAAGATCTTTGTTCAATGATTCCTTTTCTTTAGTGAGGTCACAAAAAACATCTATCAATACATTAGCTAAAGACCTTATCTCCTCCAATGTATAATCCTTAAGATTCTTTTTAATGTCTAAGAAGGTTACCTCTTTATCATATTTCATTGTCTGATTTTACTATAAGAGCAAATAGTGAGTTGAATGTTGAATCTTCATCTTCAATCACCATCATTGAGGCATCTTCAGAATTTTCAGACTTATCTAATTTTTTAGATAAGTCTCCCCAGGAGGCTAGGGCTTATTTAACCACATGGTCCACAACTGCTCTCTTTTTGAACTTGTCGGGAACTTGGTCCTTCTTTCTTTCCTTTTTAGCACTACTTTTTGCATGGTCTTTGTACTCAACCTTGTTGTCATGACTCGAGTCTATACCCTGGAAGAGACACATACTTGGAGTCACAAGTAGCCCCAAGCCAACTCATGGTCTATCATAACACTGAAAATATGAGTAATCATAGCGGAAGCTTAAATAATAAAACCATTTTAAAAAATTGAATGATAAAAGTTTATACATCTAAAAGCAAAATTGAAAGTCTGAGTCTATGCCTGAAAGGCATCTACAAATGATGAGTTGCAGGGACAAGCCCCCAGCTAACTCTAGAGTCTAACTGAAAGAAATAACAGAATAATAAAATATCATCCTCAAAAGATGAGGACTCACCAACAGCAACTGCTGATATCACCGGAATAAAATTCATCTAACGGTTTTGGGGCTGAGCACCAATGCCTGTATCATGATACGATACAACATAGAAGGTATGCGCCAGCACTTTGAATGTACTGAGTAAGTGGGAGAAAATATAACATAAAGAACAAATAACTGAATATAATGACACGTAATGACCAATTGAAGTACTAAAGACTGAACAACTATAATATAACTTAAATGGTCAAAAATGACCCTGATTGGTGGTCATAAACATGCCCTAAATCTGAGATACTGAGCTGAGCTAACTGTACTGAACTGAACTGAATTGAGTAAACTAAAATTATTCTAAGCTGAGCTAAACTAAAACTGTGCTGACTAGTGGGAGAGGCTGTAACCGACATATAACCACGTGAGCCAAACGTGAAGTCCGATGTATACACCCCATTGGTAGGACCCAATATACCTTGAAAAGGTATAGAGGCATGCACTGGGTGACCATAAGTCTGGGGCCATAAAGCCAATAAAATAACCTATGGTGACAACATAGTTCTGGGAACCTGGGTGCACTGGAACCCCGGTTTGCTCGGTGCTAAGTCCTACTCCTACTGGATAGTCCTAGAGGGACTATTAAGCTGATAGCTCGACGCTGGGGTCTTAGATTAAGTCAGGAATACCTATCAGGAAGTATCCTGAGAGTCTTATCAGGTCGGATTCTGTAACTAGTGTTTTAAGACTGGCCAGAGCTGCTTATCTGGAAGTGTCATAACCGTCTAAAGAACAAATTGAAATATGATAACTCATATCTGAGTCTAATAACTGATAATTGGGAAGCACCACTGACACCTCAACAAAAGAATGTAGTCAAACTGATCAGCTGACATTTCTGAATAATACTGAGTATACTGATATTCTAAATGAAACTGAACTAGCATGCATCTCACTGAGATTTCAATTTATTTTAACAACAAGATAATACCAACATTAATAGAATCAAGCAACATGAACAACTAGTCAAATATGCAAGACTGTAATTTACTGAATGCCAAAGCTAGGGCTAAATCATTTTACAAGAAACTAGTTCCCACATGATTTCTAAGGATTTAGGAAAAATATAGCAACTAATAACATGGATAATGTTCCACCTGAAATTTGTAGAATTCTGTTTGAGAACTTTCTAAATTTCGAAACCTTAGGGCTATAACTGATAGAGAAATAAAGAAGGGTTTTGGGGACACAAAGGAAGAAAAATCCCCTTACTAAATACCCACATACCTGGTGAAGAAAATCCCTTGAGAATCTGAGGAGAATTTTGAGTGCCCTAGCTCCTGCTCTGAGTTTTGCTGAGAGAAATTCTTTCACGAACTGATTTTTCTGAGGGAATGAGAGGGGTGAAGTGATCATCGATTACCCCTATAAATTCCCTGAAAATAATGCAAAACGATGTAGTTTAGGAATTAAAAAGGTGCAAAATTACAAAAATATCCCTGGGGAAAAATCTGAAAAAATTGCTAACAGGGACCAACGGGTCACTCAACCAGTCGTTGGTTGAGACCACAACTCGTTGGGACCAGTCGTTGATACTGAGGCCTAGGTTCTGGGTTCACTGGAATTGGCAACGAGAGGGACCACGACTCATTGGATTAACTAATGGGTCATTGGTTCCTCCCGTGGTCACTAGATTAGAATTCTGGGAGGCCTGACAACGGGCAACACAATGATTTGTTGGTAGACCCAATGGGTCGTTGTGTTGAGTAATCACCTCTACTGGAAGGGTTCCTAAGATCCCTGAACTTGGCACCACGGGTTGTCACAATGACTAGTTGTGAGGTACAACTGGTCATTGTTGCCACTCGTTGTCACTGAAGGAAGTTTCTGGGAATCCCAACTAACGACTCACACCATGAGTCATTGTCTCACACGATGACTCGTTTGTTGAGTCGTGGGTTCCTGGAAAAGGGAGTTCTGAGCTGGGGACCAATGAGTGACAGGACTACTCATTGTTTCTCACAACAAGTTGTTCCATATCCCATTGGTTCTCGAAGGACTAAGACAAGGTTGACGACGACTAATACAATGAGTCATTGGAGCTGACCACAACTCGTTGTCTCGGTCGTTCTGAAGCATTTTTTTTGGTTTCTTTTGGATTTTTCTTGCAAGGTCTGAGTTTGGTCTAGGAAAGTTTTGTGGTGCTACAATATCTCCCCTTGAGATCATTCATCTTTGAATGAAGACTAAAACTACTGGAAAACTAGGAAAAGAGCTGCAATTCCTAGATTGAGACTATGAACTGATTTCTGAAGGAGTAACTGACTCCAAACTGACTTAACCATTCTAAGAGAGTTGATGCAACTACAATGAACATTTAAAACCTGAATAGAGCTGATGAGTGTGGAACTAATTAGAGTATTGAAGAAGAATTTAGTACCTGATGTTGGAACTGAACTGGAAGGGAATAAATAAGGGTATTTGGCCATCATGACTGCTTGTGCCTCCCATGTGGCTCCCTCAACTAGCTGGTTCCTCCACAATACTTTCATCGAAGCAACTTCCTTGTTTCTTAGCTTACGAACCTGATGGTCAAGTATCTGAACTAGGACCTCTTTGTAAGAGAGAATATCTTTCACTCCCACACTGTCTAGTGGAACAACTGAAGTTGGATCATTGATACACTTCTTCAATAGTGATACATCAAAGACTGGGTGCACAGATGCTAACTTTGGTGGTAATTCTAACTCATATGCCATGCTGGCAATTCACTTCAGAATTCTGTAGGGTCCCATATATCTCGAACTGAGTTTTTCTTTTTTTCCAAACCTCATCACCCCCTTCATGAATGAAATTTTCAGATAAACCCAATCATCTACTAAAAATTCTAACTCTCTTCTCCTCACATCAGCATAGGATTTTTATCGGCTTTGCGTTGTTTTCAACCTCTCCCTGATAAGTTGCACCTTCTGCATAACTTCATGAACTGAGTCTGACCCTATGATGGTAGATTCACCAACCTCAAACCACCCAATAGGAGACCTACACCTCCTACCATATAATGCCTCAAATAGGGCCATCTAAATACTGGAGCAGTAGTTGTTGTTATACGCAAACTCGATGAGAGGCAAGTGATCATCCCAAGTGCCCTTGAAATCAATCACAAAAGCTCTAAGAATATCTTATAAGGTCTGAATAGTCTGGTCAGCTTGTCCATTTGTCTGAGGGTGAAAAGTTGTGCTGAGCTTGACCTGAGTACCGAGTCCTTTCTAAAATGACTTCCAGAAATGTGAGGTGAACTGGGTTACCTCTACCTGAAATAATGGGAAAAGGCACACAATGCAGTCTGAATAACTCCCAGATATATAGCCTAGCATAATCCTCAGCTGAGACTATAGTTTTAACTGGGAGGAAATGTGCTGACTTGGTCATCCGGTCTACTATCACCCAGATTAAGTCTGTTGCCGACGAGTACATGGTAGACCTATAATAAAGTACATATTTACTTCTTACCACTTCCATGTGGGTATGCTGATATCCTGATTCATGCCCCCCGGTCTCTGATGTTCCACCTTAACCTGCTGGCAGTTCGGGCACTTAGCCACCAATTCCACTATGTCTCTTTTCATGCTGTTCCACCAGCAAATATCCCATAGATCACAGTACACCTTAACAGCACCTGGGTGGATAGAATATTTTGAGGATCTACCTGAATACCCTCACCCAAGACTACGTGACTAAGGAAAGTCATAGACTTCAATCAGAATTCACATTTGCTGAACTTAGTGAATAACTGGCGGTCTCTGAGTGCCCCTTGCACTATCCTTAGATGGTTAACATATTCCTCCTTGTTTCTAGAGTATACCAGAATGTCATCAATGAACACAATGACGAACATGTCTAGATACGGCTTGAAAACCCTGTTCATCAAGTCTATGAAAGCTGCAAGGGCATTAGTTAGTCCGAAGGACATAACAATGAATTCATAGTGACCATACCGAGTTCTGAAGGCTGTTTTTGATATGTCACATTCTTTGACTCTTGCTGATGATACCCCGACCTGAGATCTACCTTGGAGAATCAACTGGCTCCCTAAAGCTGATCGAACAAGTCATCAATCCTGGGTAAGGGATACATGTTCTTAATTGTGACTTTGTTCAATTGATGGTAATCGATACATATTCTAAGAGCACCGTCTTTCTTTCGCACGAATAATATTGGAGCACCCCATGGAGAGATGTTGGGCCTGATCAAATATTTATCAAGGAGATCTTTTAGCTGCTCCTTAAGCTCAACTAGAGCCATTCTGTAAAGAGGGATGGAGATGAGCTGAGTGTCTGGAAGAAGGTCTATGTTGAAGTCTATTTCATGCTCAGGAGGGACTGTGGGAAGACTTCGGGAAACACGTTAGGGAGCCCGCTGACAATTGGAACTGACTGGATAGTTGGGGTCTCAGAGCTGGAATCTTTGACCCAAACTAGATGATAAATGCACCCCTTAGAAATAAGATGTCTTGCCTTAAGGTAAGAAATAAACTGACCCTTAGGCGCTGAACTACCACCCATCCATTCTAGAACTGGCTCATTAGTGAACTGAAATCTAACGACTCTAGTTCTACAGTCGACTGAGGCATAACCGGAGTGCAACCAATACATGCCAACAATGAGATCAAAATCGACCATGAATAACTCTACTAGATCAGCTGGAATGACCTTATTCAAGATTGAGATTGGGCAGTTTCTATACACCGTGTTGGCTCTAACTGACTCACCAATTGGGGTAAAGACTGAGAATGGTTCTGAGAGGACTTCTGGATTGATTTCAAATTGGACAGCTACATAAGGAGTCACGAACGATAGTGTGGCTCCTAGATCTAGGAGGGCATACACATCTAGGTGGAAAAGACATAACATACCCGTGACCACGTTAGGTGAGCTCTCCTGATCCTGACGAGGGGACAAAGCATAAAAATGCTTTTGGCACTGACCGCCATCCATACCTGAAGTGTTGGTCTGCTGAGCCGGTCGGCCTGTTGGAGCTACTGAAGTGGTAGACTGTGCTCTCCCCAATCCTGCTGATGGGCATTCTCTCAGCCGGTGACCTAGTTGTCTGCACCCAAAGCAACCCTCTTAGCCCTGAAGGCATTTCCATGGATGGTTCTTTCCACACTTAGGTCAAGCTGGGTAACGACTGCTAGTGCTGTGACTTTGGGACTGTGAGCCAAATGCTCCACCCTTTCGAACCTTAGGGGATCGAAAAGTAGGGGAACTAGATGAAGTGGGTGTTGGAGCCCTCTGCTGCTGCTACTGTGGTGGGCTACTACTACCACTATACCTCTGGTGGCCATAATCTGATTGGCCAGTCCTAGCCCATTTATTCTCCCGCTCCATGTCTTTCAGCTTTTCTGCCTCAATCTGGTGCGCATGAACGATGAGGCTAGAGAGGTCAATGTCTTTGATGAGTATCGCAGTCCTGCACTCCTTTAGGACCAAGTTTGATTCTCTGTTAATGAAATTAAGCATGCGAGCCCTTGGCTCGGCTACCATCTCCGGAGCATATCTTGACAACCGTGAACTCCAGTGCATATTCTTCCACCGTCTTGTTTCCCTGTTTCAAATTCATGAATTCAGCCACCTTAGCCTCCCTAAACTCCTAAGGGAAGAACCTATCTAGGAAGGCTGTTGTGAATTCATCCCACTCCATCGGTTCCGCTCCCGCTGGTCTCCCTTCTTTCAACTGATTGTACCAGATCTTGGCTACCCCTTTCAACTAGTAGGCAGTCAGGTCAGTACTCTCTGCGGAACTAACACCCATAATCCAGGTGATCTTCCGTACCTCATCCACGAACTCCTGTGGGTCCTCTCCCACCTTAGATCCATGAAAGGCTGGAGGGTTCATACAAATGAAGTCCTGAACTTGGACAGCAGCTGCGGACCCATTTGAGTTAACCAGAACAACCTGTTGTTTGCCATCAGCTGGATTGCCCCTCTGAACTCCGTTGAGGACACTTGGTCGTCCTGAGGGGCTGTTGGAGATGGTGGGGCAGGTCGATTAGCGTTGGCGGCCCTTCTTCCATTTTTGCATCTTGGCGGCATGGTTTCACTAAAACAAAATAGAGCACGAGTTAGGAGAACATTTCTGGAATTGAACTTCAATGCACGATAAAGAGTATGAAAAAAGGGAGTTTTCCTAATAACGTCTCGTAGCCTCCCCGTCATAAGTTTGGCGCGCTTCACACCCATGAAAAGGACTCTACTTGACACGGCTTTCAGACATCCTAGGATACTCTAAATCTAGTGCTCTGATACCAAGTTTTTCATGACCCGAGTCTATACCCTGGACGAGACACGATACTTGGAGTCACAAGTAACCCCAAGCCAACCCATGGTATATCATAACACTGGAAATCTGAGTAATCATAGCGGAAGCTTAAATAATAAAACCATCTAAGGAAAAACTAAATGATAAAAGTTTATACATCTGAAAGCAAAACTGAAAGTCTAATTGTATGTCTGAAAGTTATCTACAAATGATGAGTTGCTAGGACAACCCTCCATCTAACTCTAGAGTCTAACTGAAAGAAATAACTGAATAATAAAATATCTTCCTTGAAAGATGAGAACTCACCAACTACAATTGTTGATATCACCGGAACGAAAATCGTCTAATGGTGTTGGGGATGAGCACCTGCACCTATATCATGATACGATGCAGCATAGAAGGTGTGTCAGTGCTTTGAATGTACTGAGTAAGTGGAATAAAATATAACATAAAGAACAAATAACTGAACTGTAATGACATGTAATACTAAAACCTGAATAATTGTAATATAACTGAAATGGTCAAAAATGACCCTGATTGGTGGTCATAAACATGCCCTAAATTTCAGATACTGAGTTGAGCTAAGTGTATGGAACTGAACTGAAATGAGTAAACTAAAACTGCTCTGCACTAAGCTAAAATGAAACTTTGCTGACTAATGGGAGAGGTTATAACCGACATATAACCACGTGAGCTAGATGTGGAGTCCGATATATACACCCTATCGGTAGGATCCAATATATCTTCTCAGGGTATAGAGGTATGAACTGGGTGATCACAAGTATAGGGCCATAAGGCCAATAAAATAACCTATGGTGGCAATGTAGTTCTGGGAACCTAGGTGCACTGGAACCCCGATCCGCTTAGTGCTTAGTCCTACTCCCACTAGATAGTCCTAGACTGACTACTAAACTAATAGCTCAAAATTGGGGTCCGAGACTAAGTCAGGAATACCTATCAGGAAGTACCCTGAGAGTCTTATCGGACCGAATTTTGTAACTAGTGTTCTAAGATTGGCCAGATCTGCTTATCTGGAAGCATCATAACCGTTTAAAGAACAAACTAAAATCTGATAACTGATATTTGAGTCTAATAACTGATAACTGGGGGGAACCACTGACATATCAAGAAAAGACTGTAGTCAAACTGATTAGCTGACATTTCTGAATAATACTGATTATACTAACATTCTGATTGAAACTAAACTAGCATGCGTCTCACTGAGATTTCAACTTATTTTAACAACAAGAGAATCCCAACACTAATAGAATCTAGCAATATGAAAAACTAGTCAAATATGCAAGACTCTAATTTACTGAATGCCAAAGCTAGGGCTAAATCATCTTACAAGAAACTAGTTCCCACATGATTTCTAAGGACGTAGGAAAAAATATAGCATCTAATAACATGGATAATATTCCACCTGAAATTTGTAGAATTTTGTCTGAAAACTTTCTAAATTTTAAAACCTCAGGGTTATAACTGATAGAGAAATAAGAAAGGGTTTTGGGGACACAAAGGAATAACAATCCCCTTGTTAAATACCCACATACCTGGTGAAGAAAATTTCAGAGAAAATCCCTTGAGAATCAAAGGAGAATTTCTAGTGCCCTAGCTCCTGCTCCGAGTTTTGCTGCGAGAAATTTTTTTACGAACTGATTTTTCTAAGGGAATGAGAGGGGTGAAGTAATCATTGATTAACCCTATAAATTCCCTGAAAATAACCCAAAATAACATAGTTTAGGGATTAAAAAGGCGAGATATTACAAAAATATCCCTGAGAAAAAATCTGAAAAAACTGCCGATAGGGAGCAACAGGTCACTCAATAAATCATTGGTTGAGACCACGACTTATTAGGACCAGTCGTTGGTCCTGAGGCCTGGGTTATAGGCTCACTGGAACTGGAAACGAGAGGGACCACCACTCGTTGGATGAATCAACAGGTCGTTGGTTCCTCCCGTGGTCACTGAATGAGAATTCTGGGAGGCTTGACAATGGGCAACACAACGACTTGTTGGTAGACCCAATAGGTTGTTGTGTCGAGTTGTCACCTACATTGGAGGGTTCCTAAGATCCCTGAACTTGGCACCACGGGTGGTCACAACGACTCATTGTAAGGTACAATGGGTTGTTGTTGCCACTCGTTGTCACTGAAGGATGTTTCTGGGAATCCCAACTAACGACTCATACCATGAGTCATTGTCTCTCACGACGACTCATTGGTTGAGTCGTGGGTTCCTGGAAAATGGAGTTTTGAGCTGGGGACCAACAAGTGACAGGACAACTTGTTGTTTTTCACAACGGGTCATTTCATGTCCCATTAGTTCTCGAAGGACCAAGGCAGGGCTGACCATGACTGAGACAGCGGGTCGTTGGAGCTGACCACGGCTCATTGTCTCAGTCGTTCTAAGGCATTTCTTTTTGATTTCTTCTGGATTTTTCTTACAATGTCTGAGTTTGGTCTCGAAAGGTTTTGGGGTGTAACACTTGTGTTGTGGGCAATCTTTGATAAAGTGTCCAAGTTTTCCGCACTTATGAGAACAATCATTTCCACTTGATAATCTGTCGTGTTTCCTTTCTTGGGAAATCCTTCGTTTCTTCTAACAACCTTTTGAAAATCTTCTGGTGAGATATGCCATGTTCTCTTCCTCTTCACTGGAATCAACATTGGTAGTTGAGAACTAGACTTTTCTCCTTTTTAGGCTCTTTCTTGCTTTGGTTTTGCCGCTTCTTGAGTTCATAAGTCTTCAAATTTCCTATTAGTTTGTCCATGGTGAGATTTTGAAGATCTTGAGCTTCGATAATGGCATCAACCTTACTATTTCATGAATTGGGAAAAATGCTAAGAATTTTTTGAATAAGCTTACTAGGCTTTATCACTTCACCAAGATAGTGAAATTCATTGGTGATAAAAGTGACCCAGGTATGCATCTCTTGAATGTATTCTCCTTCTTCCATAGTGAACAACTCATATTGATTCATGAGCATATCTACTTTGGATTGTTTCACCTGGCTAGTCCCTTCATGAGTAGTCCTTAGACAATCCCGAATCTCCTTGGCTGATTCACAAACCGAGATTCTATTGTATTCATTTGTTCCTACTTTACACACCAGCAACTTCTTGGCCTTGTAATTCTTTTCAATCTTATTCCTATCATCCTCCACATACTTTTTCCTGGTCTTGGGAAAAAAGGTGGAAACTTCTCCTTCAGTGATTATTTTCATAGGAATATAAGGTCCATTATAAATGATATCACAAAATTCACTATCTTCAACCATGATGAAATCGTGCATGCGAGTCTTCCACCAACCATAGTACTGGCCATTGAAACGAGGTGGCCTTATGGTTGACTGACCTTGTTCAAGGTTTAGTGGAGCAGCCATTTTAACAGAAACATTCCTAGTCGTTAGCATTTAAGAAAGTACAGGCTCTGATACCAATTGATGGCTTGTATGAGTCCACCATAAGTCAAGGGACCAGGTCCTTTGACTAGAAGCAACAAATAGTCAGACTAACACATAGCTATGATTGTAAGGATAAATGACACATGATATTTACGTGGAAACCTCCTTGCTCAAGGGAGTAAAACCACGACCTACCATAGGATTTCTCAATAACTTCACTATCTTTAAGCAATGTTAATTATAGATTCTTCTAATCCAAAGGATTAACCTCTTAATTCCACCCTCTTGCAACAACTCTATTACAAGACTTCAAAGTAATAACTCTATTGCTAACTAATTTGACTAACTAACTCTAGCTAATACAAACACAGCTAACTCTAGCCCAACAACCAACTAACTTTAGTTGACACATTTTTTTAATGATAAAAGATAGACTTTTTAAAGACACCTACACAAAATTCACAAATGAAGAGTAGGTTTTCAATATGAGCAGATTACAAAGACTCAAAAATAAGAAGATCTAAGAGACAACTGAGTTGGTCATGAGCAGGTCCCTTGTTGCTAATCAGGCTTTGAATATGAAGAACAATGGCGGCTTTTGCATAGAGAATATATCACCTTTTCTTGAATGAAAAAACTAGGTTTTGTTATTTATCATCTCTATACACATATATATCTATATATATGAGAGACTAAAACCTAGGAGAGATCTAATAGATAAGTACACCCAAACTGTAGAATTGCTGCTACAACTCCACTAACCACTGCAGAAAAAATACACTTTACAGTTGTAAGCTTGACCACCGAATTTAAGAGTGCAACCATAATATGAACCTGGTCCTTTTATAAGTTTTTCAATTATCAAAACCAAGAATACAACAAAAGGTAAAAAAGAAAGCGGGGCAGAACAAGCATACTAAAGATAAAAGTGTACCACCTAAAGCAGCAGGTGGTGTACAAACAAGGAAAGCTTGAACCGAAGGAAGTTCTCAATGAATAGATCTCTCATATGGAATATTAGGTTTGTAAACACTCAAGAGGTCTCTAAGAGAGTTGTTCTTATGCACAGAAAAAAATAATTCAAGTATATAACTTTGATGGAATATTTTCAGCTCAATAGACACATTGATACGTATAGGCTATGGTTGTATAGGAACAACATGGAATAAAATAGATGAAAAGATTTGAGTTCTTGTTATTGAAGAGATCCAGGTAGAAATCATTAAAGATACTGAACAACTACTGTCATTGAAGTTGAGTAACTTGGACAATGTACATGAGATCAATATCATTCTGACACATGCCAATACTTATAGAGCTAACAGAACCAGCTTATAGGATGACCTATGTGATATATCCTCAAATATGAATTCACCATGGATGGAGAGAGGTCACTTCAATATAATATTAGATGAAACTAAAAAATATGGGGGACTACCATTACACTGTCCTGAGGTGGAGGAATTTGCACATTATGTGAATATTTCAAATTAGAAGACTGGGGATTAACTGGGAATACCTATACATGGTGGAATGAAAGATCTGATAAAGCTTGTCTCTTTAAAAGGTTGGACAGATGTCTAAGGAATCAAGCTTTTCTGATACCTTCCATAACACAGAAGTACAATATCTTATTAAACAAGGATATGATCACTCCCCCTTAATGTTATCAAGTAGTATAGATTCCAAAATTATCAAGAAACCTTATAATTGGGAAGGCTGGTACAGTACAAACCCCTTTTTTCAACTTTCACAGCAAAATGAAAAAGGTGAGTAGGGCTTTGGCTAATGGAGCAAAGAAATCTTTGGAGACATTGCAAAGGATTCAAGCAGATTTAATTAGACTTTGTGCAATTGAAGAAAAATTTTGAAATAAAAGGAAGAGATGAAATAGTTTAAAGATGGGGATATGAACACAAAATTCTTTCATTCTCATGTGAATAGGGAAAGGAATAAACTATAGGTAAAAAAAATCTTGAATCAATATGGTGTCTAGTGGAACAAAAACAAGAGATTAATCAAAAAGTTGTAAGGTTTTACGGGGAACAGTTCATAGAGGAATAATTACCCAATAACTTTAAATTACTTGAACATATTCCTTAGATGATAACACCAAATAAAAAAAAAGTGAAGAGTGCAGTTTTTGGGCTTACTCAGGTAGTGCAGATGGACCAGATGAATTTACTACGAAATTCTTTCAATCATATTGGGATATTATAGAAAATAATATGGTGTACATAGTGAGTTCTTTACTTGCACAAATATGATATTTATTCCCCAAAAAAGAAGATCAACAACTTCTTAGATCTAAGGTCTATCAGCTTCAATAACTTCACCAGCAAAGTTTTCTCCAAGATTATACATGAAAGGTTTGTTCAACTACTTCCTAGGATAATATCTCCTTAACAAGTTGACTTCATTAAAGGAAGAAGTATTGTAGAAAAGATACTGCTTGTACAAGAGACTGTGCATGATATGAGATTGAGGAGTAGACCAGTCAATATTATCATAAAACAAGATGTGACAAAGACATATGATAGAGTCTCTTGACTCTTACTAACTAAAGTATTGTGGAAAATGGGATTTGGAGAGATACTCATAGATATTGGTATACAGAATCATCTCTAACAACTAGTAATTAATCCTGATAAATGGACAATTATGTGGTTTCTTAATGCAACAAGGGGATTTAAGCAAGGGTATCTACTTTCACAAACACTATTCATATTGGCATGTATGTTTAGAGCACTAAATGCTTTACATATAAATAACATATTCACTGGTTTTGGAATGCTAAAGTGGAGCCCTTATATTCTTCATATTGCATATGCAGATTATACTATATCTTCACTTTTGCCCAAGAACAATCCCTAAAGGTGGTTATTGAGACTCTAACAATATATTAGGCAGTTAGTGGTCAGAAAATTAACAAACAAAAAAGTGCAGTCTTTTTACACCACAATATGACCTAGGAGATAGAAACTTTGGTATATGATATTACCAGAATTCCTAGAAAGGAATTTCCCTTTACATATTTGGGAGCACTAATATATTATATGAGGAGGAATATTAAACATTACAAATAAATTACTAATAAAATCTTTAAGAGACTCTCATGGACAAGTAAACTCCTATCTATGGATAGAAGAGCGATCCTCATCAAACATGTACTATAGAGCATGCCTATACAACCTATTGTCTACTTGTAATCCCCCATCAGGAGTTCTATCACAGATACATAGAATGCTTGCCAAATTATTTTGAAGCAACTCAGTGTGTAATTCCAGCAAGAATTTGATATCATGGAAAATATTATGTTATCCTCAAATTGAAAGAGGAATGAATTTAGAATCTTACAAGATGTATCTAAGGAACTATTCTTTATACTATGGTAGAACTTTAGAACAACACAGGCTCCATAGAGAATGTACATAAGCAATAAATATTTGAACAGAGAGCATGTCGTGATTCTATAGTGGAAGAAAGGGACTTATATAAGAAGATGCTTCAATGTAGACATATGATAGAACATGAAATATGGTGGAAAGTTAAACAAGAAAATTCTTATTTTTGGTTAGATAATTGAACAAGATTGGCTACATTTCATCAAATTCTCCAACTTGATTTCAGAAGGGACCGGATTATAGTTTAAAAAAAGATGTGGTGATAGAAGAAAGATTGGGTGAAGACAGACTAAGAGAGATCCTACCAGCAAATATAACAACTCAGATTATCCAAAATATAGAATATCCACTAGACAGAGAAATAACGGACATGCATTTCTGAAATCATGAGGCTAGAGGCGAATTCTCTGTAGGATCAGCTTTTAATATGATTAGACAGAGAATGGAACCAAGTGCATTGTATAATAAAATATGAATTAAAGGATTACCCATTAAAATCTCATTATTTTAATGAAAGTTATGGAAGGCTAAGGTTCTTTTAGATGATGTGGTGAAGAAGTGGGGATTTCAATTTCCTTCTAGATGTCATTATTATGAAGAATCTGAAGTAGAAATCATATCTCATGTATTTATAAACTCCCCAAATTGCTCAATGTGCATGGAACACTTTCTGTAGATCTATGGGATTCAATATATAAAATTTGTAACTTATCCAGGTAATTAACCTATGGTGGGAGGCCACAGTGACTCAACATGTAAAACACATATTCCAAGAAAAATCAGCTATCATTGTGTAGAAACTATAGAAGATGAGAAATACTATTAGACATAATGAGACAATATGTAGAGTAAAACTGATCTACCAAATTATACATAGTATTATCTTGTTCATGAAAGTGAGAAGAAGAAGTTTTAAACAAGCATCATACAAATGGAGTTCATTGGTTCAGTCATTACTATCATATTCTCCAAAAATCAAGGTGAAAAGTACACTAGAGACTAGCTAATTTTGGATGGGTGAAATGCAATACTGATACAATATCGATATGCGGAAGAAATTTTAAATCTAAGAACAAGAATTAAAAATAGAAGAAAGACATAATTAGAGGAACTAATTGAAGATAATAGCTATAGAAAGAAAAAACCTTCAATTAATTAAATCAAAAAAAGAATCAATTCTATAATGATACCCTTAAGAGGAATGAATCCTCAAGCACGCAATCGCATCAAAATCGGGTAGCAACAAATGGTCTAGCCTCAACTCTTACAAAGAGTATCACACATCAACAGTCAATATCCAAAATAATTTAAGTCTAAAAGGATATATTTTCTCTCCTATTTATAGCCTAAGCTAATTATTACAAAAATATTTTCAAAGAAATAAAGGTCCTCTTAAGCATGAGGGATTATATTTTAAGAATAGTCTATTTGCAAACATAGCCCTTTTCTCACAACTCCATGTAGTCTTCCAAGTGTATCTTGAGGTTTAAATCATCATTCCACGTACCCTCGAAGCTCCAAAGTAGCGACTTGATGAAAGTAACGAACTCCATAGCTCGACTTGATGTATAATATTTTGATGAAGTTCGGTTTGTATCATTCTCCTCTTCTTGAAAAGGATTCAGCATCGAATCTACACCTTGCAATACCATAAGGAAAGAAAAACAAATACAAAGACCTCAAAGCGTGGGGGTTAGAATAAGAGCTAACAAATCTACCAACATGTCAAGGATGCACAAACTTTTGATATAACCAAACATTAACCAATCTTATGAAGAAAAGTCCTCACATATAGAAAATGATACTTGGCTATCCAAAATATCATGCAATAAGGATATCATAAAGTAACCGATGGTTTTAAAATACCAAGTAGGTAAGGTCATATCGGTTCTAAGAGACATAACACACACATGATCCTTTATTTCACCAAAAAACCACTTCCAAGGTAGTACAGTAACCACCCGCATGTTCAAAGAGTCACTGAGGTCAAAAGAAAAGACTATCCACACATTATGATCAATAGAACAACCATCTACCCTATTCAAACTCCCTTCCACATAAGATATTCTCCCAACACAAGAATGATCATCATCATCTTATTAATGATGCAAGAAAGTTTCAATAAGACCTTGTAAAGTGGAGTTCAAGGGATTTTTATCAAATCATTACTTCAGATGCTGAAAAGGTGCTTGGATTGAAGTCGTAAAGCTCAAAAATATATTAAAATAGAAGTACAAGACTCCAGTTGAAAGAATGCTTAGGGCATTGAGAAAGAGGTTACTTATGCAAAAAATGGCTATTCTTAACGGCATAAGCTATGATGCAAAAAATGGCTTCTAATCATGCCTAAGTATATTAAGAAGATCCTTATTTCATTAAGGGTATTTATATCATAGTTAGATTACGCTATAAATAATGGAGAATAGCTCCTTTAGATTTAGATTATTTTGAATTATATGAATATTCACTTTAATAATGATGCTTTGGAGAGAGTTAGGGTTAAGGTCGTTATTGCTTGATAATTCTTGATAGATTATTTGCAAGAGTAAATCATTCCTTTTGAGGGTTTATCTTATAGATTTGGTGCTTGTTTGAAATTCCTAATAGAAAATTTTGGCTTTAATGTAGTCATTGAAGTCTACTAGTCTCATTCTTGTGTCTATATCCTATATTTTTATCTTTATTCTTATTCTTAGTTTTAGAATTTCGATTTTTGCATATTTAATATTGTATCAAATACTGATGGGGCACTTAAAGAAAATCCTAAAAGCGTATCATGGAGATTTTCTATGAGAGATGAGAATGGAGATATCATAGATGCTAAGACAAATGTGATAGTCGATCCACAATATGTCAATATCTAGGCACAAGATATGGTTATGGTACAAGTTATGACATACATGGAAGAAAACCAATACCAGCAGATTACTATAGACACATATTCTATAGTGTTGAAGATTATTACCCTAAAAATCTAGAAAGTACCCTGCAAACAATAAATAAGGTGGAGAAGATTTGGGAGTTGGGAAAACAATAAAACAGTTAGGGTTTTCTAAATAATGAGAGAGGGAAAGATGGTGGAAGATTTTCTAGCTAATGATGCTTTAGAACATAGAAAAATTTCTATTGAATTATTTCAGGAGATCAGACCTTAAGGAAGGAGGTTGATAAACAGCGATAAACTATATACATCATACTTGAGAATCAGATTTTATAAGAGATAAAGGAGAGCATTAATAGGAGGAGATTCACATCTATTCTTCATGTCCAAGTCCTTTTAGGGGAGGAGAATATGAAGAATGCATTTTTACTTAACAATCATTTCTTTTTTGCAAGTAATCAACATATAATTAGATGGCATTACAAGAAGAACTCTGTTAAAAGAAAGAACAAGCACATATGCAGGAGGATAAACAACACATCAAACTACAGACTGATCTAGAGACAGACTCTATACTGAAAAATACCTCTGCCTGCAGCATACATAATGTGTGGTATTATTACTAAGAAGTCCTCATTCTATTGAACAAGAACCAGCTAGACAAAGTGTGATGTAGATGAAGGTAGATATAGGATTGCCACTAAGGAATGTAAACAACAAACAAAAGAAGAGGAAAACACAAGAACGTCAACAACAATCAAAATGAAAACAAGAAAATGAAAAGAAAACTCACAAAATGACGACAGAAATAAGTACATTCATAAGAAAAAAGCAACAAAAGATATAATAAAATAAAGCAAAACTGAAACACGGTACAATTTATAGTGAAACTATATAAAAGAACAGTGATGATACCAGGTGGATAAAATGACACAACATAGATATGAATTTTACAACAACAAGTATTGATCTTCAGCTGCAATGAAGTGTTCACCACTACCTCGATCACTAGCTGCTAAAAAATTGAAGGTCAATCCTCAATTTGCAGGTCGCCCTTCGAACAATGAAGAATAGGATTTTTTATCTTTTGCTTTCTTGAGTTTTAGAGATAGATTAGTACGCTTTCCCTTTTTATTTTTATCTGTTCTTTATCTAGAATTTTTTTCGCTATCAATAAAATAGCCCACGTGGCCTTGTTTTTTCCTCCAACATGCCACCAATCAACTGTCGCCGTCATACAACCTTCTTCTTCCTTTTTTTTCTCTAATCACATGACTTCTTCTACCGCCATCATCATTTTATCTTTCTCACATTTGTTATTATTGTCATCACCACACCCATTTCTTCCTCTTTTGAACGAAGGTCATCACCTCTTCCATTAACACCGCTGCCTTATCCTTTTTTTTTTCCAGATCTAGAACACCGCCACTATTAGAATGTTCTTTCTTTTTCTTTTTTTTTAAATCTAAGTCTGTCACTTTTGTTGATTTATGATATAAAAGAATAAGAAAAATAGAAGCGATGTAAGGTGGTGCGGGACTGTATGTTTCAATGGTATAAAAGGGGAAAGGTTTAGTTGGACCGGTGGAGTGGCTAAGGATTACGAAATTTAGTTTTCATTTTTTTACTTAAAAAATAATTTTTCTTTTTATTTCACTCATATAAATTTTTTAACTATTAAAAAATAATAATTTCTCTTTTTCTTTCACTCATAATACATTTCTTAATTATTTAATATATAATTCCACATGTCCATAGTTAATTCATCATTTATTCATGTTATCGGAGAGTATATTTCACATACTCTACATTTTTGACCGATTATCGAAAAATATTTAAGTGATTCAATTTCGAAAGGTTAGAGGTGTTCAATACGTACATAATTGAGTCGAGGTGTTACAATAAATTATATGAACAACTTTATAGGGCCACTGAAGACTAAAGCTTTTAAAAAAATGTACCTCATTGCTCCATGCAGATGAATTCAATTCTACTAATTTGAAAGACAAACTCATCAATAAAGTATTTTGTTCGTCTTTATTTATGTGACATAATTTAATTATACGTCAAATTTAGGTAGAATTTTTTCAAGAAAGACTTTAAAATTTACCATGATAAACATGATTAGAACTTTTTTTCGGGATATGACTACAAAAGCACATCATTAAGGTAAAATCAAAATTTAAAATTAAATTATTTTTTAAAATAGAAGCCAACATCTTTTTAAATGAACAAATAAAAAAAATAAAAGCCACATAAAATATAAGGGAGGGAGTAAGAAGCATGTTAAGTTATATTTATTTATCAATTTTATAAAAGGAAAATATATCTTGTAAATTTTTCTAGAATTTTAAATTATGCATATTTTAGTTTTCAGCAGACAGCGTAAAGTATTATTAATTTAAAGATAAATCAAATGAGATGCAAGATAAGGAGAAAAAGCAAGAAAGATTAGGATGGAGATTTTAAAAGAGAAAGATAAAATTACTCAATGATGATTCAGGTTGATCATGACATAAGCACGCGTTGGACTATAATCCATATTTACTTATCATATTGTCATACCTATTCTGCATAAAAGTCTGTTTTGGTTAAAAAGGAGAGTAATTATATTACTTTGCTAAACTGGTACATTCGATGTGGTAGATATATATTCACTATCATTGGTAGTGATAACATTGAGGTTTTCAAGCCTTGCTAGCCTATTAAACATTGATATTTTTACTAATTTACTATATATTTTTCCTTCTTTATCTTCCTCCAGTATTCCCATGGCATGTTCAGGAGGAGTTAACAAAACAGATAGCTAGTTGTTAGTTGATAACTTAGAACCTTGCTTAGCCAAAACATCTACAAACTTGTTTTCTTCTCAAAGTTATGTGGGGCCATGGGATTCTGCAACTTCCTCAATAGCGGCCTATATTCACTAACAATAGAATGATAAGTCGAGTGATTTTGTTCTAAAATTTGTATTACCTCAGTAAATTAGTTTTCACTTTAATGGGGAAGTAGTTCCTTGTAGCGCCAGTTGTAGGCCTCAGTGGAGGGATTGTAATTCTGCCATTGTGTGATTATACACATGAATTTATTCGTAGTAACCTAAGATCCAATCTTCAGTGGAGTCTCTAATGACTCCACTAGTGTCTTCTATTTTAAATTTTTTTTGAGAAGAAGTCATCAATGTTTAGTTTGTAGTAACCAAATGAAGGTGATGACCAAGTGATTTTTTTGTTTCGTGTTTGTTATTCATGTTGCCAAATGAGGAGGTAGTATATTTAAATTCCACAGCTCTCATGAAAGTTACTTGTGGGTTGATGCTTGCAGAATTATTCTAGTAGATATGATAATTACGGTTTAGCCAAATGTGCCAAGGAGCAAATGAATAGAATTTCTCCCATAACAAAGAGCTATATGGAATAATTATATTGAATTCATGCATGTGTTACAACCAATGAGTATGTGTATGTTTATATTGTGAATATTGAGCCCCAAGTCTAGCCAGTATTTTTTGGCAATATAACAGTCAAAGAGAGTATGGTTAATGATTTCACCACATTTTTGTGAACCGGATAAAGGCTATCAGTATTAATCCCAATATATTAGAGATAGGATTTAGTGGGAAATCTATTATGCAAGTAAGTCCATAAAAAAACTTAATTTTATTTAGAGTGGGAATGGACCAAATCCATTTGAAGGAGTATTTCAAAGTAATATGTCAGTTTACAAGTTTCAAGACTGAAATTGTAGTAAAGATTCCATTCTCCTGTAAAGACCAATACAATATATCACTATTTTCATTACGTAAAGCAATAACTGAGGCATTTCTTCTCACATCTTCGAAAAAAAAGTGCAACAATTCGTCTGTTGTTACGGGGAGAATAAGTCAAAAACACCCCTCTTGCCTAGGTTGTTAGAAGTAAGGTATTGTGTAAGTGTTAGTGAAATTTTGATGTTGAGGAATAGTCTGTGTGCAAAAAATAGAAGTTGCTGCTTATGGGGGGATCGCTATAGCACGGGAAAAAGTGCTGCAGCAAGATCGTTACCACGATTAAAGGCCCACCGTAACGGACCAGGAGGATTACCATCGGATCCGCTATGGAGGCGTCTTGGGCGCTATAGCAAGTCCGCTGTAGCAAAAATATGACCCTTACAGCAGATGAAGAGAGGTAGTAAATGGGTTTTAAGTGGGGTTTCAGGGATTTTACCCCATAATTCTAAGGGACAAAGTTTGAGAGCTTTGGTATGAATTCTCAGGGGCTAGAGCAATTTCTTATTACAAGGTAAGATTTCCTTGACTAATCCTTCCATATTGTGATTCTCCAACACCTGAAATCAATGGGTGCTCTATAATGGTGATTGGAAGGATAAGAACCCTGGATCTATAAAAGTTACGGTAAGTTGGTTGGCTGTTGAAGATTGTTGAGTCCTGGAGCTTATAAGCATGTAATTAACACTTTCTACGGTGTAATATGGTTGTAGAACATTGTTTTGGTGATAGTTGAGACTTAGAATTTGGTGGATTTGTAATCCTTGACCTTGAAAACTGTTTTAAGAGAGATAGAGGAGTAAAAACTCCATGAACTATGTTTGAAGGATCGTTGTAGATTTGGCTTATGATAATTTAGCCTATGCTCATTGAATTAGACCGTAAACAACGAACAGAACAGAGTGGGTTGAGTTCCCAAACCTTTGAATCGAATAAATAGCCTATTGATTGATTTTTTAATATTTTATTTTTAGACTTTAAACGTTCGGAGGCATTAAGAAAAGGCAAAACTCCCGCGGAGTAGCTGCATGTTCCAGTTCTGCGATCCAAGTAGGTTATGGCTTGCCTTTGTGTAGACTACAATTGGTGAATCGTATACATGTATACTATTGATGTACAATCGATGAGGGTAGAGGGATCATAAAATATGATGACTTGATGATATATTTGCAGTGATGTAACTATGAATTAGAGGATTAATCCTAGGTATGAGAATATGTGGGAAAGTAAATCCTAATTGATGATTAATAATTGGGGGTACACTCTTAATGTGATGTTCTTGACAAGTACTCTTGATTGGATATTCTTAATAATGTGTCCTTGATGTTATGATCTTGGTAATAGAGTTTTGAGGTGATATTCTTGATTACAGGTTTTGATGACATATGATTGTAGTTGTTCTTGATCAGATATTTTGATGGTATACTTGATGGTTTAAATTATGAATATATCTTTGTGTATGTGTTGTATAAAAAAATAGGAACAAGAAAGAGTGAGGTGAATAAACCTAATGGGGTTATGTGAACTTGTTGGTGCCCTGTTATATGCCATGAAGGAGAAGGTGAATCGGTGATGTAAATTAACTAGCTTAGAACGAATCTGAGGTAAGAAAAAAATAAGTAATTGTAAGAGTTCGTAGTTAACCAGGTTGCGTGATTAAGACTCGGTTTTATCTAATTAATCTTATGTGTTGATTAATTGACTAAAAAAATTAGAAATACTAATAGGGAAAATTTGACCCGAATAGACTATCTTAAAATGGAAAGTCACAAAACTAAGGCGATACAATAAGGTTGAAAGAACCTGAATGAATAATGGGTCCTTAGATAATAAGAGGGAGGGTAAATTTGGCCTTTGGAATTGTGAATGATGCCTTTGTGATGGCTTGGTTGTGGATTTTGATTGAAGCGGGACTATGTATTTAATAATTAATAACTAATAAATCAATGAGTAACGTTATAGGAAGAAGCACTTCTTACACTAGATAATTGGTAAATATGGTGAGTTGTGGGTATGCTTATGGCTCTTCATGCCTTGATCGTGTAGAATAATATTGATATCTTATATGATTGTAGATGAGGTTTGAGAAACTCCATGTGATAATAGTCATGGAGAGAGTTAATGGTAATTGAGATAAACGATATGTGCATATGTGGTGTCATATGTTTTTACCTAATGAAATACTTGATGAGCTGTGTTGATAATTATTGATTTATATACCTTGTTGAGTGGTCACCTAAGTTGACCGAGTGAAATTGCATGATAAATATGCTACTTATTGTTAATTTGTTACTTCTTTGTAAATGGTCATATGAGTTGACGAAGTATAATGTATGAATGCTATGTTGAGGATCCGTGATTGATAAGTAGGTTTGCCCGAGTAGTCATACGAGTTGACTGGTTGATATCATGTTGCATATGTTGATAAGTGAAGGATAATAGATTCTTATCCTGTGGTGAACGTGAATAAGATTGCTGGTATACGTTACTCTGAAATGAGAGGCTCATGTCCAAGATGAGCATCAGGATGAGAGGAATGGTATGTGTATGAGTACTTGAATATGAGTGGCTCATGCCCGAGGTGAGTATCCGGGCGAGTAATATGAATGGTTACATAGACAGGTATGACTAAATATTCATACGGCTGGGTGTATGGATATGAGTACATAGACAGGTATGATAAGAGGTTCATACGGCTGGGTATATAGTACATGAATTTCAAGATTTCCCTGCAGGTCATGACTGAAAGGGGAAAAATAAGACACTCTAACATGTGTGTACAGTGATATGACGGAGGCGTGTGCTTGGCATATCACTGATAATACGATTGAGACAGAGATCAATATAGGTATTCGATATACATACGACTGTGTGAAAGAGTTCAGTGACAGGTATGACATCGATATATGTACAGACATCGGATGAGGTGAAGTTAGTGATGACAGGTCTAATTATCGTATATTCAGGTGCATTTGATCTGTTGCATAATTGTGTATTACTTATATTGTAAGTCTTGGTGCTTTGGTGAATTTTTTTATGAATGAATTAATGTGTGTGTTCAAAATTATTAAGTAAATGTGATTTAGGTGTTATTACTGGGTTGATCCTGATTGTGAGAATGTTTCGTAAAAAGGGAAATAAAATGAATTAGTATGATAAGATGAAAGGTGGTGAAGTGTATATCTAATGGAGTGTAAATTGCTACTATTTTGTGTGATGTTAGATCTTGTGTAATTGATGAGGTGTTAAAATAAGTGAGGTTCCCAGGGAAGTCGAGTTACTGCATAGAAAAGTAATGTTGCAGCGATAGAGTTTCTGTTGTGGTAAAACCGCAACAAGGTCAAGTTATCGTTGCAGCGAGGCCTAAACAGTGTGCAGGCCAACCTTTTTGTGGCTAAGATGGATAGAGAAATATGGATGCATGGTTAAAAAACTGTCGTGATGAAGATTAAAGGATTGTCTTGATAAATTCTTGAGTGGTAGTTTAAAATGAATTATTGATTGCATATTAATTTTATGTTATTGCGTAAACTAATTATAGTTGGCTGATGTTGCCTACCAGTAGGTGTGATGTACTGATACTACTTTTGCTACATCTTTTTGGGTATAGGTTGTGGAATTTGAATTGTAGTTTCATGATTGACGAGGCGATGCTCAGCATCAGCTTCTGCATTTCCTTCGCAGGCGAAGCTGTGTCTTTTTACTTGTTAGTATTCTAAATAGAGTTCTTGTACCTATCTAGACTAAATCTTGGTAGAGTCAATATTTTTTGGAGGATTTTATTGAACTTTTAAACATTATCAATTTGTGCAAATAGATAAGTCTTGTAAATATTTTTATATGTTGTTCAAAAAGGGGTTCTCCTATTGAATTAGAGTTAATGTAGGTACCCGCACAACCTAGCTATTTTGGTCGTGACAAGTTGGTACCAAATCATCTAGGTTACCCATTTCATAAGTACAAGAGCAATATCGAGTAGACTTCTGTGGATTAGTGTGTAGACGTTCACATTAATCTTCGGGAAGATATGAGACATCTAGGAAGTTCTCACTTTATTCTTTCCTATCATGCCATCCGAGCGTGTTGATTACCTGGATTGAGTCCAATAGGTATCTAGAATATTTTAATTGGTATCTTAGTGGGGACAATTGGTATCTATAAGATTTCAATTGGTATCTGGTGACATAGTCATGTTGACGTGTGAGTTGATGATGAAGTGTTAAATGCTAGTGATAATGAAGTATAATAAGGGAGCAAAGGGGGATTAATCTTGACCAAAGGGACGAATATCCCTATTAGGGTTCTGCTCAATGAGTTTTTCTGCAGCAAGGTGTGTCTTGCCGCAGCGAACATGCTGCAACGAGAAGTGGACCTCCATAGCGAGTCTGCTGTAGCGGAAATGTGGCCGATGTAGCGGACGACTGCTAGACTGAATCCAATTTCCCCCTGTTTGGAAAAAATTTTATTATGTCAAAGGTGAGAAATTGAGTATATGTGTATATGAGAACTGTGATTTATATAAGCATGGGGTCAAAACACAGCCATTGTCATTCGAATGCCTCAATGGGCACTTGTACCCCAAACATAGAGGAAAATAGGAAACCATCCAATAACGAGAAAAAAGAGAAATTGTTCAGCATTTGTCCCTTCGAGAGTAGGAAATATTTGAGTTAAAGGGGAACAACAGGAGGGAAATTACATTGTGACCCTGACTAGCCGGAGGCCTTGTTGCTGTTGTTGCCTGGGTCACTGACCTCCTCATCTTTGCCACTACTAAGGAAGGAGTACTTTGAGACATTTCTTGGGAATGAAGGGGGAACCCTAAGGCCTAAAAGGAGGGTGCGTAGATCTTCTTCACCCCTTCTATATACGGACGAAAAGCTAGTCTCGAAATCATCTTTGCTTCTTCTCCTTCTCTAGATTCTCTCAGAGCTCAAGATTGTCCTGGGCTAATGAGGTAACCGCTCCCTATAAGCCCTCGGGGTCCACAACAGCTATACTAGATGATGCACGTCCCTGGGGGACGCTCTGAGCAACCCACCCAGTAACTCCCGCATAGTTGTCAAATTAGCCTCCATTCACTGGAAGGGTCCAGTGGGCCTAGAGGAACCAGCACATCACCTCCAAAGCCATCACTTTTATCATCCGAATCAGCCTTCCTCTCCTTCCTACCCTTCCAGGTGCACTTTTCACCCTCAAGGGATCGAAGAGCGCATTAAACCCCAACTTAATTCCCTCTTCTTTCGGCGCACACTTACCTAGCAACAGAGCATAGTGTTGAGAGAGGAAAATGGTGGACCGACCCACTCTGGTCTTGAAAAGTTCAAATCGCCATCCTGCCTAACTCTATCATTTTTAGTGCAAAAATCTCAAAAAGATAGCCTATATGAGGACGATTTAGATTACCTAAGAATATAAATACTAGTGAAAGTGGCATATGTGGGACTCTTTTCCAGTTAGGGATGTGGGGATGGGAGAATTAAGTTTGTGTGTCGTGCCCGTGTAGTAAGCCTATTAACATTGAAGGACCTCAAAAAGCAGGGTCCGGTGAAGTTCCGGCTAAATTCAATAGTGATAACGGCAAGACCGTTGTGGAAAGGGTATAACCATAATTATGACCCACGCAGATTAAGACGGTGATGTGATAGAAAAGCTCTACATATTGCGTGAGGCTGCTCGGGGATGAACAGTAATTTAATTGGTATCTGATGTAACAACTCGTTTGTTGTTACGGGGGAAAATAAGTCAGAAATACCCCTCTTACCTTGGTTTTTGGAAGTAAGGTATTGTGTAAGTGTTAGTGAAATTTTGATGTTGAGGAATGGTCAGTGTGCAGAAAATAGAAGCTACTGCTTATAGGGGACCGCTATAGCACGGAAAAAATCACTGTAGCGAGATCATTACCACGATCAAAGGCCCACCGTGATGGACCAGGAGGATTACCATTGGATCCGCTATGGCGGCATCTTGGGTGCTATAGCAGTCCACTATAGCATAAATATGACCATTGCAGTGGATAACGAGAGGTAATAAATGGGTTTTAAGTGGGGGTTTAGGGATTTTACCCCATAATCCTAAAGGGCGAAGTTTGAGGGCTCTGGTGTGAATTCTCAAGGTCTAGAGCAATTTCTTATTCCAAGGTAAGATTTCCTTGACTAATCCTTTGATTCTCTAACACCTGAAATCAATAGGTGCTCTATAATGGTGATTGGAAGGCTAAGAACCTTGGATCTATGAAAGTTACGGTAAGTTGGTTGGGTGTTGAAGGTTGTTGAGTCCTGGGCTTGTAAGCATGTAATTAACACTTTCTACGGTGAATGTGATTGTAGAACATTGTTTTGGTAATAGTTGAGACCTAGAATTCAGTGGATTTGAATTCCTTAACCTTAAAAACTGTTTTAAGAGAGTTAGAGGAGTAAAAACTCCATGAACTATATTTGAAAGATCGTGGTAGATTTGGGTTATGATAATTTAGCCTATGCTCATTGAATTAGACCGTAAACAACAAGTGGAACGGAGTGGATTGAGTTCCCAAACCTTTGAATCAAAGAAATAACCTATTGATTGATTTCTTAATGTCTTATTTTTAGACTTTGAATGTTCGGAGGCGTTGAGAAAAGGCAAAGCTCCCGCGGAGTAGCTGCATGTTCCAGTTCTGCAATCTAGGTAGGTTATGACTTACCTTTGCATTAGACTATGATTAGTGAATCAAATACATATATACTATTGATGTACAATCGATGAGGGTGGAGGAATCATAAAATATGATGACTTGATGATATATTTGCAGTGATGTAACTATGAATTAGAGGATTAATCCTAGGTATGAGAACATGTGGGAAAGTAAAACCTAATTGATGACTAATAATTAGGGTGCACTCTTAATGTGATGTTCTTGACAAGTACTCCTGATTGGATATTCTTAATAATGTGTCCTTGATGTTATGATCTTGGTAGTGAAATTTTGAGGTGATATTCTTGATTGCAGGTTTTGATGACATATGATTGTAGTTGTTCTTGATCATATATTTTGATGGTGTACTTGATGGTATAAATTATGAATATATTTTTGTGTATGTGTTGTATAAAAGGAGAGGAAAAAGAAAGCAGTGGGGTCAATAAACCTAATGGGGTTATGTGAACTTGTTGGTGCCCTATTAAATGCCATGAATAAGAAGGTGAATCAGTGATGTAAATTAACTAGCTTAGAAAGAATCTGAAATAAGGAAAGAACAAGTAGTTATAAGAGTTTGTAGTTAACCAAGTTGAGTGATTTAGACTCGATTGTTATCTAATTAATCTTATATGTTGATGAATTGACTTAAAAAGAAATTAGAAATACTAATGGGGCGAAATTTGACCCGAATAAACTGCCTTAAAATGGAAAAGTCGTAGAACTAAGGCGATACAATAAGGTTGAAAGAACTTGAATGAATGATGGGTCCTTAGGTAATAGGAGGGCTAGTAAATTTGTCTTAAGGAATTGTGAATGATATCTTTATGATAGCTTGATTATAGATTTTGATTGAAGCGGGACTACGTATTTAACAATTAATAACTAATAAATTAATGAGTAACGATAAAGGAAGAATCACTTCTTAAACTAGATAATTGGTAAATATGGTGAGTTGTGGTTATAGCTAATAGCTCTTCGTGCCTTGATCTTGTAGAATAATGTTGATATCTTATATGATTGTAGATGAGGTTGATAAGCTCCATGCTATAATGATCATGGCGAGAGTTAATAGTAATTGAGATGAATGATGTGTGCTTATATGGTGTCATATGTGATGACCTAATGAAATACTTGATGAACTGTGCTGATGATTGTTGATTTATATACCTTGTTGAGTGGTCACTTGAGTTGACCGAGTGAAATTGAATGATAAATATGTTGCTTATTGTTGATTCATTACTTCTTTGTAAATGGTCACATGAGTTGACGAAGTATAATGTATGAACGCTATGTTGAGGATCCGTGGTTGATAAGTGGGTTTGCCCGAGTTGTCATACGAGTTGACTGGTTGATATCATGTCGCATATGTTGATGAGTGAGGGATAATATATTCTTATCCTGTGGTAAATGTGAATAAGATTGTTGGTATACCTTACTCTGAGATGAGAGGCTCGTGTCCAAGGTAAGCATCCAAAGGAGCGGAATGGTATGTGTATGAGTACTTTGATATCAGTGGCTCGTGCCCGTGTTGAGCATCCAAGTGTGCAGTATAAATGGGTACACATACCGGTATGACTAAATATTTATACAGTTGGGTGTACGAATATGAGTACACAGACAGGTATGATGAGAGGTTCATACGGTTGGGTGTATAATACATGAATTTATAGAGTCCCCTGCAGGTCATGACTGGAAGGCAAAAATAAGACCCTCTGGCATGTATGTACAGTGATGTGACGAAGGCGTGTTCTTGGCACATCACTGATGATACGATTGAGACAGAGATCAGTACAGGTATGTTTGATATACATACGGTTGTGTGACAGACTTCAGTGACAGTTATGTTCGATATACATACGGCTGTGTGAGAGAATTCAGTGATAGGTATGACACCGATATTCGTACAGACATCGGATGAGGTGAAGTTAATAATGAAGGTCTAATTATCATGTGTTCAGCTTGCATTTGATTTGTTGCATAATTGTGTCTTACTTATATTTTAAGCCTTGGTGTTTTGGTGAATTTGTTTATTAATGAGTTACTATTTGTATTCAAAATTATTAAGTGAATGTGGTTTAGGTGTTGTTGTTGGGTTGATCCTAATTTTGAGAATATTTTGTGAAAAGGGAAATAAAATTGAATAGTGTGATAAGATGAAAGGTGGTCAAATGAATATCTAATGGAGTGTAAATGAATACTGTTTTGTGTAATGTTAGATCTTGTGTAATTGATGAGGTGTTGAAAGAAGTGACGTTTCCAGTGAAGTCGAGTTACTGCTTAGAACAATACTACTGTAGCGATAGAGTTCCAATTGCGACAAGACCGTGGTAGCGGTCAAGTTACTTGGGAGCATAGTTTGCTACCTTTCAAAATATTCTGCCAAGTAAAGGAGAGTGAAGAGGTGGAGTAAAGCTTCCTGCCATATTTTATTAATACGAGCTTTAGCCCATAAAGAATTATGATTGGTGTTTAGTCTCCATGTTGAACTAGTAAGTAGAGACATGTTTTTGCCCTGGGATTTGGAGAAACCAAGACCACCATTACATTTTGGTGAGGTAATGATATTTCAGTTTATATAGTGAAATTTTCTTTTTTTTTTTAGCAGTAGTTCCCCAAGAAAAGTCCTTTGTATCTTGTCAACGGCCTTAGTAATCTTAGTATCGACAAGCAAACATGTTATATTGTACAGACAGATATGGATTTTAGGGTGGATTTTAATAAGGTTTAATCATTTTGGGAGGTTAAGAAAATTTATTTTCTAATTGGAGAGTTTGTTTTGTATGTTGTTAAGATGTATTGAAAGTCGATAGACTTTAATTTATTATTTAGGATGAAAAAGCCTAGATACTTATCAAAACTATTAGTATGAATAATGTTAAGGAAGTTAAAAACTTATTGCCAGAATGTAATTATGGCGTGGTTTGAATAAGATTGCTTCAAATTTTGATGGATTTATCTTCTACCCAGGTAATTAGAAAAAAGTAAATAATAGATGGTGTGTCATGTGGATAGATTTTTTATTAGTTTTTGCCAGCAAAGTCAAGTCGTCTGCAAAAAATAGATGAGAGAAGGAAGGACCTTTTTTGAGAGAGTAATTGAATCTCAATTTAGGATATCAATCTGACGGTTGATATATTCAAAAATTAATTCCATACATAATATAAATACGTATGGGAACATTGAGTCCCCTTGTCAGATACCTTTCGATGGAGGAGAAGTAATCAGTTTTTATACCACTGATGAGGACAACAATGTTGCTGGAGCTAATACAATTCATAATTAGTTTTAAGACATTTATATGGAATTTAAAATAGTAGGGTGCGGTAAACGAAAGATCATTTTAAATAATCAAAGGCTTTCTCTAAATCAATTTTTAAAATAAAATTATCATTTGCACTCTTATGACTGTTAACGTAGTTAACAATCTCTTGAATAAGAATGACATCATCACAAGGTCATCTACCTTTCAAGAAGCTAGCTTGTTAAGGGCTAATGAGGTCTTCAAGAAAGAATTATATACGATATGCGATCACTTTAGTGATAACATTGTAAAATAGTGTTGCACAAATCAATGGGCCAAAAAATTTTAAACTATTAGCATTTTTTAATTTAGGAATTAGACACAAAAAATATTATTTAAGTGTTTAGGAATGTGCTGAGTTTGAAAAACTTGGTGGCAGAATTGCAGTATTGAATTGTCAACAATTCTCTAGTGTTTTTGGTAGAAATAAGGATGTATATCATTCGAACCGGGTGATTTAAAGGGTTTGAAGAAGAATAAGGTCTAAATGATTTTTTTGATCATGAAGGGGTTTATCTAGTAAAGAAAGATCAATATTCATAAATTTTTCTGGAGAGCCATTGTCACGACCCCAGTTGGGACCCTGGACTGAGATACTGGACCTAGAACCACGAATGGCTTCAAGTCGATCCATGACATGAAATAGCAACTAAAGAGCATATATTAAAACGGAAACTAATAACTTAAACATGATTAAGAGAAAACGGAACAACATAACATATATCAAACGATAACATCACAATGCTAAATCTCAAGCTGAATATACTAGTCTATGTTTAAAAAGCCTCTACTAACTGATGAGATGTTGGGACAAGCCCCAGCTATCTCCAAGTCTGAAATAAACTGACAACACAAAAACTGAAATGATAGACGCCCTCGAATAATGATGACTCACCCAAGGCAAGGCTAAACTGAGCTGATAGGGGAAACGAGCTATCGACGAGACTGAACTGGATCACCTGAACCTACATCATGAAACAATAAATTGTATGGAGTATGTCACCAGTACTTTGAATGTACTAAGCATGTAAGGTAAGTAAAACATTCTTAATAAATGTTGAACGAAATCATGCATATAAATATAAATCATTAGACCATGAGAGTAAGGACTGCATGCTAAAAACTGAATCTGAGACATACATAGTCATAAGCTGATTATCGTAACTGAACATAGTGACCCAATGTTTAGAAATAGAAATCATATGATTTGTCATAGCTGAAATAGTAAGTAAAATCTCATAAACTGATCATTAGGGAAAATCTGTTGTAAAATATAATATCATAAGTTATGAACATGAATAACTGAAATCATGTGGAATAATGGGAGACTCATTATAACTGACACCATCACGATAAAGCTTATGTGATGCCCCAACTATCACACTCAAGTGGGCAGAGCCGTCCAAAACCTTGGTCAGGCTAAGGATGATACCATGATATCAATATCAAGCTGGGCCACTTGGGGATAGGGGAAAACTCTCTTGAGAGGGTCCCAAATATAAATATACCTATGTTGGTGCTTAGTTCTGAGACCGGAGAACCTTAGAACCCCAAGCTTACTCGGTGCTAGACACTACTCCCAAAAACATGCATAGTACTCCCATCATTTTTCAACGAAACTGAAATCATAATTACATGTATAGTTTGAAATTTGAAACATTGGGAGTCTTGACTCCAAAATATATCATAAGCTACAGTGGGAATCTTGACTCCAAAACATATGATAAGCTGATCTTATTAGCCTTGGCTAAATCATGAAAACATACTTAACTTGTGTGGACTTGCCCAAATCATAAAATCATGCATACTTGAAATAGACTTCATAAGACAAAATCATGGATTCATACATGGGAAATTTATAAATATTCATTCATACTAGATATCTCATCATACTTGAAATCATGAATCATAAGCTTGACTTTTCATAAAACTTGCAAAATACGGCATAATTTCTAATAACTTAAAATCATGAATTTATAATCAATTTGTAGTAAAATCTGCCCATTAGACTTTAAATATACCTTAGAACATGAGAAGATTAGACCCATAAACATATCATAGAAAATATCATAAAATTGAATTAAAATCCTAGAGATCAATATAGTTAATTAAACTTGAATTCATGAACTTGGAAGTTTGGGAACGAGAGTAAAAGAAAACTATTCTTGTATACTATTTAATCTTGCAAGAATTCTCTTTTTCTATAAGAATATGTTTCTAAACATATGATTGCTTCAAGCAGTAGTTTTTCGTCTAAAGTAGTCAGTAGCCTCCAATAAAAATATCTATTTTATCAGCTTTCTTGAACAATAGAACAAAAATTAGGATGATTAAATTAAAAGCTCTCTAATTTGAATGGTTTATTGCTAAGTCATTTATGAAAATTGATTAGCTTAATAGGAGAAATAAATCCAAGCCTTAATTTCAAAGCGAAACACTCAACTAATTATGTTTAACTCTTAAAGATCCAAGATTAAAATATTATACATCACCTTGCTTGGAGTGTTTAAGCTAGTTCGGCTTCTTTAACCATATATATATATATATATATACTACTTTCATGCACATGTATCCCATATTAATTGGTATAATATTTTTTCACTTATAAAAAATATCAATAAAATATGCTCGTGAGGTATAAATTAAATAAAAGAAGAAAAAATACAAACTTAAAATGATGAGAGGTGATCCTAATTCTGGCAGTTATATTATATACATTGAAATTTTAAGATTTTTTTTTTAAATGTTAAGATATTAAATATGACCACCTGAATAGGTTTATTGAAATTGCTCGTGCAAACATTTTTTAAGGTTAAAATTTGGAGTTTATGAGTTCTGAATTGTAAAAAAGATTTAAAAAAATTTTATGATCTAACATTTTTGTTAATAAATTATCTGCATTTTGCTTTAGATTACTAATTTTAAATAAATTATTTTATACATATTAAGTGATTTTTTAGTACAAACACATGATTTGGGAGAATACTGTTGCTTTCTGTCAAACCTGTAAGTTTTATTTTTTAAAAAAAATAGAAGAGAGAAAAGAAATTACAATGGGAAATCAAACTCACTCAACAATAAAATAAATAATCATATAAATAACTAACAAAACTATTAAAACCCCTCATAAGTTGTATAATGATTCTATATATTCCTTATCATCAACATATGAATATCAAATGCAACAGTCAAGACAACTATATTAGGGGGGAAAAAACTCTACTTTCAAGTAAATTTCAAGCAAATCACTTAAACCCATTAATTCAAAAAGTCCAAGAGATAAAAAAAATTCACAATTTATAGTAATTTAAAGTAAATAACATAAACCCGTCATTATTCAAAGTGAAAGAGATAAAAATAAAATAAATCATATATATTAGAAAAAGATAGAAAATTATGTTGAAACTTTGGTCGAAGTTCTCACATATCTAATTTCCTACTCAAATAAATTCTTCCATGTTGAGTGTGTTTATATATTTCTCCAAGGCATGAAAAATAATAAAAAATAAAAAGATTTTGAGGGGGAATGTTAGCCCATATTATTGTTAGCCCATATAATTGTTAGTAGATGGGCCTTAGGGTTTTAGGTAGTCTTATGCCTATATATAGGCACCCCCTTCCCCATTCTAGGTTGTTGTCTTCTATTCTCATATTTAACTTTGTAGTTAGCCTTTTGATTCTTTCTTTTCTTGTTCTTCAATAAAGCCCTTGTTATATATCAACATGGTATTAGAGCCAAATAAATCGATTCTTCCCTAGTTGTAGCAACTACCACGTGCGCGGATCGAACTACTGTTCACTTGGGTTTGCTGGGGGGTACGGGGGGCAGTGCGCCCCCGTTTAGGGTTAGGGGCGAAGTCCCAAAATTTTTTTTTCGAATTGATGTTTTCCTGGGTTTACTGCTTCCGTTAGATTGGGGCATAAGGGTGAAAGAGATACCCTTGATAAATCCCCACATACATGTAGAAGAATCTCTTGGAATACGCTTTGAACCTGCTGAGAAGAGTGAAGAACCCTAGCTCTTATTTTTTAGAGAAGCTCTGAGTTCTACATACTGATGTTTTGAAAGTATAAATGGGGAATGAGGGAGAAATCATTTAACTACCCTAAACCTTTTAAAAATAACCCCAAAACGGTGCAGTCTAGGAGTCCAGCAAATTACTAGGATGCCCTTAAGGAAACAACCTAGAAAACCGACTGCCAGGTCTCACGAGTTGTACCACAACTTGTAGGACAGTACCACGACTCGTACAGAGGCTCGTTGATACTAATCCTTGCCTTGAAAATTCTCTGAACCCCCTTCCTACGCCTCTTCAGTACGATTCTACCTAGGTACTATGAATCATGACTTCCTTCCGTGGTATCATGAGCAGTCTTGACATTTCTCTGGAAACTCACCTTATAACCCATTAGTACGATTCGTACCATGATGGTATGAATCAAGATAGGCAGTCATAATACCATTGCCAAGGTTCTACTGGTTTTCTTCTGGACCTATACTATGCCCCTTGGTATGAATCATACCTTCCTCTCACAAGTTGTACTGAGAGTCTTACTAAATAAAATTTTTTAGTTTCTCTGCAAGTTCAAACTCCAAATCTAGGGTCTAGTTCTAGGGACTTTTGGGTTGTCACATTATCTCCCTCTTGGGAACATTCATCCTCGAATGGGACTAACTAAGATGGAAGAGTAATGAAAGAGTTGCATTCCTATAACTGAAAATCATAGGCTGAAAACTGATGGAGTGACTGACTCCGAACTAAGTTACATGATTGAACCAAACTCATACTAAGACATGAACAGAATTGAAAGGCATGAAACTAACATAAGGCTGAGTAGAGTGCTAAGGGAGAACTAGTACTTGATGTTGAAGCTGAGCTGGAAGAGAGTAGGTGAAGGTATTTAGCAATCATATCTACTTAGGCTTCCCACATAGCTCCTTGTACAAGCTGGTTTCTCAAAAGGACCTTTATCAAGGGGACCTCCTTATTCCTTAACTTACAAATCTGACGGTCAAGGATCTTAACTGGACCTCCTCATAAGAGTGACTATCCTTTATGCCCACACTCTCTAAAGACATAATTGAGGTCAGATCACCGATGCATTTCTTTAATAGAGACACATGGATGACTGGATGCACCGATGCTAATTCCGCAGATAAGTCCAACTCATAGGCCACATTGCAAATACACCATAGAATCCTGTAAGGACCGACATATCTAGGATTGACTTTCCTTTCTTCCTAAACCTAATCACCTCTTTCATAGGTGAAATTTTCAAATATACCCAGTCATCCACAACAAACTCAAGTTCTCTCCTCCTCACATCTGCATACGATTTCTAGCGACTCTGAGCTATTTTCAGCCTTTCCCTGATAAGCTAAACTTTATCCATAGCCTCATGAACTGAATCAGGTTCTACTAGGGTAGTTTCACTAATCTCAAACCACCTTATTGGAGACCTACACCTCCTACGATAAAGTGCCTCGAACAAGGCCATCTGAATGCTAGAGTGGTAGTTGATCTTGGGCAGATTTATATGCCCAAGTGATACTCAAAAGTACCATTTTTCGCCTTGTTTATCTATCAATGTGTATACATTTTCATGTAATAGGCAATAAAATATGAATTTATACTAACCAACATGATTAGCATTGTTTTGCAGTTAAAATGTGATTTCGGGAAGCTAAAATGCATGTTGGATGATATCGGAGTTAGACTTGGTGGAGCAAGGACGTGGGTTACAGGCAGTTGAGGGACGAAAAGTTCAGGGTTTTCTCTCTCTTTCTTTCTTCTTTAACTCAATTGTTTGTATGATTAGCACTCGTTTTATGATGATTAATCCACAAATGAGTGGCTAATTCCTTTCCTTGCTGAGGTTGTGAACAATTGTGATGAAATTTGATTATTGATTATCTGGTTTTTCATCTTTTCTTTCATGTTGTTCTATTAATTCTTGTTCTTACTGCATTGGTGTGTGGCCTACATTAATGTACATCTAAAAAGTCCGATTTCACTCGAGAGAGCACGAAATTGGAAAGTTGTGAATTAATAGGATATTGTTCTTTACTTGATTTGGGAAAATTGAGTTTTGATGTGCATTCAGGATAGAAATATACCTGAAAGTCGTATTAGTCAATTTAGGAACCGGAATCGTATGGCTAGAACATAAATTGCATTTGATCACAGAAATGTAGACGGATGGTTCATGATTCTTAAGTGAGATTAAATACGAGAGTTTTAATCTCTTGGCAAATGTTCTTGGCTAGAAACAGGAAGAAAAGATTAACCAATTTATGATGATAATCAGTTTCATTACATGTTCGTTTAACCTTAGCATGCTCTTATCCATAGTTCAGATTCAAAGTAGATAATTGTTCTTAGTTTTAGTGTAAAATTTATCAAACAAACTATCAATTTTTTGGTTACGTTGTTGTCAGCATATTTAGAAGTAAAAATATAGTATACTTGAGCAAATTGCACTTAACCCAAGTCTCTGTGGGATCGATACTTGGCTTACTAAAGCCACTTACTACTTGTTCGACCACGTGCACTTGCGTGTTGTTTTATATACCCATATAAAAACACCGAACAGTTGTTGTTATATGAAAACTCAATGAGAGGTAGGTGATCATCCCAACTGCCTTTGAAATCAATCACACAAGCCCTCAGTATATCCTCTAGATTTTGGATGGTCCGCTCCAACTGGCCATCTATTTGCAGATGGAAAGTTGTGCTAAGCTTAACCTTACCAAGCCCTTTCTGAAATGACTTCCAGAAGTGCAATATGGAACAAATATTTCCCCGAGGAGCATATAGCACGGGAGCCATTGGCATAGGAGTTCCCCAGGATGGTTCACCGGATCGAAGCAGCTGGGCTCAATTTCATATTTGAGGAGCCCAAGGAATGCAATTTGCACCTGGTTCGAGAGTTCTATGCTAATTGAAACCCGTCAATCAGAAGCCACACCATCAAAATCAGAGGGCAGATAGTCACTCTGGAGCCCCACCAGCTCAATGCCATCATAGGAGCGCGGGACACAGATGCCCACGTCCTCCGACAGCTGAATATTACCTCACCATATGCTGACATCAGACGCACATTGTGTGGGGCCCGATCTACAACTAGATGGAGCAGGCACAAGGAAAGGGGCTACCACCAGACTCTGCCATATTCACAAATGAACAGGGAAGCCCGAATCTGGCTGAAGATAGTCTGCTCATGCCTCATCCCGGGGGTACATATGACTGATGTAACCCGCGATCGTGTTTGCCTGGTGTACGCCCTGATGAAAGGGCTGGAAATCAATGTCGGGGCAATTATTATATCGGCCATGAAGAGAGCCCGATTACACCAGGGGAACAGGTATGGTTTCGGTGGACTACTAACCACCTTTCTTAGAGGCCTCGATGTTGAGGAAGAGGCCCTCGATTATATCCCGCAGTTGGAGCAGCGGGCCTTGGATGTTACTAAAACTAAGGCTCCCGACACCACCCACGGGCCAGTGCTGACACTTGGCGAGCGTCACGCTCGTGATGACCAGTACATGGCGCGGATGTACTGGATGCAGATGCTCCAGCTAAGGATAGGTGGGAGGCCAGCGACGGAGGAGGAGCTATGGCAGCTCGAGCTAGACTACCCGTTTGGCGAAAACGCCAGGGCTCTATGCCGAGTAGGGCCAGCCTTTGTAGAGCCCACGGATGATGACGTCCCCACGGACGAGGAGCCGCATCGGGAGGACTCCGATGTGGAGTCTGATGATGACGACGGAGGCGACTCAGACATGGGAGATGAGGCAGCAGCACCCGACGAAGAAGTGGAATACTTTGATTGATCAGGGAGTTCCACCACCCGATTTTGTGCTATTTAATTTTTGTGAACACTGGGGACAGTGTTCGGACTAAGTGTGGGGTGGGAGTAGTTAGGTGCTGGGCTAGGCTATTTTGTTTGTATGTTCTCCTCTGTTATTGTGTATGTTGTTTGTCCCTGTGATTTGTGAAGTGTTTAAGAATTGTTTTGTATTTGTAAATAATTGTGAAATTGTTGTGTGTTGTTGAATGTTGCCAGCTGATTCTGTAAATATTTTTTGTTTATCGAAATGATCGATATTTTTAAAAAAAAAAATCTTTAAAATATTGTGTACATAAATTATTTTTTTCTTTTTCTATCGAAATGATCGATATTTTGCAAATTTTTCAACTTTTAAATTTTGGGTTTCTCGGCGTTTGTTTTTAGTTCTTTTACCGAGAATGGTCCCATTGAACCGAAGTCATAGCTAGTGACTGTTCCCTATGATGGATGGATGACGACCGTCTTAAGGGAAATGTAGTCGTTAGGAGTAGTTTTTTCAATTAATTTTCAGTTTTTTTCTTTGGTGGATTGCATCTCGAAACCTATAGATACTATATGGTTGCGAAATTTTGGTTGTGTGTTGTACATGATATTCAAAATGCAAAGGTGATTCGTATGAAAGCATGCAAATTTGTAAATATGTTGAGATACCTAGGCTGTAGAGTTCGACTAAGTGTGATTGAGGCTTAATGTTTGAATTCATGTAATTAGCTGATTGAAGAGTCTGTGAATACATCTTGAATCGAGCATGTGCATAAAGTGTGAAGTGAGGTGTTGATATCCATGTTATTGTGAAGTGTCTAGAACTTGCCTGGTGTGTGTACAAAACGAAATGAAGGAGGTGTATTGTAGGAAAGGATGTAGGCATTTCTTTGTTTTAACCGAGAGTTTCTATTTTTTTCTTGTCATACCCCCCTTTCTGTGATTGTATACCCTAGTCAGCCCTTTGAGCCTTTAGCCGATTGTTTTCTTTCTTTTTGTCCAAAAAGTGTAAACCGAGATTAATTCCTTCTTTTCATTAGCCGTAAAGTCTATACAAAACTCTTAAGCGCTTAAGAAGAGAAAATCATTTTCCCAAAGTGTCAAAGAGTGAGAAAGGTGAAAAGAGAAAGAAAAGCAGAGTGAGGGAAGAAAAGAAAAGGTTGAAGGTGCACTTGTTATAAATAAACGATAATGAAGGTGCATGAATAACCTTTGTTGTTGTGTCAAGTGTGCTTAATGAAATGGGTCATACTAAAGTAAATCATCAAGAATGGGATGATGAAAAAAAAAAGAGAGAAACAATGTCCATGAGTGATGGGATGTGTTGAAAAGGCGCTTAAGGATGCTAGTGGCTATTATTGGCTAATCCAATATTTACTAGTTCCATAGCTTCCATTACAACCCATTAAAGTCCTATGTGATCTTACATTGCATTTCTTTATATTAGTGGAGTAGTACACTAAGGGCAAGCTTATGGGTCACGACATGATGCATGTGAATTCTTTTGGGAGAGAGAGTGAAATTGTGTGTACATGCCCCTGTTTGAATGTTTATGACTCACATGAGCAAAAAGGGGAAGATTCTCTTGTGTTTTGTGAGGGCACATGCTTGATGAAAGATTAATTTTCGTGTCGGATATCTTGATCAGCTGATTTGCATGAGTTTGCCGATATCGAGAGTCAATTCTTAAAGTCTAGGAGGTCTTAAGGTATTGAAGGTCGTTGCATAGTTAAGACCATGCATGTTTTCTTGAGGATTTGCAGTATTGAATAATCGGTATGACCGTAGCTTAAATTGTCGAACCATAGTAGCGAGGTTGGGATGTAAATTGCATGAATTGTATGTTTGTTGTTCGAGGACGAACAAGGATTTAAGTGTGGGGTAAGTGATCTTGGGCAGATTTATATGCCCAAGTGATACTCAAAAGTACCATTTTTTGCCTTGTTTATCTATCAATGTGTATACATTTTCATGTAATAGGCAATAAAATGTGAATTTATACTAACCAACATGATTAACATTGTTTTGCTGTTAAAATGTGATTTCGGGAAGCTAAAATTCATGTTGGATGATATCGGAGTTAGACTTGGTGGAGCAAGGACGTGGGTTACAGGCAGTTGAGGGACGAAAAGTTCAGGGTTTTTTCTCTCTTTCTTTCTTCTTTAACTCAATTGTTTGTATGATTAACACTCGTTTTATGATGATTAATCCACAAATGAGTGGCTAATTCCTTTCCTTGCTGAGGTTGTGAACAATTGTGATGAAATTTGATTGTTGATTATCTGGTTTTTCATCTTTTCTTCCATGTTGTTCTATTAATTCTTGTTCTTACTGCATTGGTGTGTGGCCTACATTAATGTACATCTAAAAAGTCCGATTTCACTCGAGAGAGCACGAAATTGGAAAGTTGTGAATTAATAGGATATTGTTCTTTACTTGATTTGGGAAAATTGAGTTTTGATGTGCATTCAGGATAGAAATATACCTGAAAGTCATATTAGTCAATTTAGGAACCGGAATCGTATGGCTAGAACATGAATTGCATTTGATCACAGAAATGTAGACGGATGGTTCATGATTCTTAAGTGAGATTAAATACGAGAGTTTTAATCTCTTGGCAAATGTTCTTGGCTAGCAACAGGAAGAAAAGATTAACCAATTTATGATGATAATCAGTTTCATTACATGTTCGTTTAACCTTAGCATGCTCTTATCCATAGTTCAGATTCAAAGTAGATAATTGTTCTTAGTTTTAGTGTAAAATTTATCAAACAAACTATCAACTTTTTGGTTACGTTGTTGTCAGCATATTTAGAAGTAAAAATATAGTATACTTGAGCAAATTGCACTTAACCCAAGTCTCTGTGGGATCGATACTTGGCTTACTAAAGCCACTTACTACTTGTTCGACCACGTGCACTTGCGTGTTGTTTTATATACCCATATAAAAACACCGAACAGTTGTTGTTATATGAAAACTCAATGAGAGGTAGGTGATCATCCCAACTGCCTTTGAAATCAATCACACAAGCCCTCAGTATATCCTCTAGATTTTGGATGGTCCGCTCCAACTGGCCATCTATTTGCAGATGGAAAGTTGTGCTAAGCTTAACCTTACCAAGCCCTTTCTGAAATGACTTCCAGAAGTGCAAGGTGAACTGAGTAACCCTATCCGAAATGATAGTTAAAGGGATACCATGCAATCTTACCAACTCTCATATGCACAGCCTAGCATAATCCTCTGTTAAATCTGTGGCTTGACAGGTAGAAAATGTGTTGCCTTAGTCATCTGGTCTACAACCATCCAAATCGAATCATACTATCCTCGCGTTAGAGGTAGACCTATAATGAAATTCATGTTGATATCTTCGCACTTTCAAGTAGGGATGCTAATTTTCTAAGTCATACCTCTCAGTCTCTAGTGTTCAACCTTCACCCACTGGTAGTTAGGACACTTAGTCACAAATTCTATAATGTCCTTTTTCATGTCATTCCACCAATAGACTTTCCATAGATCACGGTACATATTGGTGGTACCTAGGTGGATAGGATACTTGGAGTTGTGAGCTTCTATTAGTATCCACTGCCTCAAATTATCTACATCTAGAATACACAACCTGTCCTGGTAACGGAGCACACTATCTCCCGCTTTGAAGAATGGTTCCATCTCTTTCCTTAGGAATGCTTCCTTCAACTTAAGTAATATTGAGTCATCATCTTGCCTTTCCTTAACCTCTAACACAAGAGAGGACTCTGACCCATTCTGGACTATAACTCCACCCTCTGTTGAGTCAACCAAACGAACTCCTAACCGAGCCAACCTGTGAACATCTTTAACCAGCTCCTTCTTGTCATCCTCAATATGAGCAACACTACCCATCGACATCCTGCTAAGGGTTTCAACCACCACATTGACTTTATCCAGGTGATACAAAAGACTCATATCTTAATTTTTCAGCAACTCCAACCAACTTCTCTAACACAAATTCAGGTCCTTCTACCTAAATACATACTGTAGGCTTTTGTGATCAGTAAAAAATCCACATGAATCCCATAAAGGTAGTGCCTCCAAATTATCAAGGCAAATACTACCGCTGCCAACTCAAGATATAGTTCTTCTCATGAGCCTTGAGTTGTCTGAAAGCATAAGCTACAACTTTACCATGCTCCATCAATACACAATCCAAACCAATTCTAGAGGCATCGCAGTAAATCACGAACCCATCTGAACCTTCTAGTAAAGTCAAAACTAGGGCTATAGTGACTCGAGTCTTCAACTCCTGAAAACTCTTCTCACATGCCTTGGACCACTGTAACTTCACTTTCTTCTGAGTTGTCCTAGCCGTAAGAGAGGTAATAGAGGAGAATCCTTCTATGAACCATCTGTAATAACCGGCTAGGCCCAAGAAACTCCTAATGTCTAGTGGAGATGTGGGTCTTGGCCAGTTTTTAACGGCTACTATCTTCTGGGAATCCACCTGAATACCCTCACTGGAGATAACATGACCAAGGAACGCCACTGATTTTAGCCATAACTCACATTTTCTGAACTTAGCGAATAACTAGCAGTATTTGAGAGTCAGCAAAACTATCCTTAGGTGGTCTGCATGTTCCTCCTCATTCTTGGAATAGACTAGAATGTCATCTACGAAGACAATGACGAACATGTCCAGGTATTGCTTGAATACCCTATTCATTAAGTCCATGAAAGTTGTAGGAGTATTTGTTAGTCTAAAAGATATAACTACAAATTTACAGTGACCATACCAAGTTCTGAAGGTTTTCTTTGAAATGTCACATTCTTTGACCCTAAACTAATGATAGCTTGATCTGAGGTCTATCTTTGAAAAGCAACTAGCTCCCTAAAGCTGGTTGAACAAGTCATCAATCTTGGGGATGGGATACTTATTTTTGATTGTGACCTTGTTCAATTGGCGGTAATCAATATACATTCTAAGTGTACCATCCTTCTTTCCCACAATATACTGGGTTTGATGAAGCCTTAGTCTAAAAGGTCTTTTAGTTGTTCCTTTAACTCCTTAAGCTCAGCTAGAGCCATTCTGGGAACTCATTCAGTATTGGAACCGATTGAAGAGTTGGGGTTTCGGAACTAGAATCCCTGACCTAAACTAGATGATAGATGTATCCCTTAGAAATCATCTTTCTAGCCTTAAGATAAGAAATAAAATGACCCTTAGGCGCTGAAGTACTACCCTTCCACTCTAGGACTGGTTCATTAGGGAACTGGAACTTAATGATCTTGGTTCTGTAGTCACCTGAGGCGTAGCAAGAGTGCAACCAGTCCATGCCAAGAATAAGGTCAAAATCGATCATACCTAACTCTATGTTATACCCCATAAGATTCCCGGCACCTAGATGGCCTATTCACGCGTTGGTTAAGCCTATTTGAAAGCCATACGCGCTAGAGAAAGACCCGGGAAAAGACCGGACGAGAAACCTGTCGAACCATCGCGGAAGGAGCCGAGGCAGAGCCCCTCCGCTATGGCAACGTGTCACAGAGGTGGAGCCTCCGCGTTGGCTCCGTGACATGTTGGCCCTGTCCAGGCTCAAGTATACAAAGCCCCACTTTGGTTTTAAATTATATCCTTCATCATAATTTCCAGAGAGAACGCAGAAACAGAGAGAGACGAAGAGGGGATATATGTATTCGTTCGATTACGCTGCCAAACGTAGTCCAAACTCAAATTAACCTCAGGTACCGAGGTATTTAGCAGCAGGGAGCATTCCTACGGATTTTGTTTCGCGAAATATGGCCGACGAATCGTCAAGCTATCGGACTAAGGTAAGTAGAATTGCTCCAAACTAGTGTCTATGTGCTCCTAGCTGTGAAGTGAATACTTCTCCCTTCTGGACTTCTTAAAAATAGCAAGTTTTCGACCGTCTTTTGATAAGCCTAAGTTTAGGCTATAATTTTATCGAAAGTGACGTCGTTCTTCAGAATAAAGTTGTATTTAGTATTAATTAACGTGTATATGAATGCAGTTGGGAGAAATAGCTGGAGTACTGACCGAGCCTCGTCCGACAGTCAGATAACTCGAGGTTAAGGTATGTGAAGTTGTTCTTCGGCAAGTTAGTAAGCCTTAACTTGGTAAACCATAGTAAACTCCGTATTTGTAACTCTCGGAGTTGAATGTTGAGAATTAAGTAAGTCTAATAGATTTCGAGTTTTGTTGCCGTATTGTATTCAGTCCGAAAGTTAGTAAAGCATGCGCCAAAGGGCAATTAGCATTCCAGATTCAGTATAGCTTATTATGTGATTAGCAAGCATGTTGTAGAATAAAAAGATACAGATTTTTAGAATAAAGTTAATAAAGTAGAATCAGATAGACAGACAGTTTTATGGCTACAGATTAGCCATTCAGACAGATAGTATCCCGGCTATAGATTAGCCAAGCAGTTAAATAAAGATTTCAGAATCAGTATAATCAGTAAAGAATTAGTATAATATAGAAATAGATCAGAATAAGAAATCAGATTTCATATAGTCTTTTTCAGTTATACATGCTTGCTATTTATATGTGCTATTTGCTTGTTGAGACTTGTTGTGGCGTGAGGGCCCCCTTTTGAGCGTCCTCGCCGCCCCTGGATTGGTAATCGTGTCGCCCACTGAGCGGGTGGGTTTACGTCGCTCCAAGGAGTGGCATGTCGTCCCCAGCTTGGACGAAGATGGGATGAAGCTTTCCCCATAGCAGTCTGATCAGCATTACAGGTGCAGCTCCGGTATCAGATAGCCCTGTTGAGTTGTGTCTAGGGAATCAGACCCTATCTGTTACTGTCTGTACATTCAGTTATTATAGGTGTAGCTCCAGTTTCAGATAGCCCCGTAGAGTTGTGTCTGGGGATCCAGACCCTATCTGTTACTATCTACACAGGAGTCCTCCGGACCCAGACACGGTTGCTTATATCGGAGGCTATGGCCCGAGCCGGAGACCCAGGGGGCCGGTAGAGGAGCTCCGAAGTGAGTAGAGGAGTGGAGTGACTTTATTTTTGTTGGTTTTGACCCGGGTAGGGGTATATAGATTGTTTGCTTGTTTGGCGTCGTCCGGCTTATGGGGGTTGGTATCGGCTCTTGTTTGCTATATATGTATATATGTATTTGTGTGCTACATGTTAGTTAATAGACAGCAGGCCGCCGCGTTTACAGATACGCTCCTGCCCTATCACAGCACAGGAAGTCTGATTCAGTTCCTATCAGTTCTTACAGATTCAGTATTCCCCTGCTATTCAGAATTGCTAGTTATGCTATTGTATTCAGTTATGTTATTTCAATTGCTTTGCATACTCAGTACCAACGGTACTGACGCCCGGTGGGGCGCTACATTACTTGCCTGCAGGTACTCATAGACGAGGAGGCGATCCCTCGTGATCCTAGCCAGCGCAGAGTCATCAGCTCCTGTCATCCGGAGCCTGATATTCAGAGGTGTATTTTATTTTTTGTTGTTGTATAGTATGGGTAGGCCGGGGCCCTGTCCCGACCATCTTATCAGTATTCCTAGAGGCTTGCAGTCTGTATATATTTTCCTGTGGTCAGTTGAGCCGGTCGTGTGAGGTCGTGCAGTTTGTTATAGCTGTTTAGCATTTCAGTTTATGTTGGCCGTGTGGGGCCTCAGTTGACAGTAATGGTGACCTTGCCGGTCACGTAGTTGTTCAGTATTCCTTTTGTTGAGTCCCAGATGACTAGACAGCATGGTGGCCTTGTCGGCCCGCATAGGATCCTTGTTACGAGTATGTTTCTGGTTAGCTGTTATTACAGGTACAGGTGGCTATAGGCCAGTTGGCCGGAGGCTGTGTTTACAGCCGTTATATAGCCCTTTGTTTCCAGAAATCTGAGTTAGAGCCAGCCAGGCACCAGATGTGCTCAGGCTCAGTAGTCTAGCAGTCCAGGTCCTACTAGGGCACCAGGTGCCAGTCATACCCCCCCAAGGCGGGGCTTGACACTCTACTAGATCAACTATGGTGACTTTCTGTAAAATTGTGATCGGGTAATTTTTTATACCCAACTGGATCTAACTGATTCACCAACGGAAGTAGAGACTAAAAATAGCTCTGAGAGAATTTCTGAACTAATCTCAAACTAAACTGCAACATAAGGAGTCATGAACAAAAGTGTGGCTCCTGGATCTAGTAAAGCATAGACGTCAATATAGAAAAGGCGTAACATTCTTGTAACCACATCGGGCAAGTTCTCCTACTCCTGATGGGAGGATAAGGCATAGAAGCGATTTTGGTGTTGACCACCACTTGTACCTGTTCCTGAAGTAGTACCCTGCTGAGCTGGGTGACTTGTCAGAGCTGCTGATGTAGTAGATTGGGCCTTTCCTTGTCCGGCTGACGAGCAATTCCTCAACCTATGGCCCAGCTGGCCACAACCAAAACAACTCTCCTTGCCTAAACGACACTCCCCATGATGGTTCTTACCACACCTCGGACATGTTGGAAAAGTGCGGCTACTGTAGACAGGACTCTGAGACTGAGAGCCTGATGTTCCACCTTTCCGATCATTACGAGGCCTGAAAGCAGGAGCACTGGCTGAAGAGGGTGTTGGAGGCCTCTGTTGTTGCTGTGGGCCACTACCACCACCTAATCTCTGTTGTAAATACTCGAACTGACCTGTCTTCACCCGCTTACTCTCCCTTTCTATTTCCTTCAACTTCTCCCCGATTTGCTAAACATGGATCATGAGCCTGGAGATATCCATATTATTAACCAACATGGCAGTCCTGCACTCCTTTACCATCAAGTCTGAGACTTCTAACACAAATTTTCTCATCGAGCCTTGGGTTCTGCCACCATCTCTGGAGCATACCTGGAGAGCTGAGTAAACTTCAGGGCATACTCCTTAATAGTCATGAAGTTCTGCTTCATATTGACGAACTCCTCCACCTTATCTTCCCCCAACTCACGGGGAAAGAACTAGTCCAAGAACACTGTTACGAACTCATTCCACTTCATTGGACCTACACCAACCCGTCTTACTTCTTTCCACTGTAGACACCATATATGGGTCACTCCCTTTGGCTGATAAGTGGCCAAATATGCACTTTCAACGACGATGACACTTGTGATTTGGGTGATCTTCTGAACCTCATCAATAAAGTATTATGGGTCCTCTTCTACCTTAGACCCATGAAATTCTAGGGGATTCATCTGGGTGAAATCCTAGACTATGGCAGCAGCTGCACTCCTACTTGGGTTAATTGGTGAAATAATCTGCTGGTTGACCTGGTTGGTCACAGCCTAGGTGAGTAGCTGAAATGCATCCCGGAACTCAACATGTGACACGTACTAGTCTTGAGGGGCTGCTAGAGCTGGCGAGGCTTGTCGGTCTCTTTTTCTATTCCTTCTGCAGTTATCTCATATGGGAGGAATTTTCTGTACACATACAAAGCATGAGTTAAAAGGATGTTCTTAGAGTTTCACACTCTATCACACAATAAGAAAGTGAAAGAAGGAAAATTTCCTAAAATGTCTTGTACTCACTTCCTCATAAGTGTGGCGCACTTCGCACTCATGAAAAAAACTCTACTTGATGTGACTTTCAGACATTCTAGGATACTCTAAACCTGAGGCTCTGATACCAAATTTGTCATGATCCGAGTCTACACCCTGGACGTGGCACGGTGCTTAGAGCCACAAGTCTCCCTAAGCTAACCTATGGCATAACATAATTCTAACATAACTGTAAGTTTATATGAAAACTAATTAGAAACTAAGTAAACATAAACCATTCAAGCATAAATACTGAAGTAACTAATAAGTGGATAACACTGGAAAATACTGAATCAAGCTGAAATTCTAACACTCTGTTTAAAAGCCTCTACTAATAGTGAGTTGCTGACAAGCCCCTAACTAACTCTAAAGTATGAAACTAAAAGTGAAAAAAATACAACTGAAATGGGAACTGACTTTGGTACTCGAGATATTAGGACGCACCATTGTACTTCTGCTGAACAGCGCCTGGAGGAGACTAACTAAGTGTCTGGGCCTATATCATAAGATGATATTGCATAGAAGGTATGTGGTCAGTACTTTAAATGTATCGAGTATGTGAGATTATGCAATTTAAGACATGCATTCACCCTATTTGAATCATAAATGATGTAAGCAACCTGAAATCTGAAAATACTATAAAGCTAGTAAAAACTGGTTAAGAGTTATGTACATATCCTGAAATCTGAAACTGAGGCTGGACTAGGAGCTGTAATTGTACTGTGGGAGAGCCTATTAACCGATATATAACTAGGTGAGCTTGACGTGGAGTTCGATGTTTACTCCCCATTGATAGGGCCTATTGTACCTTGCCAGGGTATAGTGACTGGTTTGTGTGATCACCAACTGATGCCCATCTTGGATTAAGACCTACAATGACACATAGTTCTAGAAATTTGGGTGCGCTGAATCCTGGTCCACTCGGTACAAAATACTACTCCCAACTGAACACCTAATTATATTTGACTATAGTGATAGCTTGAAACTGATGTCCTAAGACTAAATCAGAACTACTTATTTGAAAGTATTCTGAGATTCTAAAGGACCTGATAACTGAAAATACTAGTAATAATGATAATTAGTGGATTGAAAAGATGAAATTTTTTAGAAATATTGAGTATACTTATCATCCAAAAACATTGACTTTCATTCAAACCATTTATACTAAAATTCATACTCAAGTGATAATATTATGATAATATAACCTTTCTGACCAACTTTGAAATCATGCAATATTCAATCCAAAATCATGCAAGAATTAGGCCTAGAAACGAATATGTATAATTGAAGCCAATACATGAATTTCACATGATACTAATAATAGGAAACTTGAAGAATTACCAATATTAGGGAAAATTAGCTGCCTGGAAACCCTAACTCATAACTTTCTACAGGGCTAACAATAATGAGGTTTTCTGAAAATACTTTAGGGTACAAGAGTGAAAAAAATACCCTTGCTAAATCCCCACATATCTGTAGAATCTCTTGGAATGAGCCTTGAACTTGCTGAGAAGAGTGAAGAACCCTAGCTTTTGTTTTTTATAGAAGCTTTGAGTTCTACTTACTGATGTTCTGAAAGTCTAAATGAGGAATGAGAGAGAAAACATTTAACTACCCTAAGCCCTCTAAAAATAACCCCAAAATGACATAGTTTAGAAGTTAGAAGCATAAAAAATTACTAGGATGCCCTTAAGAAAACAACTTGGAAAATCGACTGTGAGGTCTCATGAGTCGTACCACGACTCATAGGACAGTACCACGACTCATACTGAGTCTCATGGCTACTGATCCTTCCTTGAAAAATTCTCTGAACCCCCTTCCTATGCCTCTTCAGTACAATCCTACCTAGGTACTATGAATCGTCACTTCCTTCCATGGTAGCATGAGCAGTCTTGACACTTCTCTGGAAACTCACCTCACAACCCATCAATACGATTTGTACCATGGTGGTATCAATCGTGATAGGCAATTGTGGTACCATTGCCAAGGTTCTGCTGGTTTTCTTCTGGACCCATACTATGCCCCTTGGTACGACTCGTACCTTCCTATCACGAGTTGTACTGAGGAAAAAAATTTAGTTTCTCTGCAGGTTCAGACTCCGAATCTAGGGTCTAGTCTTAGGGGCTTTTGGGTTGTCAAATTCAATACTCTCCTGGTGTCTTCAAATCATCCTCATTAATTCTCACATATATTTCCTTTTTTTCGTATTTGAAGGGGACATAAGAAAGGGGGTTACCTTGTTACACTATTCTATTGTCCCAATACTTAAGCTTATTCATCGGAGTAGGCTAGGTAGAAGTACCTGCCTCCGACACCTGCAATCTCCTTGTCGTTGGTTGATTCCCAGTGGAATCACCCGAAATGGTTCCAGTTGGATGGATGTTTTAGAATTCGAGTTTGATTTGCAGTTCTCCTTTTCTTCGATAATGGACTTGAAACCAGCTGGAAGGAAACTTCCAAAGGTGAGAGACAGTAGTTGACAACTCCTCTCATCGTCTGGTGTGACTATTTTGGACAATAAAACCCCGTCGGACTTAAGCTATCGTGGCATGATAGGAAAAAATTGCTAAAAGATCATTTTCCTGGACCTTGCTAACATGGGCCTTGAGAGCAGCCTCTTCATGTATAACTCTATAGACCTAAAACTCTAAAAAAATTATTTTTGCACGAATCTCTTTTTTCTTTTCACTTCAATTTTGGAAACAGAAAAAAGAGTAAGAAATATTTAAGTTTCTCTTATAACAGTCTTTTTCTTTCATTTTGTGGTTGCAGCTAGCCACTAGTAAGGTCCTTCATTTTTCTTCCTCATTCTACTCTCTTTTTCTTTTTTCTTCTTTCTTTTCTTTTTTTTGGTTTTTCTCTTACATTGTTATACAATTTCTCTTAATTTTTTCTAATTATTGTCGTGATATATATTTTATGTTTAAGTGAGTCGTTACTTTTTAAGTGTATATTGAATATTAGTTTATGTTTCTTTATTCTGTTATTAATTTAATATCATTGAGAATTAGTGAATTTATCCGCGCTTCACACGATTATTAGAAAAAAATAAATTATAATAAAATAATTATTGTTAAAAAATTTTAATAAACAATATTAATCTTTACATATTGATTGATTTTATTTTTTCTCTATTTTTCATGTGTATGATTAATATCAAACAGTAAAAGAAAATTCAACTAAACAATTATTAAACAAATGGTCTTCTTAAGTTTTGATCTTCCAATTGCATATATCAAATTAAGAATCATGCAATTTTAACCTATTAGTCTTAATTATTTTCTTAATATTGCTAGTAAATATTTTAAATTAAAATAGTTTCACAAATTTAAGAATTTAATTAAGAAAAAGCAAAAAATAAAATAAAATATTCGTATTGCCTTTTAATATTTTTTAGATATCCTTTTGTCCTTTTGTTATTTTTCTTGATAATTATTATTTTTTATATTAATTTTATTTTAATAATAATTTTTATTCTGTAATCTTATATTTTTTTGTATTCACTCGAACATTATTGCTCGGTTCTCTCTTTTATTCTTTCCCTTTTTTATTTTTTTAATTTTGCTTCTTCAATTCCTCCCATATAATTAATAACAATTATTATCACTTCTTAAAATAATCAAGGTAATTCACCTTTCTTTTTCTACTAATTTTATGAAAATTTTCAAAAATTAATTTTTCTTTTTGCTTAACTTTTTAAAATATTTTTCATGATTTATTGCTATATTAAAATTTTTAAAAATAACTTCATAAATAATTTTGATTATAATTGATTAATTTTTATATATTTTTTTAAAATTTTTAAAGATCACATGCCAATAAAATGTATTAACAAATGTACTTCAATGTTTCTCGAGAATTATTCTTTATAATTTTTTTATGGATGATCTTGATTGTATAATTTCATATGATATTTTTCAAATTTTTCTTGTTATATATATTCTTGAAAATAAATTATTTTACACAAAGAAGCCTTATAAATTTAGAAAGTCATAATATCAATATTCTATCATCCTTCTTATTTATTTAAAAAAATAATAATTTAAAATATTTTTCGCAATTCGAGTAGCATCAACAATAATTCTAGATTTATTACTCTTTTTATCTAATTATTATAGTTTTTTTCTATTTTTAAAAGATTTACAATCTAACATTTAGCTTATATGTATATTAATTCTTGTTCAAGATATAATTTAGATATTTAATTGTCACACCCCACCTTGGGGGGTATGACTGGCACCTGGTGCCCTACTAGGACCTGACCTGCTGGACTGTTAAGCCTGGGCACATCTGGTGCCTGGCTGGGTCTAACTCATATTTCTGGAAACAAAGGGCTATATAACGGCTGTAAATACAGCCCCCGGCCTGTTGGCCTATAGCCTTCTGTATTTGTACTAGCAGCTGACCAGAAACATATTATCTCAGGGAAACCTATGCGGGCCGACAAGGCCACCATGCTGTCTAGTTATCTGCAACTCAATCATAAAGCACAAAAGGAAACTACGTGACCGGCAAGGTCACCACTACTGGCAAGCTATGGCCCCACACGGTCAAAGTAAAAGAAAGCAAGAATACTGACAACCAAACAACTGCACGGCCTCACACGACCGGCTCATCTGACCACAGGGAATATATAGACTGCAAGCCTCTAAGAATAGCAATAGAACTGGTCGGGACAGGGCCCCGACCTACCCGTACTATAAAACAAAAGAACTGAAGTACACCACTGGAATTCAGTCTCCGGATGACAGGAGATGAATACTCGATCGCTGACAGGAATCACGTGGTGTCACCTGCTCGTCTATAAGTACCTGCAGGCAAGTAATGCAGCGCCCCACCGGGCGTCAGTACCGCTGGTACTGAGTATGTAAAGCAATAACTGAAAACAAAATCTGAATACAATAATATAACTGAAGAAACTGAAGTAGAGAGAATAGACTAACTGTCTGATAATGTAAATCATACCTTCTCTCAATCTTTACTGGGAAGGGTAAGAGTCATACCTGGAAACGTATCGTGCTACTGCTGATCTACTTGTATCTAACATAACATGAAATAACATAACATAGCACACACAAACCTTACCCGGCCCCCATAAGCCGGGAGGTATAGCCAGCACAGAATCTATACCCCTACCCTGGTCATCCCATCTCCTATAGTGGCTGTAAGCATCCTGCCGGTCCCAGGGTATGCACTTGGGCTCGCTGAGCCCCTGACTATAACCGTATCTGAGTCCGAAGGACTCCTGAATCTGCACCCGGGCGTATCCGCTCGACTGGGGTGTGTAAGGGCCGATCAAGGCACAAATATGGGGAAAAACTGACATCCCATCTTCGTCCCCTGGCGGGACGGCATGCCACTCCGTAGAGTGACGTATCCTCGTCCTCTGGTGGACGAGTCGACACACCTATTAACCCTGGGCGGTCATGGATGCTAGGTAATCCAACCCCAAACAACACAACGGTCTCAACTGGTAATACTGTCTGGGTATCTCACATACTGAGGCTAATAGGGGTGAAGTATCATATATATTACATGCTGAGCTAATGATAGTAATCTGTACGTATTTAATACGTGCTAAGGCAGGTAAAGACGTATAAATATGAGTATAGTCTCCTGCCGGGCTGTACTGGAGCAAATGCTATATAAGACAATGTTTCTGCTGAAAACTCTGTTGTTTACTAAGTTTCTGTATACACTATATGCTGGACTAGTAATAGAAATGTGTACATACTTAATACATGCTGAGGCTGGAAGTAATATATATGTATGTACGAATATAGTCTTCTGCCAGACTATACTGAGGCTAATGCTGAACATGATATAGACTTCCTGCTGAAACTATGCTGTATACTGATTTTCTATAGTAACATGAGTTACTATTCCTGACATACTTTCTAAACTTTATTTTAGTCTACTATTCTATGTCGGAAATGCTTTACGGATACTATACTACGCCGCGGGGTTTCAGCTGAACACAACAATATCTTAACGTAGCATATTACATCACCTACTGATAGGTCTCGTACACGTTACAGCCCAATGCTTCTCATGTTGTACCAATGTTCATAATAACGCAATACTGAACTATACTGTATCTGAGATATTATCTGACTGTCTGCCTATACTGTAACTGAGATATCATCTGACTATCTGATGTTGCTTTACTAACTTTGATTCTGAATATATGTATATCATAATATCATAAAAACATGCTTACTAAATTCAAACTGGACTTAGTGCTTGACTTATAAGTTCTTTCTTCTGTACATCACGCTATCTATCGTACTGGATTACTAACTTGCCGAAGGAATTAGCTTTACATACTTTATCCTTGACTTATTCGTCTGTCGGACGAGGCTCGGCCGGTACTTCAACTGTTTTCTCCCAACTGCATTCATAAACATATCAATTAACACCAAATACAACTTTATTTCAAAAGGCAACGTCACTTTCGATATAGTTTATAGCCTAAACTTAGGCTTATCGAAAGACGGCCAGAAACTCGCTATTTTTCAACGGCCCGGAAGGGAGAAATATTCACTTCCCAGCTAGGAACACATAGACACTAATTTAGAGCAATTCTACTTACCTTGGCTCGGTGGCTCGACAATTCGTCGGCCGTATTTTACGAAACTGAATCCGTAGGAATGCTCTCTGCTGCTAAATACTTCGGTATCTGAGATTAATTTGAGTTTGGGCAGCGTTTGGCAGCGTAATCGGACGAAAATATATAATTTCCTTCGTTCCTTTCCTTTCCTCTATGTTGCCCTCTGTTTCTCTGGAAATTTTTAAGGATATAATCATTTAAAACCGAAGTGGGGCTTTATATACTTGGGCCTAGACAAGGCCAACGTGTCACGGAGCCAACACGGAGGCTCCTCCTCCGTGACACGCCGCCATCGCGGAGGGGCTCTGCCTCGGCTCCTTCCGCGATGGTTCGACAGGCTTCTCGTCCGATCTTTTCCCGGGCCTTTCTCCAACACGTATGGCCTTCAAATATGCTTAACCAACATGGAAATAGGTCATCTAAGTGCCGGGAATTCTACGGGGTGTAACATTAATAAAATATAATATAAATTACAAATCATAATACATACTTTTTTCTTTCTCATATTTATACCCTTCAAAAGCTGTTATTCTTCCTTGCATAATCAAATATATGATCTTCCTTCACTTCTTAAAATTTTATTAAAAAATTTAAAATTACTTACTATCTTGATTAATTCCTCATTACTCATTTATTAATATTCTTTTCCTTGTTTAAACTACTATTTTTTTTAAAACATTAGCATAAAAAATTATTATCAATAAAGATAATAAATAATGAATTAGAGTTAAAATAAAAAACAAAAATTTCTTTATTGAAGAAGAAAGTGAGAAGAAAAAGACAAACAATATTACTAAATTATTTTTATCTAACCTAATATTTTTGCATTTTTCAAGTAGTAATTTTAAAGAATATAAACCAACAAACAATTGTAACAATCTATGAATATCTAAAGATGTTGAGTATATTTACCAATAAAAAAAATTAAAAACTTGAGGACTGCTTTTTATATGTCAATAAATTTTTTTTTATGAATTAGATAATATTTTGAAAATTATAAAATAATTTTATACCTCATGTTCTATCAATAGACTTATTAAAAATTGATCCACATAATTGTGAAAGGACATATATATATTTTGTTAAGCAGCACGCAGTTGACTTTGTTCCTCGGCCCGCTTTCACTTTTGAAAACACTGTGGTCTAGAGAAACAAAAAGTATTTTCTTAAGTCTTAACCATTGGCTAGCGCTCATCTTCAGCTCTGTTACCAACCTTTCATTTCATATATCATTCCCGTATTGATTATTGAAGAAAAAAAATTTACTAAGAAAATAAAAATTTTAAAGAACACGATAGTTAAGAATTAAATTGGAAAGATGAACTATATTTCAACATAACATAACCAAATTAATTTTTTATTTAAAAAAAAAAGTAAACTCACATTTCAAAGATTTTTTTATTCACGGCTTGATTAAGTTAAAATCAAATGCTCTTATCAATGGTTATTACACTACATAGCATAGCTAATACAACTCAATATAATTTTATTTAGGTGATTTTAAGGAGTCATAAACTTATCCATTAAATAATTGTAGTAATAAACATAAAAATTTGGGAGTTATAGATATTACTAATACTAATTAAGAGTAGACGTTATGAAGATGAAAAATTATGATTTATAGAGATGACATTTAAAAAAATAATTAAAAATGAGAGAGAAAGTATTAAAAAATGAGAAAAAGGATAAATAGGATCCTTATATATATACATACATACATATATATATATATATATATATATATATATATATATATATATATATATCAAGATGATTAATTAGATCATAGAAAATTATTATTATTAAGAGGATTAAAAAATTTAAAAAAGGGGGAGAAACTATTAAGAGGATTAAATAAGTGACTTTGAGATTGGTAACATAACACAAAATAAATGAAAAAAAATATTTTATAAAATCAAAAATTGAGAAAGTAAAATGGAGAAAAAAAGGCAAAAAAGATGAATTCTTGGCCAATGAACTATGCCACATCATCATGCCATATATATATATATATATATATATATATATATATATATATATATATATATATTCTTTTAATGTGATATATTTAATAGAGTTAAGAGAGTTAAAAGAGTGAGTTTTGAGTTTTTTAACATAGCACATAAATGAGAAAAAAAGTCAAAAAAATGAATAAATAGAATAAAAGAAAAAAAGCAAAAAAAAAAAAGATAAATAAAATTCTTGATCAAAGTGTGTGTGTGTGTGCATGTGCGTGTGTATTAATGTAGTATATTTAATATAGTTAAGAGAGTTAAAAGATTGACTTTTGAGTTTTTTAGCATGATACATAAATGAAAAAAATAAAAAAAATATTTTTAAAAAATAAATAAATAGAATAAAAGGAAAAGAGCAAAAAAAGTAAAGATAAATAGAATTCGTGATCAAAGTATAAATATACATATATACTAACAAGGACGGATCTACTAAGGGCCCGGAGGGTGCCATGCCACCCCCAAGTTTCGATCGAAACTCTCTCTCTCTATATATATATAGGTATGTATGTATAAATTATGTATAAATAATAAATTGGAACCCTAAGTATCAAAAGGAATTGTGGTGCCAATGGAAAAGGACACAACTTTCACTTGCAATGGCCAGCTTTGAACCTGACCTTCAACATTCTTTTTGTTCTTTTTTAACAAGCCACTTGCTGCAGACCAGAGAACATTAGATCAGAGCATCTCTATCTAATTTTTTTTTTAATTTCTCTTTCTTTAGTTTTAATTATAATAATTATAGTTGACTAATCTAATTTATTAGTCTTTGACTTTTCTTATTTCTTATTAGTCATTAGTTTAAAATAAAAATTTTCTTTTCATCCTTCAAATAGAAACTCTCGCCTTTTCCTCTTCCTCTTCAAACTTCTCCAGTTCTCCTAGATTTGTCCGCTCCACAGCTCCAGGCTCCAGCCTCCGTTAGACATTATCCATAGCCATATTCTTTCTTTCTATTGTCATCAACGATGACTATCGACACTGGGTTGCTACCTTTTCCATTGACTCATATCCACTGACTGTTGTAAGTCTTTCTTTCTTGATTTTTTTTGGTTAACTTTTTAAAAAATAAATTATCTACTCAAATAAATAATTTCTTCAATGACAATATGGAAAAATCAATTATGTACTTTGATAATTTTATATTGCTTCTATGGATATTAAATTTTTAGAGCCAACATTTATATTTTGAGAGCAACAAATAGTTGGGGAAAGACCACCATTGTTGTCGATGAAGAAATTCAAGCTCTGATAGCCAATTCTTAGATCTGGCTCTACCCAAATTTTTCTGGTTCACTCCAACATTCCCCACTTATCCGACTGTTGCTGAGTAGTTTTTGGATATCAAACGGACCTCCCCAGAAGGTAATTTTACTATGGCCGACTTCCCCTCTTTTGCAATCAGTTTCTCTACAGCACCCGCTGCTTTAGCTAATTATTCACCCTTTTCAAGTGTGATTTTTATGTTATGTATGGTCGTGCCTAAGGGCATATTGGTTGAAGTAGATTCTTCTTTTCAAAACCCTTTCCCAAACTGTACGAGCTTCTTCCAAATCATACAACTTCCTGGATGTAGAAGATCATAACATGAGTGATTCAGCAGATTTGGATTCATACATATCCATCTATGTGGTACTTCATTCTACGATATATATATAAGATCCATCTGTATAGATATCACCAAACCTCATCTACCTCACGCCTAAATCTCTAACTAAAAAACTTAAATTTGATAGGATAATAAAGCTCTCATATAGATTAACGGGATTTAAGATTAAAATTTGAATAAACATTGAAAGAGGAGCAAAACTAAAAGTTGCAGCACACAAATGAGAAGCTGAAGGGAACTGAAAAAGGCATTATACGAGAAGTTCGTGAAGAATTTGAGAAAATATTTACTTTGATAAGAATTAACTAAGGGTGATTATCCTATTGAATTTGGACTTATTGTGAGTTGAATTGAATTTTTTTTTTGTAGGAACGTGTTCTAATTTTGTGAATTAAGATGGATAGATTTCTTAAGAAGTTTAATTATTCTCAACAAAGTTCTAGTTCGTCTGTCAATCATTCTTATCTTATAGATGAGCTCAATTTAGGATCGCTTGAAGCCGATTGTGGAGAAAGAATATCTATTTTTGACTATAGTCCTCGAATACAAAATGAAGTGAGGAAACATTATATTCAAAAGATCCTTGTCAACCTTTCAAGGATCAATATCCTAAAATGAAATAGGTGGTAGAATGCGTCAATTTGTTTCAAATTGGTTCAAACGTCCATATTCTAAATGGTTGTAGTATAGCAAGAAGAAAGATGCCGCATATTGTCTATGTTGTTATTTGTTCAAAAATGAATTTGTTCATAGAAGTACGAGTGAGTTTTATATAAAAATAGTTTTAGGGGTTCAAATAGAGCTTTTGAAAGATTCCGTTTACATGTTGGTGAGGTTAATAGTGTCAACAACAAATGTTTCAATAAGATGCTAGATTTATCAAATCATCATCAATCGATTCAAGTTTTTCTTGACAAGTATTCTCATAAGCTAAAAAATAGTACCAAATGCGTTTGGAAGCCTCAATTGATGTGTCAAGACTTCTTTTGTATTATGGATTTCCTTTTCGAGATCATGACGATAGTGAATCTTCAGCAAATCAAGACTTCTTTCTAGGATTTTTGCGATGGCACAGAGACAAACATCCGGATGTAGAAAAAGTGATACTATAAAATACTCCACAAAATGATATTTTAACTTGTCTTATGATTCAAAAGGATATTGTCAATGCTTGTTCAAAAGAAATATTGAAAGCTATAATTAGAGACTTAAATGGAGATTACTTTGATATTTTAGTTGATGAGTTTAAAGATATCTCACAAAAAGAATAAATAGCTCTTATTTTGCGGTATGTTGATAAGAATGGTGAAGTGATAGAATGATTTATTGGTCTTGTCCATGTTAGTGATACATCGGCATGCTCATTGAAGAAAGAAATCTATTCTTTGCTTTCAGATCACTCACTAAGTCCATCCAAAATACGTGGACAAGGTTATGATGGAGCTAGTAATATGAAGGGAGAGATAAATAGTGTCAAAACTTTGATTATGAAAGATAGCCCATTGGTATATTACATTCATTGCTTTGCTCATCAATTGCAATTAACACCTGTAGCAATTGCTAAAAAATATTTGGATGTTGAAGACTTTTTTTATCATAATACTAATATGTTGAATGTTGTTGGAGGATCTTTTAAGCGTAAAGACTTGCTTCGTCATCATCAAATCAAAAAGTTAGAGCAATTACTTGAGTCCGGAGAAGTTCATACTTGACAAAGATTAAATCAAGAATGCGAGCTTCAAAGACCAGGTGATACTCGTTGGGGATCATATTTTAAAACTTTAGATAACTTTATTTTTATTTTCTCATCTAGTGTCCATGTGCTTGAAGTGATTGAACATGAAGGATCTATATCAAATGATAGAAATCAAGCAGAATATTTTTTAACTAAGATACAACATTCAAATTTGTTTTTATGTTTCACTTGATGTTGAAAGTATTGGCCATGTCAAATGAGTTGAGCAAGACTTTACAAAAAAAGAATCAAGATATTGTTAATGCCGTGGAGTTTCTTAACATTGCAAAGAAAAGATTGCAAGATATAAGAGAAAGTGGATGAGAATCTTTATTGAAAGATGTTTCCTCATTTTGTGATGTGCATGATATTTTGATTTCCAGTATGAATGAGTCTTATTTTTCTGAAAAGTCAAAGTGGCTTCTGGTGTTTATTTTTCACACCATTTGCGTGTTGAAATCTTTTGTGTTGTGATTGATGTGCAACCTCAAGAGCTTAATGATCGTTTTGATGTAGTGAGTAGTGATTTGCTTCTTGAAATGGTAGCTTGAATCTAATCAATTCTTTTACTAATTTTGATAAAGGTAGAATCATGACTTTAGCAAAGTTTTATCCAGATGAGTTTGATGAAGTATAAATTCGAGATTTGAGTTACCACCTTAATACTTTCATAATTCATATGCGAGGTGGTAATCCCAAATTCTCCAACTTGCAAGGAATTCGTGATTTGAAAAAAGTGTTAGTTGAAACAAATCTTATGGAGACTTATTCACTTGTTTATTTACTTGTGAAGTTGGCTCTGATTTTACCTATTGCTACTGCAACTGTGGAGAGAGCATTTTCATTTATGAAGAAGATAAAGAATGAGGTGTGAAATAGTGATCAATATTTAAATGATTGTTTAGTTTGCTACATAGAGTGTGATGTATTTATAAATGTAAGTAATGATGCCGTCATTGACCGTTTTCAGAATATGAAAACTCATCGAGGACAATTGTAAACGAGTGATGGATATTTATGATGTTAGTAATATTGTTGAAAATTATTATGTTGGTTCACTTCTTAATCTCTATTGAATGTGTGGTGTGATGTTTCTTATGTATATTGCTATTATTATACATAATAATGTATAATCGTCATTTTATTACTGTTCATTTTTTTATCGATTCATTTGTCATATATCGAAAAATAAATAATCTAATCGAAGCCAAAAAAATTTAATTGATGCATCTGTTTGGCACCCAGAGACTCTAATTCTTGGATCCGCTTCTCTCTCGCTATATATATATATATATATATATATATATATATATATAGTTAAGAGAGTTAAAAGAGTGACTTTTGAATTTTTTAACATGACACATAAATAAGAAAAAGATATTAAAAAAAAGGAAAAGTGATGCATTACTGTCTATGCTTAGCTTTATAAATACATATAGATATTATAAATTTTAAATTCTACATGTAGTATGTTATTTGAAATTTCAGACTTGTTATAAAATGTATTATATTATGGATGTTCATTTATATTCACAGTCTAAAGCTCGAAAACAACTTACACAATAATTTCTATCTGCAAGCAGCTTACACAGCAGCTTATTAGCATCTTCTATCTGCAAGCAGCTTATGCAACAACTTCTATCTGCAAGCAGCTTACACAACAGCTTCTATCTACAGGCATCTTACACAACTGCTTCTGTTCTTCTATAAATAGGAAGCTAATTCAATTCATTTGTATATCAGTTGAAAGTTGAATAAGACATCAGCTTCTCTCTATGCCTTTTTCTAGTATATTTTCTTTATTGTCCTTATTTTATAATACGTTATCAGCACGAGACTATGCCATCTTGAGCAAATACTTTGAAAAGTATCATATGTACGTTCTTTATTTTCTTAGTTAATGGCTAATCTTGCTAAACATGAATTTCTTGCCCTAGATATATCAGGCAAAGGCTACCTATCATGGGTACTGGATGCCGAAATTCATCTTGATGCGATGGGCCTGGCAGACACCATCAAAGATAAAAATGAGGCATCAAATCAAAACCATGCCAAAACAATGATATTTCTCCGTCATCACCTTGATGAAGGTTTAAAAATGGAGTACCTCACTATCAGAGATCCTCTTGTGCTGTGGAATGATCTAAAAGATAGGTACGACCACCTAAAGATGGTCGTGCTTCCACAGGCACGTTATGATTGGTCTCATTTGAGGTTACAAGACTTTAAATCTATTGTTGAATATAATTCCTCCATGTTTAGAATTATTTCACAATTAAAATTATGTGGAGAAAATATCACTGATAGTGATATGCTGGAGAAAAAATTCTCCACTTCTCCTGCCTCGAGTATGCTCCTGCAGCAGCAATACTGAGAGATGAGATTCAAAAAATATTCTGAATTAATTTAACATCTTCTTGTTGCTGAACAACATAATGATATTTTAATGAAAAATCATGAAATCGACCTACTAGTTCTGTTCCATTTCCTGAAGTGAATGAGATAAATTTTCACCAATCTAAGCATGGAAAAGGCCGTGGCCCCAGTCGTGGACATGATCGTGGTCGAGGAAGAAATACTAATCAAAGTGATCGCCTTGCACCAAATAATGATTCTCACTACCAGCAGTGGGAGGAGAAAAATGAAAAACATGATGAGGTGAAAAGGAAAAATTTTAAAAATAAATGCTATTGATATGGAGGAAAAGGTGCACTGGTCACGTACCTGTCGTACGCCAAGGCACCTAGTTGAGCTCTATCAAGCATCACTGAAGAAGATGGATAGCAATACAGAGAAATTTTATCTCTGAAGATAATGTTGAACCCATGCATCAAGATGTAGCAGATTTCTTTGAACACCCTGAAGGAAAAATAGATCACATGATCGGTGATGGATCTGTAATCATCTAAATATTTTGCATTCCTGATGATTGTGTGAACTAGTATTATAGTATTTTTATAATCCTACAAAGTTTATGTAATGCTTTATCTAGTGGTAATACTACCATGTTTACTTTGACTATATTTTTCTTCTTGAAAAATCTATGGCTATCCCTCAAATTTTATTTGGATCAATGATCAATCATGAGGATATTTGTGTGGTTGATAGTGGAACAACACACTCCATATTCAAGGATGAGAAATACTCTTTTGCTTACTTAGGAGAAAAGCAAGTGTTACTACAATTTCTGGTAATTCCAAATTAATTGAAGGCTCCGGAAGAGCTACCATATTTCTTTCTAAGGGAAAAAAACTTGTTATAGAAGATGCCTTATTTTCTTCTAAATCCCCAAGAAATTTATTAAGTTTTAAAGATATCCGCCGAAATGAATATCATGTTGAGACAATAAATGAAATGGATATTGAATATCTTGGTATTACCAAGGATGTCTAAGGCCAGAAATATGTTATGGAGAAATTGCCAACTCTGTCTTCTGGCCTATATTATGCAGAAATTAGTACAATTGAAGCACATTCTATCATAAATCAGAAATTTAATGATTTAAATACTTTTGTGCTTTGGCATGACCGAATAGGTCATCCTGGATCAATAATGATGAGACGAATCATTGAAAATTCAAATGGACATCCATTAAAGAACCTAAAGATTCTTACAAGTGATGAATTTTCATGTGTTGCTTGTTGCCAAGGCAAATTGATTACTAGGCCGTCACTAATGAAGGTTGACATTGAATCCCCTAATTTTTTAGAGCGTATACATGGGATATATGTGGACCTATTCACTTATCTAGTGGGTTGTTTAGATACTTTATGGTCCTAATAGATGCGTCTTCAAGATGGTCTCATGTACGCCTCTTATCATCTCGCAACCTGCCGTTTGCGAAGTTATTGGCATAAATAATACGACTAAGGGTGCAATTTCCAGATTATCTCACTAAGGCTATTCGCCTCGATAATGCTGGAGAATTTACATCCCAAGCTTTTGATGATTATTGTTTATCAGTTGGGATAAGGGTTGAACATCCTGTTACTCATGTTCATACTCAAAATGACCTAGCTGAGTCATTAATTAAGCACCTGCAATTGATAGAAAGACTACTATTTGGGGTCATGCTATCTTACATGCAGCATCACTTGTTCGTCTCAGACCGACTCATTATAATAAATACTCCCCGTCACAATTAGTTTTTGGTCATGAACCAAATATTCCTCATCTATGAATTTTTGGATGTGTTATATACGTGCCAGTAGCACCACCACAACGTACTAAGATGGATCCCCAAAGAAGGTTAGGAATATATATTGGTTTTGATTCACCCTCCATAATTCGTTACCTTGAACCATTGACAGGAGATTTATTCACTGCTCGATTTGTAGATTATCGATTTGATGAAACAAATTTCCCTTAATTAGGGGGAGAGACAAAGGATAACAAAATCAGATATCCCTGCAAAGAATGTGCGTATCTGAATTGATGTCCCAACAGGGCCATCCACTGGTGTCATAGCTTCCGAATCTCATACACGCCTGAAGCGTGGTAGACCATTTGGTTTCAAGGATAAAAATCCTAGAAAAAGAAGCTTGAAAAATAACCAAAATGACACTATAAAAGAATCTCATGAAGAGATTCAAGATTTGATTAATCCTGATATTCCTGAAGAACTCAGTGAACCCGTGACTCAAGTGAATATAGAACTATCAATAAGTTCTACTGATGATGCAATAAATTTGAATCGATCAAAAATCAGGGTGGATAATGCTTTTGCATATAGCGTTGCACTTAACATTATGCAAGACAATGAGGATCTTGAACCTCGATCTGTCGAAGAATGTCGACAAAGATATGACTGGCCAAAATGATAAGAGGCAATTCAATTAGAATTAAATTCCCCTGCTAAATGTGAGGTTTTTGGACCAGTAGTTCAAATTCCTGATGGTGTAAAACCAATTGGCTATAAATGGGTCTTTATTAAAAAGAGAAACGAGAGAAATGAAATTGTAAGATACAAAGCACGCCTTGTTGCACAAGGGTTCTCTCAAAGACCCGGTGTCGATTATGAAGAAACATATTCACCTGTTATGGCTGCAATAACATTTTGATATCTCATCAGTTTAGTTGTACATGTAAATCTTGAAATACATCTAATGGATGTGGTTACAACTTATCTTTATGGTTCACTTGATAACGAAATTTATATGAAAATTCAGAAGGATTTAAAATGTCTGAATCATATAGTTTAAAGTCTCGTAAAATATAATCAATCATATTACAAAGATCATTATACGATTTGAAACAATCAGGGCGCATGTGGTATAATCGCCTCAGTGAGTACTTGATAAATGAAGGTTACATAAATGATGTCATTTGTCCTTGTATTTTTATTAAGAAAAATCATCAGAATTTGTTATACTTGCTGTTTATGTTGATGACATAAATTTCATTGGAACTCCAGAAGAGGTCCAAAAGGCAATTGAATATTTAAAAAAGGAATTTGAGATGAAAGATCTTGGAAAGACAAAACTTTGTCTTGGTCTGCAAATTGAACATTTAGCAGATGGGGTCTTCATCCATCAATTTGCCTATACTGAGAAAATTTCGAAATGGTTTTACATGGACAAAGCACATCCATTAAGTACCCCAATGGTTGTCCGATCACTGGAAGTGAGTAAAGATCCGTTCCGACCTCAAGAAGAAAATGAGGAGCTTCTTGGTCCTAAAGTACCATATCTCAGTGCTATTGGTGCATTTATGTATCTTGCTAACGCTACAAGTCCTGGCATAGCATTTTCTGTTAATTTACTAGCAAGATATAGTTCTTCTCCTACACAGAGACATTGAAACAGAATTAAACATATATTGCGATATCTAAAAGGGACCATTGATGTGGGTTTGTTTTATACTAACAAAGGTGGTGAAGATCTTGTTGGTCATGCAGATGCAGTTTATTTATCTGATCCACATAAAGCTCAATCTCAAACAGGCTCTCTATTTATACATGGAGGTACTGCCATATCATGATGATCTACAAAGCAGTCTATTTGTTGCTACTTCCTCAAATCATGTTGAGATAATAGCTATTCATGAAGTAAGTAGAGAATGTGTATGGTTGAGATCAGTGATACATTCCATCAAAGAAAAATATGGCCTGAAGTGTGATATCAAAATACTCACGGTCCTATATGAAGACAATGCTGCATGTATAGCCCAATTAAAAGGAGGTTTATAAAAGGAGACAGAAAGAAGCATATCTCACCAAAATTATTCTTCACACATGATCTCCAAAAGAATTGTGATATTGATGTACAACAAATTCGTTCAAGTGATAATCCAACAGATTTATTCACCAAGTCCTTACAACTTCAACTCATGAGAAGATGATACATAAGATTGGAATGCGAAGATGATACCGTTTGAATCGTGGTCTTCATCAGGGGGTGTAAAATACGCGTTGTACTCTTTTTTCTTAACCAAGATTTTATCTCATTGGATTTTCCTGATAAGGTTTTTAATGAGGCAGCTAGCAATGCTTACTACTAGCTATGTGTACTCTTTTTTCTTCACTAGGATTTTTCCCACTGGGTTTTTCCTAGTAAGGTTTTAATGAGGCGCATTATCTACTGATGAACATCCTAGGGGGAGTATTATAAAATGTATTATATTATGGATGTTCATTTATATTCACTGCCTAAAGCTTGCAAGCAGCATACACAACAACTTTTATCTGCAAGAAGCTTCTATCTACAAGCATCTTACACAGCAGTCTCTATCTGCAAGCAGCTTACACAACTGTTTTTGTCCTTCTATAAATAAGAAACTAATTCAGTTCATTTGTATATCAGTTGAAAATTGAATAAGACATCAATTTCTCTTTATATCTTTTTCTAATACATTTACTTTATTATCCGTATTTTATAACAAGACCTCAGTTTAATTAGTGAGGTAAAAATTAGGAGTGTGTACATAACATAAATATCATGTGTACTTCCATTTTCTCCCTTCAACCTCATTCAAAACCCTTGGGTCTGCTAACTGAAGTCTGCCAGATTGCACTAGAAGATGCTTTTTGTTTTGTCGTCATTTCATTGCTGTCAATAAACATCATTCAAGTTGGGAAATAAAAAGAAGAAACAACATCATTCGTTAGAAGCCAAAAAAAATTGTCAAATTAGGGTTTTCTGGACATGCCATATGTAATGTTTACAAGTAAGCAATAATTAAAACGGCAGTGATCTCGCCACGCATTGGGATGCACAGTAACACCCGTGCTGTCTCCCACAGGAGAATACAATAATAGTCGGTCTACCCTCCCTACACAAAAAAAGCGCCTCCTTTCCCTTCTTCTCTATCACAAGTCTCTGTTCCCATCCTCTTTCATTTTTTCCTATCAATTTCTAATTGGAATCTGGCCCTAAGTATTATTTACCTTTTTTTTTTATTCTGATAGAAATTTTAGATCAACCCATTTATTTAAATTCTTACAGTAATATTTGTATATTTATTATTATTTTTTTTCTTGATCAGTTTACTGATTTCTCTTGATATTTTTTCAGCTCAAGTTTGATTATTTCTGCACAGATCAAAGAAAGTTTTGTTTTTTTAATTCTTTTTTTGGTGTTCACCAATTTGATCTTGACGCTTAATCAAGATTCAGGAGTAGTATGTGCTCAAGTAACGCTTTGTATACAAATCCAAAGCCCTGTAAGCATCTTGCTGATTACAAGGTGAAAAATGGTTTATGTGGGTACAATTCTATCCAAGATTGTTTCAGGACAACTCCATATGGTAGGACCACATTGGAGATGTCTAAATCAGAGATGCCCAGATGTAGTATTTGTAATGGGTGTCAGGGGAAATTTTACATGTGTTTGATCTGTTCGTCAGTGCTATGTTGCTTGTCACCTGAATCGAACCATGCCCTTTTGCATAGCCAATCTCAATCTGGACATGAGATTTCAGTAGATATGGAAAGGGCTGAGCTTTATTGCTCTGTGTGCTGTGATCAGGTGTATGATCCTGATTTTGATAACGCTGTGATGTGTAAACACATCAGGGGGTTTCCAAGAACTGAAAATGGGGCTGCAGAGAGTGAGTTGAGATTGAGCAAGAGGAGAAGGTTGAGTTTTGGTATGGATTTAGATTCAAAGAATATGAAGAGATTGTATTTCCGGAGGGATCTGAAGTCGAAATCGTGCTTCCCCTTGGGATTAAGGGGTTTGAACAATTTGGGGAATACTTGTTTCATGAACTCTGTGTTGCAAGTGTTGCTTCATGCTCCCCCTCTGAGAAATTACTTCCTTAGTGATAGACATAACCGAAATATCTGCAGAAAGATGTCCTCGGATCGGTTGTGTCTGCCTTGTGACATTGATCTTGTGTTCTCAGCTGTATTTTCTGGTGATCGGACCCCTTATAGTCCAGCTCAGTTTCTTTACAGGTCTGTGAGTGTTAATAGGGTTTATCTCTCCTTTGATTGAACTCCGAAATGCTTGTGTGGGTGTCCTCGCCTTTTGATTTATTGATAAATAGATAGTTGGTTATAAAATGATCTGCAAAAATGTAAAAAAAAATGTTTAATCCCCACAAATTCACAACCTTGCTTTTAGTTAATATATTTGAGCTGAAACCATATGTTTTGGCTTTGAAGATTCTTCATAAAGTTTTTGGATAACAAAGATTTGGTGCATTTCCTCTATAATCGGACAATATGCAAGTTTGTAACTCTCTTATCATGGCAAAATAAGTGTTTTGAGATTTCTCTATGCTGCTATGTCCACTAATTAAGATATCATCATTTGTTAACTTTGATTGGATGCTGACATGTTGAAAACTCATGTAGTGATTGTTTTTAATTGAATTTTGTTTCTGTTTGCAGTTGGTGGCAGCATTCAGAAAATCTTGCTACCTACGAGCAGCAGGATGCTCATGAGTTCTTCATTTCAATGTTGGACAGGATCCATGACAAAGAGGGGAAAGCTAGTTTAGCGATCGAAGGTATATTTTGCCGAGAATGGCTCTTATTCTTCTTGTCTATGTAGGACATCTTCTGGGGTCTGTTGCTTAGATAATGGTTCGTCTCTTTCTGTTCGAACTGCAACACAGTGAGTAGGTATAGTACACATCTTGTTTATGTACATTCTCAATTTCCTTTATGAGATTTCAAAATTTCGGCCTGTACTTCCATTTGGGATCAATTTCATTGATGAGAGAAGGGGTGATTCATGTATTAAGACCTTGAGAACTCGAGAATTTTGTGGCTTCCTCTTCTTCATTTCTCTGATAAAGAAGCATTTCTTAAACAGATAATGGAGATTGCCAGTGTATTGCTCATAGGGCTTTCTCTGGGCTCTTGAGATCTGATGTCATCTGTTCGTCATGCGGGTTCACTTCAACAACTCATGATCCTTGTATAGACATTTCTCTTGACTTGAATGCCTGCAACTCCAGCCGAAAGGATTTTGCTAATAAGTCCAGTAAGCCAAATGAATCTCTTGTAGGGTGCTTGGACCTCTTCACAAGACCAGAAAAGTTGGGATCCGATCAGAAACTTTTCTGTGAAAATTGTCAGGAAAAGCAAGACGCGTTGAAACAAATGTCAATCAAAAAGCTTCCACTTGTGCTCTGTTTTCATATAAAACGATTTGAACATTCTCCCACCAGAAAAGTGTCCAGAAAGATTGACCGCCACATGCAATTTCCTTTCTCTTTGGACATGAAACCATATTTAGCATCTTCAATTGTAAGAAAAAGATACGGGAATAGAATCTTTTCATTTGACAGTGATGAATCAGATGTGTCTACAGAATTTGAAATTTTTGCAGTGGTCACACATTCAGGAATGTTAGAATCTGGTCACTATGTGACATATTTGCGTTTGAGAAACCAATGGTACAAATGTGACGATGCATGGATAACTGAAGTCGATGAAGAAGTTGTTAGGGCCTCACAATGCTATCTGATGTACTATGTACAGAAGATGCTCTACCACAAGAGTTGTGAGGATGTTAGCTGCCAGCCAATGTCACTACGAGCAGACACATTTGTTCCGATAGCTGGCTGCTGCTAGAACTTCAGAGTTTGTGCGCTGGACTTGGATAGGTTTTCTGTATAATTCTAGCCAGCCAAGAAGAAGTATTTGGGATCGAGAAGCATGATAGTAAATCTAGGGGACTCTCCACCAGCCAAGGCATTCCGGTTAGAGGGATGATACCTGCAATTGTATGATAATATGCCTCAAAATTTGGATTTCTAGACAGAAAGCTGAAAACTTGTGGGGCAGTCTCTTGATGAGAATTCTTACAAAGATGGAACCTGCAGCCAGCCTGTTTGCATATTTGGTCCAGCTTAGGTTTCCTTTTAAGGCCTTGGAAGGAGCCTTATGAATGTACAGTAACTTAACAGTGTCAGGGGCATCTTTTGTTTGGTCCCTTTCATCTCTTCAAGTCTGATAATGTTCATTATTGGATTCTTAAAAAGTGATCTCAATTCCTGCTGGTTTGTTTGAGATTGTGTTATAACTTATAACATGTAACTCTTTTATCTAATAGAAGACTATAAAATAGATATATCAAGAGACAACTATAGAGAGGATGATATTATTCAATTTTGAATAATATAAATGTATTGAATTAGCTTTTTATTTATAAAAGAAGTTTAGAAAAAAAAGTTGTCGCAAGACTTTTTAGAAGCGGTTTATGAGTCGCCTGCTTGATTGCAAGTTTATTCAGGGAGTTGTGTATTTATATAGATATTTATAATATGGTGTATTATTGTGTATTTAAATGAGCGTTCATAATGCGGTGTATTTATAAAAAAAAATTGGATATTTATTTATAGATAATGTGTTTGGTTAAAAATTTTAATAAGAAAAATCTTAGTGAATAAAAAATAGTATACGTATCTAATAATATGTATTGTAAGCTGCCTCATTAAAAAGTTTATTAGGAAAACTCAATAAGACAATCTTAGTTAAGAAAAAAAAATATATTGCGTATTTTACTTTCTGTGATAGCGATCACGATACAGTTATCTAAATCTCCATTTTCCAATCTTCTCAAGAGTTGAAGTTGATAAGAGCTTGGTGAATAAATTCATTGAATTATTACTTGAACAGATTTGTCGCACATCAATATCACAATTCTTCAGAGATTATGTATGACAGAATAATTTTGGTGAAAGATGTTTCATTCTGTCTCCTTTTATGAAGTCTCCTTTTAATTGAGTATGCATGCAAGATTGTCTTCATTTAGGATAGTGAGTATCTTGGTATCACACGTCAGACCATATCTTTATTTGATTAAATGTATCACTAATCTTAACCATGCACATTCTCTAATTGTTTCATAAATAGCTATTAACTCAATGTGATCCGTAGAAGTAGCAACAGAAAGACTGTTTTGTAGATTGCCATGATATAGTAGCACCTTCGTATATAAACAAAAAGTCTGTTTGAGATTGAGCTTTATATGGATCAGATAAACAACCTGCATCTGCATGATCAACAAGATCTTCCCTATATTTATCAGTATAAAACAAACTCATATCAATGGATTTCTTTAGGTATCACAATATATGCTTAATTTCGTTCCAATGTCTCTGTATAGGAGAAGAATTATATCTTGCTAGTAAATTAATAGAAAAAGGCAATGTCATGCCTAATAGCATTAACAAGATATATAATTGCACCAATTGCAATGAGATATGGTATCTCAGGACCAAGTGATCGAACAATAATTGGAGTACTTAATGATATGCTTTATCCATATAAAATTGTTTCAAAAGTTCCACAGTATTTGCAGATTGATGAATAAAGATTTGTCTGCTCAATGTTCAATTTGCAGATCAAGATCAAATTGTCTTTTCAAAATTTTTCTTCTCACATTCTTTCTTTAGATACTCAATCGCCTTTTCGACCTCTTCTAAGTTCTAATGTGTTTTATGTCATTAACACCAAACAAAAAATATAATAAATTTTGATGTTTTCTTAATAAAAGTACATGAACAATGACATTATTTATATAACTTTCATTTATCATCTATTTACTGAGATGATTATACCATATGCGCCGTGATTATTTTAAATTGTATAAATAATCTTTATAATCTGATTGAATACATCTTTAGATATTTTGAGCTAAATGCTTTAGGCATTTTAAATTTTTTTAGAATATTCATATAAATTTCATTATCAAGTGAACCGTAAAGATAAGTTGTAACTGATATACCCTAATTACACCATTAAATGATATAGAGTGGTTGTTGATTAAATATAGAACCCAATTAGATTGGGATCGAATCTCACAAAAAATAAGGTGAGAAATTCATTTAATTGAAGTAAAATTCAACTTAAAGTCTAAATTTCTAAAAGAAAAAGAAAAAGAAATGGGGGAGGATAATAATTTATTTGATTTATAAAACTAATGATTTGTGAACGTAATTAATTCAATAAGTAAAATGGAAAAGGGCCAAAACTATTCTTGAATACTCGAATTTGGTACAAAATACCCTCCGTTTATTTTTTGACTCCAAAATTCCCCCGACGCCAACATATTAGTCCTATAATGCCCTTATTTTGACGGCTCTATCTTAAAATATTATTAAAATTTTTATTTATTACGTGGCACGTTGTGTTTGGTTGATTTTTTAATTAACCTAAACTAATTAAAACTCAATCCAAATTTGAATCCATCAAATTATTTCTATCTACTTCGTTTTAAATTCCCACATCCAAGTAATAAAATCGTATTTTCTCCAAAGATTTATGTTGGTTGGACTAGGGACATTTCGTAATCATCATTCCATTTTGAGACACTTTTGGTCCAAATTCGATAATTTCAAATAGGTAGTAATGCATTTGAGTCTTTCTTTTGAAAGTCAATTAGGTGTATGCATGTGCAAAAACAACGAGTCTAAGATTTCTCTAAAGTCTTTCGACCAATTAGAGAAATATCATTGTAAGTCCTTTTGGCACTTGAATGTATGTTAATCAACCCTCACCATAAATTTCAGTTGACTTTCCTTGTAACAACTCAAGTCATTAGATAGAGGCTGAAAGCCCCAAATCTCCGCTATTAATTTCATTTCATAACTTAGACATCTTTGTCAAGTAAGTCAAGAATAAAGGCAAGTCTTAATGTTTGCAACCATTAAAGGTATTCAAAAGTGAAGGAATTAATAGTGCACATGTAAAACAACTTGTGAAAATACTAGTTTGAAAAGACCCAAACACATAACTCCTTTATTTTTTCTCATCACCTTAACTAAGGGTTAGCCACTCATGCTAACAACAACTAAAGCAAGAAGAAATAAACATTAAAAGACATGAAACCTTATAATAATAATAATTAGAGTTGAGACAAGTGAAATAAATCTTCAATAATTGAAAGCTTCAAAATTAATTTGATATTCAATGTCAATGGTGGCATACCTCATGACAAGACAAGATAATTAAAATAAGAATAATATAAAAATATTTGTCACAAAATTCTAGAAATATTTTTTAAGAGCCCAAAAATTGAAGTACAAAAATTACAAAATTTCTACCGCGATTCCACTCTACAACCGCGTAAGGAACTGCAGAATGAGTCTATGATCGGCATTTCAGGAAAGGAACCGCGGAGTGGGTCTTCAAGTCGAACCTAAAGTCTTTTTTCACTTTCTGCAATTTTGACACAGGACCGCATTTCTGGAATGTGGTTGCAGAACATCTTCAGGAGTTGGCAGAATTGGACTACGATAATTTCAGAGTTGGAATGCGGACTGTAGAATGATCTTCCGACTTTGGTACTTCTATCTTTTTTTTAGGTGAAAATTCCCTTTCTGCGGACCGTAGTCTGATTTTACGGATCGCAGATTGAGTCAATTTTTGTCTTCAGCTATATTTTGATCCTTTTTTCAACTTGTGCTCTTTATCAGCATCCTAGGTCCATTTACCTTATATAAATCAAAACAATATTAAAAAGCTAGCTAAAAATGTATTGAGGACCTTTACAGTATATGCTTTTGATGTCGAATAAGTCGGAATTTCACGGCTTATCAACACCCTCAATTGACACTCTTGCTTATCCTCAAGCAACTAAAGCTAAACCAAATTTATTTTTAAAAACAGAGCATTAATGACTATGGTTGAATTTAATTGCGAGCTTACAAACACGTGACTTTGACATTCCTTTCTCCATTTCAAAACAAATATAAGAGTGTTTCAATTATCAAACGATCAGTTCATGAATTTTGAAGCCTCATATGATGACTGATTGTTACTAGATTATAGATGTGCACAAGTACTACAATCGAAAGGCTCTATATATGCTAGTCTTATGCAAGTCATGTGCCCTCAAAAGGAAGATTCCCGCTCTTAATCATAAAACAATTCAATACATGGGGCACTAGCAAAATCACTCACACTCTCAAAGTAAGTTAGTTGTTGCAAGTGTCATGTCATAGGCTTGTCCGTATTTTAATTCATCACTATTCAAGGTGCACTTGGTTGAAGATCTCAAAGGACTTTGTGATCTTGTAATGTAGGCTTATAAAGAATAGAATATTCATTTGGGTACAAGTTGCTCTGCCCTACCTAAGCACTACATATATCAAATTCTTTTTTTTCCTTCTCTTCATTTTTTTTCTACCTTTCCTTGATGTTTTAATTTCCCCCACCTTCTTCATCCTTTATTCATTCTTCACTTTCTTCCTTCTTTTTGTCCTTTTCAACTATCCGTCACTTTTTTTTAACATCCAAAGTAAGGTTATTTACATGTTTTTTGTTTGTTATATCTCATGATCCATTCTATTCTCTTTTTTCCTTTTATATTTCACCCACAACTTAGGCATTTAGCTTCAACTTCACGTTTTTATTAATTAGAGGCGGGCTTGATTCAAAAGAAAAAATTATTTCAAATAAGAGATTTTGAGTTTGTAATGTGGTGGCCAAAGAAAGAGTAAATAGGTACAAACACGGACAACTAGAATCACACAATTGATAGGCCAAAAAGTCTTGAAAGAGGTTTTCTCTCAATTTGATGTCTATGATCATGTCTTCAACTTCACAATTTCAATAATTAGGTGATAAATCAATGGGACAAGTTCTAGATAATACAAGCGACACAAGATATTAATCTAATCTTTATCACACATCACAAATGACAACATCAACAACTGCTTTTTAGCTCTCGATTGAGTGACAATCATCTCAATAAGATTTTTACACTAATAGCCAAAAAGTCAATAAATGAGGCATGCTTTCACAACAAAATCATTCAATTGCATTGGCAAACCCTTTTATCAAAATTAATCAACATTTGAGAGGTATTCATAAAATCAACAAGAAGATACACGTGTTAGAATCCAAATTAGGCCATGATTTCTCAAAATACGCCCCTGAAATAGAACCTAGGCAAAGAAAATTCAAGGGAGATCTAACAAAATAAGAAGTTACAATATACTTGACACTACAAACAACCTAATCAAGCAAACCAAACCAATGTTACCCCACTCCTAACCTAAATATATGCATTGTCCTTAATGCATGAACAAAAATATCAAGAACGGGGATTAGGATCTCTGGCAGTCCAAAATCCCTGTTGGATCGGGCTCGTGGTGGTGTCCCTGCCTAGACATTAGTGCCCTCAACTAGTGTTGTGAGAGTAGGTAACTGTGAAGTGCCCGTCTGGGGTGCCATTGTGGTGGCACTAGTGATTCATATAGGAAGATCCACCTACTGGTGGTAGAGGTGGGCTTGTTGTGGGTCTACTAACTCAAGGACAATGCCCTCTATCTCCATCATTCTCGTTAGATCGAGAGTAGTACCACTAGTACCGAGCATGGATGTCTCCATTTGGGACACCTCCATAGTCACAACAACTATCACATCCTTCAAATCCTACAAAGACTCAGTAACAAATTACCAATATCTCAACAAAAAACTTCTCATTAGTTTCGTCATCATGCTCATCATTCGAAGACTCTCCTATGCTCACGTGCTGGCCCTCAACTACTTGTGGTACTGAACGATATAAGTTGAGGCATCTCTCATGAGCAGATCCATCAACAAGAAATCAAGCTACATGGACTTTAGCTGGTTCACATCCCTTCAGAGTGCAAAAATATCACCTTTGAGAGTTGTGAGATCCCCACCACTACTGGCCTCTAGCTTGGCTATCAAGTAAGACAATCCAACCAATGTATCTGTATGGGCCTGCTATTGCTCCTGGATGTGAATTAAAGATACACTGAGAGGATCTAGAGCCACTATGATCATGTTTATTATCATTTACTCAAGCCTGACCACTTTGACCTCTGAATTGTGTGCTAACTACCTCAATCTGATAACGTCAACCTGTGTAATAACTGGGTTGAGTCTCGATGAAGTTGTGGCAGCTGGAGGTCTGGAAGTGGTATAAGTATGAGATGAAGGACCTATTATTGAAGAAGATGAAAATTTAAAGGTATCTGAAAGTGGTGGTAGTGACATCCGACTGTGTGTGCTCAAAAGTTGCACCCTCAAGTCCCTCCAGTTCAATCACCGGAAAGGTATGAAAAGTGTCCACCAAGTCCCTCTTCTTCCTTTTCAAATACTCCTCATCCTGGTCCTCATAATGTCACAAACAACTAAAGAAAAGATTGTCATATCCACTCTAGGAATCAGAGGCATCATAGCCAATTAGCATAATTCAGTAATCAAGCATGGAAAAGGGAATGATGTCTCCTCCTAAGCGACTCTCCTTGAGATTTCTGGATGGATACTATTGCCTATGTTGATAAAGAATGAGTAATGATACAAGCAATGGGGATGGACTTTCCGACTAGATTTTAGTCTCATCCCCAGAGGGCTGTGAGCTAAAACCTAGCTTCAACATTAAGATCTCTTTTGTAGATTTTAACACCGACACTAATCCATGATGGAGTCTCGATCTCAAAGACAATGGAAACCCACGGCCGTTGGCTATCCATGTTGGCATGAATCTTTTGTGCATACTTATGTGCCCCCTCATGTAGCTTGTCCCCATAATAAGCATTATTCATTTGGTCCACATGGGACGCTCACTCCTCTAACCTTCACTACCTCCAAAAAACCTTGTTTTTGACCTTTTTTCTTCTTCGGAAGAGAAGCAATATAAGATGCATATTAACTAACGAACTAAGGTCTCATTGTACGTGGGTAAAGGTTGAGTGAAAACTTTTCAATCCATAAAATAAAAGAATCTCCCAGAATAGAGGAAATTTATTAGGAAGCCTATTAGGGCAAATGTGTTTCTCCTTAATGACTGTACGGTCTCTGTTTAATAGAAACTTCTCTAAGGAGACTGACACATCAAACCGTTGATTATACGCCTCCATCTTTTTTCATATCTCCTCATTTACTCTTTGTGAAACTGTGGGTAACTGGACCATAGCCATCTCCTCTTCAAACTGGGAGGCGAACTAGCTTGACTACGATGAGTCATAATAGGTGGATGAACGCATGGTGGCTGGAGATTTTATCTTCTTCCCAAGCCTTCTATACCCTGTTGTTGTGTTGGACTAGCATCCTCGTTGGCCGAGAAGGATTACTCGACTCTTGGATTATTATACCTTTGACTGTTAGGCTTTTGCTCGAAGGTATATCTGATACAATATGGTGGTTAGCCTCAAAACAAAAAGATAAAAGAAACATATATCACAAAATGAGCATTAGAGGTGCACCAGAATAACACATACCAAGGATCCACATTCCTATTTTGCAGTCAGTAAAGAGCTAATGCGGTTCGCAGAACCACTCTATGATCTGTAAACAAAGGCATATAATCTCTTAGAAATTTATAGAAAATTTTGGACCAATTCTGCGGTCACTCTATGGTCCGCATTGTGGCATCACAGAATTGGTCCACAAAGGCAATGCCTTTTGTCAACTTCTGCGAACTGGGGCGCCTTTCTAAAGGCACCCTGTCAATGCAATTTAGCCCAAAAATCGAATTCAACCCAAATTTCATACAAGGTCTTGTTTACCCCACTTCACCCATAATATAAATCACACTTAGTATTGTATAAATTTCATATGAGAATACTCAAATTTTTCCTTACACACGACAATACAAATAATTCAATCCATACTAGGCTTCATGTTGAATTCTGCATGCTTAATATGCATGCCTAGGGCGTGTCCCTCAAAATCTATGCTCCTCACAAATCCATTTAACTCATATGATTTGAAAATTAGAAAAAGGGTTTACATGAATTCTCAATCTAAAAATTGATTATCACCATTCATATCATTAAGTGTATATCAAAAATCAACCATGACTATCCTAAGCATGCTTAACACATCAATAAAACTCGAGGGAGAAAGAGTAAGCAACACTTTCTAAAGGGTTCTTGATCAAGAGGGGGATGGGGATGCTTGGTGTTGGTATCCTTGTGTGCGATGTGCTCTACCCAACTACTATATTTGATTTGAAAAAATTCAACCTAAAAAATTTTTCTCCCCCAGAAAACCCTCTATCCCTAAGCCCTTGAGTGCATTAACACCAAGTGAAGATTCTCTTGAAAGCAAATGTCCCATATGCACAAGTGAAGGTTGTCTTTTCTTGGTCTCTAGTGCAATTGTAATCTAATTATAGCCCAAATATCCATTCAAAAAACTAGAAAGCTTGAGATCCTTCCGAATGAGCAAAGTCAATCAAGCTTATGGTCTATGAAAGGCATTGAAAAATGATCCTTCTTGTTCAAATGGTTGAGCTTGCTAAGTCCATACAAACTCTTCACCTGATAACTGTCCTTATTGGGATTATCTCAGTTTTATCATTGGGGACCACGGTTATGTTGCCTTTTTTCGAAACACATTACAGAGGACTAACCCATAGAGGATCGAATATGGGGTATACCACACCGACATCTAACACTTGATGATCTCCTTCTTGACAACTTCTTTTATAGAGGGGTTCAACCTTCATTGATTCTCAATTCTAGGAATACGTTCTTCCTTAAGTTGGATTTTGAGTATAAATACCTAGGGGTATCCTAATTATGCTTGCAATGAACCAACTAATTACTCTTTTGTACCTTCTCAAAATTGACATGCCTCAACTTACCATTTGAGAAGCCTCGCAAAGATGATTATAAATAATGGCCTTAGATATTCATACATCAACTATGAGAGAAGGGTTTAAGCTCCAAAGTAGGCCACTTAATGATGGATGGATTTTCGGTAGGAGATTCTTTATTCACGAAGTCAAGTTCAGCTTCTTTAGGGAAAAAGTGTATGAACCAAGACCACAAGTGCGTTGACCACTTCCTTAAAATCATATATCCCTTCACCATCATAATTCATAATAATCACCGCTAATGTCTCCATCACAATCTCTTCTTTAATAGTAACCTCCACAACATTATCAATAGTGTCAATCATTGAGATTGCACTCATATCTTGAAGGCTTCAGTTAGCTTGGCCCATGTTGTAATATATTATTTGGGAAAATATCCCAACCAAGTAATGAATTCCCCAGTAAAAGAGAAAGGAAAAAGTCGCAACTTGATTGCTTCTTTTGAGATATTGATCTGAGCAAACCTCCACAAAGCTCTTTAAATGTTGATTCAGGTCTTCATGAGTCAAACCCTTGAATAAATCTTTCATACTGAGTAGCTGAAGCAAGTTCAAGTTATATGAAAGTTAGCATTTTCGATAATAGGAGACGACGAATAACATCTGCAAAACCAACTTTGGCCAAGTTTTCATCATCCAAATCAATATCCGTCATATCACCTATATTAACACAAACAACAAAAAGAGTAATATAAAGAAAAATACTAAAAGTTGAGCTTACACTAATTTTTAATTTCTAAATCATATTTTTCAGCAACGGCATCAAAATTTGATATGCTCAAATTACATCATTAAATGGTATAACGCGATCATTAATTAAATATAAAACTCAACTAGGTTGGGGTCATACTTTGCCTTCCTCTTATTCCAACCTTCTGCTTTCACCACGAGTCCCAGTACAGCTCGTACAATCAAGGTACGACTCGTACTGAGAGTTGCACCAGATTGATTTTTTGCACTTTTATGCCTCTTTTGCACATTTTTGCTCCGATACCTATTTAACCCGAAATCAAAGTAAAAGCACCTCATATCGATATAAACATACCTAAGTCTATGCTATTTTTTAGTTTTAAGCGTCGAAAGTACTGTAAATTCACAACACATCAACACCCTCAACTTAAGACTTTTGCATGTCCTCGGGCAAAGAAAACAAAAAAACTAAACACGACGGTTAATTAGAAAATAAACCTAGGATACTACAACCAACAATCAATCCAGATTTGCACCATAACTTAAACAACTTTTAACCCTTTTTCCCATAAACCAAATCAACGCATGCACATCGAGGAACCATAAACCATGATAAACAGGGATCAAGATATGTCATCTAGCTATTAATAGATAGTCAAGTCATCACCAATGCTTTTCACAAAGACAATTAGTAGAACTAAACACAAACTATATACCCTCACAGCAAATGAAGTTCCCTACTCACAGATATAGAAAAATATGAAACATGAGACTGAACAAGTAAGATTCTCACTCTCACAAAGAAGTTTCAAATACTGCATGTCGGATACTATACGCTTGCCCTCACAAAGAAGTTTCAAATACTGCATGTCGGATACTATAGGCTTGCCCTTATTTTCTCTGCCTCGGCTTGTCAGATGGTCAAGCTAGGATCACTATAGGACTTGATTCGGCTTGTGATATAGGCTTTCGGCCTGGGTATGGTAGATATGAAATATTTTTAGTGACTAAACCCCTCCTTGGCACTACATACATGTGGCTCCATTTTTTTTACCTTTTCACCCTTTTTGCTTTTTCAACTTTTTCCTCCCCTTTCACCATTTTTTATGCAATTGTATGAGTGTGGTGTGTTTCTTCAAATCTTCATTCAACATTCTCTTTTTGCTTCTTCTTTTTCAATTTTTCTTTTTCTTTTTCTTCTTAGTTTATCACACCACACCTCATTTTTAACCCTTTTTCTTTTCTTCTCCTTTTTCACCTCCCCAAGATTTATGCATCCCTACTCTAGCCACCATCAACTTAGGCGTTTTGCTTATGTTGAGGTTCGCATTGGAGGGAACAGGTCCAAAATAGGTTTATTATAAAAATGGGTACGGTTAATTGGTTAATCAAAGAAAAATGGTTCATTTAAGGCTCAAAATCGGGATCAAGAGAATCATATCATTTTGGCAGGGTCATTTAAGCTAAAAATAGGCTAAACAAAAAGGGCCTATGATCCTTTCCTGACCAACCATCCTAAAACCTATGTAAAGACTAATAGGACAAGTTTTAGATCCTCTATGCAGTATTGAACTAGGTATTAGACCTCACTCACTCATCGTACATGTCTTGCATTCATTCTACCTGTCCGATTTATACATGGAAACAAAAACTATTCATTCTAATACACTAAATGACATAAAAAGATCCACATAAATCATTCTTTGAAATAAGTACATAGCTAACCATCAAAAATATTTAAAACAAGATCAATTTTCAGAAATTCAAAACTAGTGCAATTTATTAGCTAAGTATTCCTCAGCTACTTTCAAATTAGAAAAATACAAAAATAAAATCCTAAACATGTCGATTCTACTAGATAGCATGCCCAAGGGAAAAGAAACACAACAAGAGAAACCCTCAGAAGAATCCAACAAAATACCAAAAATACAAATACACTCCCTCCCTTTTTTAAAAAAGCATGCTTCATCCTTGAAGCATAGAATATAAAGCATAAGGAAGGGAACACACTTGTGGCACACTAAGCGCTCCTGTCATCCTGCGGAGGTGGTACCTCCGCTGCAACTGGCATTGGCGGTGGCCGGCGCACTCACTGGGGTATCTGTTATACCCCGTAAGATTTCCAGCACCTAGATGGCCTATTTGCACATTGGTTGAGCATATTTGAAAGCCATACGTTCTAGGGAAAGGCCCGGGAAAGGATTGGACGAGTAGCCTGTCGAACCATCGCGGAAGGAGCCGGGGCAGAGCCCCTCCGCGATGGCAACGTGTCACGGAGGTGGAGCCTCCGCGTTGGCTCCGTGACACGTTGGGCCTGTCCAGGCCCAAGTATATAAAGCCCCACTTCGCTTTAATTTCATTTAGATCAATGAAAATTTCCAGAGAAGCGTAGAAAATAGAGAGGGACGAAGAAGGTTAATATATAATCGTTCGATTACGCTGCCAAACGTAGTCCAAACTTAAAATAACTCCAGATACCAAGGTATTTAGCAGCAGGGAGCATTCCTACGGATTTAGTTTCGTGAAATACGGCCGACGAATCATCGAGCTACCGGACTAAGGTAAGTAGAATTGCTCCAAACTAGTGTCTATATGCTCCTAGCCGTAAAGTGAATACTTCTCCCTTCTGGACTTCTGAAAAATAGCAAGTTTTCGACCGTCTTTCGATAAGCCTAAGTTTAGGCTATAATTATATCGAAAGTGACGTTGTCCTTCAGAATAAAGTTGTATTTAGCGCTAATTAATGTGTATGTGAATGCAGTTGGGAGAAATAGCTGGAGTACTGGCCGAGCCTCGTCCGACAGTCGAACAACTCGAGGTTAAGGTATGTGAAGTTGTTCTTCGGCAAGTTAGTAAGTCTTAGCTTTGTGAATCATAGTAAACTGCATATTTGAAATTCTCGGAGTTGAATGTTGGGAATTAAATAAGTTTAGTAAATTCTGGTTTGCGTTACCGTATCGTATTTTAGTCTGAAAGATAGAAAAGCATGCACCAAAGGGCGAGTTAGCATTCCAGATTCAGTATAGCTTATTGTATGTTTAGCAAGCATGTTATAGAATAAAAAGTAACAGATTTTCAGAATATAAGCTAGTAAAGTAAAACCAGATAGACAGACAGTTTCATCGCTATAGACTAGCCATTCAAACAGACGAGATATTGGCTACAGATTAGCCATTCAGACAGATGGTACCCTGGCTATAGATTAGCCAACAGTTAAAGAAAGATCTCAGAATTAGTATAATCAGTAAAGAATTAGTTTAGTACAGAAACAGATCAGAATAAGAAATCAGATTACAGATAGTCTTTTTCAGTTATACAGGCTTGCTATTTATATGTGCTACTTGTTTGTTGAGACTTGATGTGGCGTGAGGGCACCTATTGAGCGTCCTCGCCGTCCCTGGGTTGGCAATCATGTCGCCCACTGAGCGGGTGGGTTTTACGTCACTCCGAGGGGTGGCATGCCGTCCCCAGCTTGGACGAAGATGGGATGAAGCTTTCCCCATAGCAGTCTGATCAGCATTACAGGTACAGCTCCGGTTTCAGATAGCCCTATTGAGTTTTGTGTCCAGGGAACCAGACCCTATCTGTTATTGTCTGTACATTCAGTTATTATAGGTGTAGCTCCGGTTTCAGATAGCCCTGTTGAGTTTTGTGTCCAGGGATCCAGACCCTATCTGTTACTGTCTACACAGGAATCCTCCGGACCCAGACACGGTTGCTTATATCGGAGGCTATGGCCCAAGCCGGAGACCCAGGGGGCTGGTAGAGGAGCTCCGAAGTGAGCAGATGAGTGGAGTGATTTATTTTTGGTCGGTTTTGACCCAGGTAGGGGTATATAGATTGTTTGCTTGCTTGGCGCCATTCGGCTTATGGGGGTTGGTATTGGCTCTTGCTTGCTAAATGTATATGTATTTATGTGCTTTATATATATATATATATATTAGTTAATAGACAGCAGGCCGCCGTGACTATAGGCACGCTCCTGCCTATCAGTGCAGAAAGGTTTGATCTAGTTCCTATCAGCTCTTCAGATTCAGTTATCTTCTGCTCACAGACTTGTTAGTTATGTTATCTGTATTCAGTTGTATTATTTTAGTTGCTTTGCATACTCAGTACCAGTGGTACTAACGCCCAGTGGGGCGCTGCATTACTTGCCTGCAGGTACTCATAGACGAGGAGGCTATCCCTTGTGATCCTAGCCAGCGCAGAGTCGTCAGCTCTTGTCATCCGGAGCTTGATATTTCAGAGGTTTATATTATTTCCTTTTGTTGTACAGTATGGGTAGGCCGGGGCCCTGTCCCGACCATCTTATTAGTATTCCTAGAGGCTTGCAGTCTGTATATATTTTCCCTGTGGTCAGTTGAACTGGTCGTGTGAGGCCGTGCAGTTTGTTATAGATGTTTAGCATTTCAGTTTATGTTGGCCGTGTGAGGCCTTATCCAGTCAGTAGTGGTGACCTTGCCGGTCACGTAGTTATTCAGTATTCCATTATTGAGTTACAGATAACTAGACAGCATGGTGGCCTTGTCAGCCCGCATAGGTTTCCCCCTTGTAAGTATGTTTCTGGATTAGCTGAAGTTTCACACAGGTGGCTATAGGCCTAGTCGACCGGAGGCTGTATTTATAGTCGTTATATAGCCCGTTGTTTTCCTGAATCTGAGTTAGAGTCAGGCAGGCACCAGATGTGCTTAGGCTCAGTAGTCTAGCAATTCAAGTCATAGTAGGGCACCAGGTGCCAGTCATACCCCCCCAAGGCGGGGCGTAACAGTATCAATAGGAGGAATGGCTACCCCATCAGTAGTAGCGGTTGCCTCTATGACCTCTGGAATTATTGGGGATGAATGTGGCTCGCCTGAGGGTCCTTGCCACCTGCAAGCTCTGCATGGGCCATGGTGGAGCTACTTGCTCCTCTTGCTCTCTCAAGCAGCTCTAACTGATGCTCGTTGTGAGTATGCTAACTCTCCAATCTTGCCCGTTTGTGTTCTTTCTTTTCTCTCTTTCTCTTCTTCTTTAAGGTCTCATCTCCAACATCCTCAAAGACTCTCTTTTTCCCTTTCTCCTTCTCGGCTCCTATAGGCTCCCAATAAGCTGCCAGATCAAGCTCCTTGTCAATGCCAATGTCGAGATCAGAAAGAGTGGGGGCTATTATAATTGCTGGATGTGGTGATGTCAGCTCATCCACTTAGCTCCAAAGAGCCCCCAACTCCTCACGGAGGGTGGCCGTGTTAGTCTGCTCTACCATACACGCATTGAATCTTCTCGCAAATCCATCTAGCCTGGCGTGTAGTGCATGTGCAGCTGTCTCAATCTCAGCCTTTACCCAAGGCTTGATATTCTCCATCATAGACTAAACCTTCTTCTCAGCTACGGTCAGTCTCTTGGCCAGCTTCTGGAGAAATCTTTTAGGCGCTAGCATGTACCCGACTATAATCAGGCTCGGAAGGCCCATAGTTGGTGTGGTGGAGGTGCTAGGAGTTGTATCTTAATGATCAGTATCTGTAGCCGGTGTCTTGCCCTACTCCTTTGAAGTGGGGTCATTCACATGTGCGCCCCCAACTGTCCGTGATACTAGGACTGTGGTAGAAAGTCATTCCTGTATTACCGAGTTCATCTCATCCTAGATTAAGCCAATATCAGCGATTCGCTATCCTCCGATCAAGTGCTCCTCACCACGACGCACCTTGATACCTGCCTCTGTACACAGTCTAAATACGAGACTTGGGAATGGGATGATAGTGCTCAATCCCATAGCCCGATCTCAGATCTTCTCTATAATGACCCTCGGGATATTGATGGGGTATCTGGACATGATACATGCCACCAAACCTACTCTGTCTGTGCTGAGGGTATTGTCATTTACCGTCGGGGCCAACTGGAGGTGCACTAACTTCCAGTAGGCTCTTGCTATGAAGTTCAGAGAATTCTTTGTGACCTACTTGCCACTAGTGACCCATTCTGCCTCTTTTACCATTAAATCTGCCTCAGCCTCTCATCAAAACCCATCTTCTTGATCTATTTCATGGCCCCCACCTGATAGTCATACTCTGGTGTAGCATGTGGTGGTATGAATTGGGGCCCATATAATACCCGAGCAATAGTGCACTCGAATATATCCACATTGTGGCTTCGTACCATGATTCTCTCTAGCTTGGGCTGATCTTTCAATTTTTGCCCCTCTTTCGCTTTCTTCTCCATGGTTGCCAAATAATTGGCATAGAACTCTTGAAAGATCTCTGAAGTGTATCGATCCGGGGCTCTAACCATCCAGTCAAACACATAGAAGCTAAATATCCGCTTCATCTCCTCCACCTCATTCAGTGCATTGGTGAGGATTCATGACTTTTCTTGAATGCTCCTCCTAGGTTTGTTCTTGGAAGCGAGAGCAATACCCTATTCATATATCTCCTGGGCTCCTGGTACTCTCCACCAAATGGTGCGGTTCTCCCTAGGTAGAGTCTGCTCATGCTCAACATTGGGTGACTCCTCATCAGATCCAGACTCACTGTCTATATCACCGGATTGGGCCTCCTCGGACCCCTCTTCTTTATTAGAGCCGCTTCCGGACTCTTGGGCTCTTTCCTCAGCTCCCTCCTCAGATTGGGGAGCACCAACAGATATGGCAGTAGTCGTCGCGGCCTGGGATTTAGCCTTGCCCTAGTGGTTCGGGTCCCGTCAGTATCAGATGTGTTGACCTGGTATTCCTCCACTGAACCACTAGGGGTGCTGCCTGCTTGTTTGGATTCGAAGGTTTCGTTTATCAATGCCCTCCGAGCAATTGCTTTGGATGCTTTTCTTTTCTGTGTCATTGTACCTGTGGAGAAGAAGTGTTAGAATTCCAAACCTGAGGAAAAGAAAGCAAGAAAAAAATGTCATCTGTAATTTATCACGGGTCTACTGTATGAATCATACATTGGAGGTACAATTTGTACTGAGACTCGTAATGTCTTAGGTCAATGTTATGCCTCTAAGGTACGACTCGTACCATGAAGGTACGATCCATACCACGATTCATATGAGGATGCCCCTTGAAAATAAATGTTCTGTATTTTTTCACGACTCATGGTACGACCCATAAGTCGATTCCATGAATCATAGGAAGGATCGTACTATCACTTTTGGACTTAACCCTTTTCAGACTCTTGGTACGATTGTAGGTACGACTCGTAGAAGGATACTACGAGTCGTACTAGGTTTCATACCTCATGGTTTTTACAAGTTTGGCTTGGGACAATCCCAACGATCCATCCTATGAGTCGTAATGTGAAACCACAAGTCGTTGAAAGGCTTGTGAAGCCTTTCCCTGCCTTATTCTCGATTCAGTTTGTAGGTGGTTTTGAATTTGTGTTGGGTACTCAGAATTCCCCAAGTCCAGACATGCATTCATCAAGTTTTAACAGTTACTCATTCTTCCCCTTTTTACTCACAACCCGTAACTCAAGCTTAACAGTTCATTGGCAATTTGAACATGTTAAATCCCTACCCAGTCACAAATTAACTTGTTCACATCACTGGTCATGGTCCTATTGAGCGTTTCGTGCATTTAGGGGACTCCCAGGGATTAGGAAAGTTAGCTCAAGCATAATAGGTCTTCTTATTCAATTCAAAGCATAACACTTACTTGAATGGTGTGCAACACTGCTTACTTCAACTGGAATCAGGAACTATGGTTGGAATTGGAATTCAACAATGTTATCTGAGCAAAAAGCTTGCTCAATCGATCGTGATTCTGAGTTACGAGTGTGAGGGAGTCGTGAGTTCTTTCGTGAAATTGATTTTGACTGTGTGGGAGAAGGGTCTGGTCTGTTTGAAGTTTAAAAAAGTTGTAGGGCAAATTTGAAAAATCTGGGTCGAGTCGGGTAATTTTAAGCTTTTTGACCTATCACGACTCATACCACGAGTCGCAGGAAGGACCTACGACTCGTCCCTAGGACTCATAACAAAGAGGTTGAGAAAATTTACCTGTGGACCAACAAGTACATCCTACAACTCGTACTATGCAAGTACGACCCGTACTATGACTCATAGGTCTCTTCTTACTTTGAGGTCCATGCCTTGCATAGTTTATAACCACGGTGAGTACTAAGACCCGTACAATGAAGCTACAAGTCGTAGGAACAACCGTACCCTGAACTCATGCATTGAGATACATCTTTTCTTCTCACCACGACTCGTACTATGGTCCGTACAATCCTCATACGAGTCATATTGAGAACCGTAGCACCAGTCTATTCAGTAATTTTTCCGGCACCTGTTTTGTTTCCCCTACACACTAAACACACATAAGTCAATAAACTTGGGTTACCTCCCAAGAAGCGCTTGATTTAACGTCACGGCATGATGCAGGTAATTCGGTTACTCAGAATTCACCAAACAACCTCATGGGTTGCCTCTCAAGAAGTGCCTGATTTAACGTCGCAGCATAACGTAAGTCTCTTGACTACTCAGACTTCGTCAAGAAACTCAGACTCATCCTCGATTGCTGAGACTACTCTGTACTCCTTTGGTTGCTTCATTGACCGGTAGACATTGAAGGTGACCTCTTCTTTATTGAGTCTGAATTTCAACAGTTTAGCCTCCACATCTACTAGAGCCCTCCCAGTGGCAAGGAATGGTTGCCCCAAAATGATGGGGACCTCAAAATCAACCTCGCAATCAAGGTTCACGATGTCCGCTAGGAATATGAATCTATCCACTTTAACAAGCATGTCAAACAGGATCTCCACGGGCTTCTTCACCGTTCGGTCGACCATCAGCAGCCACATAGTAGTCGGTGTGGGGGCTCCCAAGCCCAGCTGCTTAAACACTGCTAACGGCATCAGATTGATGCTTGCTCCCAAGTCGTAGAGTGCCATCGCGAACTCAAAATCACCAATTGTACATGGAATGGTAAAGGCACCTGGATCTTACTTCTTCTGGGCAATGACCCGTGAGTCTATAACGCTACAATGATGCACATTATCTATAGGCTCATAGCTCACAGATCTTTTCTTCGTAAAAGGTCCTTCATAAACTTGGCGTATCCCGACATCTATTCTAACGCCTCGACTAATGGTATGTTTACAAATAATTATTTTAGCATTGACAGAAATTTCTGAAACTTACCATTCTCCACCTTTTTCTTCATTCTTTGAGGGAACAGTGGCGATGATCATGGAATAGCCTTGTAAATTCGTGTGGCTCCTTGCTTCTCTCCTTGTTCAACCTTAGGCCCTTTTTCAATAACTGGAGCCTTAGTCAACTCAACATCCTCACTATTCTCATTCTTAGCAACCCTATCCTCATTATCGATTATGCTTTCTTTCTTCCTTTAAAGCTCAACTACAATCGGCAGAGGGGGATCAACCATGGTCTTTCCACTCCTAGTCATCACAACCATGCAGTGTCCATCATTCTTCGGATTCTGAACTGTGTTGCTAGGTAGTGTACCCTTTTGCCTAGGGTTCATGGATGGTGACAGCTACCTTAGCTGTTGTTCAATCTGCTTGATAGTCGTAGCCAGTGACTCAACTCTCTGACCCATGCTCGATAGATCACTACAAATGTCCTTCAGCTGATCATCTGTGGATCTAACCTTCTTGATCATTATAGCCATCGTGCTCTCCAACTTTTATTGTCCAGCCTTCCCCTCACGTGCATTCAGAGGCACGTACAATCCTTCTTGATCGTTGCGGTAACTTTCATTCCTTCTCCATTCTACCTTGTGCTCATGACCTCGGTTTTTGTCTCTGCACCCATTCCGGTTGTAAGTGTCTCTATATTGGTCCGGACCTTGGTTTCCAGAACCTTGGCACCAAGTGTCTTGTCCAGACCCTTATACATTGGCTTGGAACCTGCCACCTAGTTGTCCAAGAAGTTTGCCTCCTCCTCGGAATCTGAGTGCTCGGGCCCTGGCTCCTATCCCTGTGTTCCAACTGCATTAACTTTTCTAGCTCCAGCGCCCATTATATGCTTCATGAGAAGGTCTAATGATGTGCGTGTATGAGCTAATTCCTGGTCACGTTCTTCCTCCTTCCTTCGTTGGTCTATAGTCAAACCAACAACATATGTACCAGCCGCCGCTTTCGCTTCCCAGGTGTGCCATGCTTTGTTAGTTTTGGTCATTCTCTCTAAAATAGTGGCAGCTTGCTCCCAAGTATGGCTCATTAGTGCTCCTCCCGCCATTATGTCTGCTACAGCCTTAGTACTGTTGTTCAATGATCTGTAAAAAATTTCCAACAAACTATCATCAAGAATTTTGTGGTTAGGGAAATTGGTCAACTTCTTCTTGAACCTCAACCAGGTTTCATGAAGTGCCTCATTCTTCAGTTTTCGGAAATTATAGATTTCATCCTTAAGTTGCAGTATCCTAGAGAGTGGAAAGAATCTTTCTATAAAAGCATGTTTGAGCTCCCTCCAGTTGGTAATAGAGTTGTTGGGAAACTCTGCTAACCATAAAGTGGCTTTCCCAGATAGAGAAAAGGGGAAGAGTCTTAACTTTATAGCATCCTGGCTGACTCCAGGAAACCTGTACACCTAACATATTTCAACAAAGTTCATTAGGTGTAGGTTGGCATCATCAGCTACGTAACCACTAAACACCCCCTTCATGTTCAATAATGGGATCATGGTGCTAGTGATGTCAAAATTTTCCCCAATAGGCAATAGTGGTGATACAATAGCTCTGGTTGACCCGGCTTCATCAATGTACGGGTCATCCTTATCGAAGAATTGAGGGGCATATCTTTGACCTCTGTTGCCCCTTCCATGAAGACCGACGTTGACAACCTTATCTCGAGCATCCTGAAGTGCAGCTTGCCGAGCTAAATCAGCTTGCCTAGCTTCTTCAGCAATACGGACATCTCTCTGCTCTTGGTTCTCCATCCTTTGCAGTATTCTTTCGAGTTTGAGATCCAAAGGAATAAGAGGGTTTCCACTCCAATGAGTACTTGGCATTCACCAAGATACAACCTGTGGATATCCAAAAACAAAAAGAAAACATAATTCAGGAAATAACAACCAAAAGTTAAATACAAGCAATTAATATAATCTTAGCCATATTCCCCGAAAATGGTGCCACTTTTTAATAATGCTCAAATACACACTTTCTGGCAAAGTATGAAGCTGATGTTTTTAATAAAGAACCCAAATTGGGGTCAAACCCATATGGAATAAGGTAAGATCTAGACTAATGCCGGTACTTAAACTTGCTGGCAAGTTATCTCCAAATTGGGGGGTTCAACGAAAAACAATATTAAAGCAAGATTATAATTGTGGTTGTTATCAAGATTTGTAAATAACTAGGGTAAGTGTTCCCCATGGGTTCATAACTACTTCAGGTATACACACGTGATCAATCTCAATACTTACTTATAGAACTGATAACTAGGGTTCGTCCATGTTCGGTGTTGATTCGGTTAGTATTAAATATTATCAACCGACACGCAAGTGCACGTGGTCAAACAAGTAATAAAGTGGCTAAGTAGCCAAGTATCGATCCAAGGAGGCTGCTCTAGATATGTAAAGCTGCCTAGTTTACTATATCTCTATTCTATTCCTAACTATGTTAACAACAATCCAACCAAGAGTTGAGTGAGTTTTTGTTTCTAAACTATTTATATACTACAATTAATAACAACTATTTACTTTTGAATTTAGACAATGGATATGCACATGCCAAGGTTAATAACGAGTAATGAACTTGATAATTGTGATAATTTGGTCATCCTCTTCTTCATGTTGCTAGCCAAGAACGTTTGCCTAGAAATTAAAACTTTCGTATTTAATTTCACTTTAGAATCATAAACCATCCGTCTACATTTCTGTGATCAAATGCAATTTATGACCTAGCACTACAATTCCGGTTCCTAAATTGACTAATACGGCTTTCAAGTATATTTCTATCAAGAAAGCACATCAAAACCCAATTTTCCCAAATCAAGTTAAGAACAATACCCTATTAATTCACAACTTTCCAATTTCGTGCTCTCTCGAGTGAAATTGGACTTTTTAGATATACATTAATGGTGGCCAATCAATAATGTAGTAAGCACATGAATTAATAGAACAACATGCAAGAAGAAGAAGAAACCATATCAATTATCACCAAAATTCATTACACAAGTTCAAAACCTCAGCAAATAAGGGAATTAGCCACTCATTCTTGGATTGATCATCCTAAAATGAGTGTAAATTATGCATACAATTGAAGGAAAGAAGAAAGGAAGACAAGAAAACTCTTAGCTTTTCTATTCTTCAACTGCCACAAACCCACTTTCCTGCTCTCCACTTCTGAACTCAGTCTAAAAACGAAAAACTGATTAAAAATAAACCTAAGTGTGCTATTTATACTAGTGGGAAATTTTTCCCGGAATAACAAGCAACGTGTCACGGAGGCCAACGCGGAGCACTGCCTCCGTGACACGGCGTGGACGCGGACCCTCTATGGAAATTGCAGGGTCCGGATAATTGGCCTCAACGTGGCACGGAGGCCATCGTGGAGGCCTATCTCCGTGCCACGGAACTGACGCGCAGGCACACTGGAAATTGCCTAATTAATTCCTGCCCAGGCAGTGTGCTACCGCGATGGCAGAGTGGCACGGCTCCATCACGGAGCCAGTGTAAAATGTGCCATCCAAGGTCTTTTCCACGCTCGCATCCAAGTCCAACTCCGACATAGTTCCAACACGCATTTTAGCTCCTAAAAATCACATTATCCTGCAAAACAAATGCTAATCATGTTGGTTAGTATAAATTCGCATTTTATTACCAAATACATGATATTATATACACATTGCACAACAAACAAGGTAAAAATGATACGTTTGAGTATCACTTGGGCATATAAATCTGCCCAAGATCACTTACACCACACTTAAATCCTTGTTCGTCCTCGAACAACACATACACAACTCATGCAAATTACATCCCAACCTTCGTCCCTATGGTGCAACATTTTACGCTACGGTCATACCGATTATTCAATTCTTGCAAATCATCAAGAAAACATGCTTGGTCGTACAAGACAATGACCTTAATACATCGAGGCTTCCTAAACTTTTAAGAATTGATTCTTGATATCGGCAAACTCATGCAAATCAACTAATCAAGAAATCCGACACGAAAATCAATCTTTCATCAAGCATGTACCCTCACAACTCGAGAGAAACTTCCCCTTTTATGTTCGTGCAGCACACAAACATGCAAGTAGGGGCATATAAAAATTAATTTCACTCTCTCTCCCAAAAGAATTCACATGCATCATGTCATGACCCATAGGTTTGCCCTTAGTGTATTACTCCACTAATATAAAGAAATGCAATGTAGGATCAAATAGGACTTTTAATGGGTTGTAACTGGGCTATGGATCTAGTATATATATATTGGATTAGCCAATAATAGTCGCTAGCATCCTTAAGCGCCTTTTCAACTCATTCCCATCGACTCATGGACATTGTTCCTCTCTTTTCTCTTTTTCTCCCATTCATGCTGGTTTACTTTCATACAGCCCATTTCATCAGGCATACTTGACACAAAACAGAGGGTTTTCATGTACCCTCACTATCATTTAATTACAACTAGTGCCTCTTCAACATCATCTTTTCTTTCCTCACTTTGCTTTTCTTTTCTTTTCACTCTTTAACACTTTGGGAAACATTTTCTGTTCTTTGTAAGCGCTTAAGAGCTTCTTATAGACTTTAAGGCTAATGAAAAGAAGGAATAAAGCTTAGTTCATACAATTCTGGACAAAAGAAAGAAATCGGCTAAAGGCTCAACGGGCTGACTAGGGTATACAACATATAAAAAGGTAGAATTTGACAAGAAAAAAATGGAAACTAACGGTTAAAACAAAGAAATGCCTACATCCTTTCCAACACTACACCTCCTTCATTTCGTTTTGTATACACGCCTGGCAAGTTCTAGACAATTCACAATGACATGGAATAGCAAAACCTCACTCACACTTCATGCACATGCTCGAATCAAGATGCATTCACAGACTCTTTAATTAGTCAATTACATGAATTCAAGATTAAGCCTCAATCATAATGAACCAAATTCTATAGCCTAGGTAACTCAACATATTTACAAAATTGCATGCTTTCAAACGAATCATTTTCACATTTTGAACATCAATTACAACACGCAACGAAATTTTAGCAACCATAAGCAACTACAGTTTATTGATGCAATCCACCAAAGAAACTAAAAACAAAACATCTACTCCTATCGACTACATTTCCCTTAAGACGGTCGTCATCCATTCATCATAGAGAACGGTCACTAACTATGACATCGGTTCAATGGGACTATTCTCGGTAAAAGAACCGAAAACAAACTCCAAGAAACCCAAAAATAAAACTTCAAAAATTTTTTCAACACATCGATCATTTCGATAGAAAATATTTACAAAATATTTTGATAAGTGCAAAATCTTTTCGCAAAAATTTTGAAAAATATCGATCATATCGATAAAGAAAAAAATATTTACAAAATTTACAAAATATTTACAAAGGCAACCATAACTTTCAAAAACACACATCATTAGCCACAAACAAATATATACACATAAATCACAAATCAGTTCACAACAACAGGGAAAGCACAGACATACATAAACGTCAAGGAAAAATTATACAGCAAATTTAGAGCCTATGACCCAGCACCTAACTACTCCCCACCCCACACTTAAATCGAACACTGTCCCCAGTGTTCACAACAATACAAAGCACAACATATGGGTGGTGGAAATCCCTGCTCAGTCGAAATATTCGACTTCCTCATCCGGTGCTGAGGCCTCGTCGCCCATATCTGAATCAGCTCCATCGTCGTTATCGGACTCCACATCGGAGTCCTCACGACGTGTCTCCTCATCAGTAGGGACATCGTCATCATTCGGCTCTACGAAGCTTGGCCCCACCTTGCATAAGGCTCTGGCGTTCTCGCCAAAGGGGTAGTCCAGCTCCAGCTGCCATAATTCATCCTCGGTGGCTGGTCTCCCACCTATCCGTAGCTGTAGCATCTGCATGCCGAACATACGGGCCATATACTGGTCGTCACGAGCATGTCGCTCGCCCAGAGTCAGCACAGGTCCGTGTGTAGTGTCGGGGGCCTTGGTCTTTGTCACATCGAGGGCCCTCCGCTCCAACTGCGGAATGTAATCCAAGGCTTCTTCCTCAACGTCGAGGCCTCAGAGGAAGGTGGTGATGAGTCCGCCAAACCCGTATCTGTGGCCCTGGTGTAGTCTGGCTCTCTTCATGGCGGATATTATGACCGCCCCCACATTAATCTCAAGCCCTTTCATAAGGGCATACACCAAGCAGACACGGTCCCGGGTCACGTCTGTCATATGAACTCCCGGGATCAAACACGAACATACAATTTTTATCCAGATTCTGGCCTCCCTGTTCATCTACGAATAAGGCAGAGTCTGGTGGTAACCCCTCTCTTTGTGTCTACTCCATCGGGCTGTGGATCGAGCCCCACACAACGTACGTCTGATGTCGGCGTACGGTGGGGTGATGTTTAGCTGGCGGAGGACGTGGGCGTCTGTGTCCCGCGCTCCCACGATGGCATTAAACTGCTGGGGTTCCAGAGTGACAATCTGCCCTCTGATTTTAATAGTATGGCTCCTGATGGCCGGGTTCCAGTTGGCGTAGAATTCCCGGACCAAGTGAAGGTTGCACTCCTTGGGCTCCTGAAAGATAAAGCTGAGCCCAGCTGCCTCAATCCTCTGTACGATGCGAGGGAACTCCTGTGCAAGTGGTTCCCTTGCAATATGTTCCTCCGGGAAGTATTTGTTCTCCTTATACTTTGCGTACCACTTCTTCCCTTCCTCGGTAACCCATCGTGTTCCGTATCGGCAGTGTTGACCGCGTGGAACAGCAGGTGCAGCTGGGACAGCCGTGCCCAGTCTCATTCTCTTTCTGTCGGTGCCTGAGGTTGAAGCACCCTTGCCTTTATCTTGTCGGCTGGCCATTGTACCTGTCAATTTACACAAACAAGCACAACGTTAAGCTAAAAACTTGTTAGCTTCGGCTAAGGTCGGGTTAAACAAAATTTACCCCACCCTTAGTCTTTAACAATATTTACAACATTTTAGCAAGGATAGCTATATTTACACCCCAAACACAATCAACTATAAACATATTGCTTAGTGCGTTCACAGAAATTCGACAGCATAACGGCTAGCGAACTACTCAGACTTCATACAGCTAACCCAATCCTACTATCGACAGCTATTCACCCATAGCACTTAGCAACAATAACAACAATAAAATAGAAACAACAATACAAATATTTTATATACAACTAATCTAAGCAATTCAACCAATTCACATATTATGCAATTTCCCACAAAAATTCGAGAATTAGTCGTCTTTCAACAATTATACAATATTTACCACGACTTATCTCAAATAATAAACACACCCCGGCATCAATTTCGTCAAACTATCAAGTTACCCAAGTTAAAATTCAACAACCCCAAGCCCTAGAATACAATTCGACAATCAAAATCGAATTATTCAATCAATCGATAAGTTCAAACGTCAACTACAACAATCCGAACATAATCAATCACAAAATAATTCACACATCATGTTTAATTTCTACCTAGGGTGATATATCTCACCTCACATGCTCAAAATTGACAAAAATCGCCAAAAATTTGAGATAGACGATGAAAACATACCTTGGATTTGAAGAATCGACGAAAACTTGACGTTTTCCTTGCCTATTAATGTGGCACAGAGCTTGGGGTAGGGGAATGGGTGTTTGGTCGCGGAGGGAAGAGGGAATGGGGAAAATAGGGGCGAAATCGGGGGTTTTTATTAAGAAAACACGCGGGTCACCCAGAAACCCGGTGTGACCCGGCACTGGATAAAGGCAACGTGTCACGGAGGGTAACGCGGAGCCCCTCCTCCGTGACACGGAGCCAACGCGTTGGCTTACTGGAATTTTGAAAAATCCAGATTTGCCTTCAACGTGTCACGGAGGCCAACGCGGAGCATTGCCTCCGTGACACGGCGCCAACGCGCCAGTGCTCTGTTTCACCATCAAATTTTATTTTTCATACCTCGCCTCGTTTCCTCGATTCCAAGTATTTTTCCTCCAGTATACCTGAAAATCACCTCACTAAACAAAAATTGGTTAAATTAATAAATTCCCTACTAAAAAAAAAATTACTAAATTACTAAATAAAAAATTACTAAATAAAATGCAAATCTAAGCCTAGTCACGAAAAAGAAAAGAAAATAACATAAAAGAAAAACTTTACACTAAAGAAAGAAAAAAATATTTTTCACGGGTTGCCTCCCGTGCAGCGCCTAGTTTAACGTCGTGGCTCGACAGCCTTTATGCTCACGTGTCTACTAGGGAGATGGACGATTTGTCCCGATCCTGGTCATCTCCCCAGTAGTTCTCAACCTTGTCTGGTGGCCTACCTAGTAACTCTCGGGAATCACTCAATCCATTCGCATTCTCATGATCAATCACATTGATCACCGAGAGTTCCTTATAGACAGTCGGGAGCTTAGGTGCCTTGTACACGTCGAACACCTCAACTTTGTCGTGTGCTCGCATTGTGAGTTGACCCGCAGCTATATCGATCAATGCCTTTCCGATTGCCAAAAAGGGTCGTCCCAAAATAAATGGGACTTCCGCATCTGGTTCAAAATCCAGAACAATGAAATCTACCGGAAAAATGAGGGAGCCTACCTGCACTAGCACATCCTCAACAATGCCATCCGGCTTAGCTAAAGACCTGTCTGCTAGCTGCAAGATCACTGTTGTAGGTCTAGGACTCCCTAGTCCTAACTTTCTGAATACCGAAGATGGCATCAGATTTATACTTGCCCCCAAGTCGCATAACCCACGAGCTCGGATACTTTGCCCAATCGTCAGCTGGATAGTAAAACTTCCAGGATCCTTCAGTTTAGTGGGCAACCTGTTCTGAATACGGGATGTGCATTCCTCTGTTAAAGCCACCGTGGCATACTCAGTCAAGCGACTTTTGTTGGCCACGATGTCTTTGATATACTTCGCATATTTTGGCACACCCTGCAAGACATCAACAAGAGGTAAGTTAACATGTACCTCTTTAAGTACCTCCATGAATTTCTGGAAACACGCCTCCTCCTTGTGTTTCTTAAGTCGTTGAGGGAACGGGGGTGGAGGCCTTGTTGGTTCAACTTCTTTGGTCTTCCCCGTATCTGAGGTTTGTTCTCCCTCAACATCTGCTGCTCCTGACTTCTGAGGCGGTCTTTCCGGTTCCACCTCCTTTAATTGTAAACCACTCCTCGTGGTCACTGCATTCACCTGCTTAGGATTGGGATCCATGTCGCTAGGTAGTCCTCCCCTTGGTCTAGTATTTTGGGCACTAGCAAATTGCCCAAACTGATATTCAAGAGCCTTGGTTGCCAATTGATTGTTCTTTACTTCGGCTGCCAATTTGACATAGTCAGCCTGCAATTGTGCCTGGTTGGCAATCATGGTCTTGAACATTTCCTCAATAGTCGGTGATGGTGGTGGAGGAGGGGCATTGTGATTACTGAACTGATTCTAATAGCCTTGTTGCCCTCCTTGGTTTCTGTGCATACCCTGCCCTGAACCTTGGCCTTGTTGATTGTTGCTACCCCACGAAAAATTCTGATGATTCCTCCAATTCGAGTTGTAGCCACCACCAAACTGCTGTTGATTTCTCTATGTATTGCCCACAAAGTTGACAGAATCAGGATTTGCACCACAGCATTCAGCTGAATGCTCACTACTACCACACACTTCACACCACATCTGTTGGACTGCATTGACGGAGGATGAAGGCTGGTTCAAATTCATATTGTTGAAGTGAGTGTTTAACTGATTTTGCAAAGCAGCTATCTGTGCAGCGATAGCTGTGAATCCATCCACTTCAAGCACTCCCGTTGCTTTCCTTGCTCCACCTCTTGAAGAATCTGCATTCCATTCCGGATTGCCTTGTGAAATTCGGTTGAGCAAAGTGTACAGCTCCTCATAAGTCTTCTCCAGCGCTTGCCCTCCAGCTGCTGAGTCTAACAAAATTTTAGTGTGGGGTTCCAAACCCTCAATAAAAGTGTGTACCAACACCTTATTTGACTGATGATGATGAGGACAGTCCCGCAACATGGACTTGAATGTTTCCCAGGCTTGATAAAGATTTTCTCCTTCCCTCTGTTTAAAACTTAGAATCTGACTTCTAAGTTTAGCTGTTTTACCTGAAGGGAAAAATCTGATCAAAAACTTCCTTGCAAGATCATCCCACGTTGATATAGAGTTGGGTGGTTCAGCTTTTAACCACCTCTTGGCTTCACCAAGTAAGGAAAATGGAAATAAGGTGAGCCGAACATAATCAGGTGACACTCCAGCGGGTATGTAAGTGTCATTTATCTCCAAAAAGTTCTGGAGATGTTGTTGCGGATCTTCGTGAGGGAGACCGGTAAACTGCCCGCTAGTGTGCAAAAGTTGCACCATATTTTGCTTTAACTCAAATCTCCCTCTAGGCTCTGGTTTGCGGATGCTGGAATGTACATTATTAGCGTATGGGATTGCCACCTCACGAACCGGCCTGGCTGCTACTTCCTCGGGCACTAACACTGCCCGCACAACTGGTGGATTTGGTTGCTCCATCATAGACTGTTTAAGCAACTGCAGCTTCTTCCGAAGAGCTTCTCTACGTTGACTGTGCAATTCACGTTCTGGCTCTAAGTAAGATTCCACCAGCTCCTTGTCCCTTGCCAGTGTTCACAGAAATAAAAATCTGCAAAATACAGGCTAAGACCAAGTTGTGAACACTTAAGAAAATAAAAATACAAATACAGTAAATTTACACTAAACAAAATTTTACAAATCGCCTAGCCTCCCCGGTAACGGCGCCAAAAACTTGTTCGGTGCTGATTCAGTTAGTATTAAATATTTTCAACCGACACGCAAGTGCACGTGGTCAAACAAGTAATAAAGTGGCTAAGTAGCCAAGTATCGATCCAAGGAGGCTGCTCTAGATATGTAAAGCTGCCTAGTTTACTATATCTCTATTCTATTCCTAACTATGTTAACAACAATCCAACCAAGAGTTGAGTGAGTTTTTGTTTCTAAACTATTTATATACTACAATTAATAACAACTATTTACTTTTGAATTTAGACAATGGATATGCACATGCCAAGGTTAATAACGAGTAATGAACTTGATAATTGTGATAATTTGGTCATCCTCTTCTTCATGTTGCTAGCCAAGAACGTTTGCCTAGAAATTAAAACTTTCGTATTTAATTTCACTTTAGAATCATAAACCATCCGTCTACATTTCTGTGATCAAATGCAATTTATGACCTAGCACTACAATTCCGGTTCCTAAATTGACTAATACGGCTTTCAAGTATATTTCTATCAAGAAAGCACATCAAAACCCAATTTTCCCAAATCAAGTTAAGAACAATACCCTATTAATTCACAACTTTCCAATTTCGTGCTCTCTCGAGTGAAATTGGACTTTTTAGATATACATTAATGGTGGCCAATCAATAATGTAGTAAGCACAAGAATTAATAGAACAATATGCAAGAATAAGAAGAAACCATATCAATTATCACCAAAATTCATTACACAAGTTCAAAACCTCAGCAAAGAAGGGAATTAGCCACTCATTCTTGGATTGATCATCCTAAAATGAGTATAAATTATGCATACAATTGAAGGAAAGAAGAAAGGAAGACAAGAAAACTCTTAGCTTTTCTATTCTTCAACTGCCACAAACCCACGTTCCTACTCTCCACTTCTGAACTCAGTCTAAAAACTAAAAACTGATTAAAAATAAACCTAAGTGTGCTATTTATACTAGTGGGAAATTTTTCCCGGAATAACAAGCAACGTGTCACGGAGGCCAACGCGGAGCACTGCCTCCGTGACACGGCGTGGATGCGGACCCTCTCTGGAAATTGCAGGGTCCGGATAATTGGCCTCAACGTGGCACGGAGGCCATCGCGGAGGCCTATCTCCGTGCCACGGAACTGACGCGCAGGCACACTGGAAATTGCCTAATTAATTCCTGCCCAGGCAGTGTGCTACCGCGATGGCAGCGTGGCACGGCTCCATCGCGGAGCCAGTGTAAAATGTGCCATCCAAGGTCTTTTCCACGCTCGCATCCAAGTCCAACTCCGACATAGTTCCAACACGCATTTTAGCTCCTAAAAATCACATTATCCTGCAAAACAAATGCTAATCATGTTGGTTAGTATAAATTCACATTTTATTACCAAATACATGATATTATATACACATTGCACAACAAACAAGGTAAAAATGATAAGTTTGAGTATCACTTGGGCATATAAATCTGCCCAAGATCAGTCCAAATGACTAGTTCGTCCCTATTGGATGACTATACTCAATCACCGAGTCAGGTCTCATGAGCGATTTCTTTCTAACCGTTATTAATTTATCCCAAATTTAACTATCCTGCGACCACAACTTAGTTAATACAATGATCATAAAGATCAAGGCTTTATTGTAATTCTCTTTTCCTAATCTCTACTTCTCTAAGTTCAAGCAAGTAAAGAATTCGGGAAATTCCTAATGTTATACATTGTTAAGAAACGTTTAAAGAATAAGAGAATACTTGTGTAATCCTATTTCGCTAATCCCCCCGTCACGCCCCACTTTGGGAGGCATGATTGGCACCTAATGCCACACTGGGATCTGGACTGTACTGGCTAGGCTTAGGCACCTCTGGTGCCTACCAGCGACTCAAAATCAAGAACAAAAACTGCTATATCTTGGTTATAAACACAGCCTCAGGCTGACAAGGCCATGCAGCACCTGTAAATGAAAACAGCTAACCCAGCCAAGATAACAGAAAAAGGGATCCTATGCGAGCTGACAAAGCCACCATGTTGTCTAGTTATAACAGAATAGAAACAGGTAATTATACTAGGCTCCACACGGCCAACATACAAAACATAACTAATCTAGGCCCCACACAGCCAACACGAATCGCTAACTGAAGATTATACTTTACAAGCCTCTAGGAGTGAAAATATTGATCAGGACAGGGTCCCGACCTACCCAAATGCTGTACAGATAAAAGGAAAATGAACTCTACAACTTGGCAACTCCGAATGAAAGGAGCTAGCAAACTGCTGACTCTGAATAGCTATTAGGAGATTTCACAATCTATCTGTCTAAAACCTACAAGCAAATATGTAGCGCCCCATAGTTGGGAGTCAGTACAATATATACCGAATATGTTAGGAGGTAATTAACAAGCTGAATAGAAGCCGATAAAGACTGAAAGTAAGTAGCAAGAAGGGGCAGAAGATAACCTGTAAACTTTCTTATTCATAACCTGCATCCAGTAAATCACTACACATATATGAGCTGAAACTATACAACTATACATTCATAGGCTATAGCTAGCAAGCAAGTGTACAAACAAGAACCTAACCTGGCCCCCATAAGCTTGGAAGATGCAAGCAACACAGAAATAACCTATCGGGGGCCCCCATAAGCCCTGACAAGTATAATTCAATCTATATACCCCTACCCAGGTTCTTATGATTCTACTGGTTCTATAGCCAACCTACCTAGCTTCTGGGTCCGCATTTGAGCTCGCTGGACTCTTGTAACTATGTATGAGCCCGATGGGCTCCTGTAACTGCACCCTGGGCACACAAGGCTCGATAGAGGGTCAGTAATATTGGTACGGCATAAAAAGAGGTCCATACATGGGACGCAAATATGGCCTAGGCCTGAGTATGGTCCCGTCGGACATCATATAGCTCCTTGGAGTGATCAATAGCCCCGTAGGCAATGACATTATCATATAGCTTCTCAAAGCGATCAATAGCCCCGTAGGCGATGACACAGTTAGCAACCCTGAAGTTGATCAACGAAAGGCTATCCTAAGTTTGGTCAATCCCAACTGATATACTGCATTTTCGTCTCACCCTAGCCATTCAGAAGGCGTATCTGGCTCTTAAGGCCTAACGCGGCCGCTACTCGCCCCTAGAATAGTTTGCATAGCTGCCAACAGGCACACCCCGTGTGCCTATATCTGATCAGAGGATCCCGATAGTGATCATAATCTCTAATGGTCTAGATCAAATAGGGCGAGATCTGGAGTGGCATAAACGATACTCTAAATAGCATGCTAGGATAGTGATAGCTCATAAGCAAACCGTAAGGTCGCGGTCGACCAACTATTTAGTTTCTTTGCCTAGAACAACTGTAGGACTGCTACTTAATTGGACATACTCCTTAGCAGTCAGCCCCTTACCTTCCTCAGTCGGTTTACTATAATTCTTAGCCTGAAGGTAATATTGTACTACTGTGGTTCTAGTCCCTTAGGTCTTAACTTGGTCTTTTCAGATTTCATTTATCTTCTCTGGCGATTCCTAGCCTTGTAGGTAGTTTACTTGGACCTGGACATTCGCGGAAACCTATACCTGAGTATCTATAAGAGCAGGCTGGGGCGTTGGCCCCGCATCCAACTACTAATAAGGTTCCCTCCTTAGGGTACCGACGGGTCTGTCTGATTCGTATAACTAGGGTGACTTCCTGGGAGACCTATATGACAACCAGTAAGTCGAATGCAACTAGTAGTCACTAGCAGTGGCTAACTACATGGCAGGTTGTCACTCATTTCACTGGGCAATCCTACTGCTGCTTACTCTAGGGTAAGACCATCCTATTCAAATTCTGACCGTGGAGGTGTCAAGGTACGCCGACGGCCTCTGGGTGAGCTTTATTGACTATGCAGCTGTCAAACTGAAAGTTATATCGCCTCGACTATGCCCGATGTTGTCCAACTTAAATCAGGCCCAACAGTTAACCATAAACTTCTAAGGCCTTGGGATGACAGCATAACATCAGAATTCTACTAATGTTGGGAACAGAAGAATAAAGGAGTTTCTATGATGCTCCTAGCGTGAGTCGCACTTAACATGCTATTTCCCAACTAGGGATACTGCAATATAGTCTCGATAGGCATTCTAGCAGCTAACCACAACCTATATAATCGTAGTCTATGGATAGAACCTAATAACAATATATATACTCATAATTTATGGACAACAGCTAATCACAACATATATAATCATAATCTACTGACGATAGCTAGTTACAACATATAGGATCATTATCTTCATTCAAGAACATAGGTTATATCATTATAAAACAAGAATAACATGCCGAAGGGATAAGCCTTAACATACCTCGAATGCGGACTTTCGTTCACCCGCACAGTTTCCAACCTGGAGTCATTAATTCCGCCTAGTGGCAGCCTTTACACCGAGAGAACAAAAGCTATTTCAATGGTAGGAGTCGACAACCGACGATATATTTCGATATTAATATTAACTATAATTCTACTCTGTTTAACTAGGCCAAAAACTCATAATTGCTCGAGAGTTTAGAAGGGAGAAATGCTTACCTATTGCCTGTGGCTGTTTAGGATCTAATTTGGAGCAATTTTGACAAACTTTACTCGGCGGGGTTCCGGCATTCCATGTGAATTTTCAAGAAATAACTCTACAGAGACGTTCCTCGTAGGCTTACAACTCGATACCCAAGACAAATTTGCGTTTGGATGGAGCTTAATAGCGTAAATCGACGAAAAATGAGAGAAATGTAGAGAGAACCCTTCATCTCAGCTGAGGGTCTATTTTAGGAGATTTTTAGAATGAATTAAATCCCTTACTTAAACATATATATAGGGAGGCAGTGGAGGGTAGGCGCGGCGCAGCTCCCACAGTGCCAAAAGCAGGCACGACGCACCGCTCCTTGCGCCCTGCCTCAAGCTTCGTCCTCCTGCTCGTTCGATACTGGGCTTGTGTGTTCATTCCCCGACCCCTTTTTCGTATGCATCATACTCCAAAATTCTCAACACACGTTCGCACACATCAACTAAATTATGAAAACTTATGGGATGTAACATCATCCCCCCTCTTTGGAACATTAGTCCTTGAGTATAATCTTAAGCTTAAGAGACTCAACCCTTGTTAACTATTGCCAGGAAAATTTCGGCAGAGTTTCCTCTGTAGTGTGGACTATTCAGAAACCTGAAATGCAGAAAAGTTCAACATTGGCATCTCACAGGACGCTATCAACAACTACTCCACAACATCCAGTGAATAACTGAACATCAGTCTTACCTCAACTTTCTCAATCTGGGTCAGGTCTAGAATAAAGGAGGGTATCTAAACTTCATGTCATCCTCAGCTTTCCAAACAATTCCTTCTTCTGTTTTGTCCCTCTATAATACTTGCTAGGCTACAGTTTTGGTTTCCAAGATCGCCCTTGCGGACTTGCCAATCTAATATTACTATTGGAGTCTCTTCATAGGATAACTCTTCTATAACCTGAGCATTCTCAACTGGGTCAATCTGAGGAAAGGTCTCTTACGCGCTTGCGTAGTATTGATGAGTAGATCCTAGCCCCAAAGGCAACTCTATCTTATAGGCCACTTGGCCGGTCCCCTGGAGGATCCGGTATAGCTTAATGAATCTAGGGTTGGGCTTACCCTTCTTATCAGATCTCATAACGCCCTTCGTTGGCGAAGTTTTCAGGAATACCCAATCGCTGCTTCAATCCTTAATTCCCTACGCCATACATTAGAGTAGAACTTCTGATGACCCTAGGTTGCCAGTACATCTTCTTTGGTGAGTTTAACTTTCTTCGTCTGACTGATGTATTAGTATGCCCGGTTCAACTATCCCCAATTTACCCTCTTTAGGTCATCATATAGAGGCCTGCATTTTCACCCATAACAGATCTCTAGGTGACTGAATCGTGTGCTCTGCTTGGCTATTTGTTTGGTAACGAGAAGTCGTGCTTAAATTAACATGCACCCCAATCTGTTCTGCAGCTTCCCAGAACGTAGTTGTGAGTTGTACCTCTCTATCATAATTTATTAAATACTGGGGCTCCACGTAGCCAAACTACTTCTTAAATATTTAACTCGGCATAATCTTTAGCTGAAACATAATTCCATCCGGCGAGGCATGAGTTGATCTCGTTAGCCTTTCTACACTAACTCAAATAAGGTCAATTTACACCTGGTATGAGGTAATCCTATAACTATATTCATGTTGATTACTCTCCACTTCCTTGCAGGCACGACCATCTCCTGAATTGGCCTGCTCAGTTCCTGCTATCCAGCCTTCCCTGGATGATCATTGGAGCTCTGTGCTACGACTCAATAATATCTTCCCTTTTCCCATGCCATTTGTAGGTCTCTCTTTATAACCTAATGCATTTTCGTTAAAATCTGGGTGGAGGGGTAGCAGACATGGTGCACCTTTGCTATAGTCTACTAATGAAGTCTGCCACCTTTGGAATGCAGAGTCGACCTCTGGGTCTCACAAATCTGCCCCTTATTATCTTAAAGGCCAGTGACTTCCTACTGGGCCTTGTCTGTAGGTCGTACTAGGTTAAAGTCTCCGTGTCGTCACTCCTTTACCTTCACAACTAGTGGTGATATTGCAGTATTCTAGGTTACAACCTCACTATCCTTTAAATGTCTTCCAAATGCTTATTTGTCGACATTCAGCAGTGATTCCATGCTCTTTCAACCCTACAGCCTAGAGGTGATTCTGTTTTCCTCCAAAGTTAGATACTCGTGCCTTTCCCTTACTCCTATAGGCTGAGATCTGGGGTTCGTGCCCCCTGCATCTTACTGACAAGGATATTACTGACCAAGTCTACCAACTTGTATTGTTCCAACCTGCACTCGGGATAATTTCACCCATATAATCTCCATATCCTTCGACATAACAAACTAGGGTCATAGCCATTATTCTTCAGATATTCACTACCGTCGTTAGCACACTGCGGCGGAGTCAGCCTATTTGTTACCTGAGCTTTGCTATTGCTGGGGGTTTATCGCTTATAGACTCTCACATGTATTTGAGTGCTACTGGAAATCTTATCTGCCCTCCTGATTTACTACCGTTAGGGTCTAGGTACTTTGTAAACACTAGGGGTCTTGACCACTTTCTAATCCTTCTCGAATCAACAGTTCTAGCCCTCATTTACTCTTTATCCTGGGCAACATGGAAGTGATACTTACTCTTTCTATCGTGCTAAAAGAACAAGTTGGGAAGTGGAAAATAACCCTATCATTCTATAATTGAGCTAAGGCGCAAAATTCAACAAACTCTAAAGGCTGGAGGTACAAACCTCGCACAATCCTTTGCATATTTCCGGTAACCCAACATTAACTGTTGTCCCTATCTAATTCTAGTTGTCTACTAAGTGAGCCAACTCATATATATACTATAATCCTGACCTCCTATTCTAAGGCTATGGAAAGAACTAGGGGATGGTGCTGGCATATCTATTACCTTATGAGATTCCTGGTACCCCGGGAGGGTGATGGGGAGATTAGAAGATGTCTGCTTCCGCCCTTAGGCTAACCGTCCCCCAACTGTGGCACCTCGCTGGTACCCTCTTCTGCTGCTATATCTGACTTGCGGCTGATGGTAGTCCTTCTCATATCAACATTATTCTAGACGGACATAACAATGAAAGCTTAGGGACTCAACACTATATAACTAGGCTCTACAGCACGATCTGAGAAGAAGAAAGGGTAATGACACTATCATGCCTCGTAGCCTCCTGCTTATTAAATGTGGTGCATAACACATTTATAAACAAAACTCTACTAGACACAGCTTGCAAACTCCCTAGGATACGATGTTGCTCTAATACCAAGTTTGTCACGCCCCACTTTGGGAGGTATGACTAGAACCTAATGCCACACTGGGATCTAGGCTGTCCTGGCTAGGCATAGGCACCTCTGGTTCCTACCAGCGAATCAAAATCAAGACAACAAATTGCTATATCGCAGCTGTAAACACAACCTCGAGCCGACAAGGCCACACAACGCCTGTAAAAGAAAATAGCTAACCCAGCTAACATAACAGAAAGAGGGATCCTATGCAGGCTAGGCCAATAAAACCACAATGTTGTCTAGTTATTACAAAATGGAAACAGGTAACTACACTAGGCCCCCACACGGCCAACATACAAAACATAACTAATCTATTCTCCATATGGACAACACGAATCACTAACTGAAGACTGTATTTTACAAGCCTCTAGGAGTGAAAATATTGGTCGAGACAGGGCCCCGGCCTAGCCAAATGTTGTACAGATAAAAGGCAAATGAACTCTACAACCTGGTAACTCCAAATGAAAGGAGCTAGCCGAACTGCTGACTCTGAATAGCTACTAGGAGATTTCACAATCTGTCTATCTAAAACCTAAGGCAAGTATGCAGCGCCTTATAATTGGGCGTCAGTATAATATGTACCGAATATGTAATGCAGTAATTAACAAGCTGATAAAGATTGAAAGTAAGTAGCAAGAAAGGGCAGAAGATAACCTGTAAATTTTCTTATTCATAACCTGCATCCAGTAAATCACTATACATATATGAGCAGAAACTGTACAACTATACATTTATAGGCTATAGCTATCAAGGAAGTGCACAAACAAGAATCTAACCTAACCCCCATAAGCCTGCAAGGTGCAAGCAATACAAAAATAACCTATTGGGGCCCCCATAAGTCCTGACAAGTATAATTCAATCGATATTCCCCCACCCAGGTTCTTATGATTCTAGTGGTGTTATAGCCAACCTACCTGGCTTCTGGGTCCGCATCTGAGCCCGCTGAACTCCTGTAACTGTGTTTGGTCCTGGTGGGCTCCTATAACTGCACCATGGGCACACAAGGCTCAATGGAGGATCAGTAATACCTGTATGGCACAAAAAGAGGTCCATATGTGGATGGACACAAATATAGCCTAGGCCTGAGTATGGTCCCATCGGACATCATATAGCTTCTTGGAGCGATCAATAGCCCCGTAGGTGATGACATTATCATATAGCTCCTTTGAGCAATCAATAGCCCCGTAGGCAATGACATAGTTAGCAACCCTGAAGTTCGTTAACGGAAGGATATCCTAGGTGGGGTAAATCCCAACTGATATACTGCATTTTAGTCTCAACCTAGCCACTCAGAAGGCATATCTGGCTCTTAAGGCCTAACGTGGCTACTACTCACCCCTAGAATAGTCTGTATAGCTACCAACAGGCACACCCCATGTGCCTATATATGATCAGAGGATCCTGATATTGATCATAATCTCTAATGGTCTAGACCGGATAGGGAGAGATCTAGAGTGGCCTAAATGATACTTTGAATGGCATGCTAGGACAGTGATAGCTCATAAGTGAACCGTAAGGTCGCGGATGACCAACTATTTAGTTTCTTCGCCTAGAACAACTGTAGGGCTGCTACTTAATTGGACATGCTCCTGAGCATTCAGCCTCTTACCTTCCTCAGTCGGTTTACTATAATTCTTAGCCTGAAGGTAATACTGTGCGACTGTGATTCTAGTCCCTTACGTCTTAACTTGGTCTGTTCAGATTTCATATATCTTCTCTGGCGATTCCTAACCTTGTAGGTAAGTTTACCTAGACCTAGCCATTCACGTAACCTGTACCTAAGTATCTATAAGAGCGGGCTAGGGCGTTGCCCCGCATCCAACTACTAATAAGATTTCCTCCTTAGGGTTCCCACGGGGCTGTCTGACTTGTATAATTAGGGTGACTTCCTAGGCAAGCTGTATGACATGCACTAAGTCAACTACAACAAATAGTCACTCATTTCACTGGGCAATCCTGGTGCCGCTTACTCTAGGGTAAGACCATCCTATTCAAATTCTATCCCTGGAGGCGTCAAGGTACGCCAACGGCCTCTGGGCGAGCTTTACTGACTATGCGGGCGTCAAACTGAAATTCATATCGCCTGGCTGTGTCCGATGTTGTCCAAATTAAACCAGGCCTAACAGCTAACCATAAACTTCTTAGGCCTTGGGATGACAGCAAAACATTAGAATTCTACTAATACTGTGAACAAAAGAACAAAGGAGTTTCTATGACGCTCCGAGCATGAGTCACACTTAACATGCTCTTTCCCAAAGAGGGATATTGCAATACACTCTCTATACGCTTTCTAGCAGCTAACCACAACCTATATAATCATAGTCTACAGACAGCAGCTAATCACAACATACATACTCATAATCTACGGAGAGCAGCTAATCACAACTTATATAATCATAATCTACTTATGACAGCTAGTTACAACATATAGGATCATTATCTTCATTCAAGAACATAGGTCATCTCATTATACAACCAGAATAACTTGCCGAAGTGATAAGCCTTAACATACCTTGAATGTCGACTTTCATTCACCCGCACAGTTGCCAACTTGGAGTCAGCAATTCCACCCACTTGCAACCTTTATGCTGAGAGAATAAAGCTACTTCAATGATAGGAGTCGGCGACCGATGGTATCTTTTGATATTAATATTAACTATAATTCAACTCTATTTAACTTGGCCGAAAACTCATAATTTCTTGAGAGTTTAGAAGGGAGAAATGCTTGCCTATTCCCTTTGGCCGTTTAGAATCAAATTTAAAGAAATTCCGACAATCTTTACTCGGCGGGGTTCCGGCACTCCAAGTGAATTTTCAAGAAATAACTCCGTAGGGACGTTCCTCGAAGGCCTAGAACTCGATACCCAAGATGAATTGCGTTTGGATGGAGTTTAATAGCGTAAATTGGCAAAAAATGAGAGAAACGTAGAGAGAACCCTTCGTCTCAGCCGAGGGTCTCTTTTAGGAAAATTTTAGAATGAATTAAATCCCTCACTTAAACATGCATATAGGGAGGCAGTGTAAGGGAGGCGCCGCGCACTGCCCGCAGCGCCAAAAAGTCGGGCACAACGCGCCGCTCAAAGCATCGGGGCATAGGCGCGACGCGACGCTCCTTGCACCCTACCTCGGGCTTTGGCCTCCTGCTCGCTCGACACCGGGCTAGTGTGTTCATTCCCTGAGCCCTTTTTCGTATGCTTCGTACTCCAAAATTCTCAACACACGTACGCACGCATCAATTAAATGATAGAAACTTACGGGGTATAATACCACCATGGTTCCTACAACCCTAGTTGTGGAGGTTTTAGCATCTCATGATTGTAAGATTATATTTTGCATTCATAGACAAACTCATAATTAAATACTTACAATAATAATTGGAAAAAAACCTACTTTGAATATCAATGAACAATCTCAAGAACAATTGATGAAATCAAGTGTTCATCCTAAGAATTGCTCTCCAAAACTTGATAAACACAAATAATACTTTTCACACGTCTCTACTACTTCCTCTCTTTTTGTTCTACTAAAATAAAACATAAAAGGTATTTATACAGACATTAGAAACCCTTTCCTAAGGTGACAGGGAATTTTCCATATCTAGCGTCGGCTTGACCACGACTGATCCTACGACCCATAATATGATTGTACGGGTCATACCTGCCTCTCGTACATCCTTGGCTTCTGCAGATTTGTATAAGTGTTAGCAGCTAGTACGACTCGTACCATGGTCCTACAAGTTGTACAATACATCCATGGCTTGGCCCTGAGAACTTTGGCATCTTCCGAAGTTTTCTACGAGTGTTGCGGTATGCCTCATACCTTCCTCCTATGACTCGTACTTGCTTGTTGCATCTGAATTTCTACTAAGTCTTTAAAAATCACTGAAGCTCACCAAGGCCCATGATATGGGTGGTAAGTGGTTGTTACGATCCATGGGTTCCACCCATACCAGAAGACTACATTGTGCAATAACGACTCCAGTTACGGCTCGTACTATCTTAGTATGGATCATAATGAGAGCCATACTTTGCCTTCCTCTTATTCCAACCTTCTACTTTTCACCATGAGTCTCAGTACAGCTCGTACAATCAAGGTACGTCTCGTACGGCGTGTTGTACTTGGCTGATTTTCTACACATTTAAGCCTCTTTTGCACATTTTTGCTCCAACACCTATTTTTCCTGAAATAAAAGTAAAAGTACCTCATATCCATATAAACAAACCTAAGTCCATGCTATTTTCTCAGTTTTAAGAATTAAAAGTGTTGTAAACTCAAAACACATCAAACCCTAGGGATATAGGCGTTAGGGTTCATGAGATAATTCTTGGATGCTCGGGAGAGTGGCAAGGAATGAGATAGTAACTTGCAACTAGCAACCGTAGAAAGAATCGTTCTAGTGTAATCACATCTTAAAAACTCAACCTAAAACTAAAAAGTGTCATTTCCCTAGATTTTCATCATCATCTAAAGTAAAACTAAATTTGAAATAGTCTTTAGTTATTTTTATAATTAAAGTTTGTAGTATTTAGTTTCCCCAAATAATTTTCCATTTCAACTTTTTGATAAAATATCAAAATAAGAAACAACCTTAAATGATTAAACTGACAAGTCTCTAAGGGATCGATAATTGAAACTTTCATTCTTATATTACTTGATGACCACGTGCGCTTGCGTACGCTTGAGCGACACCAAGTTTTTGGCGCCATTAACAGGGACTTGAATATTGTTTGATCATTTGTAGGTTAGGATTTTTGTTTCGCTATTCTGTATATATTGTATAGATTTTTATGTTTCTTCTTTTTTAGTATTTGACCATTCTTATTAACATGACATCTTGATATATAAATGGGTTGAATGATGGGTGTTAATATCTAGGTGATCCTTGTCTGAATTATGGAGGACCCCACTTGCGGCAACACTGTAACACTTGTGGTGTATGTGGTGGTCTAGATGGCCATTAGACTAGTTGTTCAAACTTTATTCCCCTTCCCCAAGCCCCTATTACGATCCTCTTGTTGTTTTTTATTCTTACAAGAATAATGAAGAAGAGGAATATCATGCTCGAAAAAGCGATATGGAAAACTGATCCTGGAGTATATGGATGTAATAAGGGAGCAGCTTACTGAATAAGGAGGAGCCTTAAAAAGGATGAGCGCCAAGCTCACAGAGATGATGGTTGAGACTGCAAATTGTAATAATTTTCAAGTCACGGTCTTAGTCAATACTCAATAGAAACATCTTGTGGAAGGGAGAATAGAGGTCAAACAAGAGATAGACCAGTTTGGCTCAAGTATCTATAATCTGTAGGGCCTTTTGAGTGAAAAATTAAGGCGTCTGAGATCCAACTCAGAAGTATTGTGGATACTAGCCAATGCATGGTACAAGAAGAAGAATCCCAGCCATTAGACTATTTTTTGTTGGTTGATGTCGATGTTGAGGAAGTGGATAAAAATGAGGATGTCAAGCATAATGTAATTTCGGAGTTAGGGCATATTGGTCCTCATTCTAAATACTTTTCGACATTGTGTTTTGATGACAACCTAGAAATAGAGCCTTCTAAGCCTATGGAGAAATGTGTAGATGAGGAACAATGCACCTATATTCTAAAATTTACTATACCAAAGAAACGTAACGACATCCCTTACTTAAGGGCCAAGAAGGGCAAGAGGCAATAAATATTACTTGATCCCTTCATGTTTACACCACTTCCCCTTGAGCATAATAGGAAATTGGAAAAGAAAATAGGGGTGAAATTCATAAGTTTAAAATGGAAAAAAAAAGTGGTGAAACTTGATGGCGCTGTTCTATGATATTAAATCAGGCACTTGGTGGGAGGCTTTCTAACATTTTTACATTTTTCTTTATTTTATAGATACGAACAGAGCTTTGGAGGCAAAAAGAGCTGGGAAAATGAGCTGAAAAAGTTTAACTCTGGGGTGAGATACATGGCATAGGGTGCCAGGTGTTAAAATCTAAAGGAAAAAAGTTATTATATTGGTGCTATGGGTAGTGCGCCGCGCCATCCCCGGTCCCTAAAGAAAAAAAATTTCTAAGTCTGTAGGGCTATAGAGGGGGCGGCATGCCAGGTGCATTATGGTTGAAATTTTTTTTGGTCAAATGGGTCGATGTTGACCCAAAGATAAAATTACCAAAAACCCATGCCCCACACACCTTTATTTAAAACCCCATTCATCCTTTTCATTAAAAAGTTGAAAAACAAAAAGTCAAAAAAATTCTCTCTCTTCTCCCCTTAACTCCCTCCCCTCTTTCCCCTCCATTGTTGTCTTCTCCAAGATTTGACAAAGCTCCCATCTCCAACTCAAGTAAGTATATTTCTTCTCTCTTGTTTAGGTATTGAAAGCATGCTCCCACATCACCATGGTTGGTGAAAAGTTTAAGTTTCATATTGTGGATTTCATGAGCTTTAATTTCTTAAATTCTTCCATGATAATGTGCTATCTTTGTTGGATAACTTATTTTTGGTGGAATATAATGATTTGAAGTTGTGGGGATGAATGAGGATAGTGAATGGAATTCTTGAATTTGGTGGGTAGGTGCATTGATTATAGAGAAAGTACATGGTTATTGAATTCTTGAATGTGAATAATTCTTGAATTGTTGAAATTCATGATTAATTCGTTATGCATGTAGTAAATTTCTTGTAGATTGGTGAATGAATTGAATGTAGCTACGTCTATGTATGAATTACTTGAATTATGAATTGAATGAGGGAAAGTGACAGGGATGGCCAAAGTGAGGCATTCTTGAAAAGTTTAAAGTGAGGGGAGAGTTGAAAAAAAATTCATGAACTTGGTTATGGTTAGAGTTGGTGAATAAATTAGTTTTGTTGAGATTGAATGATGATGGGGAAAGTCTTGAGTACCCATTGGACAAGTCTCACAAGTATGCTAGCAAATTAAGTGTGGGGTCAATTTTGCACCTTTGAACACTTAGTTCGTTAGCTTTGTTGTTCACGAACTAATTTTGTAAAGCTCTTTATTTTTGATTGGCAGGAGTCATGGTATCGAAAGAAAAAGAAGTGGTGATTGCTCAACCAAGCCTCGAGAGGCTTTGAAAAGGCTCAAAGGATCTAGTTCTTCAGCAATAAAGGCTGGCCCTGCTAGAAGATTTGGAGAAAAGGTGGTAGAGCCGCATGGACTTACCTGGTTCAACTCACTGAAGGAGGCTAAGTATGCTCCTGAAATTTGGATCAATGAGGGCCGCCTTGCGCTTGAGTTCCCGACCATCCAAGACAAGCTCCGTGAGTTGGGAGTTGGATACATCTTTTCTAAGCCGGAGGAGTGCAACTACACCTTGGTGATGGAATTCTATGCAAACTAGGATACATCAATTGGAGAAAGTACCAAAGTGAAGATAAGGAGTCAGGTGGTACGGTTCACTTACAAGAGGTTCAATGCTTTCCTTGGAACACTTGAGGTAGACCCTTCGGAGTACTTTATCTTTATTGAAAAGTCGCCTTACCGCGACATCCGTCAAACTCAATATTGTAAGCACTCATCTGCCGTTGGGCAAGGGACCACAAAGGCACTCCCTCCATACTTGTGTTCTCATATTTGGGATGCTAGATTTACAACTGATGCTAGGAGGTCGACCTGCCATAGACGAGGAGATGGCAGCCCTTGAGGTGAGGTACCCACACACAGAGAGTGACATACAGATGTAAAAAGTGGACCTACCTTTGAGGAGCCATTTGATGATGATGAGGCCATGGTGCTCACCAACAGAGTTGATGATTTGGACATGGATAAGGATGATGATGCTACTACGGGTGCCATGCAGGTTGATGGTGATGATGATGAAGATGAGGATTAGGATTAAAATCCCAAAGATGATGCTTAGTGGCCCAGGAAGTTCCTTTTCTCCACCTATTTTATATGATTGTGTGTGCATTGAGGATAGTGCACCGTTTAAGTGTGAGTGGAGAAAAGATTCTTGTTTGTTCTTTAATTGCTATATTTGTAGTAAGTCGTAGCATAATGTCACTCCCCCTAGTTGTAGCTCTATGATTTGTTAGGTCTTAGTTTGTAATAGCTAATATTGGTGATGATGACTGGATGATGCCTTATGATGTTGAATATTTTGTTTGTATTTGGTAATTGAGATTATTAGAGTTTATTAGTTTTTATTAGTTTAATTTTAGAGTCTAAATGTTGTTGGTCAAGAGTGAGTATGTCCATTAAGTTTATTTGAAAATTTTTGAAAATTGACATACCTCACCTACCCTTCGATTTTTTTATGGCCTCGGTTCTTGTTCGAAGGGGAGTTCTTTGAACCGGATAATATTTTTTATTTTTTAGGAGTCGTTGTCGTTGTAGAGAAGTGACCCTTCCCTATGATAGATGGATGATGATCGTTTTAAGGGAATTTCATCATGTTTTTTAATTTTAGGATTGATTCATAGATCATTCACTTGTGTGCTTGTTGACATCCTACTTAGCTGCTATGCTAGAGTCAATAAAGTGATCATCTTGAATGCATAAGTGTAGAATCCATGAGAGACACATATCTCTTTAATTTGACTCAAAATGATTCTAAAGGCATCATAATGGAAAATGTCATTCAATTTGATTGTGTGAATGTGTAGTTGTAGGAAGTCGACTAGATTCTTGATTGCCATGAGAGTTGAGCTAAATTGTCTTGTTTGTACATATTATAGCATCTAGAACTTGCCTTAGTGTACATAGGATAGCTAGTTTTTAGGGAGTTGGGATATGATCAAGACATTTCTTTAAAAAAGCCATGTTTTTCCCATATTTGTTTACCTTCCTGTACATTCTCCCTAGTTAACCCCTTTGAGTCATAAGCCTTATTCTTTCTTAGCCAAGAAAGTAGCTTGATCCTTTTTTTTTTGAGACCTCAGACTTATTGATCCAAATTAGTCTAGGCACTGTGAGACTTGAAAGTAAAGGTCCACTGAAGTATAATATTAAGGGAAGAAGAAAATTTGTGGTAAGAGGAGAAAAATAGAAAAAAGGGGTGCCTACAGAATTGTGTTATTTACTTGCTACTAGGACAATGAAAGATAGAGATTTAATTGAAAAATCCTTAGTGATGTCATAAGCAAAGACTAGCAGTCAAGTAGTGAAAAAAGGGGCATGAGAAGAAAAGAAAAAGGGTGAATGAACTGAAGGGTGAACAACAAGGAAAAGGTGATGGACAATAAAAATGAGAAAAATATCTTAAAAATGCTTAGGGTGGTAGTCACTATAAAAGAAATAATATTCCTACCCGTCCCTTAGCCGACATTACAACCAAAAAAAGTCCTTGTGATCCAAATCTCTTAAAATAACCAAGTAGTCGAAATGTACATCAAGGGCAAGCTTATGGTATGTGACATACGTGCATTACATCGTTTGTGAGAGTGAGGGTGCCTTGCTTTCTATATTCCATATGTTTTCATTGATAAATTTGAGAGAGAAACATCACTAAAAGTGAGGAGCATAAGATGTCTAAGTCGGTGTACTATTTGTTGCATATCTCATACTTAATCATGTTGGCCCTATATTTTGAAAGGATGAGTCAATTATAGAGGTTGTGTCGTCTTGATTGTGAAACCTTTATATGTGTTTGATGAGAATTGTTGTATGAACCACATGATTTATGCTCTATGCTAGTTGGTTGAGTATGAATTGATAGAGGTACCAAGTGTGATGGTGAAAGATGAGTTTATGTGTCTATTAAGGATTGGTCAAGGACGAACAATGGTTTAAGTGTGGGGTGGTGGTGTTGGATATATTTCTATACCCATTTGCCATATTTTTGTCCATCTTTTACCTTATTTTTAGTTCATAATCCTTATGAAATGCATAAATTCATATGTTTATATGTTTTGTATTCTAACAAATAATTTGAGATGTTTTGAGCGGGAAATAAGGGAAAAAGGACCCAAATTAGCCCAAGGTGTGAAGATTTGAGAAGCTGAGAAGAAGGATTTGGGGCTATGGTTGGTGTCCTGCACCAGGTTCAAAACTTCAGAGAAATGCTTAGCAAATTTGGGGCTATGGCTAGGACCCCCCGCCAGGTCCTAAACTTTAGAGGTGTTTCATTCAACACTTTGGTGAGATGAGAGGCGCAGAGCCCCAGAAACATTCCGGACTTAGAGAAATTTCACAATATTCTGGTGCTATGGAGGGGGCAGCATGCCAGGTGAGTTCTAAAGCCAAGAAATTTGACTAACACAGGGCACCTAGATGATCTAGAAGAGTGTAACTTTGGCTAACTCCTTGGTGATATGGACGGTGCGGCATACCTGGAGCCAAACTTCAGAGAAAACTTGAGCCCAACTTGGGGCTATAGGTGGGGTGGGCGTGCTAGGGACATTTCAGAGCAGAAAATGCTGATTTTAGAGCTAAGTATTGGAGGGGAGAAGCGTTATTTGAAGAATCAACTATATATAGCCTCTAGGTCGTTTGTTAATCATCTTTTGATCACTTCTATATTTCGTATATCATTTTGTAAGGGTTGTAAGCCATTTGGAAAAGGAGACAAGTTCTACACTAGGTTTCTTCTTTTCTTCTTTATTTTATTTTGAATGATGATGATTAAGTCTTTGTTCCACTTGTCTATGAGTCGCTAAACTTATACTCTAGGGTTTTGGCCATGGTGGATGGTTGATGTTTGATAGACTGATTTTATACTAGTTTCGACTCTTCAATTATGGTTGTTTATATTTACTTATTTTAATTGCTTATTTATGAGACTGATCACCTTATAAGTAAATCTATTGGCTTTTGATTGAACTTGGGAAAAGGAATCAAAAGAGTTAAAGGTAAATATAAAACAGGAATTCAAAGACCCTTGAACCCATTGTTGAGAGGATAGAAGTTTTTGTTGAGGATAGAAATATACCCTTGAACCCTGTTTAGTTGAAATACAAGTAGGCATAACTGTTGTTTCATATTTCTCCTGCGACCATAGCGATATAGGCGTTAGAGTTCACGAGATAGTTCTTTGATGCTTGGGAGAGTGGAAAGGAATGGAATAATAACTTTCAACTAGCAACCATAGTAAGAATCGTTCTAGTGTAATCAGTCTTAAAAACTCAACCTGAAACTGAAAAGTGTCATTTTTCTAGATTTTCATCATCATCTAAAGCAAAACAAAATTTGCAATTGTCTTTAGTTATTTTTATAATTAAAGTTTTTAGTATTTAATTTCCCCAAATAATTTTCCATTTCAATTGTTTGATAGAATAGCGAAATAAGAAATAACCTTAACCGATTAAACTAACAAGTCTCTGAGGGATCGATAATCGAGACTTCCAATCCTATATTACTTGACGAACACATGCACTTGGGTTACACCAATGTATATGTTATGAAATATGCGAGGCCAAGGAAAACTTGTTAATTCCTCTCCCTTAAGCCAAACGACAAGTTACCGAGCTTACGAGCTCTAATGCCCTTTAAAACTTAGTCTATACATCTTATTAAAACTCTTGTGTCATCCCACCTTCTCATAATTTGTATGAGTCTTGAATACATGCATTTAAGTGCTACTTTCTCGCTTTGCATGTTATGTGTGCTCAATTGTAGTTATGTGTTATGAAAGAGGCTTATTTAGGCCACAGATTTAGAAATTTATCAGTTCTACGTTATGTGTGCTAGATTGACTTAGTGTAAGCCCTATTGGCTTCATTTATGATTATGATTGAGACTATTGACTTACCCCAGTGTGGTACAGCGGCTGGACGGACTTTACCCTGGTGTGGTACACTGTCTAGACGAATTTTACCCTGGTGTGGTACACCAGCTGCATGAATTATATCCTGGTGTAGTATACCGGCTGGATGGACTTTATATGAACTTTATGATCAGGTAGATGTTGGCACTACAGTTATAGCCTTTTCTTGTGCATTACTTAATTGCATTTGCACCTCAATATTGAGTTATTGTCAGGTTTCAGTTTCTAGGATTTCAGGTTGTTACTATCCCTTATTTCTATCTAAGTTATCATTGTTATCTTCTATGTTTATATTTTCAACATTACATATCAGTACATTTCATTTGTACTAACGTTCCTTCAACTGGGAACTTGTATTCGTGCCGCAGGTGCAGGTAGAGGCCGAGATTGTTAGTTGTAATAGCAGTTCGTTAGATCAACAGATGTGTTGGTATGCTTCTTTCTTCTTGTATCTAGGGCTTAGTTATTTCAACGTGAGTTTTGAGTTATAGTTATGGGTAGGTCGGAGCACTGTTCCAACCATCAGTTTCGGTTTACTCTTTAGAGGTTTCATGGACTTAGTATGTACAGTGTTATTCAGTATGTGGCCTAGTCATCATTTTAGTTATTTAATTGTTGTAGTTGAGATCTTATGGGTCTAGATATTTACTCCAGTTGATTGTGTCGGGTGTCCTGGACTGTCTAAGTGTTACAGTTATAGATGACGTATAGCCGGCTCGCCATTCAATTAGGCATTGGGAGCCAGTCGCGCCCTCCCCCAATTTTGATGCGTAACAAACTTGGTATCAGAGTGAAGTCGTATCTCAGGGAGTCCATAAGCCGTGTCTAGACAGGCCTTGCTTACGGATTTGTTGTGCACCATACTTATAATCAGGAAGTAACAGAGCATTTAGGAGTTGTTTCACTTTGTTCATTAATAGATCGTGTTATAGAGCAAAGATGTAAGTGATGTTTGAAATCTAAATCATGTTTATATTTCAGAATTTTCCTTCAATAAGGCAAATGGATACGAGAATTTATTAGTAGTGATATTGGATAGGGTCCCAGTCGTTCTCCTGTCTATTAGAGAAATAGATTAGAGGCTCGAAGAGAGTTTCCCACTTCCCGTACAATAGTTCTTTCAAGTTCCTGTCGAAGCCATTGTGGGAAAGGGAGTTATCCCCTCCCGATGTCCCAGTTCTGATAAAGCTAGGAGGAGATAGAGATGTCCATCCTTCAGCATTTGCTATACCTTCAGGTGTACCAAAGGGATGAGATTTTGAGAAAGTATTTCAAATATTAACCCGAGTGGCAGCAACTCAAATTCAGCAGTTGAAATTAATAATAGGGTCTAGGGGATATACTTTTGAGAGCTCTAGGGCCCATGAGTTTTGAGCCTAAATTCCCAAGCCTTTATTGATCAGTATTAGCCGTGGGAATTTCAATAGGTTTGAGCTGATCAATTTTTGCAGCTAGAGCAGGGCAGCAGGAGTGTTCGCAAATACAACTTCAAGTTTAATTCTTTGGCCTGATATACTCCAGATATGGTGTGAAATATGAGCGATAAAGTCCATCGATTTATATCAAGTTTAGGACCCCATCTGGTTCAAGAGTATCTAGGGGTGTCTACCCAGATAGATATGACTATTGCTTGGATGCAAACATTTTCTCAAAAGACAGAAGATATGATTCACAAGTACCGACAGAGCAGTAGAACAAAGTAATGAGACTAAGTCGACAGGATCATTTAAAGCCCCTTATAGTGTTTCAAGACCTCGGCTAGCCAAACATTTAGTCTCTCCTAAAGATTCAATCCCTTTTTTGTTGCTAGATCAGACTTTAATTCCCATTATCAAAAAAGCCAATAGCAGGTCGTGGAAAAAGCAAGGGTAAAAGAGAAGCTCTATCCTATATCTTAAGTGGTTATATTGTGATTATCACTTCTCTCCGTGGTGATACCTTAAGTATGAACGGAAAAGCTGTTTTGGAGTTAATCATCGCTCCCGTGGTAGTGTATAAATTTGCTTATGGTTAAAAAAGTTGTCGATTATATAGTGCTAAATCACACCTATCTCCCGTCAGAAAAATAGATTGAGTTGAATAAGTACGGTTTGATATGAAACGGTGACAGAGAATGATGTGTTTACAAAAATATGGAATGTCTGTTTATGATAAAAGGCAAAGCAAAGATAAAGGTATTATGGCTAAAGTTACGCCTACCGAGATATAACCCTCATTCGAGGACGAATATTTCTAAGAAGGGGAGGATGTTACACCCAAAAAAATTTTTAAGGATTATTTGACTTTTATAGGTCATATTAAGGGAAGTACGGGTTGTATGTTGGTTGTAGGTGAGGAGGAAAACATGTACAAAGGAAAAAACGATCATATCTCTAAATATATAATGAGTTAGAAGTCCTACAACATATCAAATTAAAGATATTTGAGTGTACTTTTTAGAATAAATCACTCATCAATTAAAGTCGGAGTAAAATATTATAGGTATTTTACCGAGGCACTATTAAGTAGGTGATGTAGCCATTGCCTTAAAGACCCGCACCGCCCCACCCCTTATATATTAAGTGTTAAAGTGCTAAATTTCATTTCATCTTTAAATCCAAAGGACCTACTTGCTTAGAGACATATTCTCTGTATTTTCTAACAAAAAAACTAAGGAGAAGCAAGAGGAAAACATCAGGACAAGCTCAACCAAAACACAAACTAAGTGAAAAAGACTATTTGCAAGATTATGTATAGTGTGTTGGTGGTTGTTTTGCTGCGTTTTGGCAGGCTTGTTGTTGCGTTTTTGGAGTGAGATCAAGCTATATATACTCCATATTATTAGGAGTTGAGTATAAGAAAAAGATAAGAGTTTATAGTTATTAAACATACTTAAAACTTAGCTAAAAACTAGAAATTGAAATATTCAGGAGCTAAGACCATTCTGTTTTTCTTTTTATTATCTGAATATTCAGGAGCTAAGACCATTCCAATGCCCCCTTTCACCATGCATAAACTAAACTTTTTGCTGAACGTTACTGTCTTATTTTGGGCAGTGAAGTTGTTGCGTTGGAGCAATATTAAGCTGCCAAGATATTCCATCTTAGTAATAGTTGAAGGCAAGAATATGGTAAGCATTTCTAGATATTAAACTTGCAAGAATTCCTTGGCTAAAACTAGAAGTTGAAGTTGATTTTTTTTCTCATTTTTGGTGTATTATTGGGTGAAGTTTCTGCCCATATTTGGAGGTTGATACAGCTGTATTTTGCTGAAAATACACCTTTTTTTATGGAGGAAATTTTTCACAATAAAATCTAGGTAAGTTCTCCCTTCCACTTTTCCTTAAAAGTTATGGAAATAAACTAGAACAAAATGTTGAAATGTGTTATTTGGTTGTGTTGTGGCTACTATTGGTGTGACATTTTGGCTGAATAAATTAGCTTAAAATAGCCTTGTTTTATAGTTGTAACATCAAAGAATTGAAAAGGGCCAAGCATTGTTGGTTGATTGGAGGAAAAATCAACTAAAGAAACTCGTCGGAACAACATATGTCAAGGAGGTCCCACCCTCATTTTTCAAGCACGAAAACGTATCATTGAAAGGACCAATATTCCTATGCTTCCATAATCATATTGACATATGTATGATTCTGCCCAAAGAGTTAGAAATATTTGGCACTAAGCTTAAATAGATAAAAGTGGTTGGAACAAGCAAACCATCTTTATGGTAGATTATATACATTTTTTAAGGTTAACAGGTTATACGAAACTATACACACACACATTTTCATATTTACGTTCAAGTTACACGCTAAGACGGTAAGAGTTGTCTTCAGAATGTCACTGTGAGTTTACTAGAACTCTTGTACTATCTAAACCTCCTGAGAATAGCTAAGATATTAAATAGACACATTGCATGCTCTTTAAAAGTTATATATTTGTGGGTAAGATAAGTCTGAAGTAGAGAAGTTGAGATGTTAATAACTCAGAGAAGATAAAGTGAACACTAGACCTTTTTAGGATAACACGTAAATCACGTGCTCTTATCTATAATTAATTCCAACCGACCTCAAACGATATTTAGTAAAATTCAAATATGACATAAAGTGGTTAATCAGTAGTAAGATACGTATATTTGAAGTTTAATGAAATGATTAAAACGAGATTAAACGTTCAAGTATAGAATGACATATTGTAATTAAAATTGAAGTCAAGCTAAGTACGATAACTAGAACTAAAGGATGTCAAATTAAAATGGTAATACTTGTGATGGTGAACAAGTTAAGTAAGTAAATGAACAGTAAGATGAACCATATGTCCTCGAGACGCCTAGTAAGAAAGTTACGCAAGGTTGTTAAGTATGTTAGGTTATAAAACGACATATTAAAATATTAAGTAATGCCTTTTATGAATTAATTAGAGTGGAACATCTGTGAAATAGTAACTCTAGCTAAAAAGAGAAGTTCTCCAATTTTATTAGATGATTGCATTAAGTTAATTATTCTAAGTATTGAATTATCTTTCAAGTCTTAACAGGTTAATCCTAAGAATTTCTAAGCTATTTATAATAATGTTAAGATTTCTTAGGCTCCGCAGTTAGTACCAAAGTTGTGTAAGTTATTCTAACATTGCCTGAATTACAACCATCAGTTTTTATTCGCCTGTACGATAGTCATTAGAGAATTTCTTGTGAATATTTAAGCTAAAAGGCTCCAAGTTTTTAATTCTTAATATACGCCTTCACGTTCCTAATTTATGTTGAAACGCATGGTGCTAAGGAAAGGAGTTTCAATTATTCACATTCTGATAATCTTTCTAAATGAAAATGGTAAAAGAGCTAAGACGATAACGCATGAGCGGACCTAAGCTATAGAAACGATGTTAAGCCTAGTAAGGAAAAATGAGGTTATCGAAACAAAAATGCCTTAACATGGTTGTCTACCTTTTCATGTATATGTTATGAAATATGTGAGTCCGAGGGAAGACTTTCTAATTTCTCTCCCTTAAGTCGAACGATAAGTTACCAAGCTTACAAGCTCTAATGTCCCTTCAAACTTAGTTTATACATCTTATTGAAACTCTTGTGTCGTCCGCACCTTCTTATGATTTATATGAGTTTTGAATACATGCATTTAAGTTTTATTTGCTCGCTTTATAGGTTATGTGTGCTCATTTGCAGTAATGTGCTACAAAAGAATTCAGGCCACAGATTTAGAAATTTATCATTTCTATGCTATGTGTGCTAGAATGACTCAGTGTAAGCCCTATTGGCTTCATTTCTTATTATGATTGAGACTATTGACTTATCTCGGTGTGGTACACCAACTGAATGGACTTCATCCCAGTATAGTACACCTGCTAGATGGATTTTACCCTATGTGGTACACTGGCTGGATGGACTTTACATGGACTTTATATGAACTTTATGATCGACTGGCTATTGGTACTATAGTTATAGCCTTTTCTTGTGCATTACTTGATTGCATTTGCACCTCAGTATTGAGTTATTGTCAGGCTTCAGTTTCTAGGATTGTGGGTTGTTACTATCCCTTCTTTCTAGCTCAATTATCTTTTTTATTTTATATGTTTATAGTTCAGCCTTACATACTAGTACATTTCATTTGTATTGATGTCCCTTCGCCTGGGGACCTACGTTCGGATTGAAGGTGTAGGTAGAGGCCGAGATTCCTAGTTACAATAGCGGTTCATGAGATCAACGGATGTGTTGGTATACCCCTTTCTTTCTGGAGATAGGGCTTAGTTATTTCAGCGTGAGTTTTGAGTTATAGTTATAGGTAGCTCAGAGCCTTGTTTCGACCATCAATTTCAGTTTACTCTTTAGAGATTTCGTGCACCTAATATGTATAATGTTATTTAGTCTGTGGCCTAGTCGGTTTGTAGTTGAGACCTTATGGGTCCAGATATTTACTCTAGTTGATTGTGTCAGGTGGCCTGGATGGCCTAAGTGTTATAGTTATAGACGACGTATAGCCAACTTCCCAGTCAATTAGGCATCAAGAGCCAGTTGCACTCTCCCCCAGTTTTGTGACAAGTTTGGATCCATGCCACGTTGCCCAACGCGCCAATTCTGGGCTGTTCCACAAAGCCCAATGCGCCAGGGAGGGTCTGTGCCACGTTGCCCCTTTGGGCAGCTGGTCCGGCCTTTTCCCGCATGGTCCCGACTTCGTGCTCGTTCGATCTTTTTTCGGGCCCTTTCTCGTATGTGTTTTATTCTAAAACTCTTAACTAACGTATGGATAGGCCGACTAAATGTTAAAAACTTATAGGGTGTAACATCCTCCCCCCCTTAGGAACATTCGTCCTCGAATGTCACTTAGGCTCACGGGAGTCTAACTCTTTTAACTACAATTTTGGAAAAAATTTGGGAAAGTTTCCCCTGTAATATGGACTATCTGAAAACCCTGAAATGCAGAAAAGTCCAACACATGTACTTTACATAACACCAGAGCAACTATTTCGCAACAAGGCTGGAGTCAACTGCGCAAGATATATATAACACAAATCATGAAACAGCAACTGAATCAATAAATGTACTTTAATTGCATGATCTGAACTAAGCCTAGAACAAGTAAGGATATCTAGATCTCATATCGTCTTCAGCTTCCCAAGTCATCTCTTCTCTATTCCTGTTCCTCCATAATACTTTAACAGAAGTGACATCCTTAGTTCTCAACTTGTGAACCTATCGATTTAATATGGCTATTGGAACCTCTTCATAGGTTAATTATTCAGTGACTTGAACATCCTCGACTAGCACAATTTGGGATGGATCTCCTATGCATTTTTGTAGCATCGACACATGAAAGACTGGGTGAACAGATTCTAATTCTGAAGGCAGATCTAGCTCATATGCCACGTGGCCTATTCTTTGGAGGATTTGATACGGTCCAGTAAACCTCGGGCTGAGCTTTTCCTTTTTACCAAATCTCATCACGCCCTTCATCGGTGAAACTTTTAGAAACACCCAATCACCTACTTCAAACTCCAAGTTCCTACGTCGTATATCAGCATACGATTTTTGGCGGCTCTGAGTCATCAGCAGGCGTTCTCTGATGAGCTTCACCTTCTCTTCTGACTGATGGACTATATCTGGCCCAATTAATCCTGATTCTCCTACCTCGAACCAACCAACCAAGGACCTGCATTTCCACCCATATAAGGCCTTATAAGGCGCCTTCTGGATTACTAAATGGTAACTGTTATTGTAAGAAAATTCAATAAGCGGCAAGTGCTCATCCCAGTTGCCCCCGAAGTTTAGCACGCACACCCGTAACATATCTTCGAGTGTATGAATCGTACATTCTTCCTGCCTATCTGTTTAAGGATGGAAGGTGGTACTCAAATTAACCTGTGTTCCCAGACCCTTCTAGAAGGATTGCCAAAATTTAGTTGTGAACTGCGCCCCTCTGTCAGAAATAATTGATACCGGAACACCATGTAATCGAACTATCTCTCTGATATACAGTTCAGCATAGTCTTCGGCTGAGAAGGTAGCCCTAACTAGTAGAAAATGGGCCGACTTCGTCAACCTGTCGAAAATCACCCAAATAGAATCAAATTTACGCCTGGTACGAGGTAACCTTGTTACAAAATTCATATTGATTGCCTCCCATTTCCACATAGGCACTGTTATTTCCTGTGTCAATCTGCTGGGTTTTTGATGTTCAGCCTTCACCTGTTGACAATTAGGACATTGTGCTACAAATTCTGCTACCTCCTTTCTCATCCTCGGCCACCAGTAAATTTCTTTTATATCATGATACATCTTTATTGAACCTGGATGAAGAGAATAACGGGAATAATGTATCTCGCCCATAATCTGCTGGCGAAGTCCTGACGCATCTAGAACACAGAGGCGACCCCTATATCTCAAAACTCCATCTTCGGTTACCTTGAAATCTGTTACTTCTCCTCGCTGAGCCTTATCTCTAAGTTGAACTAGGTTAGGGTCTTCATACTGCCGTTCTTTGATACTGCAGTATTCTGGATCACTACCCCACTGTCTCCCGAGTCTACTATACGGATGGACAAACTGGCTAACTAATGTAATTCTCGGCCTAGTTTCCGCTGTCATGGCTTCAGGTATGCCAAACTCCCCATAGATTTGCGGCTAAGGGCATCTGCTACAACATTGGCCTTCCCTGAATGATACAAAATATTCATATCATAGTCTTTCAATGATTCTAACCAGCAGCGCTGCCGCAAATTCAACTTTTTCTGTGTGAAAATATACTGGAGACTCTTATGATCAGTGAAAATATCTACATGGACACCATATAGATAGTGCCTCCATATTTTCAAGGTATGAATTACTGCCGCCAATTCCAGATCATGGGTGGAGTAATTCTTTTCATGCTTCCTCGACTGTCTTGAAGCGTAAGCAATTACCTTACCATGTTGCATCAAAATACATCCTAACCCGACACCTGAAGCATCACAATACACTACATAACCATCTGATTCGTCTGGCAAAGCTAATACTGGTGTTGATGTCAACCTGTTTTTCAACTCTTGAAAACTCTGTTCACATGCTTCAGTCCAGTGAAATTTGGTTGCTTTCTGAGTTAACTTAGTCAAAGGTGTTGATAAAGTAGAAAACCCCTCTACAAATCTTCTGTAATATCCGGCTAACCCCAAAAAACTACGTACCTCAGTCAGAGTTATCGGTCTAGTCCATGTCTTTACAGCCTCAATCTTTTGCAAGTCCACCTGGATACCAACTTCTAACACCACATGACCCAGAAAGGCCACTGAATTCAGCCAAAACTCACTTAGAAAACTTTGCATATAACTGACGATCCTTGAGAATCTAGAGTACTATTCGCAAGTGATCCCGGTGTTCTGCTTCTGAGCGGGAATATACCAAAATATCGTCAATAAATACTATCACAAACAAGTCCAGGTACAGCCTGAAGATGTTGTTCATCAAGTCCATAAACACCGCTGGAGCATTTGTCAATCCAAAGGACATGACTAAGAATTCAAAGTGTCCATACCTAGACTTGAAAGCAGTTTTTGGAATATCTCTCTCCCGAACTCGCACCTGATGATACCCAGATCTTAATTTAATTTTTGAGAAGCACTTTGCCCCCTGTAACTGGTCAAACAAGTCGTCTATTCTGGGAAGCGGGTACTTATTCTTGATTGTGACTTTATTCAACTGTCGGTAGTCTATACACATGCGGAGGGATCCATCCTTCTTTCTCATGAACAAAACTGGTGCCCCCCACGGTGAAGTATTCAGCCTAATGAAGCCCTTATCTGACAGATCTTTCAATTGTTCTTTCAATTCTCTGAGCTCAGCAGGAGCCATTCGGTATGGAGGGATAGATATAGGATGAGTACCTAGTAATAAGTCAATTGCAAAATCGATCTCCCATTCTGGGGGAATACCAGGAAGTTCACCTGGAAATACATCTGGAAATTTATTGACTACTGGAACGGACTGAAGAGTCAGAGATTCTACTTGAACATCTTGAACTCTGACAATATGATAAATACATCCCTTCGCTATCAATTTTCTCACACGAAGATAGGAAATAAACCTACCCTTTGGCGTTGCTGCACTACCTTTCCACTCCCATACTACCTCCCCTGGAAAGTGGATCAGACAGTCTTGGTCCAACATTCTACACTGGCATAACATGGTGCTAGCTAATCCATACCCATAATTACATCAAAAATGATCATCTCTAATTCTACCAAATCTGCTAAAGTCTGGTGACCAACGACCTCTACTGTGCACCCCCGGTAGACTCTTTTAGCTATGATGGAATCACCGATGGGTGTGCAAACTGAAAACGATAGCCGAAGCAATTCCGACATGATACCGAACTTCCAGGCCACTAATGGTGTGACATAAGACAAAGTAGAACCTGGGTCTATCAAAACATAAATAGAATGAGAGCAAATGTCTAGCATACCTATCACAACATCGGGTGACGACTCTGACTCCTATCATCCCGGTAAAGCATAAGTGTGATCTAGACCTATGCTTGAGCTGGATGCCCCTGGTCTGCCTCGGCCTTTGCCGGCTGAACCTGAGGGTCTACGCCCTGCTGGAGATACTGGGGCACGTGACCTTGCTGAAGATCTGTCCTGTCGGTCCTGACCCCTGACTAGATAGTCTCTCATCATGTGACCCTCTTGTCCACAGGCATAGCACGCCGTAGAACCATACTTACAGGCTCCAAGATGAGGGAGACTACAAATAGGGCAAGGTGGCACAATGAGTCTACTCTGCTCTGACCCTCTTTGTTATTGTGGACCCGATAGTCGTGAACTCTCACCGGATCTTGACTACCCCCAACGACCAGGTCTGCCACCCTGCTGCTGCTGTGGAAGTGGGGGTCTGGGTGGTCTGTCGGACAGTCGTGGCCTAGGTCCGCCTAAGACTCTGCCTGAGTATCACTAGGTCTAGCCCTATGGTGCTGCTCCTAGCTTCCCCTTTCTATCCTTCACTGTTGCTGCCTGATCCCTTCTATATTCTAAGCAAACGCCTGGATACGGGCGATATCCATGTCCTCTCACAGAGTAGATGTAACACAGGTCTCCACATACTCTGGAAGCAACCCCATAATGAACTGATGCACCCTAGATGGCATGGTGTCAACAAAAGTTGGTGCATATCTGGCCAAGGAGTCGAATCTCATAGCGTACTCCCAAACACTCATCGAGCCCTGCTCCAGGTACAAGAATTTTGATCAACCCGGGCCTGTGGATTTCCTGTGGCAGATAATGATCCAGGAAGGCCTCCAAAAAGCTGGACCAAGTCAGAGGGGGAACATCTCTACCTCGGGACCTCTCCCAACTATCGTACCATAATATTGCTATGTCCCATAGCCGGAACACCGCCAACTCAACTGACTCCCCAGCGTGGCATGCATTACCCTGAAGATCAGCTGTAACTATTCTAAGAAGTCCTGATGGTCCTCGTCTCGATCCGTCCCTGTGAAATATGGGAGACTCAAAGTGAGGAACTCTCGGACCCTCGAACTACCCGGTCCTGCCGAAGAATCAGCAACCACGGTCGCCACTGGTTGTCGCTGCGCAGCCATCATCTGAGTTATCATGAAAACAGAACTCCTGACCTCCTGGTACGAGAGCATCTGGATAGAAACTGCTGGAGGCAGTGCCGACATATTCGCTGCTCTGGACGGCTCCTGGCGTGGCAGAGGAGATTGGGAAACCGAGATGAAGTCTCCTTGTCGCTCTCAGATCGGGCTGACTCTGACTGAGGCACCCTGTTAGTGCCTTCCCCTGCTGCGGTATCTAACTCCCTGCCAGTCGTGGTCCGTCGTGCGTCCAACATTTATCTATAGAAAAGCATATTATAGTAAGCTTAGCGACTCATCTATATACAGCATAGCTCTATAGAACAACTGGAAGAGAAAGAAAAGTAATCATCCTAACATGTCTCGCAGCCTCCTTCCTATAGTATGTGGTGCACAACACATCCATAGATAAGACTCTACTTAGCACGGCTTGCAGACTCCCTGGGATACGACCTGCTCTAATACCAAGTTTGTCATGCCTCACCTTGGGAGGCACGACTGGCACCTGGTGCCCTACTAGGATCTGAACTGACTTAACTAGGCCTGTGCACTCCTGGTGCAGGCCTACTCCCCAAATCAAGAAAACAACGGGCTATATCTCGGCTGTAAATACAACCTCCGGTCGACAAGGCCTTATAGCCACCTGTAAAGGAAAACAACTAACCAGAAACAGGCAATAACAAGGAATCCTATGTGGGCCGACAAGACCACCATGATATCTAGTTATGACTAAAAAGTAAATCCGGTGCTAAACTAAGCTATGGCCAACAAGGCCGCTAACTGACAGCTAAACAAGGCCCCACACGGCCAACACATAAATTAAAACACATATGAGCCCCACAAAGCCACCAAAAGCTAACCACAGGGAAATAGAAACAATCTGCAAGCCTCTAGGAGTAATATGATGGTCGGGACAGGGCCCCGGCCTACCCTAAAATTGTACAATCAAAAGAAGTAAACCTTCTATCTAGAAGCTCCGGAGGAAAGGATCCGACTTTTCTGACAATACGGGCTGAAGGCTAAGAGGGGCCAGCTCCTCTTATATCCGCACCTGCAGGCAAGTAATGCAGCGTCCTAAGGATGGGCGTAAGTACAACATGTACAGAATATGTAAGACAGTAACTGAAATTGATTGAATAAAACTTAAAATAAAACTGAAAGTAACTGAATGAAAGAGGTGGAAATGTAACCTGAATACTTACCTTTCTGCTGTCTAATTTACCAAGAAATAGTGCAAACAAGAACCTTGTCTGGCCCCCATAAGCCGGAAGGTACAACCAGCACAAAATAACCCACTCGGGGCCCCCATAAGCCTTGGTGGGTACACTTCAATCTATATACCCCTAATAAGGTCGTACTAAGTCATCTAATAACTATAGCCGTCCTAACAGTCCCTTGAGTCTGCAATTGAGCCTGCTCGACCCCTGAACTATAGCTATATCTGAGTATGGTGGACTCCTGCTGTCTGTACCCAGGGTACCGAACTCGACGGGGTGTGTCGATACGGCATAAGAGTAGTCCAGCCATGGAATGGACTGTATGAGGACCTCGGACCTCATCTTCGTCCCTCACGGAGGGCATACCGCTCCTCAGAGCGACGTCATCTAGCCCCTCACGGGCGTTGACACAGCTAGTAACCCTGGGGTTGGTTATGGAAGGCTATACAGAGCATAGTCAATCCCAAACTAAACATAGAATGCTGGTCTCAACTAATAACAACAGCTAATCATAACAAATATGCTTATGGTATTCTTACTGGGATTTAAACTGAGTTATGATATTGAAGAAACTTACTTGCCGAAGGGATTCGCCTTAACATACCTCGATCGTCGATTTCTGATCAACTGACGAGTTCAGATTCGTATTCAATAGCTTTTCTCAATTGAAACCGTATGACTGAGAGAATAAGACTAATTTCAGTACTAAAATCGGCGGAAACGATAACTTTATATATAAATATTAGCTATATTTCAACTTAACAAAACACAGTTGAAAACTCGTAATTTCTCAAAAGTGTAGAAGAGAGAAATGCTTATTTGAAGCCTATGATCGTATAGAAATTAGTTTGGAGTAATTCTGACAACTCTGGTTGGGCGGGGCTGCGATTCGTCGGGCGAATTTTACAAAAATAACTCCGTAGTAATGCTCCCCGCAGCCTTAAACTTCAATACCCGAAGTTAATTTGAATTTGGGGAACGTTCTGTCACGTAAATGGAGGAAATTAGTATGAAAATGGTGTGTCTCCTTCTCTGGTTGCGAGGTCCTGTTTATTGAGGATAAAATCCAATGACCCGATTAAATATATATATATAAGGCTTGGGCGGTGGACACGGGGTCCGTGGCATGGACCCCGACGTGTCGATTCTGGGCCGTGCCATGGAGCCCAACACGCCAGGAAGGGTCCGTGCCACGTTGCCCCTTTAGGCAGTTGGTCCGGATTTTCCTACGCGGTCCCGACTCCATGCTCATTCGATCTTTTTTCGGGCCCTTTCTCTTACGTGTTGTACTTTAAAACTCTTAACTAACGTATGAATAGGCCGACTAAACGTTAAAAACTTACGGGGTGTAACAATAATGAGTCGATCTGAGATGAACAAGTGATGTTTCATGTAAGATAGTATGAATCTAGATGGTAATGAGAACCTTGTTTTCATAAGTAGTGCCCAGTGGTCTTGCTATCAATTGCAGACGCTTAGTAAATGACTCAATAAGGTCATTTTGAGTATGAATATGAGTACAAGATGTTCAATATTTTATCCCAACTGATAAACAATAATCATCAAAAGCTTGAAATGTAAATTCTCTAGTATTGAGGCGAATAACCTTAATGGGATATATAGAAATTGCACCCTTAATCGTATTATTTGTGCCAATAACTTTGCAAATGCTATACTGCGAGATTGATAGGATGCACGGATGACTTTATCTTAAAGATATGTCTATTGGTACCATAAAATATTTGAATGATCCTATCTGTTTTTTCCAGATCAGAAGCTATAACCCTCTTCTCGTTATCATTATCTTTGGTTATCTCCTTCAAGAATCCGAAAAGTGATTTTTGACTTGTTCATCGATACTTTATTTGTTTCGCCCTTAATTGATTACCATGACTTCATACTTGACTCTTCGATAGCACGCGACATTACATGCTTCTTGCCATGTGTTTGAAATCATATTCCACAACTACAATCCTACAATTTGATTCCATTATTTAACTCCAAACAACAAATGGGAAGTTCAAAACTGAAAACTAAATGCATATAGATTATGGTAGTTATGCTAAATTTTATTCCAAAAGACAAATAATTTTTATACGAAGATTAAATTTTCTTAATACTTCAAACCGAGCAGCCTCTAATTATAAGCTTTCTTGTTTATGGTTTCATGTCTCTCTTTATTTCATTCATTTGTTTGGACCCTTTTTTTTAAGAACAGTATTGACTTACACTTTGAATTGAGAAGAAACCAATGCCACTAAAATTCAAGAAATGGGAAACTAAACCTTCATTTTAATTGATATTTAAATTTTATTATATTATATTATTAAATTTATTGTTAAGTAATAATGAAACATCCCATTTAAGCTATTCTGTGCAATGCTTATTTAATGTGATCGAATTATTATTTTTTATTTATTATTTAATAATATTATTTTATTATTTAACTTATCTTTTTATAGTAATTCTATTTTGTATTTCATTTTTCTTATAGATTTATCTATTAAATCCCTGAGACGTGACATTATATAAAGTTAAAAAATAGTATAATTTTTATTTTTATCAAAATATATAATAAAGTACCTTACCGTATAAGTAATAGGATACATTTGTTTATGAATAAGTAACAACCATTCAAACAGAAACAGTGTGTTAGCTACGACTTGTCACTCCCCGTACGTTACTGAAACATATGAATTACATGTCAACAAGAAAGGCATTATTCACGTTTAAGCTTTTCTTGGAAATGCCAGTCAACTTGCCGACTTTAATACAAATGCGTTTGAACTCCAACTCTTTTCTCCCCCTTTTTCGAACCAAAGAAAAGCACCACGAACGTGGAGTTTCTCAAGAAATTGTCTAATTCAGAGCACCCATTTTTCTAAAATTGTTGCTTTTTTGGTACTGAGTTTTTCTAATTGTGCTTCTAAGATATGGTTTGGAGATACAATGCTGGATTGGGGCTCATAGGAGCTTTTGTGTTTATATGGGTTTCTTCTGCTGAGGTTACTCAGGTAAGCCTTCTGATTTACATTCTCTTTGTAATTTTCTTTTTGGTGGTTCTTGCTGCTTTCTGGGATTATCAAATACAGTAGTATATTATTGGTTTATTTTGTGGATTGCTTGTTTCTTGTCTTTGCTGAATGCCAATCTGTTTTTTTTCCTCGCTTTTGCGGCAATCAGATATGGGAAAAGATTGATACAAGTAGAGGGAATATATACACTAAGTTTAATTGCTCAAAAGTGCAATCCAACTTCTGAATTGGAAAATATAAAGCTGATATTATAACCTCAAAATTCCTTTTCTTTTTCCTAATTTAGTTCTAACATGAAGAACATTATGGAAACATGTAGTCTGGTTCACAAATGTAGGGGTAAGGTCTGGTACATGCTACCCTCCCCAAACCCCACTTGTGGGACTAAGTGCCTATGTTGTTGTTGTAGTCCCATTTATACAGAATGGTAAAGGGGCTTCTATGATCATCCACCATAGAAATAGAAATGAAGCGTTAATCCTTACCAACTTGATCTTGTTGCTCCTGGCAACAAACATGTTCATTAAATCATGCAGAAATGTGATTACCCGATAGAGAAAGGTAAGCCTTTGCATTGAAATTTGGCCCCATATATTGCTAGCGGTGGAAAATTTTTGTTTCTATAGTCAAGAACCTCCTTAAATTGTATGGAGGAGTATGATTTGAGTAAAAAATCATAGTGAATGAGCCAAAGTACTGGGATTGACTGGGGTGGAGTATGAAGTTGGAAAAGTTGACTGATGGCTTGTAGAGGCTGGATAGTATTTTGACTAGGAATATATTGAGGTAAAGAAGTGACAAAAAGATTGGCCCCAACATTCTGGAAATGCTCTTAGTTATAATCAGGCAAAGTCATGTGAATAGCTGTCCTATTTCAGGTAGTAGATTGTGTAGAATTATTTTTTGTCAGTGCAATCATCATCATACAAGGTCTTATGAATAATACTGCCTGTAGATTACCCGTTGCGTTTATACATTAAAAGGATATCATTTGATTGGCTGTCAGCTTTCAGACTTTATATACCTTATTTCGGTTTCTGTTGGCGCATTATCTTATTTTTATCTTTATCTGCTGTCAATTGCTGGGAAAGAAATGAGAAGCAACAAATTTATTATGCACTATTTGTGATGTTTAGACTGATATATGAGAGTACATTGAGGCAAGTTAGTGTCAACCATTTTCCATCTTTGTTTTGTTTTAAACTTTTGCCTTCACACAAAGTCTGAAACAGAATAACTCTTTGAATGCAAAGCCATTGATTGATGATACCCACTGTATTACCACAAAGTGTGTTGATTGCATTCATCTAATATCATATGCTTATTTATTCTCATTTGGATTGATCAAGGATGTCACGTCGTCTATGCATATGTATTTAACTTGTGCCTATGCTAACTATTCTTTGTCAGACGAGATACTTTATTTTCCGGGCACATGCTTTTCTAAGAGATGGTTTGAGACCAGCGTTTTGTTATATGAATCATGTCTCTGTTACATGTCTTTATTGTAAATTTTCCATTATGGCACCTTAACAACAATTACTTTGGGATTATTGGTAAAGAAATGCTTAGAGCAACTGCAAAAAGGGAACTTAGAATGTCTGTTTCATTGTGTTGTAGTTCCTATGCTGAAGGTGCTGATCTTTTATTATCTAAACCAAAAAAAATTGCCGTCACTAGTTTCAGTTGCCATTTGTTTCTCTCAATTTCAAAGTTTCAATCATATGATGCAGAAGTTTTTGGACAGGAGATACTAAGATAAGACCATTTATGTCCTGCAGAAAATCTTTGTAGAGTACAAACAACCTTTTGCTGTTACATATCTGGGGATCTCTCTTATGGCAATCTTCCTGCCTATAGCAGCTTGTAAAGATTGGTTAGGCAGTTTATTAGAACAGAGTTCCTTGAAGAAGCTGTACACTGAAAATCTTCTCTTCGACCCATCAGTTCTAGATGTGCCACTTAAACTCAATGACATGCACAATCATCCTGAAGGAGCTTTGGAGGATGATTTTATAGCAGACTTGGATTACATCGACCCAGAAGAAGGCTTTCCTTTGGTTGATATCAACCATAAAGATGAGTTCCACTTTCTTGAAGAGAGCTATGAACACAACTCATGGGACCTTGTCAAATGTAGCTTGTATCTTGCTCCCATATGGTTTGCAACAGAGGTAATTGTTTCCGTCTAAAATCATCTAACTCATTTATGTTGAAGAATATACTGCTTTCAGTACTTGTATCAAACATTTCTGTTTATATCTCCACTCTCTCCTCTAAGAAAAACAAAACAAAATAGTGAGCAAAACGGGGAAAAAACAAAGCTGGTAAATGTGATAAATGTGTTTTGGTCGAGATATGCTTTCACCAAACAATCCTTAATTGATTTTGCTTCAAGATTCATGGACATTTATTTAACCATGTACTAGCTTTTTACTGCGTCCTGGATTTAAAAAACAAAAACAAATGTCTGTTGCTTGCTCAAATTGTCCATTTCTTTACTTGTAAAAAAAAAAACAAGAAAGATCACGAATATGGAGAACTCATTTTCTCCAAGTTTAGGATTTCGCAATCGATATTTCCTTAATCATTTCTTGAAAATGTATAATGGGCGAGAACTGGAAGATAGTTTATGCAATTACTGATGCAGTCAAGTTGTCATCATTTGAGTTGATTGATTATGGATCAAAATGACCATGCTTGCCTTAAAGAAATGTGTAATGTATCTAGATCACTGGCTGTTGCTTGCTATATTCTTTCTTTATCTAGGTGACTGACTGTTATTTGTCCTATTCTGTCTTTGATCGATGAGTTATATAGCTGGTACTTGCATATCCAACAACTTAATTGCTTTATGGTTTGCAGTATTTTTCCAACTCTGCACTGGCAAATACAAGTGTGGCTAGCACTACTATTTTGACCTCTACATCAGGGCTTTTTACACTTCTCTTTGGAGCTCTCCTTGGCCAGGATTCAATAAATATTGCAAAGATGATTGCTGTTATAATCAGTATGAGTGGTGCAGCACTGACTACCCTTGGAAAAACATGGGCTCCTGATGAAATACTGAGTGTATCTGTGTAAGTTTTGAATAATCATCTGTTTATCTATGTCAACGCTTTAGCTTGTTATTTTCTTCAGATTTTCCAGATCGACCACCATTACTATGCAAACTGTCCAACATTCTTTTAAGATATTCTATGCTGGAAAATGCTATCCATACTGGTGTCAGATTCTTTATGAGGACTTAATTGTTCCTTAACAAAGACTCTTAGGATTACACGGTGATGAAAGTTGAATCAGAGCCTATTCAAGAAGGTTTCTATCTCATATTCATTTTCATCTAGTGCACAATGTAGATGCATGACGTGTTTTGACATAGACTTCTAGCACTATCCGTGGTTAATTAATATGCATTCTCACCTCATTAAATCACTTAACTATAGTAAGTTAACATAGGTTGGTGTAAACACCAGGTGCAGGTAAGTAATTACCTGTTTAGCATATAGGCGTAGCATCTTAAGTTCTTCACTACCACAATATGTTGTTCTGCCACTAGATGATGATAACTCTGTGTTATTATTGCAAAAGTTGTGCTTGTGTATTACTTATTTCGTTTCGTTTCAATGGACATTGGAGAAATTTCAAAAGTTACCCTAATGGCAATTTCTAAAAACAAAAAGATGTGAAAATGTTCCAATAAGTGGCTTAAAATGATACATGCAGTTTAAGCCCAGGATATATATACAAATCTGAAAGTCTCTCTACTATTAGACTTATTTAATAGAAAAGCAGAGAGCAAGAGCTTAAGTATGGCTGGAAGTAAATAATGTAGGATAGATTTGAAACTGGGCAGTTAAACCCAGAACAAAAAACTAAATAATGAAGAAGAAGGACGCGATGCAAAGCGTCAAAGGATCTCAAAGGCGCTTTAGGAGTGGCACCTAACAGAATGTTTAGTGGAGGCTTACCATTTAAAAGATCTCAGAGAATTCTCTGGGTAAAAAGATTTATGGAACATTACAATCTTACTTCTATTGTCAGTTAGAAATTTCTGGCATCGACTTTCAACTATATGCTGCTTCTATGAAGCACTTTGGGTGTTTAAAGTAACTTTTCTTTCTCTGGTTTTATAAAGATATGTTTAAGTTCAGTTTAACCTGCTCCTTTGACAAATAACTCCAGCATATATTTATTATGTTTCTGGTCATGGCTAATCTGTCTGGTTCTGGACATAATTGGTTTTCCAATTTTGTGCGGAGTCCTAATATTTGGTAATTTTTCATTTACTTCCGCCTGCTACTTTTTATGGCTAAATCTAGTGCATCATTTTTGTGGTTCATTGCTACTGGCAGGACTACTAAGCATTCCGTTATTGGTGATGTTTTTGGTCTTCTTTCAGCAGTGTGTTATGGCTTGTTTACAGGTAGGATATCTATCAGGTTTGGGATGAAATTTTCACTTCTATTTTATAATGATAATTCTAGTTCTATAGTTCTTATTTTGATCTGTGTATGGTTTGCTTTATGTACTCAGTGCTCCTCAAGAAATCTGCTGGATCAGGAGAAAAAGCAGATATGCAGAGGTGCTTTGGATATATTGGAATATTCACTTTGCTTGGCCTTTGGTGGCTTGGTAATAGACAATTTGAAAATTTGTACCCCTGGAAAGAACAATATGAATTTCTTAATTTTTCTTTCGTATTCAAAGAAGCTGCCCATTATTTTCACTTTTTGTCCTATCAAGAGAAAATAGCGTTTTCTGCACCCAGGGGTGTGAGTGGAGGCAAAGAGCACTACGTGATATCTTTTCATCTGGCCAAGCCTTAGTGGATAGTATTACCCGATACCTGTGCTGGTGGGAGATTGTAGGTATTCCGTGGAATTAGTCAAGGTGCTACTGTTATAAAAAATTGAAAAAATAAAAAAGAAAAAGAGAGAGAGAGAGAATAGCATTCTTATTAGTCAATTTAAATCAAGAAACACAAGAATCGAACAAGGTGATCAGTTCTTGTTCTTCTTCTTAATTTGTTTGGAAAGGGAGATGGATGCAAAAACACCCCTGGTATAAAGAGGGAAAATATAGGATAACCATTCGCAGAGATTAAATTCTTCAGGTATCTAAGAAAATGTAAAGCAATTGCTCTTGTAAGGAAGGTGATTTCTTTAGGTAGTGCTCAAATTTTGGAACTTATTTCATTAGATTATTTTGGGACTTTTAGGTTTGGAGTTGATTCCTTTATGCTTCTCTTTGTGATGAGAATGTGTTCTTTTATGACTTCTAGGTCTAAGTTTGTCTCTGTTGTTTTATTATTGTAGTTCATGATGATATAGTGTTCCATATACTAGCACCATTCTAGTTTCATCGTCTTAGTTTTGACTTGGAATGAATTTAAGAATTTGTGAAGAGTTAAAGGCAGAAGGTTGAAATTTATAATATATCGGAAGCTGGTCCAAAGTTAGAGTTTACTTCTTACAGAGTTTGATATTTTATAAGTATGGAAGTGGGAACATCTATTTTTGAAGTACTATAATATTGCAAAAGCAATGTATGACGGAGGAAAAACTTCCTTTCATGGGAATGAAACATTTTCGTGCATCTTGAAAAGGAAACACTGACAATCTTTTCCATAATGAGTGAAATACAAATACTTGGTAAGCCAGTGGAGAGAACTTCCAGAATTCAAGTGTGATGCAACCAGTCATATCATATTCCATCCTTAATTTGAATATCTTCCAGTCTTCCTTAAAGAATTGATTGTGCATTACTGAATTTTATCACACCCAATTATTTTTCCCAGTGTGGCCATTAAATGCTGTTGGGTTGGAACCTAAGTTTGATTTCCCAAGCTCAGCTTCTGTTGGTGAGATTGTGCTGCTGAATGGATTTATTGGGAGTGTTCTCTCTGACTACTTATGGTACGTACCAGCACTTATCCTTGTGAAAATTAAGAGCAGATAACTTGTTTTGAATTGATTGTAAACAAGATACAAGATGGCTCCTTTTATAGGAGCGCCAATGCCAGAAATAAGTTAAGTTAAACTATTTGAAATGAGATAAATAATTAAATAAGGAATATTTACCTGAATATGGAGATTCTTTATTATGTCAGAATCAGGAAGACTTCCTATACTATTAATCTTGTTGAGAAAGGTCCATCAATGGATATTTCAAGTTGGTGTAACTGAGTGACGAGGTAAAGTAGGGGAAGAAATTTGGTACCTGCAACTGAATGGAAAAAGATTTAAAAGATGGTTCATTCCATCATCTAGTTCTAGTTACAATTAGTATATAGCAACTTAACTAGCTAATCAACTAAACCAGCTTCTAGCCAACTAATTAACTTAACTAAGCTCATTAACTGTTTTTTACATCACACCACAGCTATGGATTGTCATGTTGCTCACCCGGCCTCATGCCGCTCTCTTTTCTTCCACACAACTTAGTAATCCTCAAGTTAGAGGGTGGAAGATATTCTTCACAGCCAGCTAGCACTGGAAGGTATTCATGCCAAATCTTTTCAAGGCTCTTGATCAGGATATCTGCCAGTTGCTCCTTTCTGTGAACGTATCACTATTAACACAAACCTTGACCTTCTCCCTTATGAAATGACAGGCAATGTCTTATGGCAGAAACGATGCTTCTGGTTTCAATAAACCCGTAGAAAGAATCTAGAATATGATACTCATTTGGATCTTTTGTTAGATCACAGCTTTTTCATTTGGTGATTAGGTTAATATAATGTTTATCATCTCGATTACTCGATACATATTGAGTAACACTGGGGAAAACATTTCCTGGGGTTAAGCCTGCCTCTCTGCACATTTAGCTTTAGCTCATCAGCTAATCAGATGATAGTGGAGGCAAAATGAAATTAAACTGCAAAGAAAGCAGACCAATCAGCTGGGACAGGCTGTTCAGAGTCCTTACTTTTGCTATATTGAATGATAAATGGGATTATATTTTCCTCTCCTTGAAGATCACTGCCTTAATTTTGTGTTGCCCAGACTCTTCCAGAATCTGCCCATCTCTTTTGTCTACTTCGATATCTTCTTTTGCTCTATATCTTTTTTTAGATTAACACGGGTAATTTCTGGAAATATGAAACAGGGCCCTTTCAGTAGTATGGACAACGCCATTAGTTGCGACACTGGGCATGTCATTGACCATACCCCTTGCTATGATTGCTGACATGCTAGTTCATGGTCGTCGTTACTCTGCAGTGTACATTCTTGGATGCATTCAGGTTTTTCTCTCGGTCATTCCCTGCATCGCTTCAAGAGTTCACTTACAGTTTCCTGTAGTTTTTGCTTGTCCCAAAATCCAATTGCAACCTACAAGTACTGGTCTCCAACTTACAGAGGCCAGCCACTTACCATCTTTCCTTCTATCTCATGTTAAAAAGAAAAGAAGTGGAAAAATCAATAAAAACTCAAAATTGGAAATACTAGGGGCCCATGTTGTCCAGTTTCTATTGGATTGGATGAAATCATGAAATAAAGCTTTTACTCTTTGACATGCTTGGAGTATGCATGTTAAATGTATGTTTAGAAACTGAGAAAAATTACATGTCAAAAACTCAAGTTTCATTAAAGCCATTTTGCTTCTTTCATTTTCAAGGTCTTCGCTGGATTTGTCGTAGCTAACCTCTCTGACAAGTGTTCATGCGGAAGAAGATAACCCCAATAGCTACTCTGCTTCAAGGTGTAGAGCATATTTAGTCCCAAGTGTACAAAATATATACTAATGTAGAAAAATAAAGTTTTTCTTCTCCCTCAAGAACAAGATATGTGTGCTAATACTATGGTATAACTGCAATATGAGCATTTCAAACTGTTTATAGTTTGTAATTTTTGCTATCTGCATTCCTTCTCAATGGAAGTATTTCAAACTGTTTGTTTTCTCCCTTCTTATCCATCTTCCTACAAAATCGCTGACCTACTGTCTTTGGAGACAAAAGCATTATTCTCTTTATTTTACAACTTTTTTCTTAGATCGTTTTTGGTTATTTTTTGTTCTGACTACATGTATATTTTTTCTAATTAATCATATGATTAGTCTATAAATAATATTAGAATAAACAATCCTAAGGGTTCTACATAGAGATTTTCATAATTCTTGTGCAAAATAGCCATTGGAAAAGAGCTGATCAACGGTTTCAGACTTTCAGCTCCTAAAATACCACAATAAAAGCAACTGGAAATAAATGGTAATCCCAAACCTAGAGACTCTGGGCATCTGTAGGGATCTTGTCTCTTAGAACTCTCCAAACAATGAAGTTCATTCTGAAAGGAATAGTTTGTGCTATATTTTAAAATTTATTCAGTTTTTCTGTTTTCTCTGTCTAAACAGTTTCCAAGGGAGTCTAGGGTGGTTCAACTATTATACCAAAGAAAGATATTTTCTTTTCCTATTCTTCAAATGATGTGTTCATCCACTCTTGAGTTTGATTTTTTTTTCATAGCTTGTCAAGACTGGGACTAGTCTGGTTGGCCCTTTCAAGACACTGGATGGGACCTTTGGCAGCATTTTTCCGTCATGAAGGTTTTTCAGGGGGAGTTGCTAGTTCTAAGCAGTGTTTTAGAAGGCACGGCCACACGGACTGCGAGTGAGGTATATTATCTGATACCGAGTGAAGTGTAAGCCTCTAGGCGCTGGGGCTAAGTTTCGCGAGTAAATTAATAAAATGAATAACCAAAAAAAAAATAAACCTAACATATAATCTAACATAAGTGAAAATGTACGTAGAACTACTTCATCTTAAGACCAAAATCAACAATTGATTAAAAATAATAAAGAATTGCTCTTTTCAAAAGTAATTAGACTTTTTTAGAAAATTGAGTAGAAATTTATAAATCAACTTATAGAAATAAGAAACGTGAAGAAGGAACCTACAATCAGAAGTACCAAATCAAAGCAAGTGATGAAGGACGATGCGTTTTTATTTTGTAGTTTGCATGTTGATCATTTTCCTTTTTACCCAGTGAAAGACGAAAAGAAAAAATAAAAATTAGAGCTAAGAATAAAAAATATTTAGATTTTTAAATTTTTTAATTTCTTAAATTTATTAACAAGTTAAATTTTATGTTTTTTTGGTATTAATTTAAGGAGTTGTTTAGCAATTTTAGTTTTAATTTTAATAGGAGAATATTTTTGGGCATACGCCTTAAAATAAAAACTCGTCCACCACCTAAGTGTACGCCCAGATTGATGGGACTTATGGATCGAAAAAGTTTGATCAATTCTAAGAAATTTTTGAATTTAAAACTTGCTGGAATAGAACTCTTTATATTTTCATACCGAAAAACTCATGATACTTTCACCCCAATAGATTGCCTTGGTGCGTTTTTACTGCGGCTCGCCCCGAAGTACCTTTTAAAATACTGATTCTTAAGGCACCACCACTGTTTAGCAATAAAGACATTGCAAATATGTTAAGACTTTTTTTGAAGTTACCCTTTGAGTAAGATAAGCAAAGTTTATCCTATGAAGTCGAGTGGTATTTTTTTTTTTTTTTCGTCTGAGTGGAACAACCACAAAAGATTTGGTAATCAGCGTTTTCAGGTGGCCTATGATAGTGTATAGCAGCCGACATATGAGTAGGAAGGATTAATAGAACATGCCTTTATCACATCTCTTCCACTGGTGTATAAAAGTTTTGACTTGTAACCATTGATCTTATTTAACGCCTTACTCATCATCTCATTTTCTTCCTCTCAATGTATTTAATAATAGGAAGAGATTAATGTTTAATGTCAGTGGATTGTTTCACTCTTTTAATAGATTCAAGTTGAGAGTAGGAAGAGGTCATAGCATCCATTATGAGGTTTAGAGATCTTCTGTTATCACTGGAAAAACTATATATATATTAAGTCATCTGCAAAGACCAAGTGACTTATTTGGGTATTTCTTGTTCATATGAAAGTCAATGAACCCTCCCATGCTAGAGATGCTATTGAGTTTTCTAGAGAGGAATTCAACACATGATGTGAAAAAGAAAAGGAATGTGAAGTCAGAAGGATTGTGTAGATCCATTAATTACCAAGAAGTACCATAGAAACTTTTCTCATGATTTTGCAGAGAAATGACCAAAAAATTCTATCATGAGCCTTTGACGTGTCAAGCTTATTTCCATCGTCATTTTGTTTATCAATATCATGAGCTAAAAGGATGCTTTTTATAGGTCGAGTATCGTCAAGTGTTGATGAGAGATACATTTTGGGATCATAAATACATAAGTATGTGTGAAGTATCTTGGAAACTCAACACCATAAAAGAAAGCATTCATAATCTTAGCTAGTGAAATATAAGTCAGGAGCATGTCTAAAAGAATTTAACAGTAAACTCATCTGGGCTGACAGTTTCAGGTTCCATTGAAAAAAAATAGTCTTTTATATATCTCAACTATTTCAGTAGGAGGGGAGATGAGGAAGCTGTTATTATCTTCTTCTGTGAGATGTACGCAACTGCATAAGTTGGTGTCATAATTCAATTTAGACAAACTTCAATCCTAAAGAAAAGTAAACTTGCATAATAAATTGTTTAAGTTGTATGGCCGGGAAGGGAGTACATTGTCATCTGATTGTCCTATAGTCTTTATTGAGTGGTTATTTTCAAGGATATCGGCGAAAAAAAAAAATAACGTTTATAAATGAAAAAATCATGAAGTTTTTCACTACTTCAATGAGAATTTGTTTTCCACAATGCGTTTTCCCACTGAAAAATTGGTGAAAAAATCATATTTTATAACACAAATTTCTCATTATTTGCGGTGGAACAATTTTCTATTTCTAGTAGTTTGTGTATAACAGTGTGGATACATGGTTTATGCATAGTTATACAATGTCTATACATATTTATACAGTGTATATACATTAGTCATACAATATATATATAGTGTATATGTATATAATAGTGTGTATATAGCATATATGTAGCATATAATAGTGTATAAACACTTTTATACATCACGTTATACAGATTTAAAAAACAAAAAGTAGAAAAATGAAGAGATTTCTACTATAAATTGGGAGAAAAGGTGTTTTAAGAAAAAACATTAAAATAGATTTGGCTTCGTGAAACTCAATATAAACATATGTTGGTTATTGTAGATATAAAAATTAATTGGGTTATGTTCATTGTAAAATGTAAACTGTTTGTTTGGGACATACATATGAGTAGATATCCCTTAATTTTATGAATGATCATTAAAATTTGAGTTCTTAGTTAAGATTATCTCTTATTTTAGGGGTAAGTCTAATTTTGTCCTTCAAATATAATTATGAGCATCATTTATCCCTTTAAGTTTGCAAAAGTTGAATACATATTGTCCCTCATATATAAAGTGAGCATCATTTCTTCTTTAAGTTTTTAAAATTTGGGTGCATATAGTCTTAATTAACATAAATCATTTATACTACCGTTAAAACTAATATTAAATTCTTTTTTGTTTATTTCACACCCGATGTCTGATATCCACATCGAAGCTTGATGAAATTCACTTATACGTGAAATCATTTTTTAAAAATAATTCAGCTCTTTTTCTTCTCACAAAAATAATCTTGCTCCATTTCACCCCAAGTTAGTTAATTGTCATTTTTCACGTTACAAACCAAAAAAAAAACATGATTATTTTTTGAAATAATTTAACATATAAGTAAGTGAATTTTGTCGGGTTTCAATGCGGATATCAAATTGAAGGAAGATGAAAATTGACTAATGGGGGTGAAATATAGCAAAATTATTTTTACAAAAAAAAAATAGAGCGGGATTATCTTGAAAATGATTTCACGTGTAAATAAGTAAATTTTTTAAGCTTCAATCCAGATACAGAATATTAGGTGAAAAAATAAAAAAATAAATTTAACATATTAATTTTAATTGTGTTGTGAGTGATTTATGTTAGCTATAACTATATATGCTTAAGTTTTGTAAACTTAAAAAATGAAAGAACTCATATTATATTTGAGGGCCCATATGTGTTGAAATTTAACAAATTTAAGGAACAAATAGTGCTAAGGTTATGTTTAAAGGACACGATTGGACATAAATCTAAAGATAAAGAGGTCTTGTTGCAATAATGCAAAGTTAAGTGAAAGACGTTATAAACATTTTTTATTTAGCTTCGTTATATGAAAAGATAACATTTCAGGTAAGCATTGTCGGTTTCCGTATTCGTAATTGATAATCAAACCGCCTGGCGGAGGTAGTTGTAAATCGCGGAAATGGCGGACGAGGAAGAGAGAGCGTTGGAAGAGCAGCTGGAGGTTCAATTGGAAGAGCAGAAAGACGCTCTCCGTTCTCTCACTGAAGCCCTATCCTCTGATCCTTCCGATCCCGAACTCCTCTCGGTTTGTCCCAACCTAGGGTTTTCTCTTTTTTTCATTTTTACAACTCCCTTCGATGAAATTGTCCTAAAAAGAAGAAAGAAAAGATATAGGATCTTTAAACAGAGATATGGTTTTGGCTGTAATGGCACAACTATATATTCTTCAGTTTATGCCAGTGTTGTCAAAGGGGAAAAGCATATATATGTAAAATTCAAGAAAAAAGTAACAAGTTCATTCGTAATGTTTTCCCTAACAACCAATATACCTATTGGCCAATTATAATTGTTCTTCTGTCCCGCTCCATTAAAGCTAGAATTCATGGGCAATGAGGTGCACACCTTAGTGCCTTGCCTACATCGAAGCACAACTTAAGCGATGCTAAGCATTGAGCTTTTCTGAGCTTAAGGGTGTCTTAAATGAGCCTTTGACAACATTGTATGCAAGTTATGAGAAGTTTGAGTGTCGGCAATCATCATTCTATCTAATAGAGAAAATATCTATCTATTATGAAATCAAACTTTCTGGGATAACATAGAGAATTGTACTTTACTATGTTTAAGTGCAAGGAGATAATTGAATATGACTGTCTTTTTGGAAACAGGTTCATGAAGAGCTTGTTCAGTCTATAAAAGATGCTGAGGAAGGTCTCCTTCACCTAAAACGTGCAAGGTTGTTGCTAGAGGTTGATGCTTCTTTACATGGCTCCAAGGAGCAACCTGCTGATGTTGAGGTGGAGCCTCTTGATCCAACAGAGATTGAAGCAGACCCGCTAGTGGATGAAGAGTATGCTGTTGGATCAAAATGTAGATTTCGCAATAATGATGGAAGGTGGTATAATGGTCTAATTGTGGGGTTGGAGGGTTCTCATTTTGCAAAAATTTGTTTCCGCACTCCAACATCTGAAAACATGGCGGTGGGTACCCTCTGCTCTCTTTGCATGTTTTCTGAACTACTTTTCTTAATTCTCAGTGGGACTGCTTGTAAGTTGATCTCTCTTTTTCGTTGTTAGTGTTTTTGTTGCATCATTTTAATTATATTTTCTTTCACTTTGATAAAGGACTGGGTTTCCTCTTTGGACTTCATAAAGATCGACTCTATATTCCATATATCCTGGGTTATCTAGAGTCTAGACCATTTGGTGTGTACCTTTTTCTAATGATGGTTCTGTAGTCTGTTTGCAGTCTTTAGCAACATTCGTAGTTGTACTCGAGCTTACCCACCAAGCTCAGGTATTATGTATTAACCAAACCATATTTAGTTCTTTTGTACCAACTTTTGCCATAGGAAGGCCAAATTGTGGTTCAGCTCTTGTTCACACTGGTATTTCTCAGATAATATGTTGTCTTACTACTTCAATGCTTGGAACCAATTTTCCATACAAACTCATCTGTTACTTCTTGACGACTCTAAACAGCTGGATTTTGGTAGAAGTACTTAGGCTTCAAATAATGTCTAGTTGCATGTAGGCATTTTCATCTTTTATCAGTGATCTTAAAATCATCTATACATATGTTATTGTTGTTGTTGTTGTTGTTGTTGTTTTTTAGAGAAGTAACTTTTAAGTCATTTGTATACTTTACAAAATAACCATTGAATATCTTTGCAATGGCTTCTTTAGCTTTATCAGTAGTTTCATAAATATATCCCGTAGCAGGTTTCTTCTCATTGTGAACCAATGGCAACACCTTAATAAAGGTCCCATTATCTTCAAAATGTAAACGTATCAATATGGTGTGGGTGGAGGTAAACAAGGTTGATTTCTTCTTTGTCTTTTGCTTGTAACATTCTGTGAGGGGATCAAACCATGCGTAAGCACATTGGATGCCACAAAACTCATACGGGTGATCACCTCTCACCCAACCGGATATAGAAAAAAAAAAATTAAAAGTTTTAAATAATGCAATTTAAAAAAAAGAAGTTCAAAATAATGAAGATAAGATCTCAGAACTTAGAAAATTCAGAATATAGAGCTAGGGAACTTTGATGAACATTTACATATTTGATGAGATGCACCATGCTCCCTCTTTCTGACTATTGGAATTGTTATTTGGAGACATCAAAATAACATCAACTTCACTTTTCACTATGTTGCTCTACCGTTAGAAAATGGTTACTGGGAGGAATAATTTTTTCTTCCAAGTTGCTCTTTTTCAAGGATAGATATAAAAAATTCTGAACAATTTGGCCTGTGGCACTCGTTGCCCATAGGTACTGAAACTGAGTGATCTGAATACACGTGTATTGATTGAACTGATGACAATCTTCATAGTAATTTGAACAGTTGAGTGCAGTTCATTAATTGGACCAAAACTAATTTAAGTTTTCACTTTTTTTAAGCATTATTTCAGTCTGTCCTAGTACCAAAAATTGTGGAACCTAATGCTAATTTGCTTTTTTTGTTAATTATCAAAAAAAAAAATTGCTATTTTTGTTAATCAGTCTAATTAAGAAAATTTGTCTCCCATCTTTCATATACCCACATAGTTTGAGCAACAACTGCTGTGCTGATCCTAGCAGCTTACTTCAGTTCTACAAATTTGATGCTCTCTTGTCTCATGTTGATCTTTGGTATGTTTTATGTTCATAGGTAAATCCTAGCACAATCACTTCCCTTTCTGCTTGAGAAACAGTGAAGTTGTTTTTATATCGCTTTTCTCAGATTATGCAGTCCTTGCTTCTTGAATCTTCTTGTGATTTTCCTGGTCGCAGAGTGCTTAGATTCTAGTCTTATCACTTGCTAATGATAGACCACGCTAGTGCAGATGTGCAAGTTCTTTCTACAGCAGCGATGTCGATTTGGTAGTAGTTGCCGCTTATCACATGGTATGTTGGAATGAACAGAATGGACTGAGATCTTAGAATTGGTTTGACATTCACATCTTTCTTTGTGTCTATCCCTGGTGGAGAAAATTTGAGAGAAGTCATACTTCTGCTTTCCCTTTCATCCTGTAGTCAAATAAAAATGTATATTTATTTCAAATAAAAGTAACTAACTGCGAAAGATAAGATCTTTCCCTTGGAAAAGAGAAATAATGATCAAGTTGTCTTTATTGGTGAAGAGTCTTGACTGATAAATGCCTATTGTAACCCTTGCTACGCTCGAATGATCTGCGTTGTTATGCAACAGATTGAACGGTTTGCAGTCTTTAAGCTCTGTTGACTGCAGTCCGCTAATTTTTCTTTGCTCTTTTATTTAGATGCTGATTACAAACATTGAACTGCAGATTTACTGCTGGATATATCAGTGTGTGATCACATGTGCTGTTTCTGTAGTTTGCTGAGTCTCTTAACACTCAATTGATGTTTAATTTTTTGTTATGTCAGGTATTGACATTCCAATATCCTCGTTAAAGAAATATATCCCTATGAAATGGGATTCATCACTTGCAGGTTCCAGCATCTGGGCTCGCTCAGATAGCAAAGCTGGACTTTGGAAAAAAGCTGAACTTGAGTCTTGGGACGAAAAGCTTAACTTGGGTCACGTTGTTTTCCATGATGATGGAAGTTCTGCTATGCTTGGAGCTGAAAATATTGAACTGTCTGAACATGCAGAGGCTAGTGATGAAGAAGAGAGTTACTCAGGTACGGAAGAATCTGATTCTAGTGACTATGAAGATGATAGTCCAGAAGGGTTAGGATTTGTTGAAAGCACAGCCCTGCAGCGTGGTGTCCAGACAGAAACAACTCTTTTTGCTAAGTGGGAGAATCATACACGTGGCATAGCTTCCAGGATGATGGCAAACATGGGTTACCGTGAAGGAATGGGGTTAGGCGCATCTGGACAGGGTATGGTGAATCCTATTCCTGTGAAAGTTCTTCCACAAAAACAATCTCTTGACCATGCTGTTAAAAACCAGCAAGCTGAGAATGAAGACAAAAAGCGTAAGAAAAGAAGTAGGGGTGGTAAGAGGAGACGTGAGAAGAAATTTGCAGCAGCAGCTCGGGCTGCAAAAGAAGAAGAGGAATCAAGACCTGATGTGTTTAGTCTTATCAATACTCAACTTGCAGTGCATGAAGAAACCATGAACAGTAGCGCAGGAAATAGGCAGCGAAGTAAGACGAAAGGGGAAGAGAAGAAAGAAGATAGGAGGGCTCTGGTTGCATATGATGATGAGATAAAAGAATTGAGGTTACAAGCTCAGAAACTGGAAGAAATGGTGCAGCGAAACCGGAACGAGAAGCCGGTTTATGAAGCTGCTATGAGGAAGCTAAATGAAACTCGTAAAGCTATAGCCACAACTGAAGCTGCACATGCATCTGCATCGAATGCAGTTCATAGCAAGGAAAAGGAAAAGAGATGGCTGAAATTTTAGAGTTAGCTCAAAACATATCTTTTATAACCTGAATGATTTCAAGGTCTTTCAATTCAGTGTGATGATTCCGGCGAATCACACAATTCTTCTAATGTTCGTTCTCTTTTCAAAGCCCCTTCTCATGAGTTCATTTTACTATTTTGATGAGTCTTTAACATGCATATGCTTAACTTCAAGTAGAGGAGCAACTTTTTAGTGGGAAGAGCTGAATTCAGGTTTATATCTTTTCCTTTTTAGAACGCCTACAGTCAAAAATCATTTGGATTTTAGCCCTGTTCTTGTTCCCCTTTTTTTTTTTGGTTAACCAAGAGAGCACGTTCTAGCTAATAGAATGACCTTACTAGATTATTAAAACTTAGGTTAGGTATCCATAGTTACACCAACTCATGCGGAGTAAGCAATAACCAACTACAAATTGTTGTAAAGGAATATAAATGACTACAAGGACAGGGAGAAAACCCCACAAAAGAATACTGAGAAGAACGGAAAAAAGCTATAAGGACACCTGATAGGAAAAAATCCTTTAATTTCCTCGACAATTAGATTGACCAAAGAAAAGGGAATTCATCCATTTGATGATATTAAGACCCCTTTTCTACAAACTATTATTTGGCATGCTAGAACATAAGATAACAAATTAAGAAATAGGGATGTAATGATGTTCATATGCATTTGAATTGGTTAGTCTTTTATGAGGGAAAACTATCACTTCACTGGCTATTTAATATAAGAAAGCACTTGCTCAAAATAGAGAGGAGCAATTTTTGGATTTGACCTCAAGAATAAGAGTAAAATGCAAGACATTGTTGCATTTCTAACCCCCCAAAGAGCTCATGCAATTGTTTAACCCTTCTACTCTATTGTTTCTTTGCATCCTACAGCTTCCAGGAAAAAACAACATAAAGATCCAGAAAAAAAAAAAAGAAGAGATTTATTTGTAAATTTTAAAGTCAATAATCAGCGTCAACATCTTCAGTATTATTATAATATCCAGTTCCATATCCATAATATGAATCATAATGATCATTGTCTCTAAACGAGTCATCATCTTCACCATATTCATTCTCCTGTTCAAGCTCATGGAACCCAATATTCAGGTTTTCAGCTGAATCACCATTTGCACAGACCTTAGGTTCCCGTCCTCCTAGCTCTGCCTCTGCAGGAACTTGCTTCTGCAACACAATTCAAGGAACCGTGTAAGTGCAAAAGAATTTGCTCACAAAATGGCTGAAACGAAATTAGCCCCTTTTCTTTTTTCCTTCTTGGATCCGTTTTACAGATCCTATGACAAAAACAATAGGTGAATTAAGCACGTTGCTGGACATCCGTAGCTAAAGCACAAGGAGAGAGCAGTAGAAAGGTGTACCAATTCATCAGTCAGCTTCTGCAAAGCATTATAATTTATTTTCGAACTTGTTCTCTGCAAATATTTGAATTATATTTAGTATAACCAGCATATTCTACCACCAAAAGTACTGGAATGAGAAAAAGGACATTTAACTGGAATATGCGCACCTTGTTCTCTACTCTTTCCGTTATTTTAGCAGATCTCTTAGCATTGACACCTTTTTTACCTCTAATTTCCCCTTTTCGTTTCTTCGCATGTAATTTATCACCACCCTGAGAAAGAAGCAAGTTGAAAATTTTGTGTTACAACCTCACATAGATGGTCATTACTAGATCAAAAAATACATTCTAAAAAGACAGACGGCCTCATTTTTTTTCATTAAGATTAAAACGTTTAAATCTAAATGCACATCTGAATATTAAGATTTGAATACTAATAATTAAGACTATTTGTTCTTTTGAACATCAACATGTATAAAAGATTGTTTTTATTTAAAAATTAATAAATATAAAATTTTATAAAATAATACAATATTTTACTACTATATCAATAAAAAGATTAAAAATTATATGATGGTTGGTGGTGGTAATAGCTAGTAGTAGTAGTTGTTGATTTCACTTAGATATTGGTGTTAGTATGAGTACTAGTTAGTGGTGATAGTGGGCTATCACTAGTGGTTGATGGTGGTAGTTGGTGTTGGCGGCTAATAGTTGTGGTGGATGATAATGATAGCTAATGGTTGTGATGAATGATGATGGTTGGCGATATATAGTGGTAATGGTGGTTGGTGGTAATGATTATAAATGATGGCTAGTGGTGGTTGTAGATGAGTATGTGGTTATGGGTGGTGGGCAGCGGCGGCGATAGTTGATAATAATGGGTGATAACAGTAGCGATAAATGAATGAAATTCATGAACTGCCATCTTTGTAGAAATATTTTAATAAACATTCTATTGATATTAAAACTTTGTTACAAATCTTAATAAATTAGATGTGTTAGACTCATTACGTGGTTAAAAACATAATTTTAAAAAAACACTGAATAGTTGAGATCTTAGGGGTTGTTTGGTTACGGGTTAGAGTTATGTAGGTATTAGTAATACATGAATTAGCTATGAGGGAATTTATGTATTATTTTATCCAAGGATTAGTTATGTAGGTATTAGTTATATAGGTATTATTTATGCAAGTATTAGTTATGTAGGTATTAGTTATGTAGAGATTACAATACATGAATTGTTAATTATTGAATATTTAATTTGTTGTAAATTAAAATATATTATCTACAAATAAATAAGTAAACAAATAGTATAAAATTATTGTATAATTGATTTTTTTAAAAGATGAAAATGGAGGTGTAAATGTACACCGAATAAAAATAAAGTGGATCAATAATGGTTTAATTATATATATAACATTCATATTATCCAAAATTTGCACTTAATGACGGTCTTAATCATTTAGATTTCAGTCATTACATCTGTTTGTTTTGTAAGTGTGGAACTTAATCATTAAGGGGCTGTTTGGTTACTGGATAAGGGCCAAAATAATACATGAATAACTTGGTTATTCATGTATTAATTTTATACCATGTTTGATTTTCAAATAGGATAAAAGTTAATTCATGTATTAATTTTATGCAATATTTGGTTGATAGGTTTCAAATGTTGTATAAAAGTTATTCATGTATTAATGTTATACAATGTTTGGTTGTGTTTTAGTAATTCTACATAACTAATACTCACATAACTTAGAGGAAATCTATGTATAATTTTATGAGGGGTAGAAGGTGGAGTAAATTATGTGGATATTAGTTATACATAGATTAAAATTATAAAATTACACATTTATCCCATTTTAAAATCTTTTTTAATTCGATACATTTTTTTAAAATTGTATTTTATTCTGTGTATATTTACCCAGAATTAGTTATTACTTTTTTTATTTGTACATCGAATAAAAAAAAAAGTGGATCAATAATGGTTTAATTATATATATAACATTCATATTATCCAAAAAAATAAAAAATAAAAAATACACCAAATAAAAAAAGTAATAACTAATTCTGAAAAGAAAATGGAGGTGTAAATGTACACCGAATAAAAAAAGAAAGTGGATCAATAATGGTTTAATTATATATATAACATTCATATTATCCAAAAAAAATAAAAAATAAAAAATACACCAAATAAAAAAAGTAATAACTAATTCTGGGTAAATATACACGGAATAAAATACAATTTTAAAAAAATGTATCGAATTAAAAAAGATTTTAAAATGGGATAAATGTGTAATTTTATAATTTTAATCTATATATAATTAATATCCACATAACTTATTTCACCTTCTACCCCTCATAAAATTATACATAAATTTCCTCTAAGTTATGTGAGTATTAGTTATGTAGAATTACTAAAACACAACCATAACATTGTATAACATTAATACATGAATAACTTTTATACAACAATTGAAACCTATCAAGCAAATATTGTATAAAATCAATACATGAATAACTTTTATCCTATTTGAAAATCAAACAATAGTATAAAATTAATACATGAATAACCAAGTTATTCATGTATTATTTTGGCCCTTATCCAATAACCAAACGGCCCCTTAATGATTAAGTTTCAGACTTACAAAACAAACAGACTTAAATGACTGAAATATAAATGATTAAGATTAAGACCGTCATTAAGTGCAAACATATGAGGCAGTACTACTATTTATCTAATGAAAATTGGAGAGGAGAAAGTGAAGTCATTGATCAAGAAATGGCATCTCTGCATATGAAAGATCTCATTACAATGCCATTCCATTTTCTTTTTCTTCCATTTACCTAGCCACTGAGTGAATTTCTGTTTGTCTAGTGAAAAATGGAGAGGAGAGGGTGAAGTATGGGAGGCCTAATGGCATATGAATAAACTGTCGGCAACCTAAGTTTAGGCTACTGAAGCATTCAGCTAGCTCTCACTGGTAGAGGGGGAGAGAGAGATCAGCAGCAATACACATTATTTTCTACACCTAGCTAAAAGTGGATTTATAGGCATTCCATTTCTTAACCTTCCAGTCTTCACCATGGACTTTCCTTCAACAGTAAGAGAGGAATCTAACATACCAACAAGTCTAAGCAAACAACCAGAGGATGGAAGACAGCCAGAATGAAGCAACATAACAAGGATAATGCATATATGTAGAACTGATATGTCATGACACCACAAGAAACACAGAAGATACTCTATTGTCTATCTTATAAAACGGACTTGAACAAGCAGAAAGGCATTCGCCTTTTAAGAAAAATGCCAATTACTTCAGCCAAAATACTCTAGAGTGAAACTATTAGGTAAAAGAGTAGATGGAAGAAGGCAATACCTTTGCGAACTCTTTATTCATTTTTTCCCATATGATCTTCTTGTAATGAATCTCCTTCGTGTTATTGAGATATCCAACAACCTTTGTCACATCCAAAGTTAACAAATTGTGATTACAAGATGTCCATAACCACAGAACTAACACAGACAATGAGTCAATTGACATTGTACATTGGAAATACCTCAGAATCATCAATACCAGAAAGATTTTCTGCATCAGCAGCAGCTACACGTTCTCTCTGATTAATATCCTGAAATTTGGCCCTACGAGCTGACTCACAAAGAAATAGTTTGAAATGGAAGTCAACTCTTATGGATCAATGTGCAAATGATGTCAAATAGTAAGCAATTCAACAAGGATATGAGATTACCACTAAAGTTTTTCACAAGCCGGACTCCTTCTGCAACCAAATTACTTTTGATTTCGGACACTCCCACCACCTAAAGTGGAAAAAAGACATTTTTCCAATAAAAGAGTTGTGGGAACACATTCTAACTCAATTACATTTCACTATAACAAATCAGAAATCAGAAAGGGATTTCTAATCAAGGACCTATTTCTAATAATTTAGTACTAGTTTAGATTAAGAATAAATAGAACATACATTTCCTTGCTTTATTAGGACTTTATAACACCATTCTAATCAGATATACAAGTCTCCGATCCCAACTAGCAACTAGCAACAATGACGAAGCCCGGAATTTCACTAAGGGTGTTCAAGATATAATACTATGTACAAAAAGTAAAATTTTACCTATATACACATATCAGTTTTTACAGACACGGTATAATTCTCCAACAAAAGATGTTCAACTGACCACCGTCTATGTGGCTCTAACACTGACTACCAACCCAGCATATCAACCTTATTTCCTGCTTTCTGCCTTTGAGCTACCAGATAGGATCTCCTGTACAGATTTTGGAGGCCAGTGCATTCCAAGAGGCATATTACAACCGAAATCAAACTGATATAACATATGGTACATCTGAACACCTGTTGGGCTGCTGCAGAATCCCTGTAAAAGTTCTCGTAGGCTATTAGCCACAGGGGTACTGACTTGCGTAGATTGGTGCATTGTATATCTTAAAGCAGAATTTGTGCAAATGAATTGCAGTTTCCAGACTTAGCGTTCACCAGGATATAAAGCAAACTATCCCTTGAAAAATTACAAATTTCTGTTGGATAATATGAGGAAAGGCCTTGATTTCATACGGACATCACAAATTTCAACAGATGGATTCTCTATTTACAGGAAAGGCTAGGAAAATGGAATTGTGCACTCTCTTTCTAATGAAAGAACAGAAGCACCGAATATACTCCTACTGGATATAGAAATTACTAGTTGATAAGCTCTCTGAAACTTGAAATAGTTAGGAAATTAGCCCTAGACCGGATAACATATTGTTTGTTCTCGATTTCTTCCCATCTATTCTAGCCTTGGTGGACAAAGTTACCTGGTACCTGTTGCTGGTGGGAGGTGGCAGGTATCCCGTGGAATTAGTCGAGGTGCACGCAAGCTGGCTTGGACACCACGATTATCAAAAAAAAACAAAAAAAAATATTGTTTGTTCAAATGAGCGAACAAACTACTTGACAAGGAGACTACCATATGTACTAGCGCTATTACAAGTTTCAACAAAATGGGCAATGAGTTGTATTGGATTTCCCTTTCCATCAAATTGTTGCAACTTTGGTGAATGATATCCAATTGGCATTGAAAAGCCCTCAATTCACTTAGAATATGGCTTTGAGTAACCTAAGGAACTCTGTGGTGGGCCGATATATTGAGCTCTAATGATGTTTGTTATCATTTCTTGCAATTGTTGAACAGACAATGTTGCGACTGAAATGGACTGCTTTTCATTTCGAATGTCAGACTTAGCAAGTTATTGCTCAATGTCTTCTGTTTGTGGGGAGAAGCCAGGCAGACAAGAAGGGATGTGACTCAACTCTCCATGTGAAGGCCTCTAACTTATTCATAAGTTGAGCGATTTGAAGATTTTTGTCGTCAACAAACTTCTTAAAGGCTTCAATGGTTTGCTCCATCGTTACGAACTTCTCGTTCATCTCAGTTGTGACTGTCATCAAGGCAATGACGTTCATTGAAATTGGAGAACTTGTTGAATCCTCAATTAAAGCCAGTTTGAGAAAGTTCATCAAACAAAATGGATTTCAAGCTACCCCCAGGGATTGCGGATACATCATCGTATGAGATTTGCTCTTTTCTGCTGTCTCCAACAAATTGAAGTATTTAGATCCATCCAAGCCACTAGTTTTGAACTTGTGTTGGATTATTGGGCCAACATGACTGAGATCATTAGATGCGTCAACAGTAGCGCCCTTGTATAAAACATCAAGGATCTAACTGAAGGCCATTGCAGTAGTTGACTTTGTAGTTTCTGATTTTGCATGAAACACCATTGGTCTATCAGAAGGCCACTGTAATAGTTGACTTTGTAGTTTTTGATTTGTAGGAGGAAGAGATGAGGAGCAGAACCGATCCCAGTACGGTGCCAAATTTGTTCATAATAAATTTTCTGAGTATTGAAAATTAACTGCAATCAAAAATTATATATATATATATATATATATAATTTTTTACAATTCAGTTGTTTTCTTGATTCTTTTCTCTTGATCTTTTTCGTGATTCAAGGGCCTTCATTAGCGTATTTCTCGAACTTCAAGATGATTTGAAGTTCCTAAAGATGTATTTCGATCCCACATTGGGTATCACTTCATCCTAAACTTGGATTTAAACCAAACTTTGTATGAATTTAACCCAATAAAATTTATATGTTTATTCCAGTGTGCACCAAAGGCAATTCCATCTTTAACCCTGTAAACCCTTTTCTCCCCTTCAGTCTAAGGGGTTAGATAATCTATATTCACATAACCAAGGGCTAGGGATCACCATTATCTAGCATACTCTGCTAGGGAAACACAATATGTATTAAACCTGAAAACTCTTGGCCTCCACCAGTTAACAATTCCGCCAATGCTTCACCGGCAAATGTTACTGTAACAGAAAAACCCTTACCATAACCTTGATTTCAACAATATTATTACAAAATATAAACAAAAGAAACCTACTACATTAATGAGAAAGACTGTAATGCGAGAAAGAATATGCAAGAAGAAACATTGGGTTGAGCACCCAAACAGAGAAGAAGACATACCCTTTGTTCTGTTGATTTTCCAATGTCGGCTGGTCTTCCCGTGACGGCCATTACTTTTGAATGCTTTTGAATCAGAGAGAAGCTTATATTATATAGGAAAAGGCACGAAGCATTGCCGACTTGCCTCGATCCAAATTTGTCGGATAACCCTCAACCCGAACCCGCTCATATGTAGTTTCAAAACAAAATATCCTTTATATTATTATTATGGGAAAAAAGTTAAAAGTACCGTAAGTCAAATTTATCCTTCGTTATGTTTTTGAGTTAAAATTACTCTTGTCATTATATTTTTAGCTCAAAAATATCTTCCAACTATTCAAATGGATAAAAAATGTCCTTTCCTCTGACGATTGTTCCAAAACAAGGTAAAATGGGTCAATTTTACCGTTGAACTATTAGAAATTGAATAATTTTGCTATTCATTTAAAGTTCAGAAAAGTTGCTTTTAATTTTAAAGATTTAAGTAAAAATATATATATTATAAGATTAATTTAACTATTTTAAGTGATAATTTTTATACAATGTCAATTTTATAAAATATAAAATTTTATTATCAATATCAATTTTTTAACTAAATATTTATTCTATTGATTCTTCTCAAAACTATTATACAGGCCCTCGACTAAAATGTGGGATGACTTAAAGTTAAAATAAGTAATACCGCATTTCAAGGTATAATTAGAATTGATTTCTTTTATCATATCATTCTTAGATTTAGTAATAAAATGTACATGATATAATGTTCGAAATAATAACTCATACCTAATGTTCACAGAATTAGAAGAAAAAAAGAAGTTATATGTCATCTTTAAAAAAAAAAAGGAAAGTGTTTATACTACTAATTGTCTTATTATATTTCTCATATTCGACCACATCCACCTCCATCCCCCACCACAAAAAAGAGATTTTTTGAAGTAACAAGGGCAAAATGGTCTCATTTCAAAAGTGTAAGGGTAAAATTTATCTATTTCTCTTTGTTTTGGAACAACCATTAGAAAGAAAGGTATTTTTTGGTCCATTTGGATAGTTGGAGGGTATTCTTAAACCAAAAATATAACGACAAGGGTATTATTGACCCAAAGAATAAATTTGACCTATTCTGAATAGTTCAGAGGTATTTTTTGCTCTTTTCTCTATTATTATTAGCAAGAAAGAAGTATAAACAACATCCACTGACTACTTTCCAATCCTTTCCTTGAAGAAAAAAAAACTAATGTGATGATGTCCACATGATGTACCAGGTTAAATTAAGAAGCTTGTCGTGAAGATTACAACTTAAAATTTCACTCGTATTATAAAATAATAAAACAAGAAGAAGAATTTCTCTTGACGGATGAATTACAATGAATGAAAACTCCATTATTTATAGGGAAAACTAACTTGGTCATAAATTACTAACCCTAACTTTCCTTCAAAGAAATAGACGTTCACTATAATAAAAAAAATATATTTATATTACTCTCCCTTGGATGTCTATTTGATAGATAGTGTACCTCATTAAAACCTTATTAGAAAAAATCCAGGGAAAAAAAATTAGTGAAGAAAAAAGAGTATACATAGCTAATAAACTTATTTTGGTTGCCTCAATTAAGAACCTTACAAGAAAAATCCAGTAGGACAAAACCCTACAAGGGAAAAAGAGTATATCACGTATTAACTCCTCCTGATAAGAACATCAATCCAAAAACTTGAATCTTCGCATCTCAATCTAGTACGCTCATCTTATCAAAAGTTGCAGTTGGTAGAGATTTGGTGAATAAATCAATCATATCATCACTCAACCGAATTTGTTGGATGTTGATATCAACATTCTTTTGGAGATTATGTGTGAAGAAAACCTTCGGCGAAATATGCGTCATTCTATCTCCTTTTATGATCCTCCCTTTAATTGTATTATGCATAAGATCATGGGTATTTTATCACATTTCAAACCTCATTTTTCTTGAATGAGATGTATCATTGACCTCAGTCACACACATTCTCGGCCTGCTTCATGAATAGTTATTAGCTCAGTACGATTAATGAAGTAGCCATAATAGGCTATCAAGATATGGCAGTACTCCACATATGAACACGTAGCTGTTTGATATCGAGTTTTGTGTGGGTTAGATAAATATCTTTTCTGTAGATAGATTGATGGACAAATATACCGTTTGTGAAATGTTCAATTTGCAAACCAAGACATAATTTTATCTTTCCAAGCAAATTCCTTCTTTGAACAATCAATTATCTTTTGAAGTTTTGCTAGAATTCCTATAAGATTTATATCATCAATATAAATAGCAAGTACAACAAATTCCGATGTTGTTTTCTTATTTGATTTTCTTCATATAAGGATTATGAACAAATTTATAAAAATTTATAAATGCTTTAGGCAATTTGACTCATTCAGGATTTTCATATAAATTTTGTCAAATGATAACATTTTACTAGTATTTAAATGCGTGACATCTTCTAGTGTCTGGAGTAGAGGTCCAATAAGTTTTATGCTTATCAAGATGTATCATTTCACTTGATAATTATTTCTACATTGGTATGTTTTAATAGATCTATAATTCAGATCCTCACAATCTTTTACAATATTACGTGCTATATCGAATCAAAAATATCATTGACAGTATATCATTTATATCGGTTTGTAATTGGATATAACTCATTAAGATCTTATCACTTTCAATGTTTTTCTTAGGTACCTAAATCTTTCATGAGTTTCATGAAATGTTGTGTCACAGCTTTTCAAGAGCATATTGTCTCCTTATTATGATTGTCTGCTTCATTCTTTTTTGAAACAATTATTGCATTTGCAACCGATTGGTCTACATTGCTTCATGCATACTGTAGACCCTGTCCTTCAGGGATATTAATGCAATAGGAGTTTTTGCAGCCGAAATATAAAATTAATTTTGGGTCAGCAAATGCTTCAGATATTTTACTTGAATTGTTTTTTAATAAGGATCATGTTAATGATAATTTATAATATATTTTTTAGTTGTTTATTCTCTCTCCCTCATGTTAGAGAAACTAATATACATTCCTGATCTTCTTTGGAGAATTCATTTACGTGCATCGTGATAGATTCATTAATCATATATCGCACATCAAAATTATTAGATGAATAACAAATGATTTCTGACCCTGAACCAATTGAGCGGATGCAGATAATTCATAATTTATTGGTCAACATGCAAGTCTTATTGTATGTAATGTATCATATCATAGACCAACCCACTAAACGTTGTTCTCATAAGCAATATTTCAACTATTTATTTAAGGCATTCAACGTCAAATTAGCTTTAATATAAACCAATATTATCAAGTTGAACTATCATGATTACACAACCTGAAAATTATATTGTTAACTCAATTTATATTAAGCAAGCAACTTTGCAAATGTCAAACTACAAGTTGACAATAAACGCACATGTAGCCATCTTATAGATGTAACTATTTTAGGTATCACATGATAGGTGAATTGGCTCATATTCACCTTTTATACTTTTCAGAATTTTAAGGATTCAGTCCCAAGTTTAATTGATACAATCAATTTATCATGAGAACAAGCAACACAAATTTTTGTTTGAAGAATCTTCTAGTTCTTCAATATATTTTGAATAGTCGATTAACACATCATATCAGGATGAGGTCATGTCAACTAATAAAATTATCTGTACTAGTAAACTTCTGATTTACCATGATATGTGTTATTTATTTTAGTAAGCTTCGGGTCTACTATGTCATGAATTTCACATCAATAAACTTCTGATTTACTATAGCAAGTAATTTCATCATGCTTATATTTGTAGTACAAATTGGGTAACCTTTCATATACATATTTCTTATCCATAGTAATTTGGAGATATTTTATCTTTCAATTATTTGTGTCTTAACCATTTTATTAGTAAATTTCAGATTTACTACAACTTATGTTTTGATCATAACATTTTTGTATATTACAATGTAGGATGAATGAAATAACAATAAATATATCTCTTCAAGAGCTTTCAATTTATTTTTCACAATAAAATACTATTTGAACACTACTAGTGTCATGATACTTGTAGACAAACAGTCAAGCTCTTTTGGATATCTTGATCATTAATTTATATTACCAAATATTGTTTAGCTACTTTTGGTATCATGAAAGCAAATTTAGACACGTTTGGTGTCATAAAATAAGCAGTAAATAAGTGAACATTTAAAACAATTGTAAATTCAAAATAGCGAAAAATAGACATGAAGTTCTAAACTTCAGTATTTTAAATATCTCATTTAGAAGACTAACTAACGTATTAATATTTTGTAACAACGGCAATCAACTTGTAATTACATCCTCCGAGAAAAGATACATGAATTATTATTTTCTTTGAGGATTTTGAATACAACTAACCATGATGCATCTCTGTGGTTATAGTAGAAAATATTTTACTCTATTTTTTTTAATTAAAAAATACTTAAATAAAATTATTCAAGATATTCTACATACAACAGATACATATTGCAATGACTTTCATACCATAAAAATAACTTATATATCCTCTATTGTTTTTATCTCTAGGAGGTAAGTTGTAGTATTTCTTTCATTCACTTCGGGGAATGAAACGTGATTAGTTGAATGTGCTTTGAAATACAATATTTACTAATAGCTCATTATTTTGATCAAGCACAAGAAGACATTGCTTAAAAATATTTCTCATATTTTTTTTTCAAATTATTTCTGCTTCAATAGAAAATTTCAGAGTTTACTATTTCATGAGTAAAATTTCAACGTTATCCTACTTCAGAAGTAGATGTCAAATTCTTACTATTTCGGGAGTAAATTTCATAGTATTGACTACTTTGAAAGTAAATTTCAAATTTATTATTTTAAAAGTAAATTTTAGAGTATATACTACTTTGACAGTAAATTTCAGATCTACTACTTCAAGAGTAAATTTGAAAATTTTACTAAGTATTGTCCACAATCACTTTAGGGACTAGTTCTGTATTAGATCCATATATATAACAATTATCAAAAGTTCTCATTCTTTAGGAATGGACCATAATCATCTAAACGTGTTTTAATCATATTAAATTATGATAGCTTAAAATCTCTTTTAATATATTGCTACTTCTGAAGCAAATTAAGGTATGTATATGACGTAGATTCTCTAACATATTTTCAGTTGCAATTGTAACAAACCTATAAAAATATTATCACTTCTAGTGATCATATACTTCTTGCAAATTCTCATTCTTACTCACTAATGGATATCAAATTAATATCATAATATATGTTCACAATATTGTTCTGCTGGAACAGATATATTTTCACAATATTATTGTTCTTCTAGAACAAATATATTTTCACAATATTATTCTTTTGGAACAAATATGTGGGATGAATTGGTAAGTGAATCAATAAGTCGTTCCTCAGATTCATGATCAAAATTGATATTCTTATTAGTAAAGACATAACTATCAATAAATACTAACCTTCTGTCTCATGGAGTCATATTCACTTCATTCTTATTTTGCAAATATTGAGAGAAACAATATCACCAAAGAAATGTCTTTCTTCTGACTAAGTAATACATCTTTCGACAAAAACTTTGATATTTTTTACCTCAGATCTTTTCAAAGTGAGTACTCAAGGCAGAGACTTGTGTTGATAACGTGTTATAAAATAATAAAATACCAAGAAGAAGAATTTCTCTTGAGGAATGGATTACAATGAATGAAAACCCCTTTATTTATAGAGGAAAACTAACTTGGTCACAAAGTTACTAATCCTAACTTTCCTTCAAAGAAATAGACATTCACTGTAATAAAAAAAAAATATATATATATACAACAACTCGTGAAATTTTAAAATTTTAGAATAATGACAATTTTTCTATTACAAGAGCTAAAAATTAGTTATTTATGATTTTCTCCCGGAGGACGGAATCTTTATTTTTCCCAAGGGAAGGGATCTTTCATCCTGAGATAGATTCAATATTTAAATTTGAGGAATTCAATCTTTAAATTTTTACTAATTTTACCACTAAATTTCTTACTCTTTCAATATTATAGGTCAAAATTTAATATTTTTTTGAATTTTAATGAATTATACACGGTCTCCATTCTTAATGAAATGCCTCACAAAAAAATGCTTTCTCTTTTAATGGATTCAATGCAGCCTGATCCGATATTGGATGATTAAACTAAAAAAGATTAACAAAAGAAAAGTGATATTGGATAGTTGAAGAAAATGTGTTCACTTACTCTCAAACTTTCAATTTTTTTTTTCAAAAATATGCATGAAATAAAATGAATTCATTCTTATTTTACTTTTTTGCTCGAATTCTTTTAAGAAATATGTTTTTCCGTTTGTTAGGGAAATCCAAACGAAGATTTCTGTGTATACCCAACTTTCTCAACTAAATCAAGTAACGATTACCTTATTTTTTTTCTACAAATATACTTAAACATTAGAAGTAACAAATTAAATATTGTTGTACTATCCAAATAAAAATTAGACTAAATCATTAAAAACATAATTAAATCAGATTGTAGAACCACAAAATTATCTGAAAGAAATAAGTTAAAATTTGAGTAATATCGAATTATACAATTTTAACTTACAAAGTTTATATTACAGAGGTCGTTTGATTGGTGAGATAAAGATAATAATCTCGTCACATTTTATGTGATTATTTTATCTTGCGTTTTATAATGAGTTTTATTTAGTTTCAGAATTATTTTATCCCACCATTTTAGTAAAAGACGGTGGGATAAGTTATCTCATATAGAAGATGATATAAAATAATCTCATGTGATATCTCAACCCATGGGGTATCCCAACCTATCTGATCCCATCAACCAAATGACCCCTTATAACACACACACACACACACACACATGTATATGTATATGTGTATATATTCGTTTGAGATAATTGCTCTTTCTATCAGTTAGGGCAATAATGCTATCAAAATTAGCCTATGTTTTACCTTCTTACCTAATGACCCACTTTGTATATAATTTAAATTTGTTTCCTCAGACCATGATTCTCTATTTATATCCTCTTCTTCTTTCTCTCACTTTGCGGTTCTTTGGGACTCCACGCACGGGAGGAGCCAAAAAGAAATGCGTTCATTTTCTTTCCTAACCCCATATCACTATGAAAATCAATATAATCTCACATTATTATTGATTTAAGGCTGAGAATGTGAACATGACGCAAAAACACCATAGGCATCCATTATTGAAACTTGAAGTTTCAAAGGTTGAAAATTAAATTTATGAAAATAAGTTTTGTTTCGAGTGGGTATTATTGTAAAAGATCAGGTACGTATTGAGGAGTTTAAAAAAACTTAGGGTGATTTTTGGTGTAGCTTTTGAGGTATTTTGAATGGATCTGATGCTTGGATTTAAGAAAGAAGACGAAGTCAGTTTTTGTATAATAGCATATAATATCATATAATAGTGTATATAAGTGCATAAACACTTCTTATAATTTTATATAATATTTGTATAACATTACATATTGAGTTTTTAAACATTATTGAAAAAAAATAAAATTTTTGTGTAGTATTATATACCAGATGTATAATATTGTATATCAAATTTTTTAATCATTGCTTTGAGTAAATAGTGGGCCATGCTATGCGGCTGAAAAATTAAAAACTTAACTATGTAATTGCAATGTAGTGTTATAGACTGTATATTTGTGCAATTATCCTTTCTTCTTTTTGATAACATATCATACTATTGTAGTAAATTAGGTTTCTGAAGCACAAACAGATCTAGATGAGGTTGAGGGTTTAGGTGTTTCTGAAGCAGGGGCGGATCTAGAAGTTGGCTTAGCGGTTTAGGGGGTTTAAAATTTACCTTGCGGTTTCAAGTTTAAATTTAGACACTACATTTTTATTTTTCGATCCCTCTCAGTGAAAATCCTGAATCCCCTAGTGTTCTAAAGTATAAAATTTAGCAGATATGAAAGTAGATCATCTTAATATTTATGTGAAAAGCAGTTTTATTTTATTATGAGATACAATTGAAGAGCTCAAAATATTTAAAATAACAATATCGAAACGTTATAACAACCAAATATCCACAAAAAAGTATCTATGGCTGGTCAATATTTTGACTTCTCTAATCCAATTTTGCAGATTACATGAGAGATATCTATAATGAAAATTGTTAGACATCCTCGTGTAGTTCGATTTTGTAAGGTAAAATAATTTGATATGCCTAATATGATCACAACTCTTTCTCTATTGAAACAATACATTTAATATTATTTATTTAGGTTCTTGATGATATATATATATATATATATATGAATCAAGAATTTTTTGTAGCAAATGAATTAGAAATTTCTCTAAAAAATAATTTAAATTTTTCTCTCTACTCCTCTTTATAGTTTTCAAAGAATTTGATTATGTTATGTTGATAATAGGATTGTTCTTTCCTCTTTAACTAAGCATTCTTTAAAATTTTTATTTGGTCAATTAACTTCATTTTTTGTGTTGGTAAAGTTAACTCACTGTATTTTCGGGCCAGGATATTTTCAAAAATAGAAGCAAGAAAGGAGTCGACGTATACAAACATGCTACTCAAAGAAGTATGTATGTATTCTTCTGTGGTCATGTGAATCAACTTTTAATAATAAGCATAATGATAGAATATGAGAATATAAAGTTAATTTGTAATTTTTAAAATATAATTTATTTCGTAGAAAAGTTGTTTATTGATATGTAAAGTTGTATAGCCCGTTTGGCCAAGTTTCTCAAATCTGCTTATTTTGAGAAGTGCTTTTCTCAAAAGTACTTATCAAAAAAGTACTTTTGGTGAGAAGTAATTTGTGTTTGGACAATAAATTTAAAAAACACTTTTGAGTAGCAATTACTGTTTGGCCAAACTTTTGAAAACTGCTTCTAAGTGTATTTTTCAGAAAAGTGTTTTTCAAATAAGTGATTTTGGGGAGAAGCTACTTTTTTTAACTTCTGAAAAACAGCTTTTGCTACTCTCTAAAAGCACTTATTTTCTCCCAGAAGCTTGGCCAAACACCTCATTTTTTTAAAATAAGTACTTTTCATAAAAAATAATCACTTCCGGCCTCCCAAAAGCTTGGCCAAACAGGGTAGTAGTCTTCTAATTTTTCAATCTTTTTTGTTGTTGTTAGAAGTTTTCAAGTTTTTTTTTTTTAGATTTTCATAGATCATTACTATGATCTGTTGGGTATAAACTATTCACATTTACTACTTGAAAAATGCAAATATGTTAGGCTAGGATAAAAATAATTTAGTAAAAGTTGTTTGTCTCTCTCTCTATACTTTCTTTGCCAAGAGAGAAAATGTTGTTTTTCTTTGGACTTTGATTTATCATTTACTTTCAAGAAATGAATTTTTTTAGTAATGGTTGATTTTTTCTTCGTTAAAATATAACAATAAATATTAATTAAAAAATTGATTTGAAACATGACGATAATGAATATTAAAAAAAAGGTGCAATGGAAGGGGAATTAGTCGAAATAGAAACTAATTTTAGAAGGTGAAGGATAATTAATTTAATAACTCTAGTAAGAATAATAATTTTTGAAGGATATAAATATGAAACAAAAAATATGTAAATGGTGTATAACTTATGATATATTTTGTTAAATATTTAAAAATCTAAATTATATCTTAAAGAAGAAGTATATATGCATAGTTTAAGATAATATATGATTAGATCGCAAAAATTTCTGAAAACAGAAAAAATATAATATTTACTTCAAAAGAGTAATTAAATCTGTAGTATGGATGGAGAGCCTATTCGATTGACTTTATCGTCAAAAAAAAAAATCGTACTGAAAATTTCTTTTGAATGAACATACAAAATATCCTTCATTTTCAAATATGTAAAATTGAATTATCGAGAGAAAGAGATATTTTTTCAGTTGTATTTTTTTTGTACAATTTTTAATTATTATTACAACAAATAAGAGCAATTAAAATTAAAAATAGATACTATTATAATTTACTATGATATATTTTCTCTGTTATCTCCAACTTAAAGTCCAAATGTATTCAAATTTCATGGAATAGTAAACCAACCTATAGAAATATTGTCATTAATAGATTATGAAACTTTAGATATCAAACAAGAAAATTAAACATGACTGTCTTAAAGAAAAATAACTATATAGAAATCTGCATGGAGATAATGAACGGCTCTACCTGGTTATTTAGAAGCAGATCATCATCTGTTGGGATTTGGGTTGATCACCAATTTGATGGGCACTGGGTTGGTCTAATTTTTTATTAAAAAATATATTTAATATTACTATTGGTTCAACGGTCATGATTTGCAAATTTTAATTTTTGTAAAAGTATTATCGTTGAACCAGACAAAGTCTATTTGGTGCGATCTGATTAATCGATATATATATATATATATTCAAAAATAAATAAGTACTATGTAAATTTTTTGAAAAACAAAAACATAGTTTCTAATTTCTATACCAATACTTCTAGCTTGTGATTGATTTCTACTACATAGTTATTTTTAAAAGCCTTGTCACTTGAAGAATCAAAGCGAGCTCCAATATTTTGATATTCACGTAAGCAAAATTATTGTAGTGATTTGATTTTTTTTTTTTTTTTTTACTTTCATTCAAATATCAAAGGAGGAAGGATCAAGTTGGTGTTGCTGCCATAAGAAGAAGCATTTGTTGATAATTCCATGTGTAGATAGAAGATGTTGCTGTCATTAGGGGGTGTTCGTGGTTCAGTTTGAATCAGTTTTTGATCAAAATCAAAATTAAATCAATTTAGTCGGTTTTTATATCCTAAAACCAAATCAAATCAAATAAACTAAAAACAATCGGTTTGGTTATTTGCTGGTTTGATTCGGTTTTTCGGTTTATAACTAGCTAATAATAAAATAATAGAGAACATTAGGAATTAACAAATTTCTCTCTACTATCACAGGATGAATGTATCTGAATCTTCTATTAGTTTTCAACACTATTCCAAAGTTTTAACATGTGTAATGTGCATAACTGTACAAGTTCTTCCACTTTACATGTCTAATATCCATACAGAAATAATCTACATTTTTAAATAGAATGATCAATTCTTCAAAAATTAAAGGGACAAACAATTGAATAGTAAATGAATGTCTTAGCAAAGAAAATTAAAAATCAGTAATACGCCACATCATATATAGACAATTAGACTTAGATTGTCGGGTTTGAATATATTTTTTTAAGAAATAAAATTTAAAAGTGTTGTAGTGCATGTGAAATAATTATACTAAAATTAATTAATGATTAAAAGGTATAAAATATTTTTAATTATTTATGAAAAAATTATCTTATATTTTCAAATAATTATAATTTTTGTATAAAATTTATCAGTTAGGTTTGATTATTTCTTCGATTTTGTTTAGTAGAACTAAAATCAAACTAAATATTATTGATTTTTAAAATTTAAAATCAAATCAAAGTAATCCAAATCAAATATCAAAATTTTTAATTGATTTACTTTTTTACCGAACCGTGAACACCCCTACTGCCGTGAAAGAACAAAAAGGAGGAGGTTCTATGCTGCCATGAAAAAGAAGTATATGCTTTCAAATGGGAAGAAGAAGGTGTTGGTTACATGTAGTGAGAAGGAGGTAATGTTGTTATAAGTGAAGATGAAAGAAGGGCGGACATGGAGGAAGGACGAGGAGATGATGTTATAATGGTAAGAAAATGTATGTAATGGTAGTGATAGAGAAAGATTAGTGCAGCAAAAAAGGAAGAAAAAAAATAAACTTTCTTGTGCAGCTATGCATGCGATCTAAATTTTGAGCTAATATTTTCTTTATATATGACATCTTTCTTCCATTTATTTGTTGGATATATATAGAGTCGTCAATATGAGTCGGCTCAGCCTATCCGAGCTTTGAAATTTGACAGGCCAAGCAGGATTGGCCTATCATTTTGATTGATCTTAAACATCAGCCCAGTCCATCATCGTATGGGTTGCAGGCCGTGCTGGGCTAGCTCACTTTTTGAAAATTAAAATATTAAAATTCTAATTTAAAAATGCTAAACATAAATGTTTATAAGATAATATTACACGATGTTACTATGTGCTAATCAAGTCTCAAATCTACCAACAAAATAATCATAATAATAATTATTAAGTTTGGCTTTGAGTAAAGATTTGGTTGTATGATTTCAATGTGAAATCACTGTTGTCACGCCCCATCTTAGGAGGTACGACTGACACCTAGTGCTACATTGGGTCCGAACTAGCCTGACTGGACTGGTGCACGACTAGTGCATATTGACACTCAACTCAAGAAACTAACGAGTTATATCTTGGCTATAAATACATCCACTGGCCGACAAGACCACCTGCCAAAGAAGACAGCTAACCACAACAACACAATAACAGGGATCCTATGAGGGCCAACAAGACCACCATGCTTTCTAGTTCTAACTGAAACGTAAATCAAGCACTAAACTACGTTATGGCCAACAAGGCCGCTAACTAACAGCTAAACAAAGCCCCACACGGCAATTGGCAACTAACCACAGGGAATGTACAACAGTTTGCAAGCCTCTAGGAGTGATATAATGGTCGGGACAGGGCCCCGACCTACCCAAAACTGTACATCAAAGGTAAACCTCGTCTAACTTTCAACCCCGGAGGGAAGGAGCTGGATAAACTGCTGACCTCAGCTGAAGGCTAGGAACGTCCTGAACCGCGTCTATCTACACCTGTAGGCAAGTAATGCAGCGCTCGGGTGGGCGTCAGTATAATATGTACCGAATATGTAAGGCAGAAAGGTAATAACTTGATTGAAAGCTAGTAAATTTGTAGTAATTAAAAGAGAAAGTAAGGATTTAACCTGCAATACCTTTACCATCTGAATTATCTAAACAACAAGTGTATATGTGCAAACAAGAACCTAACCGGGCCCCATAAGGCTGAAAGGTACAAACAACACAGAAAAACCTACCTGGGCCCCATAAGCCCCGACAAGTACAAACAAGATCCCCTCCACTTACCTGACCACTAAGGATTTTTGTGTAAACTGTAACTCGAGGTGCCTCTCGTGGCCTCAATCTGATGGAACTTATTATGGCCCTCACCTCAGTAAATGGAACTCAATACGACCCTTACAGCCTCAGTAAATGGAACTCAATTCGGCCCTTATAGCCTTAGTAAATGGAACTCAATATGGCCCTTATAGCCTCAGTAAATGGAATTCAATACGGCCCTTACAGCCTCAGTAAATGAAACTCAATACGGCCCTTACAGCCTCAGTAAATGGAACTCGATATGGCCTAACAACTAACTACTCAATATTCGGGTAAGACCATTCTAGCTAGGCTCATTTTGGATAGGAATTACTATTTCATTGTTATAGACTCAGTTCAGTTTACAACAACTAACCCAATAGGTTTACTCTGAAGTACTGTACACACACAGGTCGTACTAACTTTACGACGAGCGTAACTTGCTGTTATACCCCGTAAAATTTTTGACACCTAGATGGCCTATTCGTGCGTTGGTTAAGCATATTTAAAAGCCATACGTGCTAGAGAAAGGCCCGGGAAAAGATCGGACAAGCGCCAAGTCGGCGCGTCGCAAAGCAAATTGCGACTGATAAATCGCATTCCAGGAATGCAACTTATAAGTCGCATTCCAGGAATGCAACTTATAAGTCGCATTCCCTGAATGCGACTTATAAGTCCCAATTATATATAAGCCTCCAACTTCGGTTTTTTCTCCATTTCACTTATGATTTCTAGTAAACAAACAGAAAACAGAGAGGGCGAAGTGATTTGAGGTATTTTCTTCTGATTACGCCGTCAAACGTAGTCCAAACTCGAATTAACCTCAGGTACCGAGGTATTTAGCAGCAGGGAGCGTTTATACGGATTTTGTTTCGCGAAATACGGCCGACGAATCGTCGAGCTACCGGACTAAGGTAAGTAGAATTGCTCCCAACTAGTGTCTATGTGTTCCTAGCTGTGAAGTGAATACTTCTCCCTTCTGGACTTCTGAAAAATAGCGAGTTTTCGACCGTCTTTCGATAAGCCTAAGTTTAGACTATAATTATATCGAAAGTGAAGTTTTCTTTCAGAATAGTGTTGTATTTAGTACTAATTGACATATATATGAATGCAGTTGGGAGAAATAGCTGGAATACTGGTCGAGCCTCGTCCGACAATCGAATAACTCAAGGTTGAGGTATGTGAAGTTGTTCTTCGACAAGTTAGTAAGTCTTAGCTTTGTGAATCATAGTAAACTCCGTATTTGAAACTCTCGGAGTTGAATGTTGAGAATTGAATAAGTTTAATAAATTCTGGTTTGCGTTGCCGTATCGTATTTTAGTCCGAAAGATAGAAAAGCATGCGCTAAAGGGCGAGTTAGCATTCTAGATTCAGTATAGCTTATTGTACGATTAGCAAGCATGTTATAGAATAAAAAGAAACAGATTTTCAGAATATAAGCGAGTAAAGTAAAATCAGATAGACAGGCAGTTTCATGGCTACAGACTAGCCATTCAAACAGACGAGATATTGGCTATAGATTAGCCATTCAGACAGATAGTACCCTGGCTACAGATTAGCCAACAGTTAAAGAAAGAGTTCAGAATCAGTATAATCAGTAAAGAACCAATTTAGTACAGAAATAGATTAGAATAAGAAATCAGATTTCAGATAGTCTTTTTCAGTTATACATGCTTGCTATTTGTTTGTTGAGACTTGTTGTGGTGTGAGGGCCCCTTATTGAGCGTCCTCGCCGCCCCTGGGTTGGTAATCGTGTCGCCCACTGAGCGGGTGGGTTTATGTCACTCCAAGAAGTGGCATGCCATCCCCAGCTTGGACGAAGATAGGATGAAGCTTTCCCCATAGCAGTCTGATCAGCATTACAGGTGCAGCTCCGGTTTCATATAGCCCTGTTGAGTTTTGTGTCCAGGGATCCAAACTCTATCTGTTACTGTCTGTACATTCAGTTATTATAGGTGTAGCTCCGGTTCCAGATAGCCCTGTTGAGTTTTGTGTCCAGGGATCCAGACCCTATCTGTTACTGTCTACACAGGAGTCCTCCGGACCCAGACACGGTTGCTTATATCGGAGGCCATGGTCCGAGCCGGAGACCCAGGGGGCCGGTAGAGGAGCTCCGAAGTGAGCAGATGAGTGGAGTGACTTATTCTTGGCTGGTTTTGACCTGGGTAGGGGTATATAGATTGTTTGCTTGTTTGGCGCCGTCCGGCTTATGGGGGTTGGTATCGACTCTTATTTGCTAAATATATATGTATTTATGTGTTTTATATATATACTAGATTATAGACAGCAGGCCGCCGTGGCTACAGACACGCTCCTGCCTATCAGTGCAGAAAGGTGTGATCTAGTTCCTATCAGCTCTTCAGATTCAGTTATCTTCTACTCACAGACTTGTTAGTTATGATATCTGTATTCAGTTGTATTGTTTCAGTTGCTTTGCATACTCAGTACCAGTGGTGCTGACGCCCGGTGGGGCGCTGCGTTACTTGCCTGCAGGTACTCATAGACGAGGAGGCGATCCCTCGTGATCCTAGCCAGCGCAGAGTCATCAGCTCCTGTCATCCGGAGCTTGATACTTCAGAGGTTTATATTATTTCCTTTTGTTGTACAGTATGGGTAGGTCGGGGCACTGTCCCGACCATCTTATCAGTATCCTTAAAGGCTTGCAGTCTGTATGTATTTCCCTGTGGTAAGTTGAGCCGGTCGTGTGAGGCCGTGCAGTTTGTTATAGCTGTTTATCATTTCAGTTTATGTTGGCGTGTGAGGCCTTAGTTTGACAGTAGTGGTGACCTTGCCGGTCACGTAGTCTTACAGTAGTCTTGTGTTGAAGTTTCAGATAACTAGACAGCATGGTGGCCTTGTCAGCCCGCATAGGTTCCTTGTTACGAGAGTGTTTCTGGTTAGCTGTTATTACAGGTACGGGTGGCTATAGGCCAGTTGGCTGGAGGCTGTGTTTACAACCGTTATATAGCCCTTTGTTTTCAGAAATATGAGTTAGAGCTAGCCAGGCGCCACCGGTGCTTAAACTCACAAGTTAGCAGTCCAGGTCCTACTAGGGCACCAGGTACCAGTCATACCCCCCAAGGCGGGGCGTGACAAACTTGGTATCAGAGCAGGTCGTATCCCAGGGAGTCTGCAAGCCGTGCTAAGTAGAGTCTTGTCTATGGATGTGTTGTGCACCACATACTATAGGCAGGAGGCTGCGAGGCATGATAGGATGGTTACCCTTCCTTCTCAGTCAGTCGTGCTTTAGAGCGGTACAGTATAGGGTTGAGTCCCTAAAAACTTACCGTATTCTTTGATTACAGATACAAAGGCAGATCAGCATTACCCTATCACAGGTAGAAGATCAGATATAGCAACAAAAGAGGGCATCAGCCAGTTACATGATAACTACAGCAGTAGCAGGAGGTACCAGAGACCTTCCAGCGTGATACCTTTATCGGTACTATTCCCAGTATACGTTGTTAATGTCAGAATAGGAAGTCAGAAGTATAATGTCATACGAGTTGACTTATTTATTAGATATATAAGATCTGGTTAAGATATCAGACAATATCAGACTATCAGATAAGTGGAAAAAAAAGAAAAGAAAGAGAGGAAAATGCAGGGTTCCCATATCCGTCTTTTCAGATATAGTACAGTTCCATATCTTCGTATTATAGCAATAAGAAAAGGGTATTCCCACCTCTTGACCTTATTCAGCTTAAAGACTATATTTCGTAAGGGGCATAAGACTTGAGGTGAGGTTGCCAAATCAAGCAGTAAGTGTTAGAAAGTATAAAGAGCCCATATGATTACGTGAGTAGTGCAGACCCTTATGATAATAAGCCAGTAGAGAAAGTAATACTGTTAGCTTACCCGAAGCAGGGGTAAAAGACCTGTCAGTAATGAATGCCTAGTAATAGTCAAATTTGAGTCAGAAAAAGGCCAAGTCCGCCATATACGCTAATAGACAGTAAGATATACCTGCAAGATTATAGATATGATTCAGTTGTGATATCGAAAGGGTGAGAGGTCATGTGAATCAGATAGGTCGGACTGCAAGTCAGGGGAAGTATGAACTGATACTTGACCAGTAATCTTATTAACAATGAAAAGCAGGTACCTTGAACCCCAGAGTTCAGCTTAAGCAAGATGAGGGGAAGAAGCAGGAATGTCAGATTTTGTGGGAAAACTAGGATTACCCCCGGATTGATAGAATATCATATTAAGGATTAAGCCTCGGGCTGACAGTAAGATTGCGGTTCAGAATACCGCAGTATGTCCGCTTATGGAGAAGTTAAGAAATTACCGATACAGCAATTCTAATCTAGTGTGGCCTAGAGATAAGGCCCAGCAAACAGTCATGGGCTCTCAATATAATGCCAAGTAAGGCCACAAGGCTCGGGTGTGGACCCACATTGTAAGAGTGGCGGAATGCCAATAGCAGCCCATGATCAAGCTCATATGTTGTTACATCTAGAATGGGATGAAAGTCTAAGGAAATGATAAGTGAGGGCAGGAGATATTATTAGACCGTAGAAGCGGTGTATCATGTACGGTATGAGACTCAGCAGAGCATGTCAGAGATTATGTATCACCACAGAATTCAGTACATATTGTACGTAGCTATTGATATATATATATATATATATATATATATACAGATAATAGATATATTGTGAGTAGCTGCCAATAGGGGTTACAATCACAGATGTTGATTAGTACTAGAAAGCATGTGCAAATTGCACTGCAGGACCCCCTTGCCAAAAAAAAAAAAAGAAAAGAAGAGAAGAAAAAAGAAAGGGAAAGGAGAAGAGAAAGGGCAGGTTAAGTGTGAATTACGTATGAAGTCATAGAAACTATCTCAGTTCTCAGTTATTAAGTTAATAGACTTATGTGTTGTTGCCAGATCTAGGATCTAGAAGCTTACCAGAGTTAATGGCCTGAATCAGATGGCTAGATGATAAGAGCACAGTTAGACGGTCTAACGACTAGCTGGCGTTTGTATTAGCAGGGAAGCATCCCTAAAAATCAATAGCATTATCGCATATGCCAGAACCAGAATTTTTCCAGTATGTTAAGTGGTCGTACATCATTTTCCCAGCCTTGTAGGTGAGAGTCAACCTTAGTCAACCTAGCAATTATTACGTGGAACACCCTGCAAGTTAGCCAGCCGTCTGAGTCAGACAAGCCCGTGGGCACCCCAAGAAAGGGTCCACATCAGTAGTCAGTGACAGACTAGTACTTCAGCTAGTTCTCGTAAGGTATTCAGATACAAAGCCCTAGCAGAAGGCCAGTCTTTACGGAGTGGCTCATAAGATCGAGAATTTTCCAGAATAGCAGTATAAATCCAAGTGGATACGCACAAGGTGTGCAGACGGTCGTCCAGGTTATCCCAGCAACAAGTAGCCTTAGCATGCGGCCATAAGGCCAGATAAGTTCTAGCTATACCGGTAAATTACCTGTCAGTTTCTCCGGCGTGATAAGCCAGTATGACCGTCAATTATATGCCAAGCTCTCTAAATATGAATATGTTGTGTGAGTCAAGAAGAGAAAATGAAGTAGCAAACGCCCTTAGCTACAAATCCGTTAGGAGTTTGGCATACTTGTAGCCGAACAACGGGGTCTATCCAGAGAAATACCCCAATTGGTCAACTTAGCCGTTCGTATGACAGAAAGGAAGGACAACAGAGCGGTAATTCCGAACACTGCCGTGTCGTCATTAGTTGTGAAGGTAAAGGAACGGCAATATGAGGAACTTGACTTGGTCCAGCTTAAGGACAGAATTCAGCAAGGTAAAGTGCCAGATTTTCAGATAACGTGCTGTTATGTAAAGGCCGCCTCCGTGTTCCAGATGTTTCAGGGCTCCGCCAGCAGATTATGAATGAGGTACATTACGCCGTTATTCTCTCCACCCTGGCGCGACAAAAATGTACCATGATATCAAAGCAAACTACTGGTGGCCAGGTATGAAAAGAGAAATTGCTGAATTTGTAGCCCAGTGTCCTAACTGCCAACAGGTGAAAGCAGAACACTAGAAACCAGGCGGGTTGACTCAGGACATAGCTGTACCTCTCTGGAAATGGGAAGCAGTAAATATGGATTTCGTGGTAGGATTACCCCATACTAGGCGTAGACACGATCTTATCTGGGTAATAGTTGACAGGCTGACAAAATCAGCTCATTTCCTACCAGTGAAAGCTACCTTCTCTGCTGAAGATTACGCCGAATTATATCCGAGAGATAGTCAGATTGCATGGAGTGCCAGTATCTATTATTTCAGATAGAGGAGCGCAGTTTACGGCTAGATTTTGGCAATCGTTTCAGAGAGGTCTGGGTACGCAGATTAATTTGAGCACCGCGTTCCACCCTCAGACAGATGGATAGGCTGAACACACCATTCAGACGCTCGAAGACATGTTGCGAGCGTGTGTATTAGATTTTGGTGGTAGCTGGGATGAGAATTTGCCCCTAATCGAGTTTGCTTACAATAACAGCTATCACTCAGCTATCCAGATGGCGCCCTTCGAGGCATTATACGGGCGAAAGTGCAGATCGCCAATTGGCTGGTTTGAAATAGGGGAATCGACGTTGATTGGGCCAGACATTATTCGACAGTCAGAGGAGAAGGTGAAGCTTATCAGAGAACGCCTACTGACTGCACAGAGCCGCCATAAATCATATGCAGATGTACGACGTAGAGACCTGGAGTTTGATGTGAATGACTGGGTATTTTTGAAAGTATCTCCAATGAAAGGGGTGATGAGATTTGGCAAGAAAGGTAAACTCAGTCCAAGATTTGTCGGGCCTTATCAGATTCGTCGGAGGATAGGCCGAGCAGCATATGAGTTGAACTTGCCTCCAGAATTTGAATCCGTTCATCCAGTCTTTCATGTATCCATGCTGAAGAAATGCATAGGAGACCCATCCAGAGTAGTCCCAATCCAAGATATCCAGGCTACGGAAGAGCTGGCCTATGAAGAGGTTCCAGTAGCTATCCTAGACAGACAGATTCGTAGATTGAGAACTAAAGATATTGCGTCTGTCAAAGTATTGTGGCGTAACAGAAATCGAGAGGAGATGACCTGGGATGCGGAGGAAGATATGAAAGCTAGATACCCTCACTTATTCCGGGCCTAGTCAGGCGACAGGTATGTCCGTATTATTATTTATGCAGTACCTTATGGTTGTATATGTATAAATGAGAAAGGTTGGTGTTTAGCTGTCAAGTGAATCTTAAAGTACTGTGTGCAGTACCTGTATTGGACTTTTCTGTGTTTCAGGTTTTTGGGATAGTCCATGTTACAGGGGAAACTCTGCCGAAATTTTTCTAGAAACAAGTTGAGTAAGTTGAGAAGTCCTCTAGATAGAAGTTTGCATTCGAGGATGAATGTTCTTAAGGGGGGGAGAATGTTATACCTCGTAAAATTCCCGGCACCTAGATGGCCTATTCACGCGTTGGTTAAGCATATTTAAAAGCCATACGTGCTAGAGAAAGGCCCGGGAAAAGATCGGACAAGCGCCAAGTCGGCGCGTCGCAAAGCAAAATGCGACTGATAAATCGCATTCCAGGAATGCAACTTATATATAAGCCTCCAACTTCGGTTTTTGCTCCATTTCACTTATGATTTCCAGTAAACAAACAGAAAACAGAGAGGGCGAAGTGATTTGAGGTATTTCCTTCCGATTACGTTGTCAAACGCGGTCCAAACTCGAATTAACCTCAGGTACCGAGGTATTTAGCAGCAGGGAGTGTTTCTACGGATTTTGTTTCGCGAAATACGGCTGACGAATCGTCGAGCTACCGGACTAAGGTAAGTAGAATTGCTCCCAACTAGTGTCTATGTGTTCCTAGCTGTGAAGTGAATACTTCTCCCTTCTGGACTTCTAAAAAATAGCAAGTTTTCGACCGTCTTTTGATAAGCCTAAGTTTAGGCTATAATTATATCGAAAGTGAAGTTTTCTTTCAGAATAGTGCTGTATTTAGTACTAATTGACATATATACGAATGCAGTTGGGAGAAATAGCTGGAATACTGGTCGAGCCTCGTCCGACAATCGAATAACTCAAGGTTGAGGTATGTGAAGTTGTTCTTCGGAAAGTTAGTAAGTCTTAGCTTTGTGAATCATAGTAAACTCCGTATTTGAAACTCTCGGAGTTGAATGTTGAGAATTGAATAAGTTTAATAAATTCTGGTTTACGTTGCCGTATCGTATTTTAGTCCGAAAAATAGAAAAGCATGCGCCAAAGGGCGAGTTAGCATTCCAGATTCAGTATAGCTTATTGTACGATTAGCAAGCATGTTATAGAATAAAAAGAAACAGATTTTCAGAATATAAGCGAGTAAAGTAAAACCAGATAGACAGGCAGTTTCATGGCTACAGACTAGCCATTCAAACAGACGAGATATTGGCTACAGATTGCCATTCAAACAGATAGTACCCTGGCTACAGATTAGCCAACAGTTAAAGAAAGATTTCAAAATCAGTATAATCAGGAAAGAATCAGTTTAGTACAGAAACAGATTAGAATAAGAAATCAGATTTCAGATAGTCTTTTTCAGTTATACATGCTTGCTATTTATATGTGCTATTTGTTTGTTGAGACTTGTTGTGGCGTGAGGGCCCCTTATTGAGCGTCTCACCGCCCCTGGGTTGGTAATCGTGTCGTCCACTGAGCGGGTGGGTTTATGTCACTCCAAGGAGTGGCATGCCGTCCCCAGCTTGGACGAAGATGGGATGAAGCTTTCCCCATAGCAGTCTGATCAGCATTACAGGTGCAGCTCCGGTTTCATATAGCCCTGTTGAGTTTTGTGTCCAGGGATCCAGACCCTATCTGTTACTGTCTGTACATTCAGTTATTATAGGTGTAGCTCCGGTTCCAGATAGCCCTGTTGACTTTTGTGTCCAGGGATCCAGACCCTATCTGTTACTGTCTACACAGGAGTCCTCCGGACCCAGACACGGTTGCTTATATCGGAGGCCATGGCCCGAGTCAGAGACCCAGGGGGCCGGTGGAGGAGCTCTGAAGTGAGTAGATGAGTGGAGTGACTTATTTTTGGCTAGTTTTGACCCAGGTAGGGGTATATAGATTGTTTGCTTGTTTGGCGCCGTCCGGCTTATGGGGGTTGGTATCGGCTCTTGTTTGCTAAATATATATGTATTTATGTGTTTTATATATATATACTAGATTATAGACAGCAGGCCTCCGTGGCTACAGACACACCCCTGCCTATCAGTGCAGAAAGGTGTGATCTAATTCCTATCAGCTCTTCAGATTCAGTTATCTTCTGCTCATAGACTTGTTAGTTATGATATCTGTATTCAGTTGTATTGTTTCAGTTGCTTTGCATACTCGGTACCAATGGTGCTGACGCCCGGTGGGGCGCTGCGTTACTTGCCTGCAGGTACTCATAGATGAGGAGGCGATCCCTCGTGATCCTAGCCAGCGCAGAGTCATCAGCTCCTATCATCCGGAGCTTGATACTTCAGAGGTTTATATTATTTCCTTTTGTTGTACAGTATGGGTAGGTCGGGGCCCTATCCCGACCATCTTATCAGTATCCTTAAAGGCTTGCAGTTTGTATGTATTTCCCTGTGGTCAGTTGAGCCGGTCGTGTGAGGCCGTGCAGTTTTTTATAGCTATTTAGCATTTCAGTTTATGTTGGCGTGTGAGGCCTTAGTTTGACAGTAGTGGTGACCTTGCCGGTCACGTAGTCTTACAGTAGTCTTGTGTTGAAGTTTCAGATAACTAGACAGCATGGTGGCCTTGTCAGCCCGCATAGGTTCCTTATTACGAGAGTGTTTCTGGTTAGCTGTTATTACAGGTACGGGTGGCTATAGGCCAGTTGGTCGGAGGCTTTGTTTACAGCCATTATATAGCCCTTTCTTTCCAGAAATATGAGTTAGAGCTAGCCAGGCGCCACCGGTGCTTAGGCTCACCAGTTAGCAGTCCAGGTCCTACTAGGGCACCAGGTGCCAGTCATACCCCCCAAGGCGGGGCGTGACACTTGCCGAAAGGATACCCTTACATACCTCGATCATCGATTTCTGATCAACTGATGAGTTTGGATTCGTATTCAATAGCTTTTCTCAATTGAAACCGTATGACTGAGAGAATAAGACTAATTTCAGTACTAAAATCGGCGGAAACGATAACTTTATATATAAATATTAATTATATTTCAATTTAACGAAACACGATCGAAAACACATAATTTCTCAAAATTCAGAAGGGAGAAACGCTTACTTGAAGTCTGTGATCGTATAGAAATTAGTTTGAAGCAATTCCGACAACTTTAGCTTGGTAGGATTACAATCTTCCCGGCGAATTTCATAAAAATAACTCTGAAGTAACGCCCCCTACAACCTTAAACTTCGATACCCGAAGTTAATTTGAATTTGGACGTCGTTTCATAGCGTAAACGGGCGAAAATTACTTAATTTCTTCGTGCTCTCTTCTCTCAGGCCGTAGCTCCTTTTTCTGGAAATGAAGCGAATTTACAAAGAGCTATATATAGGTGAGGCCAGTGGGCAGGGGGCACCCCGTGCCTCCCAAGGCACCACAGCATGCCCCGCGTCGCGCCCCTTAACGCGCCAAGGGGGCTTGCATGCCGCGCTGCCCAAGGCACCAGTGTACCGGCTCGTCGCGCTGGCCCTTGCAACCTGGCCTCGCTCGACCCGACTTTCGAGGTTCTCTACACGCGTCGTACCCTATTTATTTAACACAAATCCAAGCGTATGTTTATAAGTCACTAACTTTTATGGGGTGTAACATCCTCCTCCCCCTTAGGAACATTCATCCTCAAATGACTACTTCAACTCATAGGAGTTTAACTCTTTCAACTATTATTCTGGAAGAATTTCAGCAGAATCTCCCCTGTAATATGGACTACTGAAAAACCCTGAAACGTAGAAAAGTCCAATACAAGTATATCACATGACACTATAACAACTCTCGCACAGTAGAATGACAGTCAACTAAACAGTATCAATAACATGCATCATAAACAATAGCTGAATCAACGACCCTACCTTAACTGCATAATTGGAACTAATCCTGGAACAGCTGAGGATATCTAGATCTCATGTCGTCCTCAGCTTCCCAGGTCATTTCTTTCTTATTTCTGTTTCTCCACAATACTTTAATGGAGGCAACATCTTTGGTTCTCAATCTGCGAACTTACCGATATAATATGGCTATAGGAACCTCTTCGTAAGCTAATTCTTCAGTAACCTGGACATCCTCAACTGGCACAACACGAGGCGGATCCCCTATACATTTTCATAACATCGATACATGAAAGACCGGGTGAACATACTCTAACTCTGAAGGCAAATCTAATTCATATGCCACCTAGCCTATTCTCCGGAGGACTCGATACGATTCGATAAACCTCGGGCTAAGCTTTCCCTTCCTTCCAAACCTCATTACGCCTTTCATGGGAGAGACTTTCAGAAACACCCAGTCGTCTACATTGAATTCCAGGTTCCTACGTCGCACATCGGCATAAGATTTCTGACGACTCTGAGCTGTTAACAAACATTCTCTGATAAGCTTTACTTTCTCCTCTGATTGGTGGATCATGTCTGGTCCAATTAACTCTGATTCTCCTACCTCGAACCAACCAACTAGGGACCTGCCCTTTCGCCCATATAAAGCCTCGTACGGCGCCATCTGAATTGCCAAATGATAACTATTATTATAAGCAAACTCAACAAGGGGTAAATGTTCATCTCAGCTTCCCCCAAAGTATAGCACGCACGCCCATAGCATATCCTCAAGCATCTAAATTGTATGTTCTGCCTGCCCGTCTGTTTGAGGATGGAACGATGTACTCAAATTCACCTGTGTTCCCAAACCTTTCTGAAATGACTGCCAAAATCTAGCTGTAAATTGTGCTCCTCTATCAGAAATAATAAATATTGGGACACCATGTAATCTGACTACTTCTCTAATGTACAACTCGGCATAGTCCTCGGCTGAGAAAGTGGTCCTGACTGGCAGAAAATGAGCTGACTTCGTTAACCTATCAACAATCACCCAAATGGAATCAAATTTACGCCTGGTACGGGGTAGTACTGTCACAAATTCCATATTAACTGACTCCCATTTCCACATAGGTATAGCTATTTCCTGAGTTAGGCCATCGGGTTTCTGATGCTCAGGTTTTACCTGTTGACAATTAGGACACTGTGCTATAAATTCAGCTACACCTTTCTTCATTCCAGGACACCAATATATTTATTTTATGTCATGGTACATCTTCGTTGAACCTAGGTGAAGAGAATAGCGAGAATAGTGTACCTCTTCCATAATCTACTGGCGGAGTCCTGCTACATCCGAGACACAAAGGCGACCTCTGTACTTCAAAACTCCATCCCTGGCTACTTCAAAAACTGATATTTCACCCTGCTGAACTCTATCTCTGAGCTGTGCTAAATAAGAATCTTCATATTGCCGCTCCTTTATCCCTATTACCAGGGAAGACACTGATGTATTCTGAATTATAGCTCCATTATCCCTTGTATCAACCACTCGAACTGCTAAACTGACTAGCCGGTGCAGTTCTCAAGCCATTTCCTGATGTTCTAGCCTCAGGTATGCTAAACTGCCCATAGATCAACGGCTAAGAGCATCCGCCACATTATTGGCTTTCCCTAGGTGATATAAGATGTTCACATCATGATCTTTCAGTAATTCTAACCAACAGCGCTGTCGAAAATTCAGCTCTTTCTGTGTGAAAATGTACTGAAGACTTTTATGGTGGGTAAAAATATCTACATGCACCCCATACAAGTAATGCCTCCATATTTTTAAGGCGTGAACCACTGCAGCTAACTCTAGATCATGAGTGGGATAGTTCTTTTCATGTTTTCTCAACTTTCTCGAAGCATAAGCAATTACCTTACCATGTTGCATCAGAACACATCCTAACCCAACACCTGAAGCATCACAATACACTACATAACCCTCTAAACCTTCTGGAAAAGCTAACACCGGTGTTGAGGTCAATCTGTTTTTCAATTCGTGGAAACTCTGCTCGCAGTCTTCGATCTACTGAAACTTGGCTGCTTTTTGAGTCAATTTAGTCAACGGTGCTGACAGAGTAGAAAATCCTTCCACGAACCTTCTGTAATATCCGGCTAACCCCAAGAAACTATGAACCTACGTTGGAGTCGTAAGTCTAGGCCATGTTTTCACTGCCTCAATTTTCTGCAAATCGACGTGAATACCAACCTCTGATACAATGTGGCCCAAGAAAGCTACAAAATTCAACCAGAACTAACATCTAGAAAACTTGGCATATAACTGGCATTCTCTGAGGATCTGAAGTACTGTCCGTAAATGATCTCCAAGTTCCGCTTCTGAGCGGGAGTAGACTAGAATATCATCAATAAACACTATTACAAACAGATCCAAACACGACCTGAAGATACTATTCATTAGGTCCATGAACACTGCTGGCGCATTAGTCAACCCGAAGGACATAATGAGAAACTCAAAGTGACCATATCTGGTCCTGAAAGCTATCTTCGGGATGTCTTTTTCCCGAACTAGAACCTGGTGGTACCAGGATCTCAAATCAATTTTTGAAAAGTACTTTTCCCCTCGCAGCTGATCAAACAAATCATCTATTCTAGGAAGAGGATATTTATTCTTAACAATAACCTTATTCAGTTACCGGTAATCTATGTACATGCATAGGGAACCATCCTTCTTTCTCACAAACAGGACTGTTGCACCCCATTGTGACGTACTAGGTCTAATAAAGCCTTTATCCAACAAATCTTTCAACTATTTTTTTAACTCTTTTAATTCAGCAGGGCTCATTCGATACGGGGGAATAGATATAGGCTGAGTATCTGGTAGCAAATCTATGGAGAAGTCTATTTTTCGCTCTAGGGGAATACCGGGAAGTTCATCTGGAAACACATCCGGGAACTCATTAACAACTGGGACAGACTGGAGAGTTGGGGATTCTGCTTGCACAACTCGAACCCTGATAATATGGTAAATACAACTCTATGCTATTAACTTTTTCGCCCGAAGATAGGGTATAAACTTACCTTTCGGCGTAGCTGTATTACCTCTCCATTCCCACACAACTTTCCCCAGGAAATGAAATCGGACAATTCTGGTCAACACTCTACAGTGGCATAACATGGTGCCAACCAGTCCATACCCATAATCACATCAAAATCAATCATTTCTACTTCTACCAGATTTGCTGAGGTCTAACGACCAACAATCTATACTGTACAACCCCGGTAAATTCTTCTAGCAATAATAGAGTCACCAACAGGGGTAGATACTGAAAAGGGTTGCTAAAGTAATTCTGGCGCTATATCAAACTTTTAGGATACTAACAGAGTAACATACGACAAAGTGGAGCCCGAATCTATCAAAGCATAAACTAAGTGAGAACAAACATCTAATATACCTGTCACAACATCTGGCAACGACTTTGATTCCTGTCGCCCTGACAATGCATATATGCAATCCTGACCGCTGCTTGAACCAGATGCTCCTGATCTACCTCAGCCTCTGTCGGCTGGAGCTGAGGGCCTACGCCCTGCAGAAGGTGTTGGGGCATACGAACCTGCTGAAGATCTACTCTGCTGGTCCTGACCGCCCTGACGTCTAGTTGGGCAGTCTCTTATCATATGTTCCTCCTGCCCGCAGGTATAATAGGCGGTGGAACCATATCTGTACCTTCCCAGATGCCGACTATGACAAGTACTGCATGGGGGTATCGCTAACTCTGTCTGATCTGGCCCCCTGTGTTGCTGCTGCGAGCCTGGAGCTCGCGAACTTTCGTCGGGGCCTGATTGCCTCCGACGATCTGATCTACTGTCCTGCTGCTGCTGAAATGGAGGCCTAGGTGGTCTACCTAAAAAATGGGGCTTGGGCCCGCCCTGGAAATCTGTTTGAAAATCTGCGAGTCTAGCCCTCTGACGCTGCTCCTGACCTGACCTTTCCATAGCATACTTATGCTGTCTGAGCTCCTCTATATTCTGAGCAAAGACCTAGATCCAAAAAATGTCCATATCCTCCCGCAGTGTGGCTGTAATGCAAGATTCTATATATTCTGGTGTGAGCCCCATGAATAATCGGTGCACCCTGGCTGGCATGGTATCAACAAACGAGGGTGCATACCTGGTTAAGGAGTCAAATCTCAATGCATACTCCCTGACACTCATTTTGCCCTGCTTGATTCAAGAACTGCTCTACTCTGGCCTGCCGGACCTCTCGGGGCAAATAATGATCTACGAAGCCTCAGAAAAGACGGGCCATGTAGGTGGAGGTGCATCTCTGCCTCGAGATCTCTCCCAACTCTCGTACCACAAAACTGCTAGGTCTTAGAATCTGAATACTGCCAGCTCAACTGATTCTGTGGACGAGGCATGCATGACCCTGAATATTCTCTGCAACTGATCTATAAAATTCTAGGGGTTCTCTCTGCGATTTGTCCCTGTAAACTGCGGGGGACTCAAGGCCAGGAACTCAAGAACTCTCAAACTACCGGGCCCCTCAGCGGACTCAACGGCAGCTGGTACCACCGGCTGAGGCTGACGTTGGGCAGCTATCATTTGTACCAACATATAAAATGCACCACTGAGCTCCTAATCTGACGGTATAGGAATAGCTGGGGGTGATACTGGTATATCCACCATCCTAGCAGGCTCTGAAATTAGCGGTGGATGCTGGGGAGATCGACTGACTCTGCCTGGGGCTCCCTACTAGTGCCCTCTCCTGCTGCCACATCCCGCTCTTGATCAGTCGAGGTCTGCCGTGTATCTGACATTTCTCTATAAATAAATAGGATAACATAAGCTAAGGAAGTCACCTTATACAGCACAACTCTATAGCACGACTGGAGGAGAAAAAGAGTAACTATACTATTATGTCTTGCAGCCTCCTGCCTAGGGAATGTGGTGCACAACACGCCCATAGACAAGACTCTACTTGGCACAGCTTGCAGACTCCCTGGGATACGACCTTCTTTGATACCAAGTTTGTCACGCCCCACCTTGGGAGGCATGACTGGCACCTAATGCCACACTGGTCTGAACTAGCCTGACTAGACTGGTGCACTACTAGTGCACATTGACACTCAATTCAAGAAACCAACGAGCTATATCTTGGCTGTAAATACATCCCTGGCCGACAAGGCCACCTGCCAAAGAAGACAACTAACCATAACAACACAATAACAGGGATCCTATGCGGGCCGAGCAGTCTAGCTAGGCTCATTTTGGACAGGAATTACTATTTCATCGTTATAGACTCGGTTCAGTTTACAACAGCTGACCCAATAGGTTTACTCTGAAGTACTGTAGGTATATAGGTCGTACTAACTTTATGACGAGCGTAACTTGCCGAAAGGATACCCTTACATACCTCGATCGTCGATTTATGATCAACTGAGGAGTTTGGATTCGTATTCAATAGCTTTTCTCAATTGAAACCGTATGACTGAGAGAATAAGACTAATTTCAATACTAAAATCGGCGGAAACGATAACTTTATATATAAATATTAACTATATTTTAACTTAATGGAACATGGTCGAAAATGCGTAATTTCTCGAAAGTCCAGAAGGGAGAAATGCTTACTTGAAACCTGTGATCGTATAGAAATTAGTTTGGAGCAATTCCGATAATTTTAGCTCGGCGGGGTTACGATTTGCCGGGCGAATTTCGTGAAAATAACTCCGTAGTAACGCCCCCTGCTGCCTTAAACTTCGATACCCGAAGTTAATTTAAATTTGGATGACGTTTCGTAGCGTAAACGGGCGAAAATTACTTAATTTCTTCGTGCTCTCTTCTCTCAGGTCGTAGCTCCTTTTTTTGGAAATGAAGTGAATTTAAAACAAAGAGCTATATATAGGTGAGGCCGGTGGGCAGGGGGTGCCCCACGCCTCTCAAGGTGCCACAGCATGCCCCACGTTGCGCCCCTCAACTCCCCGCGCTGCCCAAGGTGCCAGTGTGCCGGCGCGTCACGCTGGCCTTTGCGGCCTGACCTCGCTCGACCCGACTTTCGAGGTTCTCTAGACGCATCGTACCCTCTTTATTTAACACAAATCCACGCGTACGTTTATGAGTCACTAAATTTTAACAACTGTCATTCTATGCAAATATTTTGGGTATAACTGTACAAGAAAATGATCTTGTTGGACATAAAATTTTTGTAAAACTGAATAACTTTTGATATTGATACTACTCAAACCAAATAGAGATATTAATAATCAAACTAAACAGATAATTAGTAGCAATACAACTAGCTAAATAAAAATATGAGAAAAGCTTAGATATGTCATCGAACTTTAGGAAAAGGCTCATCCATGTCATCCATTAAAAGTTGAGCTCATTTATGCTACTACCATTACTCAAAGGGGTCATCTGTGCCATTATTTTTTAATAGACTCAATATCTGATTTTTGAAAAACCAAATTGGACACGTGGCAAAATTTTAATGGGCCACGTCAATTAAAAAATTCACCTATTAAACTACCCATCCAACCTAATCTCCTGACTCATGACCCTTTCCCCCATTAAAACCCACAAACTTTTAACCTGACCCACTAATGCCAAATAAAACTCTATTCCCACCCAATTTCACTGCCTGTTTATTGACACAGACCCAGATATTTTTTCAATCTTGCTTCCCCTTTTGAGAACTGAAAATCTCCCTTCAAAAGCCAAAAACTTTGAAAAATTGGCTCAGCCCACACTGATGACTATATATATATAGAAAAATTGGCACAACATTTCAACTTTCTTCTTAAATTGGCATAAAATAATCTATTTTTAATTAATTAGCATATAATAATTTTTTAAAATAATTATTAGGTTAAAATTATCTATTTCTAAATTCCCTAAAAGTTGAGAAAAAAAGGAACGGTTATTGAAAAAAAATCGTGAAGTTGGGCGACTTGTGAACAATTTCCCTTTTAAATAAGCACAATTTTTTTTAGAAAAAGGCAAAGTATTTAATTTTATGCCAATTTGAAATTGTAGTTTTTTAAAAAAAAATTATTTTAGTATTGAAGGTAATTGAGTTTAAGTTTTTATGGAAATGTGACGGTTGTTTTTTTTTTTTTTTATATTACATGATCATTTATATTTTGTAAAAATACATGATTAATTTTTTATGGGAATTGACAGATTTCCTTATTTACTTTTTATGGGGAATGAAAAAAAAATTTTAAAAAAAGATCTAAAAAAACAAAAATGTGACGCGTTTCTTTTTAGTTACATGACCAATTTTAAAACTATATGATTAATTGTTTATGAGAATTGACAGATCCCTTTATTGACTTTTCATGGGGAATGACAAAAAAAATTTAAAAAAAATCTACATAAAGAAAATGTGACCGTTTTTGTTTTAAAAATATTACACGATCAATTATATTTTTTTTAAAGCACATGATTAATTTTTTATGAGAATTGATTAATTTTGTTATTTATTTTTTATGGGGAATGACAATTCTTTTTTTAAAAAAAAAATCTGCATAACAAATCTATTGGGGATATGACACTGTTATTTAAATATTTGGTTATGCTTTTTACTTTTTATTGGGAACTTGGTAGTTTTTTCTTTAATTTGGCAAAGTTTTTATTTTAAAATACAAGAATTTACTTAAAATAAATTATATTGCATGATCAATATAAAAAGTTTTTTTTAATTGCATGACTAATTATATTTTTTAAAAATACATTATTAATTTTTATGGGAATTGACAGATTTCTTTATTTACTTTTTATGGGAATGACAATATTTTTCTTTAAAAAAATTTGAATAGCAAATCTATTGGGGAATTGGCACGGTTATCTAAAAAATTGGTTAAGCATTTTACCTTTTATTGAAAACTTGATATGTTTTTTTAAATTTGGCAAAGTTTTTATTTTAAAATATAATAATTTACTTAAAATAAATTATATTGCATTAAAAATATAAAAAGAAAATTTTTATATTGCATGATCAATTATATTTTTTTAAAATATATGATTAATTTTTTATGGGAATTGACAGATTTCTTTATTTACTTTTTATGGGGAATGATAAAATTTTTTTAAAAAGATCTGCACAACAAATATGTTGGGTAATTGATACGGTTATCTAAAAAATTGGTTAAGCTTTTTATTTTTTATTGAAAACTTGATTTTTTTTTTAATCTGGCAAAGTTTCTAATTTAAAATACAAGAATTTACTTAAAATAAATTTCTAACCTTTCCACTGCTTAGCAGAAAATTGATATTATTTTTTAACATTTATTTAATATTATATGATAATTTTTTATTATAAATACACAGTTTATTAGAAAAAATAAGTCTTTCACTTTGAAAACTTGAAATTTTTTTTATTATAATTTTTATTGGGAATGAAAACTTTGTTTTATTTTAAAAGCTTTTTCATTGTAAATCTATTTTAAATAAGCAAAGTTATCTAAAAAAATTGGTACAGTATTTCATTTTATTGAAAATTTGAAAGATTTTATTTTTTATTTTAATATTGAAGGTGATTGACTTTATGATGTTATGGAAACGTGATCGATTTTTTATATTGCATGACCAATTATATTTTTTAAAAATACATGATTTATTTTTTGTGGGAACTTGATAGATTTATTTATTTACTTTTTATGGGGAGTGACAAATTTTTTTTTCTTAAAATTTGCTTAGCAAATCTGTTGAAAAATTGACACAATTACTTAAAAACTTAGCTTAGCTTTTCACTTTTATTGAGAACTTGATATTATTTTTTAAAAAAGAAAATTGCATATTTCCACGTTATAATTGAAACAAAAATGAAATATTTATTCTTTATGAATGTGAATACTTGGCATTTTTTTTTATTTTCATATTGTTTATTAAAAAAAATACACAGAAGGTTTAAAAAAGCAGTAATTTTTTTTTATTTACTTGTAGACGGTTGAATTTTTTTTATTAATCTTTATCTGTGTAAGAGTTTACTTAATAACTTTTCTTCCATAGAATTTGTACTTTCTGCTTTAGAAGTAGGAATTGAAAACATTCATTAATTTATACATTAGCTAATTTTCAGTTAGTTTTTAGGATTTCTTCAATTTTTTTATTTATTTGGAGTATGAGTTCATCAAAAAAAGTTATCAAGCATCATTTTAAAGATTCTGATTTTGAAGATTCTCCTCCTACAAGATTATTTCCATATCCAAGTAGAAAAAAATCTTTAGTTGTTGATCGAATTAAAGCAAAGGGAAAAAAAAATTATTTATGAATCAGTTGCTCATATCAATGTTAGTGAGAATACTAACAAGGGAAAAGAAGTTGAATGTAATGAGGATGTCAAAGGCGGTGCAAAATCATATCAAAAGGTGGGGAAAGGAAAGAGAAGACATGCAATTGAAAATCGACATCTTGAGGTGTTTTTCTTTCTCTATATTTGTTTAAATTTAGGCTTGAATTTTTTTTTATATATATGATGAAATTCGTCAATGTATACATGATATATACATCTCATAGTTTTTTAAATAATTAATATATATTTTAAGTTTGTTGTAACTTAGTTTGTTGTTTTTAAATAATTTTTTTTATTTTAGCTATTTTTTACATAGTTATACTATACATGACAATGTTTTCATTTTTTATGTATATTATGATTTTGTATAATATATGTTTATGAATCCATGTTACAGTTTTTATTTTCAATACTGTTTTTTCAATTAACCAGTTCTCTCCCTGTTTAGTATAATATCTGATTGAGTTACCACATGACATCTTTTGTGCAAAAATATTTTTTTAAAGTTCTTTTTATTTACTCTAATTGGTTGGTTTTATTTTCATTAATGCGCGTATACAATACTTCATGTATAAGTATTTTGTGCATGAATGGTGTTTTTATTTTATCATTTTTTTATTAACTTGATTTGGATGTTGACTAAGTAGGTATAAATAATTATATATTTATTTATTTCTTATTATTTGTATACGTAGTTTAATTCTTGATTATGTGTTATATTATTTCTATATCTTTTTTCTGTTATTTTTGCAATAACCAATGTATGCATTACATAATGTTTATAGAGGTGACTATTTGTTGAATGTGTTGTATACATTTACTATGTATTTAGTAATTATTGTATATAAATAATATGTACACAGTAATTAATGTATACATGTACAATATATACAACAAGTGTTGTAATATTTATTATGTATATAGGTTGTTTTGGTTATACGTCTTGTTTACTTTGTGTTTGGTTGTATATGTGTTCCTCTTTGAAATTATATATGAATCTTGAATGTATAAATTTATTTTTCATGACATTCTTTATTGAATATTAAGTTGGATTTTATTATGCAGGAGTGGGGTTATTATGTACATAAAAGTTTCTCTAAGTGCTCGGTTTAGTTGGCATGTGAATGTAGGTGTTGTGGATTCCTTAAAAAGAACACTTAGCAGTGTTCAACTTAAAATGTTAAGTAAACTGTTTTTAGTTACTTCCTTTTAATGCCGGAGGTTCATGTTCAAAATCAGTTAATATGCTACCTTATGAAAAATGAATTGGTTTATAACCGGCAAAACATATTTTATGTTGGTTTAAATGGAAGTAGGTTATCTTTTGGATTAAAAGAGTTTGCATTAGTGACTGATTTGCGTTGTGAGGGTGACATTAATGGTGATGAATATTATGAAGTGTCAAACCGTGTTAAGTTGACATATTTCCCTAATATAATGAAAGTAGATAGGGATGAATTTTGTTGCATATTTTACTGCGAAGAGATGGAATTCAGACGAGAACGTAGTAAAGATTATAGTTTTTTACTTTATTTATACTTTTTTATTATATGCTGTCAACAATAGGATCTTTGTAAGTGATCATCACTTCTACCTAGTTGAGAGTGATGAATACATGTCATTTCCATGGGGAGAAGTTATTTTTGAAACCTTGGTTAACTCCATTAGGGGTAAAATATTTTTCTGTGAAAAAGTTTCATAGATTTGGAGGATTACCCTTAGCATTGCAGATCTGATTTTATGAGTGTTGTTCAGACATTGAACCGGATATTGCATTTCATCTGCATAATCGGATGCCTCAAATATTAAACTGGAAAGTGGTCAATAAAAGGCCATCCACTGCTTTTCTATGCCAGACAATATTCAACAGTTCTGTTGAGAAGCTAAAAAATTAAGATAGTATAGTTTTTATATTTTATAAATGTGCCGTTATTAGTTTGCCACTAAATATATTTTCTTTTTTTTAAAAAAAATTGTTTGTAAGGTGTTTATAAACAATGTTTCTACAAGGGAAGAATTAAAAGCGTATAATTTTCCTGAATGTGAAACAAGTAAATCTCATGTTGTAGAAGAAAATGTCAAAGTTCATATTGAGAAAAAGAATAGACACGGGAAGAAATTAGTGAAGAAAAGTCCTGAAAATATTGAAATGACAAGTAAAATTGAACAGGTTAGTTTTTTTTTCAGAATTCCTTTTAATTACATATTTGTTATTGAACTGATTTTATTGTATGTAATAATTGTATCTTTTTGATATAGCTTGGAAAAGAATTAGCTTCGCTGAAAGAATTTGTGGAAAAATCGTTTGCAAAATTTGATAAGAATGAGTTTACCCCCCCCCCCCCCCCCCCGTCTCCTTCAAAATACGACAAACAACAACATGAGAGCTCAAGTGTTCATTTTAAACCAGGCTTTCATGATTCGTCGAAGTTTTATGTTGTTATATTTTGTTAATGACTTGCTCAGCCTAGCAATGACTTTTTGTTGTTGAAGAAATATGTCAAGGAGTATCTTCAAAAGTCCGATAATAATACAGTGAATGAGGTAAAATTATTTAGAATGTATACATTATGTATTGTGGTTCTTTTAATTTAATATCTTTAATTGTATACATAATTTTCACATAAACAAGGTGTCACGATTCGAGAGTACACCCGGATTGTAGACACGGAACAAGGAGTCCCGAGAGACCCCAAGTCAACCCATGGCATGAGCATAACACTAATTTATTCATATACAGCAGAAAACTTAACTCATAAATCATAAACTAACTGAAAGTCATATCATGAGAGATAAGGGAAACATCAATACAAGATTCAAACATAAACGGCTGAATACTACACATAAGTCTGAAAGCCTCTAATCATAAAAGACGGGTTGAAGGGCAAGACCCCAACTAACCTAAACATTCTGAAAACATAAGATAATTTAACAAGTCTGAACATGAAGTCCCCGGATCATGAGGACTCACCACTGGAGGGTTAACAAAACTAAACATGAACTAGGAGCGATGCTGAACCTGCGAACCTGATCCTGAAAATATATGGGTCAGTACTCGAAAAGTACTGAGTATGTAAGGTATGCAAATAAATGCTTAAAACATAAAAGATATAGGAGTGGGGACATCATGATCATAAAACTGAAATCATAAGTATATCGTAAGGCGCAATGTTTCAATAAAATTACCATGAACCTATCAAATCATAACTTGGGGAGAAAACATTTCATAATTCTTGACTTGAGCCAAAATAACATAATCATGCATATTTTAGAATCATGAAGAACAATGGGAGATTTCTATAACCGACATACTTCACATGAGCACACATGAAGTCCGACTTGTACCCCTAGTCGGGAGGCCGTTCATACCTTGCCAAGGGTAAGAACCATGAAAGGCGTGATATCACTCATGAAGGTCCCGTAGGGAATAGGGGATAGTCACTGAGGAGGTCTCAAACATAATCCTACAGTGGCACATAGTTATTAGATTTGGGGCGTAACCTAGGCCCCGGACCTATTCGGTGCTAAGTACTACTCCCAAAACATGTAGCATGCTCATAACATTCATAACATGACATGGATGGCTAGTAAAAACATGAAAATCATAACATACATGAGGGTTTGTATTTCTAGCCATGGAATTAGGCCCGTGAGTCGGCCAAAATTGTAATTCGTAAATCATAAGTGACATGTGGGAATTGCCCATAGTTCAATCATACATGAAATGCTTAAATTATAGAAAACATAATCATAATAACATGAGTAGTTGAAGACTTGAAGACATGCTTAAAATTTAAGAAGAATTCGTACTAAACTTGCGGAATTATCATGATCATGAACTTTAATAAAAATCCCTCACAGTTGGGCACCTATACTTTTAGAGGTTTAAATCATGAAAAATAATAAATATACAAGCAATTTCAGCCCAAATACTTAAAGTCTGTAATTTAAACATACTATCACACTTTCATGTAAACTTGTGAGAAATCATGCAATTAGGTTAAGACCCACAAGAATTTGGTAACTTAATCTACGAGATAGGAAGAAATGGGCATGGGTAGGGTCTAATCTACCCATTCAAAACCCACATACCTGAAATTTTATGATTTCTCACTCCCTTGAAGTGCCCTAATTGAAAGCTTGAAAAACTTGAAGAAGATGGCTTGAAACCCTTCCTACTCCCTTCTCTAACACTTGAAATTTCTAAAATGAACTTAGCAGGTGTTTTCATCCCTTAAATACCCTCTTTCTTCCTCAAAACGACGTGGTTTAGGGCCCAAAAGTGTAGAAAAGACGAAATTGCCCTTATTGAAATTTCCCTGAAAAGCAGTTCTGGCCCCGACCACGAGTCGTACCATGGAGTTACGACTCCTGGTTTCCTCTCATGGTCACTTCACCCCTTTTTCCCAACTTTCGGAAGTTGGCTACGACTGACAACCTTCGACTCGTACCACTATCCTACGGGTCGACTGTAAACCTGGTACCATCTACTCATACCACTACGACTTAACCACAACTCCTCACCATGACTTGTAGCTCCATCCTATGAGTCGTACCATGACCCATGACGACTCACTCTGGCACCACTGATATATTCACCACAAATCCTACCCACGAGTCGTACCTTCTCACCATGGTTCGTAGGGCTACCCGTGACACAACCTCGACTCCCTGGTTTCCTCACGGCTTGAGTCACGAGTCATAGGTCCTTGCCACGACTCGTACCTTGAGTCATACTGGTGCAAAATTCCAGATTTTCTGCAGTTTTCAACTTCAACTGTTGGGTCTATTCGAGGTCCTTTGGGTGTTACAATATCTCCCCCTTGGAAACATTCGTCCTCGAATGTAGGGAAACAAGCAGCAACAGAAACATACAATCACTATATATAGATGCTAATCATTGACTTTCAATTCCAAAAACTGATGGAATGACTACCCCCGAAGAGAACCACATAGCTAGTCTGAGTTCAGACACTGCATACATTCATCATATCATAAAACAAACTCATACGCATGAATAGAACATGAAAACTGATTAGAGGTTTAGGGCAAAATTTGATACCTCAAACTGAATCTGAGTCGGTAGGGAACAAATGAGGGGTATTTGGCCATCATATCCGCTTCAGCTTCCCAAGTAGCTCCCTCAACATGTTGGTTTCTCCATAACACTTTTACTGAAGCTACTTCCTTGTTTCTCAGCTTTCGCACCTGATTTCAACAGGAATTTCTTTGTAACTGAGGCTATCCTTCACACCAACACTTTCTATTGAAACCACTAAGGCTGGGTCTCCCAAGCACTTTTTTAAGAGAGATATGTGAAATACGGGATGAACTGAAGCCAACTCTGAGGGTAAATCTAACTCATAGACTACTTTACCCACTCGCCTCATAATCCGATATGGGCCAATATAGCGGGGACTGAGCTTCCCTTTCTTTTCGAATCTCATTACTCCCTTCATGGGAGATATCTTTAGAAACACCCAATCATTGACCTTGAACTCAAGCTCCCTTCTCCTCACATCTGTATAAGACTTTTGGCGACTTTGAGCCGTTTTCAGCCTTTCCCTTATCAACTGAAATTTCTCCATGGCCTCATGAACTGAGTCTGTCCCCACTAATGAAGCCTCACCAACTTCAAACCACCCAATGGGTGATCTACACCTTTGCCCGTAAAGAGCCTCGAACGGTGTCATTTATATGCTGGAGTAGTAGCTGTTGTTGTAGGCGAACTCAATAAGAAGAAAATGCTCGTCCCAACTACCCTTGAAGTCAATAGTACAAGCTCTCAACATGTCCTCAAGAGTTTGGATAGTCCGCTCCGCGTAACCATCATTTTGCGGATGAAATGCCATGCTAAGTTTGACTTGAGTACCAAGTCCCTTTTGAAAAGACATCCAGAACTGAGAGCTGAACTACGTACCTCTATCCGATATAATGGACAAGGGCACTCCATGCAACCTAACCAACTCTCGGATGTACAACTTTGCATAATCTTCTGCCGAATTGGTGGTTTTGACCGGTAGGAAGTGAGCAGCCTTGGTCAACCTATCCACCACAACCTAGATGGAGTCATATTGTCTATAAGTGCGGGGAAAACCTGTCACAAAGTACATGTTGATTTCTTCCCACTTCCAAGTAGGAATGCTGATATATTGAAGTACACCCCCCGATTTCTGATGCTCGACTTTCACCTGTTGGCAATTTGGGCACTTGGCTACAAATTTTGCAATATCCCGCTTCATGCCATTCCACCAGTAGATTTTCCGCAAGGCATGATACATTTTGGTGGCACCTGGATGTATAGAATATCTGGACCCGTGAGCCTCATGCAACATCCGGCTTCTCAAATCACCCACATTCGGGACACATAAGTGACGTTGGTACCGAAGCACACCATCTCCCCCTTTGGAGAAGACTTCTACTTTCTGATTTGAACAACTTATTTCAACTTTACCAATATTGGGTCTTCATCTTGCTTAGTCTTCACCGCTGTTACCAAGGATGACTCTGACCCGTTATGAACTACTAACCCACCATCGATCGAGCCGATTAGTCTAACTCCCAGCCGTGCAAGTCGATGTACCTCCTTTGCCAGGTCCTTTCTGTTTTCACTCACATGTGGCACACTTCCCATAGAAAGTCTACTAAGGGCGTCTGCTACCACGTTGGCCTTACCCGGGTGGTAAAGGATACTCATGTCGTAGTCCTTAAGTAGCTCCAACCACCTCCACTGCCGAAGATATAGTTCCTTCTGTGTGAACACATATTATAAACTCTTGTGATCTGTGAATACATCTGCATGGACCCCATACAAGTAGTGTTGCCATATCTTCAAAGCAAATACCACCGCGGCCAACTCAAGATCATGGGTCGGGTAGTTCTTCTCATGAGTTTTTAACTATGACTTTTCCGTGCTGCATCAATACACATCCTAATTTGACCCTCGAAGCATCACAATATACAACAAAACTATCAATACCCTCCGGTAAAGTCAACAACGGTGCTGAAGTGAGTCCGACCTTCAATTCCTGGAAGCTCTTCTCACAAGCCTCCGACCATTGGAACTTCACCTTTTTCTGAGTCAATCTCGTCAATGGGGATGCAATGGATACAAACCTCCGATAGTAACCTGCTAAGCCCAAAAAGCTTCTGATCTCCGAAGGGTTTGCCGGTCTGGGCCAGTTCTTTACTGCCTCTATTTTCTGAGAGTCCACCCTTATACCTTCGCTTGACACTACATGCCCCAGGAATGCAACTGATTTCATCCAAAATTCACATTTGCTGAACTTGGCGTATAGCTGGTTGTCCTTGAGGGTCTGGAGTGCTACCCTCAAGCGTGCGGCATGCTCCTCCTCGCTCTGGGAGTATATCAATATGTCATCGATGAACACAATCACGAACATATCCAGGTAGGCCTTAAATATCCTATTCTTCAAATTCATAAAAGCTGCAGGAGCATTGGTTAGTCCAAAAGACATAACAATGAATTCATAATGGCCATACTGCGTTCTAAGAGAAGTCTTTAGGATGTCATTCTCCCGAACCCTGAGCTTGTGATACCCGGACCTGAGATCTATCTTAGAAAAGTATTTGGCACCCTGAAGCTGGTCGAATAAGTCATCGATCCGGGGTAAAGGATATCTATTCTTGATGGTGACCTTATTCAACTGTCTATAGTCAATACACATCCGTAAGGAACCATCCTTTTTCCGGACGAACAACACTGGGGCACCCCATGGGGACTTACTCGGTCTAATGAATTCCTTATCTAACAAATCCTTCAACTGCTCCTTTAACTCTTTTACTTCTGATGGGGCCATACAGTAAGGAGGGATTGATATGGGTTGCGTGTCAGGTAAAATATCAATTTTCAAAATCAATCTCCCTCTCAAGAGGGACACCTGGTAATTTATTTGGAAAAACCTCGGGATATTCACATACCACAGGGACTAACTGAATGGTCGGGATCTCGGACGTGACATCCTTAACCCTAACCAAGTGGTAAATACAACCCTTGGAAATAATTTTTCTGGCCTTGATATAGGAGATAAAGTGACCTGCAGGTACCGCTGAACCACCCCTCCATTCTAAAGCCGGTTCATCTGGAAATCGAAATTCCACTGCCCGAGTTCTACAGTTGACAGAAGCATAACATGCAAACAACCAATCCATGCCTAAGATGATGCCAAAATCAGTCATAGCCATTTCTACTAAGTCTGTGAAAGTAACCTTATGTAATACTGTAATAGGGCAACCTCTATATACCCGCCTCGCTACGACTGAATCACCAACCGTGGTAGAGACAAAAAATGGTTCGGACAAGATTTCAGGACGGACTCCAAAGTAACTAGCAATGTAAGGTGCCACAAAAGATAGTATGGCTCCCGGATCTAGTAAAGCATAAGCATTAATTTGAGAAACTCGTAACATACCCATAACCACATAGGGGGAAGTCTCCTACTCCTGTCGAGAGCCTAGTGCATAAAACCGGTTCTGGCGCTGGCCGCCAGTTGAGCCAGTTGGAGCACCCTGCTGAGTCTGACGTGCTACTGAGACGGCTGAACTGGCTGCTGAAGTGCGGGCTCCACTACCTCACGACCTAGCTGCAGGGCAATCTCTAAGTCTGTGTCCGGGTTTTCCACACTCAAAACAAGCATATGAGCCCACCAAATATTTCCTTGGATGGTTCTTGCCATAAGTAGCACAATATGGGAATGTGCGCTCTGTGCACATGCTGTTTTGACTTCTCGAACCTGGGGAACTGCTCCTCTGACCATCCTGTGGCCTGGATGGAGTACTGGCCGAAGATGGTGCTGGTGCAGTGGACCTGTGCTGAGACTGCTGGTAAGATTCACCCCTTGGCTTAGGCTGGGAGAACCTGTGGCTATTAATTCTGGCCCTCTTAGCCTCTCTTTGCCTCATATGAGCTGCTTCCATCTGCTAAGCATAGAGGACTATCCGTGGGTAGTCCATATCCTGATGTAGCATGGCTGTTCTGCAGTCTTTGTCCAGATACTCAGCTACTTTTGCACGAACCTGCTCACCCGCGCCCTTTGGTCCATCACTGATTTCAGTGCATACTTTGACAGGCGAGTGAACTCGAGTGAATATTCCAACATCGTCATCTTTCTTTGCTTAAGGTTGACAAACTCATTTGCTTTCAGTTCCCTCATCTCCCGAGGGAAGAACCTGTCGAGAAAGGCTATGCAGAATTCATCCCAACTGATAGGGCCTGCTCCCGCTGCCCTGCTATCCCTCCATTGCTTGAACCAAATATAAGCGACCTCCTTCAGCTAATAAGAGGCCAAATCAACACATTCCTCACTTGTCACTCCCATGACCTGAGTGACCTTCAAAATCCCTTCGATGAACTCGTGTGGATCCTCGTTCGCCTTTGCCCCTGTGAACTCGGGAGGGTTCATCCTTAGAAAGTCTCTGATCCGGGCCGCCGCTGCATTGCCGTTCTGAGGAACAGGCACAACAACCTGTTGGTTGACCTGAGCGGTCAAGGCATATGCAAGCATTTGAATAGCCGCCTGAAACTCTGCATGGGCAGCTGGCTCGGGTGCTTGGGGCTCTTGAACAGGTGGGGCTTGCTGACGCCCATCATCATTGCCACCCCCGTGGCCTTCATCATTTTTGTTCCTCCTTCTGATTATCCTTTTGGGAGCCATAAGTTTTCTGCAATCGCGAAATGCACAAATTAGAAGGATGGAGAGATTTTGACCACACGACATAGATCATGAAAGAAAAGAACATTTCCTAACGTTCAGTAGCCTTTCGTCATAAGTGTGGCGTGCTTCACACCCATGAAAAAGACTCCACCTAATGCGGCTTTCAGACTCCCTAGGACACCTCTGAACCTATTGCTCTGATACCAAGTTTGTCACGATCGGAGAGTACACCCGGATCATAGACACGGAACAAGGAGTCTTGAGAGACCCCAAGTCAACTCATGGAATGAGCATAACACTAATTTCTTCATATACAGCAGAAAACTTAACTCATAAATTGTAAACTAACTGAAAGTCATATCATGAGAGATAAAGGAAACATCAATACAAGATTCAAACATAAACGGCTAAATACTACACATAAGTCTAAAAACCTCTAATCATAAAAGAAGGATTGAAGGGACAAGACCCCACCTAACCCAAACATTCTTAAAACATAAGATAATTTAACAAGTCTGAACATGAAGTCCCCGGATCATGAGGACTCACCACTAGAGGGTTAACAAAACTGAAAACGAACTACGAGCGATGCTGAACCTGCAAATCTAATCCTGAAAATATATGGGTTAGTACTCGGAAAGTACTGTGCAAAGAAATGCTTAAAACATAAAAGATATAGGAGTGGCGACATCATGATCATAAAACTGAAATCATAAGTATATCGTAAGGCGCAATGTTTCAATAAAATAACCATAAACCCATCAAATCATAACATGCGGAGAAAACATTTCATAATTCGTGACTTGAGACAAAATAACATAATCATGCATATTTCAAAATCATGAGGAACAATGGGAGATTTCTATAACCGACAACTTCACATAAGCACACATGAAGTTCGACTTGTACCCTAGTCGGGAGGCCGTTCATACCTTTCTAAGGGTATGAATCATGAAAGGCGTGATATCACTCATGAAGGCCCCGTAGGGCATAGGACAGTTACTGATGAGGTCCCAAACATAATCCTACAGTGGCACGTACTTCTGAGATTCAGGGCGTAACCTAGGCCCCGGACCTATTCGGTGTTAAGTACTACTCCCAAAACATGCAGCGTGCTCATAACACTCATATCATGACATGCATGACTAGTAAAAACATGAAAATCATAACATACATGAGGGTTTGTATTTCTAGCCATGAAATTGGGCCCGTGAGTCGGCCAAAATCATAGTTCATAAATCTAAGTGACATGTGGGCATTGCCCATAGTTCAATCATACATGAAATGCTTAAATTATAGAAAACATAATCATAATAACATGAGTAGTTGAAGACTTGAAGACATGCTTAAAATTTAAGAAGAATTCGTACTAAACTTGCGGAATTATCATGATCATGAACTTTAATAAAAATCCCTCACAATTGGGCACCTATACTTTTAGAGGTTTAAATCATGAAAAATAATAAATATACAAGCAATTTCAGCCCAAATACTTAAAAGTCCATAATTTAAACATACTATCACACTTTCATATAAACTTGTGAGAAATGATGCAATTAGGTTAAGACCCATAAGAATTTGGTAACTTAATTGTAGGAGATAGGAAGAAATGGGCCTGGGTAGGGTCTAATCTACCCATTCAAAACCCCACATACCTGAAATTTCGTGATTTCCCACTCCCTTGAAGTGCCCTAATTGAAAGCTTGAAGAACTTGAAGAAGATGGCTTGAAATCCTTCCTACTCGCTTCTCTAACACTTGAAATTTCTAAAATGAACTTAGCAGGTGTTTTCATCCCTTAAGACCCTCTTTTGTCCTCAAAACGACGTGGTTTAGGGACCAAAAGTGTAGAAAAGATGAAATTGCCCTTATTGAAATTTCCCTGAAAAGCAGTTATGGCCCCGACCACGAGTTGTATCATGGAGTCACGACTCGTGGTTTCCTCTCGTAGTCACTTCACCCCTTTTTTCCAACTTTCGGAAGTTGGCCACGACTTACAACCTACGACTCTACGGGTCGTACTGTCAACCATGGTACCATCTACTCAGACCACTACGACTTAATCACAACTCCTCACTACGACTAGTAGCTCCATCCTACGAGTCATACCATGACACGTGACGACTCACTCTGGCACCACTGAGATATTCACCACGACTCCTACCCACGAGTCGTACCTTCTCACCACGATTCGTAGGACTACCCGTGACACAACCTCGACTCCATTGTTTCCTCACGACTCGAGTCACAAGTCGTAGGTCCTCGCCACGACTCGTACCTCGAGTCATACTGGTGCAAATTTCAGTTTTATGCAGTTTTCAACTTCAACTTCCGGATCTATTTTTAGGTCCTTCCGTGGTGTTACACAAGGAATCACTTAAAAAAGGAGGTCCACCTACCATCCTCAGAATACACATTTTGCAGATATGACAATGATGAGCCCATGAGAGGCTTATATTCTAAACATTTATTTAAAATCTTAATATATTGGAGAATGAACAGTTTGTCTCTCCTGCATGTGTATAGAAAAAAGTGTTGCGCGCACACACACACTCCATTTGTTTTTGCTTGTACCAAAAAATTGAAGAAAAATACACTAATTATTCAATATATATAATGCTATGTAATCTTCAAAGAAATTTCGATTTCTTTACCATCCACAGAGAGCATTTTATGCAATTAGGTAGTATTTTCAATTAAAAATTAATTTTTTTATTACTAGTTTATTTTTCTAGTTACAATATTGTGTTTGTACAGATTCATATTTGTGAAGTTGGTCCATCTAGTTCAAAGGGTAAACAGATTCATGAGGTATATTTAGATAAACACTTAAGTTATGTTATTTTTTTGTGATAAATAATAATATTAACTATTATTATTGTACTTTTTGTATTTTGTATAACAGTATAGGTTAGTAGAGATAAGAATTTTGTTTGTGAGAATGATGGCAAAAAAGATGGTGATGAATGCAATTTGAATAATGCTATTACTTTGCCAGGAGAAAGTATATGTGTAATAATTATGTATTTTATTTAATATATCACATTACAAGACATATGTATTTTAATATTTTTTTTACATCTAAATGTATATATAACAGGAGTTCCTATATTTGATAGTGGTGATTTTAGTCTTTCAACTGATTCTCAAGTGATGTTATTGCTCGATAATATTGTTAATCAACATATTGGTCAGAATGAAACATTGAATTCGTAGCCAATTGTTATAAAAGATACAAAATCATTAGTTAAATTGACTCGGAAGTCGTCCTGTAGAGTCAAGAATGTTGGTAAATTTCAAAAATCGCCATTTATCAATGAATTTGATAGTGGTGGGAGAGGTAAAGTTGAAGGTTGTAAGAAAAAAAAATTCTCTCAAACATCCATTCACAGTTGAGATTGAGGATGATGTTGACTTCACATTGCTAGGTCATTTACAACATTTATTGATAAGTGGGCATTAAGAGAAAAATTCAAGTATAATTATTTTGCTTTTTATATGTCCTTAAATTTATTTACTATCTTTATTATATTTGGGGTTTAAAAGTATATATTTCATATTATTAAATATACATTATTTATTGCAGAAAAAATACTGATGTTGTATACCAAAAGGGAAAAGATGAGTTTGAAGAATCCTTTTGTATATGGTGATCAATATATTGTTAGAAAGGATTGGTTCCATAGGTTAAACTATAGAGGTAGAATGTTGCATGACACGGTATGATCCTTATTTTTTTTATAATTTATATCCAATCAATAAAATAAATGCGTTATAATCATTTATAGGCATATTTTCATAAGTTAGAGTAGTATTTATATATGAAAAAATTATATAAATTAGCAAACTAACTAACTATTTACAATAATTAGCAAACCTATAAAAAAGTTATTAAAAAATAGCAAAATAATTACAAAAATAGTGAATTACCATTTTTTTAAAACAATTACTATTGTTTCAAATTTTCTATATTCTATTTCCAACTTAGTACATTCTCTCTCCAATTTAATCCCTTTATTCTCTCAGTGTAACTGCCTAAAAATTTCTCTTCCAAATTTCCATAATTTCATCCAATTTCTCTCTCATCATCCCTTTTTCCCTCTTTTAAAATTCTCATTATTTTTCCTGATTCTCCCCCCTTTCTTTCAGCCATGGCGATCTGTATGTAGAGAGTTGCAGATCTCTGGAGAAAGCAAGAAAGGATTCGAAATTTTTGGTGAAAAAGATGCAGAGAATTGTAGTTCCCCATTGGTCTACCAGATCTATTCTTTGATCTGTGTTGGGTCGATGGGTGGGTGCTCTTTATTTCTCCGTTAACTACTTCAGAGATACCATTATTGGAAAAATTGAAACTCCAGATTTGATTAGTAATCTTTCTGATGGAGAAGTCTTTGCTTCACCAATGTCGAAGAAATCGAAGCAGAGGATTTTATTAGCAATCTATTATTGCCGAATTTCGCAAGCTTTTGTCTTTGTGTGTCAATGCAAGATTGATACACTGCAATTTTTCAAGCTTTTGTCTTTGTATATCAATTCGGAATTGATACATGTATCAGTATCGAATTTCTGATAAATCCAGAATTGTTATGTATCAATGAATTATTTTATGTGTATCAATATATTATATCCAGATGTTATAAGTATGTATCAATATTTTCAATGATACGTGAATACAAAATACCTATATTACTTTGTGTATCAATTTACGAAATTTTTGTCAATTATTTGATTTATTGCCTATGTATCAGTATTATCTTCAATAAAATTATAAATTAAAAATTACTCATTCATGTTCATCAATGTATGACAACTGTATCATTTTTTATAAAACAATTAATGTTATAGAATATTGCAGATTATATATTCTTTGATTGTGTATCTATTCTTTTTTAAAATTTTGACTATTGAAACTGATGATACTATTTTTATGCATTATATTTGTATATGTATCAAATTTTTTTATGCTTATTAGTATGTATCAATATTTCTAGTGAAATACATAACTTCCGTTTAGATATATGAGTTTTTGATACATGTATCAGTATAAATTTGTAAAAAAATTTCAAATATGCAACGACGATACACCTAAAGAAAAAGAAAATTTCTCTAAAATCTGCGATTTCAGATTTAGAAATTATACAAATGTGGAATTTTGGTTTAAAATTTTAGATATGGAAAAAAAAATTCAAGATCATAAAAAGGGTGATTTACTCTCATTAAATACGCAACTATCCTTAAAAAAACACCAATTAAATAGGATTTGAACAAACAACACCAATTAAGGAGGAATTGCAGGGTTTGAAATTTAGATACAGTAATAATGATTACAGTAAATTGTATCAGAAAAAAGGAAAACATTTTATTTTATGTAATTTTAATAAATCACACTATTTTATGTAATTATTTTACCATGTAGTGCTATTTATGAAAATTGCTCTTCATATATCTTATAAATAGTTTACTTGTGTGTTTGAGGGCTTGGTGGGAGGGGGGCTAAGGAGGGCTATGAGAGGAAAAGCATAACCCAAGAAGGTAAATGAAAGTTGGATCCTGACTTGCAAGACCTATTCCAACATAAATTTAGTCAAGAAAACACATGAGATAGAAAAATCTAAAAAGCAAATAATCACTAAAAATGAGTGCAAATGTGCAATGAGCAGCTTTATAGTAATTATACAACTCTAACACATATATTCAAGATATACAACAAAATGAGCAACCCAGCCAGAAAACAAAACTAAACATAGAGCAATATAAAAAGGAGAGAACTTTACCATAAAAGACAACAAAAGGAATAGAATAAGTAGTGATTGACTGAAAGGTTAACAGGACAATGAAAATCAAAGTGAAGTTTATCAGAAAAAAATCAATAACGGTATAATATGATATTTATTATTTTGTGAAGGGTGTATACAAGGATTGCACCATATATGTATGATAATGTCAATAAACACGTGGGAAGAGGGGATTTAATTAATGGAAGGAGAGAGAAAATTTATGAAGAGCTCAGGATCTGTTTGGAAAGCATAGTTGCAATTGATGTAAGTTATTTTACAGTATATTAGTTTTGATATGTAATTATATTTAATTACACAAGCATAGCCACAACATTTACTTGATCTAATTAGTTCTTTCAAAATGTTATAATTTATATTCTGTTTATTGTTATTATATATGTAACTGTTTAATAATTAATTGATTATGTAATAATACATGTTTATCAACTTTTTCTTATTAATATTTAATATTTCTTTTACAGCATGTTGACGTCATTTTCTATTACTTGAGGAAAATGTACAAGTATGATGTCAACATAACAATCAAGTTCACAACCACTATTTTTTCTTTCATAACAAAATCAAGTTATTGTACAAGTTGTTGATTGAAAGTGACATGGATTAGGGTGTGATTAGTGAGTGTCGTGAAATTTCGGAGTGCATTCTTGAATCTTTCATGCATTTTAATTTTCCTTGGCATACAGTTGATCATGTTCTATTTTCAATTTTAGTGGATGAGATAAGTCATTGGGTATTAGGAATTTTATCATTTGAAGATAGAGCAATTCATGTATATGATTCTAGCGTGGTGCTACACACGATGTTAAAGTTAGAGTTGTTGTTGATGCATATGCAATGTTGATTCCCCACTTTTTATCTGCTACTGATTTTTACAAGAAAAAGAAACATGTGAATTTCGACAAGCCTCCGCATTCCGACACGTCTTTCTTTCAATCATTGCCCGTACATTTTATTGATGATTTGCCATTACAATATGAATTGTAAGTATGTTAAATTTTTTATTTTAATTATATATATATATATATATATATATATATACTATCTTCTATTATCCTTCATTAGTTTTAATTTTATTTTTTATTCTTCAATACAGGGATTGCAGTATATATATAGCTACTTTTGCAGAGTATTTTATATGCAACCTTCAGATTTCTCCCAGTTTCAACGTTGATCAATATCGAAATAGAATTGTATGTCTTCTGTGGTATTATGGTTGGATCAAGCAATCCAACAGGTTGAAAGTGAATCAGAGTTTTCAAAGACAAAAGTTACTAAGAGGCAGTGTAAAATATAGTTTTGTTTGTTTTCTTCATCAGTAAATAGTTTAGTTTTTATGTTTTTTCTGTATGTTTTTTAACAATTTGCATTTTTAACAGCAGATAATATTTTATTTAGTTTTTGGAAAAGTATTTGGTTAGATAATTATTAGATGTCATTTCTTTACCTCAAACAAATATTACAAGTTTATAATGTGCACATAAATGATAGGTGAGCCAATCCAAGTTCAGTGCCAATGATATATTCCGAATTTTTCGTTAAAGAATATTGATTTCAATAACGGATATTTTTCATTCCTGTAAAATTTTCAGTTCACTCTTCTGATGTATGTGCGGCTAATTTAACGTGCAATGTCATTGAGAAGTATTGAAATATATGACACTTTTTTATTGATATATATTAGTGATGTTTTATCTATGGAAAAGTTAATATTGGTGAAGTCAATCATATCATAGATGGACTTTTGTATCTTTTGGAATACATTAATCTAATTCCCAATAACCTTCTGAATGCCCACGTTCTACCAAATCTCATGCCTAGTCGAGTTTTCTTTTTCTTTTTCACTATTTCATAATTTTCTCACTCTTTTAATTGATACAAGCTTCAATTGTACTGAAATATGGCTATAATCTGAAGCATTAAGATGGAAATGGACATCAACAGTTTTAGGAGAAGTTTTTAAAGATGATTAAAATATATTTGTTTTGATAGTTGAAACAAAATATATAAACTAAATACATAAAATAATTAAAATCTTTACAACAAAGAAATTTTTAAAAATAGTTGAAATTGAATGTAAAATATTTAATTAAAGCAAAGCATGAAACTCTTTTTTTTAAGCTTGTTCCTGCATGTACGCTTGTTGTGACTTTCTTGCCCACATTGTCCGCAATATGTCTTATACATCTCTGCAGCTGTCTCACTAAGTTTTTGATATCTCTTCTTTTTTAGTCGGCCTGACATTTTATTTCCCCCTGGAGGCAACAAAATTACTTCCTTCACTTATAATGATACTTTTCATGTACTTTTATCCGGCATTGGAATAAATTTCATGTCTTCATCGTGTATGCCTTGGTATAGAATAAAGGGTTGTAGTTTTCTCCTTCTAAACCTTTTGACGATAATACTGCCAAAGTGTGTGGGCATGGTACTTCATCAAGATCAAAACGTCTACATGTGCATTTTTTTCTATAATGCAAATAATAAACGTTTTTCTCATACTTATGATGGAATGCAGATAATCACTTGAAGGTCTCACCTGTAACACAAAGATCATGTTATTTTAAAAAAAAAACTAGATAAATAAGTGAGAAAATACCTGTAAAGTATACAATATTCTTGTACCATCATGTGTTGTGCAGCACTAATATTTTCAGCAAGAATTTGTTCATATTTTGCTGTAAAAATAGTATTTGTATACAATGCTTCTCTTGAATTTTCAAAATTTCTTTTCTCCACCAATTTTCGTATCTCTTCTAGCAATTTGGTCACCGGAAGATTCCTGGCATTTTTTGTTGCAGAATTAATTGACTCTACAATGTTGAAAGTCATAGTCGTTGTTCTATTTATTGTAGAATGTGCTCTTGACCATTTTTGATATCCGGTATCAAATAAGTAATCCTTCACTCTAATATCAATACGCTCAATATCTTTCATATAGTGATTGAACTCTTGTACTGTATAAGCTCTGGCCATTGTATAAAAAATCTCTCTTATTTGCAGTTGATTCCTTTTAAAATTATCTTTGATGTTATTCCATAGATGACACATACAAAAGCTTCTTTGAACCTTTCAAAAAATCATTCCCAAGATGTATTATTTTTCGAATCAACAATTGCATAGGCCAATGGAAGTATATGTCCTGAAAATATACAAAAACATAAATGAGTGTATTTAAAAAAAAAAATTCTTGCTTAATGTAACTACATTAATTTGCACAAAATAAGCAAAACAGAAAGCGGTTAAAGTTTGATTCATGAATTTTCAAAAGTAACTCACTTCTAATACTTAATGCAGAATGTCTAAGTAAATTTCTTAGTCCAATAACTGATTGAGTTATAATTATTATATATTTATAATACATAATTATAAAAAAGTAGCATACCTCTGGCGTCTTGACAACTAGCAGTTAAAAATGTGCCTTTGCATGACACTTTAAGAAAGCTTGCACCAACAACTACAACAGGTCGGCAATACATTCATCCCTTTATGGATGAATTTAGAGCTGTAAATGCATATACAAATTTTCCTTCATCTATTTTTTTAAAGCTAACAGATGATCTTGGATTTGACTGTTATAGCATTAATAAGTAACTTGGTAATTCAGCATATGAATCTTCGGGTACCCCTTGCACCATTTCTAGTGCCTTTAACTTTGATTTATGCGCTTTCCAGTAATTCAAATCAAGGTCATATTGCTTTCTCATGTCTAGAATTATATTTCTTGCAGTGTATACCACTTTTGGGTCTGTGAATTTGTCAATTATTTTCCTCCCAACTATACTTGATGTAGCTATCTGCTGATTCATCAGTCTATCTTTTGCAGATCAAGTGTGTTCATCAATGAATCGTCTCACTAAGAAAACTTTTGTCTTGTTCAATGATAAACATCTAAATAGACACTTACAATTGTCATTTACACACTTGATATGGTACCTAAGATAAGTAAAATCAATTATTATATTTTCAGTACATAATACATAATCACGCAAAAAGGTGTCATGAATACAAATTTGACTAAAGTTTGGATATTAATATGATTATAGTCGATGTACACTATATTATTGTATATATATATACATCAATTACTATATGTAACAAAATATTGTGAGAAAGAAATAAAAACTCAATATTCAAGACAATTTTAATAATAACTTTCATGAATACAAAATCTGACTAATTTTTGGGATACAAATCTGATTATTGTCAATGTATACTTTACAATGTGTGTGTGTGTATATATATATATATATATATATATATATATATATATATATATATATATATATATATATATACACACACATAAAAGTACATGACGATAAATAAATAAATACCCAAATTTCAAGATAAATTTTAAAAGAGTTTCATGAATGCAATGTATTATATGCACATTCAATGTATATTAATATATACTTTCAATAATTATTACAATGTTAATTTTTTGAATGTATACAGAATATTTATAGATGAAGTACTAAATACATGAATAAAGGAAGATAAAAACAACCAATTAAAGCAAATAAAACATCTTTAAAAAAAATATCTAGCACAAAAGTTGTGATCAGGTACCTCAAAGATGTCATCCTACTTTGATTGAATGATGAAGAAGATATGACGTCACAAAATCATTATTCTTTTGGAAGAAAAATTGAATATTGACATTGATGGAATTGCGGTACATATTCTAATATATTAGTAATTCAATATCTTCATTCCTATAAAATATATAAACAAATAAAACCTAGTATCTATATAAACTCTTACCCATATCTACAGACGAAGTTTAAAGATAAATATCTTACCTTGAAACACTTGACTGTTTCACTTTAAACTGGAACTTCTTACGAATTGCATAGTTTTTAATGGTAGAAATCAATATTTTTTTCTCCTTGAAAAATTGAGCTTCAGCAGGGATCTTATCAATGACACAATCAATTATATCACTCTTTTCATTATTTGAAGCTTCACATTCAAGCTCGTCAATGTATCCAAGCAATGATGTCGTGTTAATACTACTGTTTTCACAGTTAGTATTATAATGGGTTTCAACTTCTTAATGGGAAAACCATAATGTATATCAATAGACCTCAAAGTTATACATAATGGATAATCCTTAAAGTTGCCACTTTGTTTCTTCAACTCGAAGTATACTCTCAAACCCATATTGTTTTGAATCATCATTGTCAAGGAATCAACATCAATTTTATACTGGATTTTCAAAGAATTGATGGAAATATCAACGCCCAACTGAGTAGCAATTAGTAGAATGAATCCAATAAAATCAATATCGATATTGGTGACTACTCCATCCATGATATAGTCTACAAACCTGTTGTTTTCATCCTGTTGTCCACTATATTGGATTAAAACCGGTAAAGTTGTCATCTTTATATTTGAACTTTTTTCGTGAATGAAGCATTAATATTGCAATCTGTTTTGCAACATTGTTACTGCGGTAGAAGAAAAAAAACTGCTTATGCAATTATATACGCACCTTTTCCTTTTTTTAAGGAAAGAAACAGTTAAAGTTATAATGTACACAATTATTAATTTCCTAAATTTACTCCTAAGTAAAATTCGTAATATTATATTTGTATTGAGGCACGATTTAGTGATTTTTTGTCTATAAATTGCCAATAATTAGAGGTTAGAATTTTACTAATATTTTTTAAATTATAAAAATATCAATTTTATATTTAACTTCCACTTTTATGTCAATCGCCCATATATATACAGAGAGAGAGAGAGTTTGCAGTTGATTTCTACTATGTAGCCAAGCAAATTATCTTTGAAAGTCTTCTTTTTCAATACTTGAAGAGTCAAAAGAAGCTCCAATATTTTGCTATTCATATAAACAAAATTATTGTAGTGATTTAATTTTTTTTTGTACTTCCATTCTCATATCAGAGGAGAAAGGATCATGAGGTGCCGCCATCGAAGAAGAAGAATTTGCTGGTGATTCCATATAAAGAGAAGAAGGTGCTGCTGCAGTGAAAAAAGAAGTAAGAGAATATGTTGGTGGTTCCATATGGAGAAAAGAAGGTGTTGCTGTCAGGAAAAAAAAATCCGCTGGTGGTTCCATGTGAAGAGAAGAAGGTATTATTGCCATGAAAAAAGAAGTAGGAGGATATGTTGGTGGTTCCATGTGGAGAGAAGAAGGTATTGCTATCATGAAATAAGAAAAAGAATCTGCTGGTGGTTTCATATGGAGAGAAGAAGGTGTTGCCACCATAAAAATAGAAGTATGAGGATATATTGGTGGTTTCATGTGGAGGGAAGAAGGTGTTGCAGCCATGAAATAAGAAAAAAGAAGAATCAGCTGGTGATTCCATGTGGAGGGAAGAAGGTGTTGCCACCATAAAAATAGAAGTATGAGGATATATTGGTTGTTCCATGTGGAGAGAAGAAGGTGTTGCTGCCATGAAATAAAAAGAAGAATCTGCCGGTGGTTCCATGTGAAGAGAAGAAGGTGTTGCTGCTCTGCCATGGAAAAAAATAGAATCTGTTAGTGGTTCCATATGGAGAGAAGAAGATGTTGCTGCCATGAAAGAAGAATTAAGAAGGTATCTGCTTCCAAAGTGGAAGAAAAAGGTGATAGTTACATGCAGAGAAGAGGTGATACTGTCATGAATGAAGAAGAAAGAGGGGTGGATATGGAGGAAGGACGAGGTGGTCATGCCATGGGCAGAAAATGTATGTATTAGTAGTGATTGACAAATATCAGTGCTGTAAAAAGCGAAGAAAAATTGAACTGTCTTGTACACGGCCGGAGCTACATTATATTGAGGATGATCAATCGAACACTTTTTATTGAAAAATTATATTCTGAATAAAATAAAAATATAAATGTTTTATATATATATTTACTATTGAACACCACTGCATATCTGAGCATTGTAGCTCAACGGCAAAAACTCTTCTAAATGAGTCATGTGTCACGTCTGTACTGTCTTTATTTTCGTTTCTTTAAAATATTTTTTTAAAATATTAAATAAAAATATTTCATTTATACTTTTTTTATATTTTCAAATTTAGCAATATAGTCTAAATATTTAATTTATTATCTTATATATTTCTATATTAAATTAATATAATTATATATTAAACCCCTCAAACACATATATAAAGTAAACAAAGATTTCTTAAGCGTGTTTCCTTTTTACAAGAAAAATTGATAATGAAAAATGCAGTTCAATGTAAATTCTAATTCTAACAAAGATGTTTATATGTTTGATTTTATTAATATATTATTAATTTTGTCTGTATATCTGAAAATGTCTCGATTAAATTTATAAAAATATTTTAAAATTTATTGATATTTTTAATCTTTACGTAAAATGCAAATAATTTTACTAATTTAATTTCAAAATAAATTTTATTTTGACTTCTTTTTAGTTATTTCAAGAAATCTATTTAAAAGCTCATTGATTCATAGTCTCCACTCATTGGAGGCTGGCGAATCTAGTTGTTTGGTTTATTTTTCTTTGTTTCTTTCTTTATTATTGTTGTTACCTTTCAAAAAAAAAAATTTAACGGTGCTTGGTATTTTTTTTATTATGGAACTTTTTTGAGTGATTTCTTTGCTCAACTAAAAATTTTTTAAAAAATTCAAAAATACATCTCAAATGTAGTGCTTACTTTGTGATTTGAGAATAAACTACAAAGCAAATTTATGAAGTTAAATATTTTATAGTTTAATTTTAAAATTTATAATATACCCAATTATCAAAAAAGTTATTTATTTTATAAATTTGAACATTAGTTAGATTCCTAGCTACGCCACTAATCTTACGCAGCCATACATATGGCCTGATTTTAAAGCTAATATTTTCCTCACACATGACATCTTTCTTTATTAATTGGATATATATATATAGTCAATCAAGTTATCTTTGAAAGTCTTGTTCTTCAACACTTGAAGAGTCAAAAGAAGCTCCAATATTTTGTTACTCGTGTAAGAAAAATTATTATAGTGATTTAATTTAATTCTTTTGGATTTCCATTTGAACATTAGAGGAGGAAGGATCAAGAGGTGTTATTTCCTTGTAAGAAGAAGAAAGGGGACGAAAATCTGTTGGTGATTTCATGTGCAGAGAAGAAGGTGTTGCTGTCATAAAATTAGAAGAAAATCTACTAGTGGTTTCATGTGGAACGAAGAAGGTGCTGCTGCCATGGAAAAAGAAAAATAAATATGATCTTTTGGTGGTTCCATATGGAGATAAGAGGGTGTTGCTTCCATGAAAAAAAAATAAGAAAGATCTGTTTTCAAAAGGAGAGAGCAAGGTGGTGGTTACATGTAAAGAAAAGGAGGTAATGCTGCCATGGGTAATGAAGAAAGAGTGGCGGACATGGATGAGGACAAGGAGGTGGTGCTGCCATGGGCATATATGAGGAGGAGAATGAGGCGATGTTGTCATGGACGGACATGGGGGAGGACAAGGAGGTTGTGCTGACATGGGAAGAAAATATATGTATTAATAGTGATGGAGACAGATTAATGCAGCAAAAAGGAAAATAAAAACTGAACTGTCTTGTGCAGTTATACGTACGATCTCATTTTCAAAAAGTTACTTTCTAGTTTCTATACCAATACTTCTAGTGCAATTGATTTCTACTACATAACCAAGTAAATTATCTTTGAAAATTTTCATTTTCAACATTTCAAGAGTCGAAAGAAGCACAATGTTTTGCTATGCATGTAAGCAAAATTAGTTTAGTGCTTAATTCTTTTTTTGAATTTTATTTGAATATCAGAAGAGGGGGGATTAGGAGGTGCTGCTGCCATTGAAATTGAAGAAGAATCTGCTGGTGGTTTCATGTGGAGAAAAGAATGTGCTGTTGTCATTGAAGATGAAGAAAAAAAGAGAGGATCTTTTGATGGTTCCATGTGGAGAGAATGAGGTATTGCTGTCATTGAAGAAGAATAAGAAGGATCTGCTTTCAAGGGGAAAGAAGAAGGCTGTAGTTATATGCAGCGAAGGAGGTGATACTATCATGGGTGAAAAAGAAAGAGGGGCAGACATGGAGGAGGATAAGGAGGTGGTGTTGCCATGGGTAAAAAATGTATATATTGGTGGGTGATGAAGAAAGATCATTACAACAAAAAGAGAAGAAAAAAATGATCTGTCTTGTGTGCAGTGGTATATAATGGTTGAGGCATACCATAATAATTAATAACTTCAATTTATTTATAATTTATTTTTTAAAATGTATAATTTTTTATAGTTAACAAGGATTGAGGAGACTTTGTCCATGTCATGCAATTTCATATTGGACTTAACACTATAATGGGTGAGGCCCTACGATACTAATCTATTAGACATTTAAAAAATGAACTTATTAGTATTAGGCACATACAATATGGATAGAGCTGAATATAAGACAATAAAATTTTAAATTTTTGAATATCAAAAATTGCTAATACTAAATTTGATAGCCAGTCCAAAATTCATAAATTTTAAAAATAATATTCGAAGTCTAATTTATAATTCAAAAATCCAAATCGAATAATCAAAAAGTTTGGATTTCAATTTGAATTTTGAATTGACCCAAACTATATCCACCCCTACTTTCTAGCTTGTTTGGCCAAGTTTTTGGGAAGACTCTTTTATTTTCCCTTCCAAAATTTTTTTTTTTTAAAAAAAGTAAAGTATCTTACCAAACTTCTGGGAGAAAACAAGTACTTTTGTGGAGTAGCAGAAACTATTTTTCATTTTAAAATAGTTTCCCTTCCCCAAAGAACCTCAATTAATCTAATAGCTTGATCTTTAGAATGTATAACTTTCTACAATTCAGAAGGATTGAGGTTGCCCTGCGCCCCATGTCATGTAATTTCATGTTGGACTTAATACTATAATGGGTAGGGCCCTATACTAACATATTGGACCTTTGAAAAATGAACTTATTAGTATTGGGCACCTATAATATGAGTAGGGCTGATAAGACATAATAATTTGAATTTTTGGATAACAAAAAATTCATAGTACTAAGTTTGATATATCCAAAATCCATAAATTTTTAAAATAAAATTTAAAAGTTTAATCTATAATCCAAAAAATTCAAACCAAATAATCAAAAATTTTGAATTTAAATTTGAATCTCGGATGGCCCAAACTATGTCCATCCTTACTTCTAGCTTGTTTGACCAAGCTTTTGGGAAGCATTTTCTTTTCTTTCAAAAAGTGTAATTTTCTATTTTAAAAAAAGTAAAGTGTTTGACCAAGCTTTTGGGAGAAAACAAGTACTTTTATAGAGTAGCATAAACTATTTTTTATTTTAGAATAATTCTCATTCCCTAACAACATCTTCATCTAATATTTTGCTCCTTAGAATGTATAATTTTCTACAATTAACAAGGATTGAGGTTGCCCCGCCGCCCATGCCGTGTAGTTCCATATCGAACTTAACACTATAATGGTAGAGCCCTAAGATACCAATCTATTGGACCTTTGAAAATTAACTTATTAGTATTGGATACAAACAATATGAGTATGATTGAACATAAAATATAAAAATTTCGAATATCCAAATATTCGTAATACAAAATTTGATATCCGGTCCAAATCCATAAATTTTAAAAATAAATCTACAGTTCAATCCATAATTCAAAAATCCAAACTAAATAATCAAAAAGTTTTGATTTTGATTTGAGTTTCAGATTGACCTAAACTATGTCCACTCCTACTTCTAGCTTGTTTGGCCAAATTTTTGGAAAGCCTTCATTTTTTTTTTTTAAAAAAAGTGAAGTGTTTGACCAAACTTCTGAGAGAATATAAATACTTCTGCGGAGTAGCATAAACTATTTTTCATTTCAGAATAATTCCCTCCCCCTCCAAATAAAAACCCTATAAATACTATTGTTGTTCAAGAGTAATTTTTAAAATCAATTAACCATACATCTCACAAATAAAACTTTTTTTAAGAAATACTTTTCAAAATAAAATAATTTAAAATTTTAATCAAACAAACTATTCATATCCAGATGATTATTAACTTACATAAAATAAGTACTACTAAATTAAATGAATTTGTAAAAGATGGATTATGGAGCATAACTAGCAAATGTATTGATTCAATCTATGTTTGAAAAGGATTTTTTGGGCACTTGTAAAACACCCTCGTACTCATGTCAGTCATTGTGGATATGTGAAGTCTACGCACTGATTATGCATCTCAACATTCAAGAATCATCAATAATTTCTATCAAAATCATATTTCAAAATTTTAATTAGTATTATTGATTCTTAAATTCTTTAACAAATAAATAATACAAGTTTAATTTATCTATCAAAATATAAAGATTGAGAATAGCTAAATAACGAGTTATATTATTACATAATTATTCATACTTTTAAATTAGACTTAAATATCAAAGTAAAAAAAATCACCAATTATAAAATATGAAATAAAATTTTTGCTCAAGCAGCCATAAATGCCGCTGCTATGGCTTGAGTTTTTTTTTAATTTATCTTTTACTTTAAGTTTCTTTTTAATATAGACACCCTAATTAGGAATAATATAAACTTTTATTTGTTACCTTTTTATTAATTTGTTTTAATTAATTTATAAAATTAAAAATTCACATATCAAATTATAAAGTGTCTCACATAAGTAATGTTGATTTCTCCTCTTTGGAGGTGAAATTGAAATAAGCAAGCAAATATAATACAATTGTAACTTTTGTTTAGGAGGATTGGAATATTGCACATATTGTCCTATGTACAATGCCAATTAATTGTAACATTATTTTACTTCCTTTTTTAGTGAGTGCACTTAATCTCATCACTTCCATTAGTAATGGATGAATGAAAATTGAAATGCATTAGCTTAAATACTTTCTTTAAGAAGCAGTTTTAGAATACAATTTTAGTAAAAGGTTGATTACATATTTTACTTAAATAAGGAGGAAAGCTAAAGATAGTAAAAAGATGTAAATGAAAATCTTTTCAATCATGTAGCGGCTTGATTGCATTTAGTAGTATATAACCTGAGGAGATTATTTCAAGAACATTGGCCCAAATCCTTCTATTTCCTTTATTTATTTCTTTTCTTGGAAGAGTACAATGATCCTACTATCTTAATTAGTTTCAACTAAAAGATTGGATATTATAAGACAATTTAGCAAATAAGACATATATTAGGAAAAAATAGTTTATAATTTAATTGAGGAATTCAGTAGCTCAGTCAATTGATTTTTTAAATTTTCTATTATTGGTGAGAATCTCCCCTATTTCTTCAACGTCAGCCCCCAATTTTTATTTTTATTTTAATTTTATTTTTTTGTGTTTTTAAAAAAAGTTCATGATATGATCAAAGCAGCATGTCTTGCAATTTACATTTGGGCCTGATCAAAGCAACAAGTCCGTCAATTTTTCTAAGTTTTTGTGCCGATTGCCTCTATATTAAGATGATCTTTAATTTTTATCCTTCAATATTTTAGGTAATAAAAATGAAATAAAAATATCTCTAATATTTTTTGAAAAAAATCACAAAACAAACAAAATTCGCAAGTCAAAAAAAAAAATTGGAAGACATAGGTTAGCCCTAGAAGACAGAAGTTCGATTGCATGAACTTCTGCCCACATGCACAAGTTCCCTATTTAACTTGTGCCCTCAAGACATAAATTCATGTTATTGAACTTGTGCCTATTGGCAGAAGTTTATGCAATTGAACTTCTGCCCTTAGGCACAAGTTGTAGGCAGAAGTTCAATTGCATGAAATTCTGCCCCTTAGACACAAGGTCATGTTACTTAACTTATGCATGAACTTCTGCCCTCAGACACAATTTCAATTGCATGACAAACTTTCGCCCCTTAGGCACAAGTTTATGTTACTTATTTTATACCTGGTAGACATAAATTCATGTTTAGTGACCACTGCTAAAATAACGGCATTTGTGCGAATGACCCTCAATATTTTGTCGGTTGCCCCATTTAAGATAGATATTTAGTGACATCAAATTACACGATTTGTCTTTCAAATGGATTGATTTTTAGTTTTTGTTTTTTAAAATTGAACTTTTATCTAGTTGGACATAAATTCTTTAAGGATGTGAGGCATAACTTGTTGAATATCATAATGCGAAGATATAAATTTATGTTTCGCATAAAAATATTTACTTTTAGGACTAAAAATTAAAGTTCAACGCAAAATAATGGCAAAAATGCAAATGACCTGTTTGGTAAATGTCTCTTATTTATTTCTTTGACAACTTATAAACTTTTTAAATCAGGTCTAAAAATATATTTTGAGCAAACTAAAAATCTTTTAATAAAATATTAAATCACAGTCTTAATTTTGTAACTTCTTATAAATGTCAGACAATATTCTAATATTTTATAAGTAAGATTGAACAATATGCAAGCAAATATTAAACCTCAAGGATCAAGTATAATGTTACCTCGTTACCTCATTAGAAATGGTAAAATAATGTCTAGTCCTACTTGTAATGTTTTCCTTTTAAGATTTAATTTTTATTATTAATAAATAGCCACTAGACAGTATCTAGTGATACAAATTCGCTAAGAAAAAACTATTAACACTATTTTTATTAAAGATAAAATTAAATAATAACCTAAAAAGGACATATATGTAACTCAGCTCAACATATCCTCTCGAGGTGCATGGTGTTGGTATATAACACGGTCATTCGTATAAAAGTTTTTATTTTGGTGGTCTTTTAATTTTTTTTTCTTTAAATTTGTGGTCTTTATTTTTGTCTTTCAACATTTTAAATAATAAAAAAAGTGGCTGAAAATGCCTCTAACAACTTTAAAAAAAAAATACAAGACATAAGTTTTCAAACAAGTTATGCCTCAAGGTATAGGTTTTTCACATAGGTTATACCTTAGCGCATAAGTTCAGTAGTATGAACTTGTGTCTTGGGCATAAGTTCAGATTTAGAATATTATGTCGTAAGCAGTTCAGACACTGAACTTATGATCTAGCATAACTTGTGTCTTATAAGGCTGACATGTGCCTAACAATTTTTCTTTAAAAAAAATATTAAGTATAAAGATTTGCCTTGAGAATTAAATAACCATTTAACTTATACTTCGAGACAAATATTCTCTAAAAAGATTTACTTAGCGAAATTAAGTCATAATTAATGATATTTTGAATAACAAATTTTTATTAAATAAATTAAAAATAAAAATTAAAAACCATCCTAAAATAGATACAGTCTGTGAAAAAAACTTGATATAACACTTGAGATGTTCGGTTTGTGGATATAATCCCAAGGGCCAAAGAGCCCCTTAGCCCAATACGCAGTTGCGGATTGGGACTTGAGTGAAATTGCCTATTCAGTTTGCAAAATAATTCAAAGTTAAATTGCAGAATTGCTCGTATTTTAAGATGGTTTTTAATTTTTATTTTTTAAATTAATAATTTTTAATTTTATTTTTACTTCTCATTTAAAAATTATGGGTTAAAATATTTTTATTTATCACCTAATTTTGCAAGGTAAAAATAATATTTATAATATATACTTCGATATATTTTGTTAAATATTTAAGTTATATCTTAAAGAAGAATTATATATGCATAATTTAAGATAATATATGGTTAGATCACAAAATTCTTTTAAATAAAAAGATTATAATATTTAATTGAAAGAGCAATTAAATTTATAATTGTATATAATTGACGTTACTTGAACTCCACAATTATTTTTATTGAATGCACAAAGAGATGACACAATTTTGATATTTTGTGCTTTCTAAATTTATAATGTCATAGATGTGTAATTTTTTATTTACAAGGATGATATAAATTAAATAATATATATAAAAATAGAGTAGATCTGAAAAGGTGTAAATTTTTTTTATAAAAGTAGTTATTGACAAAAGTTTTTATACATAATTTTTTAAAAATATTAAAATATATTCATTGATACACTTTATCAGCATGTCATCTTTTCTATATACTAAAAATATTGGAGACAAAGAAGATAATCAATTATAAATAAAATTATTTATGAAGTTATTTCTTGCTGTTTAATATAACACGTAAATTATGAAAAAATTATTTTTCAAAATTTTTTGTAAAATTAATAGACGGAGAAAGACAAACTAAATTAATTATTTTAAAAAAAATAATGATAATTTCTGATTTTTGAAGGGATTGAATAAACAAAAGGAAGAAATGAAAAAATGAGCAGATTAAGGAAAGCCAAAAAATAAAAAATAATATTAGGATGAATATAAAGACAGATAGGATTACATAAGAAAATTATTAAAATGAAAAAATAATAAATAAAATATAAGAAAAAAAAGTAGATAATTAAGAAAATTAATTTAAAAAAATATAAGATTTTAGAAATATCAAGAAGGTAATAAGAATAAAAAATAATATTAGGATGAATATAAAGACAGATAGGATTAAAAAAACTTAAGAAAATATTAAGATGTGCGAACTAAAGTTTTATACATTTGCTACATTAGTGACATATGATTCTCGTGATATATGAGATGAGAGAGTCAAAACTAAAGAATATCATTTGTTTGATATTGAATTTTTTTCGTAATTGTTATCAACCATAAAAATATAATTAGAACAACAGTAGTGTTGCAATTAAAGAATAGAGAAAAGATAAATTAATTGACAAGTAAAGATTGATTAATTATTAAAATAACTTACTATTATTATTATTTTTATTATTATTTAATTATATTTTAATTTTACATAAATAATTGTACGAGGCGCGGACAAATTTACTAATATTCAAATATAATTGAGTCTGACACCAAATGAACAATAAAATAATATTAAAATTTTAAATAGAACACTTTATTTAATATTTCATCAAATGGACAATTCGTCCAAAGTAAAATGAGCTGTTAATTCTTTATAAACTACCGGTAAAAAAAGAACCAAAATTTATATTCTGGTGGACCTCGTGGGAAGTCCAACGAAATCTATTTTATTTGTTTTAATTAATTTCACTTGCAGACTCGTTGAAGTATCAACGTGATTTGTTGAGACTGCTGAAATATTTGTTTTGAAAATGAAACTGCTGAAATCTTGATAACTAATACTTCCTCCGTCTTTTACTAGACAGATATATAAAAATTATTTGTTTTAAAATAGTTATCAATTTAAAATTTTAAAAAATAATTGTTCATTTTTTTCAATTTTACCCTTAATATATAAATCACTCTAGAATGAAAAGAATAATTATTGTATTTTTTAATAAAATAGTTGTCAATTAATAGGATTACATTAGTCAAATTTCAATCCATATTATTATTTTTAAATGATGTGTAAACTTTATCCTATCAATAAAAAGAAACGAGGAAACATTTTTCCTCCATTTCAAAATAAGTGGTGTTTTTAGTTTGGACATATCCCTTAAGAAAACTACTTATTCCTATAAAGTAAAATATATTTTTACCAGCTTACTCTTAATTAATATATTGAAAAAGATGCGAACTCTTTAGTATTTTCTTGGTTATGTAAAACTCTCTTCAGGATAAAATTGGACGAATATCATTAATGTCTTCTTAATTATGTAAAACACTATTTATTTTAAAATAAAATCAAGAAGTTAAAATATTAAATGTTTGTTTCTGTATTTTGAGTTTTGGTGTAAATGAGCTAATAAGTTCTCGTGTTTTGGAAATGAAAACTGCCGCTAGATTCTTTATATTTCTAAGAAGGAACGAGGTTTTCAAGTTTTTTCTATATTTTTAAGATTTTCATAAATTTGCAAGATTGATCCACCTGATAAGATTTTTAGAAATTCTTAAGACCGATTCATTACTTGTTGGACTATTTAAGAGAGGAGGGGTTCATCAAAATCTAACTCAAAGTAACTAAGGGGAAAATAACTTTTTGTTGACTTGTGCAAACGGTAACCAAAAAAGGACTTAAATTATCATTAGCATCAGGAGAGAGTTTGAAACTGATGATGTATTCTAGATAGATATGACCACTCATATTCATATTCCGATACTAGTTTCTGAATATGTACTTCGCACGTGTATATTCATATTAAATGATTAAATATAGAGTTGTGATAAGTATAAATTTAAAATAATTAAATCGGCGTTTTGGTTATCTTAGTTTACTAATTATGATTTGATGATGATTAAGTATAAAACGTGACAATATCACATAAATAAAATAAAAACACAAAAATTTTCAATATTTATGCAGAAAAGTATAAGAATTACATAAAATATAAATTATCATGATGGACATAAATATAAGTCACGCGCCAAGAGTAAATTTAATATCAAGTTTATGAACTATCATACAAACCCAAAATGCCAACAACAAAACAAGAAGATAAATAAAAAAATTATTTGAAAAACTATCAAAAAGAAGAAGAAAAATGCAACAACTTCATATTTCCTATTAAAAGATGTAGAGTATGATCATGACACAAAGACATATATTTTTCATATTGACTCTGCTTAATGGTACATATCTTCATTAGAAGATTGTGTATAAATATTATTGCAACTGGTAAAAGTTTAGAAGATAAAACAATTGGAAGGTGAAAAGATAGTATATGAAATAATAATTAAAAAATATATAAAAGTGTAATCTATAATAATTACTGGCAGATGAAACAATCCTCCTCATTTCAGTGGCAAAACTAGAAATTTCATTGAGAGTGTTCAAGATTTAGTACATATGTATAAAAAATAATTTTTGATCTGTATATATTTTTATAATTTTCTATACACATAATATAATTTTTCAATGAAGGGTGTTTGACTGACCACCCATCATTGAGTGTGGCTATGCCACTGCCTCATTTATTCGGTTATATGTGTGTGTGTGTGTATTAGATATTTGATGGTAAAATATTATTATTTAATTAGATATTTTATTACAAATTTATTACATGGGCAAAATGGTAATCCAACTTTTAAAATAAGAGCTTTCCACTTTTAGTATAATATAATAATAATAATAATAATTACTATTAATTATTATTATTATTATTATCATTATTATTATTTATCATTATTATCATTATTATTTATTTATATTTATATTTATTATTTATGTTTATTTATTATTATTTATTTATTTTAATTTTTCACTTTTTGACTTCCCACTTATATAGTAATAAATATATAAATATGAGATGATAAAATATTAATATTTAATTATGTATCAATTAAATTTTAATTTAATGGAGGGGAAAAATAGTAATCTAACTTTCAACTTAGGGGCTTCCCACTTATATAATAATACGATACATAACACTCTTGATTTTCAAAGTTATCAACCCCAATACCAAAATCTTCACTATTGGGATGGAACTGCTTAAATTCAGGAAAAATCAATTTCATGTTTTTAAATTACTATCGCGCGTGTTTCTTATATTAATAAGAATAAATTTATAAAAATAACATAAATAATTTTAAAAGATGTATTTGTGTAACAATATAAGAATTTATAAAGAAAATTATGAATTTCAAATTGATAAATAATTATATTTAAGATTTTGATTAATGTAGTAGCTCTTTTTTTAGTTTGTTCTAATACTTATTCTAATGAACAGAACGTCGTAAAAATAACATTTGATTGAAAGGTAAAAAAATCGTTCACTTTTTGTATAAGTACTTAAATGCATCCATTACATGTATATATCAATATTCATAGTTTTATATATTTCAAATAAGGAAGAATTTAATACATAAGATTTAGTTAATTTTAAAATCTCAAATATTAAAAAATAATTAGATAACTATTTTGTCAAATGTGAATTCTATTTTTAAAAGGGTAAAAGATGAATATTCTTTTGCTACGAAACTTCATATTTTGAATATTTAGTAATAACTTATTTTTAAACTTTTCATTTTACCCTTTATGAGATTATTTTTTCAGCTTCTTTTTTTTTTTCCTCTTGAAATAAAAGAAATAATGTAGATTTAACTAAAGAGAGTGAATAACAAGAGCACTCAATTAATTGAAATAACTTAAAGTATGTTGTGTTTCTATTTTTTATTTAAATTATACAATTTTTTTTAAAAAAAAAGAAAGAACGAAAAAGAAGGAGGAGGAGAATGAATCCAACGTATTAATGCATAATGAAATTACACTCTTTAATTTATTTTCTCGTACCTTGAGTTGAAATATTGTGATGGATAATTAGTTAGTTTAATAAATAAAGAATTGGTATAAGTTCATAGAATTATAATTGATTTTAAAGTCTTAAATGTTATGACTTTCAATATAGTTCAAATAAGAAAAGATTTAAGAAGTTGTTATAAATATATTATATTATGAATATTCATTGAATTGGTTTGCAACTGAATAAACTTAGGATTTGATGAGCTTGCAATCAAATAAGCTCTTAATGTGTATTTGTATTATAGTGAATGTCTAAGTTAGGATTAGTCTTCCCCTATAGATGGAGGGGTTCTTTTTATTGTAAATCATCTCCCAAGAGAAATAAGAATTATTCTCTCTCCTTTCCGTCTCTACAATATTTTTCCTCTTATTTTATTATTTCATAACACGTTATCAACACGAGACTCTACCATCTCGAGCAAACTTTGATTTTGATGGTATGAAAGGTATACAAAGCAAGTTTCTGGTACGTTACTATAATAGAATCAATATATATATATATATATATATATATATATATATATATATATATATATATATATAAAGGAGACTTAGAGGCATGCTTATGTTGCATGCCTCTAAGGCCTCTATTTTTATTTTCTTTTTCTTTTTTTTAATTTTTTTTTATTTAAAAATTTATTTTTTATTTCATTTATTTAATTAATGTCATTTAATGTTATGTCATTAAACAAGCTCCACTAAATAAAATAAAAAAATAATAATAAAAATAAAGTAAATTAAAATATAATAAAAATAAAAAATTCCTAACTTCAAAGTTGCATTACCATTTTAACCCTCCACTACATAAAATAAAAATAAATATAATATGTAAAATTATTATCATATCATCATATTATTATATAAGGGGGACGCCAAAAAATAAAAAGTTAGAGTACTATTTTTCCCATTTACTAAATTAAAATTTAATTAAATATATAATTAAATATTAATATTTTATCATATTATATCATAATTATATATTTATTACTATATAAGTGAGAAGCCAAAAAGTGAAAAGTTAAAATAATTAAATAAATAAAACTAATTAATAATAATAATAATAATAAATAATAAGAATAAATGTAAAAAATAAATATAAATAATAACTAACTAACTAACTAACTAAATAATAATAATAATAATAATAATAATAATAATAATTAAAATAATCATATCATTATATAAGTGGGAAGCCAAAAAGCGAAAAGTTGAAAGACCAATTTGTCTATTAAATATTCAATGACCATTTTATCCTTCAATCTAAAACAATTTCTATAATTTTTATCTACTAAAAAGTAAATATGCATAGCAAAAAAAATACTATTATTACAATAAATATTATTAGACTATTAAATATTTTACAATAAATTTGTGGATAAGAAATTAAATTTATTATAGCCTATTCAATTTCTTGGAGTTACTTTTCCTTTTAATACTTTGTGGATATATATATATATATTATCATCTTATATCATATATATATTTTTTAAAATAAAAAAATCTAAATTGAAACGTTGAATTATTAAAATGTCTATTAAATATTGAATGATCATTTTATTCTTCATTTAAACATTACTACTATTAATAATTTTGTTTTAAAAACAAAAAATAAAAAAAGTCGAAAGATTAGAAAAGCTTCTGCTGCATTTAATAATATTAACAGAGTGGATTGCTTCACCTTCCAACAATTATTATAAACTGCAATATTTATGCGCAATTGTGGACTGTTCACATTTCAGTTTTATTTGTTTCATTTTTTGAGCTTTCACCGGTAATGACAATAAATATACGTCTTTACACATTTTTATTGCTCTATATATAAAGGTGCACAATAAAAAATATTTCATCACTTTTCTCTCTATTTTGTTTAACATGTAAGAAATTCTCTTTTATCCCATAAAATGTTACGTCTATATTTTTTGTAAGGACAATTCATTTTCTGTAGACTTCATGTTATCTTAGGGCTTGTATTTTTGGATTGATATATACTATGATATTAAGTTTCACCAAAAAAGTTTGGACAAAGTTCATGAAAGGTCCTTTGCCATCGCAAAGATTTGTTATTTTCCAAATGCTTCAATGTCATCATATATCTAAACACCTAATTTTGCCTCTTCCTTTAGCTCAATGGCAAACCAACCAAGACAAGAACCAGCAATATCAACAGAACTTGAGTTTCACAAATTGCTACTCACATAATACTCTTTCATATTTCCCCCCTCAATAAGATGATAGGGCTGGTTCCAAAAAAAAAAAAAAAAAAGGAGCAGATGAGTTTTACATGTCTAAGAGGGCTTCTCGGGTTCTTCAAAAAATTTCTCAGGAGTATCTTTTATAATATTTTATTGCCAATCCTAATTGGCTAAGCTTATACTTCACAAAGAATTTTTCCTACTTTCTTGACAATTCGTTTTCTTTTTTGATCATTCCTTTGGTTTCTAAATTTTTCTAGTTAGTTCTTAATTATTTGATGTATTATTCAAAGTTTTCTTTCAAATAGCTATATAAGAAGGTCCAGTTCTCATTTTTTATATTTTTAAATGGATGAATATTTATTTGATAAAAATATATTATTCATATATAAAAAATTTTAGAACATGATTAGGAGGCTGAATGGTTTTTTTTGAGAGCTCTTAGACTTAAAAGTACAAGATTATTCACATTTAATAATATGTTGTCGAAATGTCAAAAAAAGGAGATTGTCAACTGGAATATTTGATATTTTAGAAGAACTGTATATTAGAAGAAATTTGAGTATCAATTTAATTATTTGTGTATAGCTACAAACTATATAGTGACTGTCAAGTTATTTGGATACTTATTGTTCATCAATTTCAGTTTGTAATTTTCTTTTAAATTTTCAATTACTTATTATTTATATGTTTCGATACTATTTGTAATCATATTATAAAGTTGAGTGACATTGTTACCCTTCTATTAAAGGTCAAGAATTTGTTATATCAAATCAAACTTAGACTTTCAAGAATTGAATAATATATATTAAAAATGCCATTTATAAGAAAATATTTTGAGATATGGCCAGATCGCATAATTGTACATAACAACATCAATATGAATCTCATTCATCATATCTGTTGTTTTTAAATTTTCTTTTATTAAGATGATATTAGTGATTTTTGCATTCAAATTTCATGTTAGTCATCACACATATGATTAAATATTATTTATATCATTTAAATTTGTTGTACATATCAACATGAAATACACGTGCAATGCACGTATCCAAAATATCATACAAAAAGTAAAAAACAACAAAATTAAAAATTGAATTACTAAAATAATCTTAATACCCTTAAAATGCTGCATATTTTTACCCATTCAATATGCATTATTCTTTTGGCATTATGGTACACAAATGTTAAATTATTTAGAAATAAATGAAATTAGATTAAATGAAAGTTATTGTATCTTTAATAAGAAATAATTAAATAACAAATTTACTTTCAATTAAAAGACTTTTGGATAAATGCAAATCAATATTATTTACATTGTATTTTATTAAAGTAATTGAGAATGTAGCTATTATTTAGATTTAATAGGATTCTAATTAATAGTTAATTTAATTTTTTGTGCATTTATCTTGCCTTGCCAAATAATCTGTTACACCCCGTAAAAGTTAACGACTAGCAAGCGTATACGCGGGTTCATAAGGAATAAAGAGAGTACGACGCGTGTGGAGAAGCCTCGGAAGTAGGGTCGAACGAGGTCAGGCCGTAAGGGCCAGCGCGACGCGCCAGCCTGCCTGTGCTATGGGCAGTGCGGCGCACCAGGGGGATCAGCGCCTTGGGAGGCGTGGCGCGGCGAGGCCTTGGCGCTATGGCCAGCGCGGGGCGCCGGCCTCTTGGCGCTTTGGCCAGTGCGGGGCGCTGCCCAAGCCACCGCCCTAATGTATATAAATACTCCATTAGTTCAATATTAATTCATTCTTAAATGTTAGTCACGGCCAAACTTGAGAGAAAATGAAGAAACCAAGTGAAATTCATCCGTTCATGCTACGAAACGCTACCCAAACTCCAATTAACTTTGGGTATTGAAGTTTAAGGCCGTAGAGAGCATCGCTACGGAGTTATTTTCATAAAATTCGCCCGGCGAATCACCGTTCCGCCGAGCCAAAGTTGTCAGAATTGTGCCAAACTAATTTCTATACGATCAAAAGTTTTAAGTAAGTATTTCTTCCTTATGGACTTCCGAGAAACTATGCGTTTTCGATCGAGTTTCGCCAAGTTGAAATATAGTTAATATTTATATATAAAATTTTCCTTTTCATCGAATTTATTAATTAAAACCAGCCCTATTCTCCCAGTAACACGTTTTCAGTCGGGAAGAGCTGTTGAAAGACATATTGGAACTCGCCAGCTAATCAAAAATTGACGATTGAGGTAGGTTAAGGCCACTTCTTTCGGAAAATTAGTTCCTATAGCATTATAACTCAGTTTAAATCCCAGCAAGAGAGTCAGAAGTATGTTAATCACGAATAATTGTTGTTAATAGCTGAGACTAGCATTTTACTCTTAGCTTGGGATTTGATGTGCCTACATAGTCCTCCACAACCAACCCAGGGTTATTAGCTGTGTCGACGCCCGCTATGAGCGAGATGACGTCGCTCCAGAAAGAGCGGCATGCCGTCCACGAGGGACGAAGATGAGGTCCTAGGTCCTCATAGAGTCCATTCCATGGCTGGACTATTATACATACACTGTATCGGCACCACACCCCCGATGAGCCTAGTGCCTGGGCTGCAGATATCAGGAGTCCACTGGACTCAGACACAACTATAGTCAGGGATCGAGCGGGCTTAGTTGCAGACCCAGGGGACTGGTAGGACGGCTATAGTTACCAGTTGACCCATTATGACCTTGTTAGGGGTATATAGATTGAAGTGTACTCACCAGGGCTTATGGGGTCCCTAGGTGGGTTATTCTGTGCTGGTTGTACCTTCCGGCTTATGGGGGCCAGGTAAGAGTTTTGTTTGCTTTAGTTATTGATAGACTAGATAATAAAGAATCCAGCTACTCAGGTATGACTCCTATCCCTCTTCTTTCAGTCATTTTCAGTTCTATCTTTTATATTCAATTATTTAAACTTATTGCCTTACATACTCGGTACATGTTGTACTGACGTCTTTTTGAGGTGCTGCATTACTTGCCTGGAGGTACGGATAGACGAGGAGCATATGCCTCTTAGCTTCCAACTAGAATTAGCAGAAGAGTTGGCTCCTTTCTTTCGGGGCTCATAGATAAAAGGTTGTTCTTTTGATTATACAGTTTATGGGTAGGTCGAGGCCCTGTCCCGACCATCATATTACTCTTAGAGGCTTGCAGATTATTTCTATTTTCCTGTGGTTAGCTGCTGTTGGCCGTGTGGGGCCCGTATGTATTTTATCTTGCATGTTGACCGCGTGGGTCCCTGTTTAGCTGATAGTTAGCAGCCTTGTCGGCTATAGCTTAGTTTAGCACCGGGTTTAAGTTTCAGTCATAACTAGACATCATGGTGGCCTTATCGGCCCGCATAAGACTCCCTGTTGCTATGTGTTTCTGGTTAGCTGTTTTCCTGTGACAGGTGGCTATAAGGCCTTGTCGGGCGGGGGCTGTGTTTACAACTGAGAGATAGCTCATTATTTTCTTGATTTCAGAGTTAGCATTAGCCCTGCACCAGGAGTGCTTAGGCTCCATCAGCTTAGTCAGATCCTAGGGCACCAGGTGCCAGTCATGCCTCCCAAGGTGGGGCGTGACATAATCAATGATAATATTTGTGAATGGTAAAAGTAAAACTTACACATATGAATGCCGAAAATAATGTGCAGAAGATGAAAAATTGTTGCAATTAAATAGTGATCAACATTAAAGTAGTGTATAAAATCATTCAATATATATTTATCATACCACTTTGGTTAAATAAAAATATTAATTCAAGATTATTAATAACAAATAAAAATTAAAATAACAACTTAATATTACTTGTAATATATATTATTTATTATCTTCTATGTCATTCTAAACTCAAAATCTCCAAATGTTAAAATTGAATTACTAAATTATTCGAGTGAGTATTTCATCCTTCACCTAAATATTAAGTCTCTCATTAAATAAAAAATTTTAACTATATTTTATAATATAATTAGGAATACAAAAAATACTATTATCATCTTCTAAGAACATATAAATTAATATATATATTAAGAATATGGATATGATAGTGTGACATACTTCTAAAATTACTATTTTTTCTCAATTTTTTGATATTTTTTCTATTTATATCAATCTTGTCACGCCCCACCTTGGGAGGCATGACTGGCACCTGGTGCCCTACTAGGACCTGAACTACTGAGCTGACTGAGCCTAGCACCTCTAGTGCAGGGCTGGCTCTAATTCTGGAATCACGAAAACAACGGGCTATATAACGGCTGTAAATACAACCCCCGACCGACAAGGCCTATAGCCACCTGTGAAAGTAAACAACTAACCAGAGACAAACGAAGTATAGGAAATCCTATGCGGGCCGACAAGGCCACCATGATGTCTAGTTATAGCTGAAAAGCAAAATCAGGTACTAAACTGAAACATGACCGACAAGGTCATCAATCAACAACTAACAAGGCCCCACATGGACAACACAAGCCATCTAAAGAACATATGGCCCCACACGGCCGATATCAACTAACCATAGGGAATAATACAATCTGCAAGCCTCTAGGAGTAATAAGATGGTCGGGACAGGGCCCCAGCCTACCCATACTGTACAACAAAAGGAAGTAAACCTCTATCACTCAAGCTCCGAAAGATAGGAGCTGAAGGCTCTGTACAACTAACTGGAACTATGAGGGGTTCACTCCTCGTCTTTGAGTACCTGAAGGAAAGTAATGCAGCACCCCACTAGAGGGCGTCTGTACCACAGGTACTGAGTATGTGAATCAATAACCGTAAATGACTGAAAGTAAGTAATAGGACTGACAATAACTGAAGTAAAGGAAAACGGAGTGAAACTGACTGAACTAATGGAATCAGAACTAAACATAACTTTAATGAGAAGAGTAGGGGTCATACCTGACAATGAGGCGTCCTACTGTCTAACTATCAGTAGCTAAAGCAACATATCATAAACCTTACCTAGCCCCCATAAGCTGGAAGGTGTAATCAACACAGAATAACCCACCTGGGCCCCCATTAGCCCTAGTGAGTACATCTCAATCTATTTACCCCTATCCAGGTCATACCACATCAACTACTAGCTATAAGCATCCTGCCGATCCCTTGGGTATGCAACTTGGGCCTGCTGGACCCCTGACTATAATTGTGCCTGAGTTCGAAGGACTCCTGAAATCTACACTCCGAGCGCAAGCACTTGGCGGGGGTGTGTATAGGCCAACCACGACAAAATATGAGGAGCTGGCTCCCCATCTTCATCCCTTGCGGACGGCATGCCGCTCTGTAGAGCGATGTATCCTCGCCCTGTAGCGGACGAGTCGACATAGCTATTAACCCTGGGGCAGTCACGGAAGCTATACAGGTAATCTAGCTCAAACAATACAATCACAAGTCTCAACTGATAACAATAACCACGCATAATAACATACTGAACATGATAAAATATTCCTGAAATACTTTACTGAGGTTCATATTGAATTACTATACTGAAGAAACTAACTTGCCGAAAGAAAATGCCTTAACATACCTTGACTGCCTGTTCTGATTAACTGACAGGTTCCAATTAGTATTCAATAGCTTTTCCCAACTGAAAACGTGTTACTGTAAAAATAGGACTAGTTTCATTACCAATTTCGGAAAAAAGGAAAACTTTATATATAAATATTGACTATATTCCTATTTTACAGAACACGGTCAGAACCTCGTTATTCCCCGAAAGTCTAGAAGGGAGAAATGCTTACTTTAAGCATGGGATCGTATTAACACTAGTTTGGAGCAATTCCAACCACTTTGGCTCGGCGGGACGACGATTCGCAGGGCGAATTTCACGAAACTAACTCCGTAGAAATGCTCCCTGCAGCCTTATACTTCGATATCCGAAGTTAATTTGAATTTGGACGGCATTTGACGGCGTAATCAGAAGAAAATTATATAAAACCTTCGTCCTTCCTCTATTCTGATCGTGAGATATTTGGAAAATGACATAAAGTTTAAGGGTGAGGTCTATATATACTTGAAGCCGGATGCAAGGCAACGTGGCACGTTGTCCAACACGCCATTTTGGCTCCGTGCCACGTTGGCTAACGCGGAGGTAGATGCTCCGTGCCACTTTGCCCCTCTGGCAGCTCGGTTCGGCCTCCTTTCGCGAAATCCCAACTTGGCACTCGTTCGGCCTTTCCCCGGGCCTTTTCCTCGCACGTATGGTACTCTAAAACTCTCAACCAACATGTGAATAGGCCAACTAAATGCTAGAAACTTACGGGGAATAACAAACCTAAAATTATTTAATTATTTCTTAATTATATTTTCTTACTTATCCATCTCTTTTTCAGTTTAGAAAGTCCAAATGTCATTCTCATTAAATTAATAATTATTTAATATATATCCAATTTATTTCATAAACATCTGATTACCTTATTTAATTATTTTTTCTAATATTTAACTCAAGTGTAATCTCTCACTCTCTATATAAAGGAAGAATATGGATGTGATGATGTGGCATGCTTCTAAAACCACAATTTCTATTTATCTTTTTGCTCAATTTTTTGATCTTTTTTCTATTTATAACAACCTAAAGTTATTTAATTATTTTTTAATTATATTTTCTTAGCTATCCATCTCTTTTTCGGTTTAGAAAGCCCAAAAATCTAAATTAATAATTATTTAATATATATTCAATTTATTTTATAAATATTTTATTAACTTAGTTAATTATTTTTTCTAATATTTAACTCAAGTGTAATCTACATATCTATATCTCTATCTATCTATCTATCTATCTATCTATCTATCTATCTATCTATCTATCTATCTATCTATCTATCTATCTATCTATATATATATATATATATATCATAACTTTGGTTATAGCCAGCCGATGTAGCATAGTTCTTTGGCCTCCAATATCTCTTTTTTGACTTTTTTTGCTCCTTTTTCTCCCCCCTTCATCGACAAAATACATTCTCCAAAAAATTAAAGAAAATGAGTATAACGTATTTACTCATTATTGTTATACTATTAATTATTTCTTTCCTTATCATGAGTAACTTCTTTTTCGTAACTTCCCCTGGATATCTCATTACTTTACGATTTTTTTCTTAATAATAGACTATTTTAATTACCCCATAAATGCTTGAAAATTTTTCTTAACTCATATAAGTACATACTTCAATACACGAATCACATAATCAAATCTTGCATAATTTTAATCTCTCCAAAATTAGATATTTACACTTCCAGTACCAATCAGTTTACCTGAAGGTTTAAAGGTGTTAGACTGTTGAATCTGAGATGTCTACGAATGATACATACTTAGCGATTTATGTTCAGTAGGTTCATGTGAATTACTAAGCTTTCGACTACGCCGACTACGATTTAACGACGAATAAGATCGCTTTAGTATCATTCGAAGATGGTAGTGTTTTGACTATGGCTGCTTCGATTGGTGGTGGTGTCACTGGTATGTGTCGCTAACACCAAAAAAGAAATAGAAGAGGAAGAAGACTTTAAAAAAGAGTTTACATTATCTCTGATAAATAATTTCATAAGGCACAATGGATGTAATTATAAGGAGAAAAATTAAATTTTTTTATGACCGGATAGACGTGAGAGAAAGGGTGTATTTGCAAAAAAAATTATATGAAAAAATTGAATGATTTTCTAGGTTGTTATCGTTGCAGAATTAGGAATTCATTATTTTTTTTATTTCTCTTCATTTTCCGTTTCATTCTTATTTCTTTTTTTAATTATAAAAAAACTAAAAACTTTTTTTTGTCCATGATTTTTGTGTTTTATTAATAGGATAGAATGATTATATTCATATATGTAATTGTTATTCATGATTTACATTTAACAAATCTCGATTGAATCGCTAATTTTTTTAATTATATTATAAGCAATCTTCAATTTTTCTTAATACACCGCAATATACTAACATTTTCATAAATTCTTTTAGTCAAAAAATTCTATATAAGATATTAAAAGAATTATAAAGAGATATAGAATTATGGACAATGTTTGATTAACTTTTTTTTTGAAAATATGGCACTAAAATTGATTAATATCTATGTACATAATAGTTTTTATCTTCTACTTTGTCTATATATATATTTACTGATGACAAGATTAATTATTTCATAAATATAAATATAATATATTAAGTTTTTAATGATCACGCGAAGTACATAGTTTACTAGTATTGGATGTGGCTATGAATGATATATCAAAACTGAAAAAGGAGATTGTAATCTATTTCTTGATGGTTATAATCATTACATAACTTTTCTATTAATACTAGTGATATTCGGTAGTAATAAGTAGATAATAGTTGAATCAAGCAAAAAATGTATATTATTTGCTTTATTGAAAAATATTGTTAAACTACAAAATAAGATCTTATATTAGATTGATTCTGTATAAACATGGCGTCAAATTTGCTCTCGTAGAACATCGCTCTAACTTTAGTAGAGTTCATGAGAAACGCACAACCATTAGAAGTGGTTAAGTTTTAAAGTGCTTCGTAGCTCCTAAAGCAACAATTGTTTTAAAATCTGATATATTTTGAAAGATGTGTTTGAGAAGAATTCTCTACATTATATGTATAACTTGATTTATTCCTGAAGCAATAAATCTGAAGTTTATTCTTGAAATAATAAACTTGCATTTATTGTGTTAGATATATCGGGCAAGAATTACCTTTCATGGGTATTGGATGCTGAAATCCATTTGGATACAATGGGTCTTGGAGACGCCATTTAAAATAAAATAAAGTATCAAACCAAGATCGCGCTAAGACTATGATATTTTTGCGTCATCATCTTGACGAAATTTTAAAAATTGAATATCTCACGTTACGGATCCACTTGTTTTGTGGAATAACTTGAAAGAAGGTATGGTCATCTGAAGATGGTCATCTATCCAAAGGCATGATATGATTAGATGCATATGAGGTTTCAAGACTATAAGTCTGTTCATGAGACAACTCTGTCATGTTCAGAAATATTTCTTAGTTGAAACTATGATGAATTGAACTTCTAAATTCTGATTATTATTGGGCAAAATAATTTGGACTAGTTTGGAGAGACTATTAATGATATTGATATGATGAAAAATACGCTCACCACTTTCTATGCCTCGAATGTGCTCTTGCAGCAACATTATCGAGAGAAAGACTTCAAGAAGTATTACGAACTGATTCAAAGACGAGAAATATTTTTTTCATTTAAATGTGGGCAAAATAAATATTACTATGATTTCTGGTATTACCAATTTGATTGAATGCTTTGGAAAAGCCATTATAATCTTGCCTAAGGGAGCTAAACTCATAATAAATAATGCTATATTTTCTCCTAATTCTCGGAGAAACTTGTTGAGTTTTAAAGATATCCGTGAAAATGGTTACCATATCAATACAGTGGATGAGATGAATCTTGAATATCTTGATGTATATCATCAAGAATGTCTCTGTGCAGACATGTGTTATAGAAAAATTTCCTGCTTTATCTTTTTCCTTGTATTGGACAAAGATTAGTACAATTGAAACACATTTTATAGTAAGCTAGAAGTTTACTAATTTCAATACTTTTGTACTTTGGTATGATCATCTTGGACATCCTGGATCTATAATAATGAGACGAATTTATAGAAAATTCAAATGGGCATCCATTAAAGAACTTGAAAGTTCTTTCAAATGGTGAATTTTCTTCTACTGCTTGTTATCAAAGCAAGCTAATTGTTAGACTATCACCTATAAAGGTTGAGATTAAGTCCCCTGCGTTCTTGATTCAATTATTTATTGAGCCTGGTGTGGAATCACCATCATTACACATTCATTCTTGGTCTGGCTGCTGGTCTAGCGAGCCTTATGGAGATATTTATGGACCTATCCACTCACCTAGTGGGTCGTTTAGATATTTTATGGTCCTAATAGATGTTTCTTCTAGATGGTCTCGTGTGTGTCTATTGTCATCTCGCAACCTGGCATTTGTAAAATTATTGGCACAAATAATATGGTTACGGGCACAATTTCCTGATAATCAAATTAAGTCCATTCCCCTTGATAGTGCTGCAGAATTTTCATCCCAAGAATTTAATGATTATTGCTTATTAATTGGGATAAAAGTTCAACATCTTGTAGCTCATGTTCACACTCAAAATGTCCTTACTGAGTCATTAATTAAACGTCTGCAGTTTATAGCAAGACCATTACTTATGAAAACTAGATTGCCCACTTCTGTTTGAGGTCATGCGATTCTGCATGCTGCAATACTTGTTTGTCTCAGACCGACAAATTATCATAAATTTTCTCCATTGCAATTGATTTTGGGTCAACAATCTAATTATCTCAGTTGAGAATTTTTGGATGTGTTGTATATGTGCCTGTAGCACTACTACATCGAACAAATATGGGTCCCTAAAGAAGATTAGGAATTTATGTTGGGTTTGAATCGCCCTCCATTATTCTCTATCTTGAACCATTAACTGGAGATATGTTCATTGCTTGCAGATTGTCGGTTTGATAATTTTTTAAAAAAAAATTAGGGGGAGAAAATAGTGAAATCAAAAAAAATTGTGAAAAAATTCATCACTGTCTCATCTTGATCCACGTGCTTATATTTGTGAGCAAGAAGTACAAAAGATTATTCACCTGCAGAAAATTATAAATCAAATGCCAGACTCATTTACAGATTTAAAAAGGGTTTAAATCACATATTCCTGCAGAGAATGTCCCAATTCGAATTGATGTCCATGTAGGACCATCTACTAGTGTCATAGCTAATGAATTTAAATCACGCCTAAAGCATGGTAGACTAGTGGATTCTAAGGATCGAAATCCTAGAAAAAAAATCATCAAGATGACACTGCGAAAGAACCACAGATGAAAGTTCAAGACTTGTGAAATTTTTATATCCATGAAGGAATCAATGAGTCTGGGACTCAAGAAAATGAGAAACTATCCATAAATTCAAGTGATGCTGGAATTAATCGATCATAAATAATGGTGAATTATGTCTTTGTATATAATGTTACAACAAAAATCATGCAAGATAGTGAGATTGAACCTCAATCTGTCACATAATGTCGACAAAGAAATGATTGGCCAAGATGGCAAGAAGCAATTCAATTAGAGTTGAATTTATTTGTCAAACGTGAAGTTTTTAGACCTATAGCTCAAAAACCTAATAGTATTAAACCTATTGGCTATAAATGGATCTTTGTGTGAAAAAATGAGAAAAATAAAATACAAAGGTATAAGGCACACCTTCTTGCACAAGAATTTTCACAAAGGCCTGGTGTCGATTATAAAGAGACATACTCACCAGTTATGAATGCAATAACGTTGCGTTATCTTATTAGTTTCACTGTCCATGAGACATTTGAAATGCATTTGATTAATGTGGTTACGACCTATCTATATGGATCACTTGATAATGAGATATACATGAAAATTTTCGAAGGATTTCAGATGCATGAAGCATATCGTTCAAAGTCTCGGGGGATGTATTCAATTAGATTGTAAAGATCATTGTATGGTTTGAAGCAATCTGGACACATGTGGTATAACTGTCTTAGTGAATATCTATCTAAGGATGGTTATACAAATGATTAAGTTTGCCCATGTGTTTTTATAAAGAAAACAACATCGGAGTTTGTCATACTTGTTGTTTATGTTGATGACATAAACTTTACTGAAACTCCAATAGAGCTTCAAAGGGAAATTAATTATTTAAAGAAGAAATTTGAGATGAAAGATCTTGGAAAGATAAAATTATGTCTTGGTTTGCAAATTGAGTATTTGACAAACTGTATCTTTGTTCATCAATCTGCCTATAGAGAAAAGGTGTTAAAAAGATTTTATATTGATGGAGCACATCGATTAAATACTCTAATGATTGTTTGATCATTTGATGTAAATAAGGATCCATTCAGACCTCAAGAAAAAAATAAGAAAATTCTTGATCTTAGTGCAATTGGTGCACTAATATATCTTGCTAACACTACAAGACTTGATATAGCATTTTCGGTTAATTTGTTAGCAATGTATGCTCCTACTAGGAGGCTTCGGAATGAGATTAAACATATAATGCGGTATCTAAAATGGATTATCGATATGGGCGTATTAATTTTATTCTAACAATTGTAGTTTCGATCTTGTTGGTTATGATAATGCAGGGTATTTATCTGATCCATACAAAGCTCGATTTAAAATTGGCTACGCGTTCATATGTGAAGGTGCTGCTATATCTTGGAGATCTATAAATTAGTCTCTCATGGACACTTCATCAAATCATGCTGAGATAATAGTTATTCATGAAGCAAGCCGAGAATATGTATAGTTGAGGTCCATGATATATCTCATTACAGAAAAATGTGATTTGAAATGTGACAAAGTACCCATAATTTTATATGAAGATAATGCAGCATGCATAACACAACTAAAGGAAGGATTCATAATAGGAGATAGAACGAAACAGATTTCTCCAAAACTTTTCTACACACATGAGCTCCAGAATAATGCTGATATCAACGTGCAATAAATTCGTTCAAGTGACAATGTGACTGATTTATTCACCAAATCTCTACCAACTCTCAAGAAGATGGTGCACAAGATTTGGATGCAAAGATTCAAGGATATTCTTATTAAGAGGTGTTAATACGCGTTGTACTCTTTTTCCCTTATGAGGTTTTGTCCCACTGGGTTTTCCTTGTAAGATTTTTAATGAGGCAGCCAAGATACATATTATTAGATATATGTATTCTTTTTCCACTAGGTTTTTTTCTAGAAAGGTTTTAACGAGGCACATTTTCTATTAATGAACATCCAAGAGGAGTATTATAAATATATTCTATCATGAATATTCATTGGATAAGCTTACAACTGGATAAACTTGGGATTGGATGAGCTTGCAATCAGATAAGCTCTTAATGTGTATCTGTATTATAGTGAATGTCTGAGTTAGAGTTTGTCTTCCCCTATAAATAGAGGGGTTCTTTTCATTGTAAATTATCCCTCAAGAAAAATAAAAATTATTCTCTCTTCTCCCTGTCTCTACAATATTCTTCCTCTTGCTTTATTATATCACAGCAGAAGTAAAATTTTAGTCAATTTTAAAATAATAAATATTAGGAGTTCTTACTTTATACAAATTAGTAAAGACTTAATAGCTATAACTTTAATTAATTTCAACGAATATTAAGATAATAGTTAAATGACAATTATTTAAGAAAAATAGTAAATGACAATTTTGTCTATTGCGGGGTCTTTTAATAAAGGGCAAAAAGTTCAATCAACATTTCTAAAAATCTTCACACTTTTAATATAATACAGATTACGCGACACAATATCATGTATTTTACACAATTTTTGTCAACATGAAAATACGGTCAAGAAAGTCAAAGTAACAATATCAATAAATTTCATATTGTCTGATTTGGCATTGTTACTACTTATTATGATGTTTTTATTATTTATTTTAGCTTTCAAAAAGAATGAACCAGATATAATTACATACAGTTCTTATCTTGTGTTTCGTGCATATAAGAGTCTCTATATGCATTGCACACTCTTTCTTTATGTGGCTTGGATAAGCGATGATTTCTAATATTACACTTTTTTGGTCAATTAATTTTATAAATATCATTTTTAGAAATTAAATGAATAATTTAAAAGTAAAAAAGAAAATAAGTCATGAAACGAAAATTGAACATTAACCTAACTCCTTTCATATTTTTTTTTCTACTTACTTTATTTACTTCACACTTAATCATTTTTGAATATTTAAAAACCTTTGAACCTCATTCAATTAGAACATGAAATATACTCTCCCACTCCTTCTGTCTCATATTACTTGTTCATGTTACTAAAAGTATTTGCATATATATTTGAATGGAAGAGAGGGAGTAATACTCTTGCATATATATTTGAATGACACACAACTCACTTATCGGTGGTTGTGGGGTCATATTGGTTTTAGCCCTTTCTGTTTGTAGTTTTGCTTTAACTTTATGACATGTTGTATCATGAAAATTAGTAAGTAATTTTATCTAACGAATATGAGTTAGTGACTGAGACACTTATATTTTCTAAAACAACTAGTGTAATAAGAATTAGAAGAATTGCCATATTTTAGAGACAAAATAGAATTTTAGTAATTTATGAGAATTTAAATTCATTTGGAAGTCACGAGCATTTTATCAAAGTAGAAGGTCTAAAGTCAAAATTTAGAAGTAAGACTTTAAGTTTATTTAATAACTTTTTAAATATATTTTATTTGATATTTATTTTTATAACTTCTTAAAATACAAGATAGTTAATTATATTTTGTTAATTTTTTTTTAGTTGAGAGTATAATAATTCATGTAATCTTTCCGAAGACATTAATAGACATATAGAGATTATTGTACGTTACACAACGTCACAAGTGTTTACATCTAAGACAAATTATTATTGATTTTAGTTTTAGAAACTTTTTTCAATTGAGTCAATTGTTATATAAACTATTAAAATTATTCTAGAAGTAGTAGAAATATTTAAACATAAAATTAAGACTTCACATAATTGAGTATGCCAATTAGAATATCATTTTTCATTTGTATAATATCTCATATTGCTTTTAATTACAAAAATAGATCTAAATCATCAATATCGTAGTGATTATTATATTATGCTTTAGAAGACATTCATAGTTAAGACGATGCCTTTTTAAATTTAGTCGTTTGATAATTAATCTAATTAGTTTGAACTAGAAATGTTTAAAAGACACCCAAAGAATTGAAAAAAAATCTTACAAAACCAATGGTAGAAACATGATTGATTCAAATTGAATGAACTAGATAAAATTGAAAAATAGAAAGTAACCGCAAATTTAATTTTCTACAACTTTTAATCATAACTACATTAATCGTATTTTTAGAAAAAAATAAAACTTTAAAATATATAATAGATAAACGATTGACAACAAACTATTAAGAAAATTCCAATTAACACTTATAATAAATACATAATTATTTATATTCATATTACATAACATGAGTAACTTTGAGGCCTTATCTTTTGAGGGCTTAAAACAACTGATTTAGTGGCTTCAGGGTTAAACCGCCCCAGTTAAAAGTCATATATAGATTAAAGAACCTGGTTAATTTAAAAAAAAAATTAAAAAAATAAGCACTTCCAACAACTTTTCAAAAATCTTTCAATCAAAATGTTATCTGATTTTAATTATTTTTTGTCATTTAAACATCATCACATAAATTGAGATACCAAGTCACAGAAAGAACAGTGCATATAAGTTGTCTCTATTCATTCTTGTGTCTTCAATACATAAAATTTCCTTTTCATTTTCTTTTTCTCTTTTCATCTCCCTGAAAATACTCTTCTCATCAGCCAATGCTTTACTCCCATGATGTGTCTTGTACCACAGAGCCTTAATCTGTCATCAGCAGAGGATAATTAATGATTAATTTGACAAAATTATCCAATTAACCTTTGAATTAAAGTAAAAATAATAATAATAGAAAATAGACATCTTACAGATAAAGGTTCATCATGCTTCTTTTCTTCTCCTTCTGTGAAATTTTTTTAATCCTAAATTAGAATTTGAATGACTATACACGTGTGATTAACCATCACTGGTTTTCTGTACTTTCCGTTATGATCGTCAATTCTCAAATTTATATTTTGTCGGTTTAATATTTTTAAGAGATTTTTATATAAATACTATTTTTTAAAATATGATTACAAAAGTTATAGACATTTTGATAAAATTATATAAATAGTGATTATTTAAATTTTTATCTATATTATATATATTTTTTTACTTTCTTAAAATATCTATTCTAATTAAATATAAAGAAAAGATTATACAACTGATATAAATGTTTGAATGTACAAAATTTCAAAATACACGCTCTATTCCCCATCTTATTTTTCCAAAAAATTTTAAGAATTCTCTTTTTTCCATATTTATTCTTTCAAATCAAGAACAAGTGATAGTTTTTTACTCTAGAGTATAGTGATGAAGCCCTTTGCAATACGGTATGCCGATTGATATCGAAAATTATAGATATATGGTATTCGTATATTATATGATATTTTTCAAAATTAATAGAGTTCCTAAGTGTTATAATTTGTTTAGAGTTTATTTATAATACTTATATATCTTTGTAATATACTATATTATGTATTAAAATTAATTATATTCTTTAAATTACAACACATTGATGACATATTTTATTATTTTTAAAATATTAAATATTCTCATACTTAGTCTATTTAAATTATGAAAAAAATAATTAGTTATCTCATTTATAAAAATAATACCATATTTAAAGTATTTATCATTTATTCATTTGTACAGTTTATATTGTACCCTATGTAATTTAGAAAATAATTATATATTATAAAATTTTAAACTTATTTTCTTGTATTATGTAACTTGCCCTAATTTTAAAGGAATGAGCAGTGAAAGAAATTGACTAATAAGTTTATAAAGATAAATTAAAGTATCGTTAAAAATCAAACTAATAATATGTTAAATAAAATTAATATAGTAGCCACAAACTAATAATATGTTAAATAAAATGAATATAGTAGTCAATGATACATTCATTTTAAAGTAACTCTATTTTATCAAACGATAAAATTTTAAAAAAAAAGTAAAAAAGAAAAAGTCATAATATATATAATAAACAAGAAATGTACTAAATATGATTTTAAAATCAACTAATAAATAAAAGAACTACAATATGCGGGTTGGGAGAATATTCATATAAAAGTTAATCATTTCTAAATAAAAAGAAAAGATCATTATTCAGCTAGATAATATATTATATTATATTAAAAAGTTAAGATTATAAAATGCAACATTTACTTAGTAACTAATTATATATTTAATATACTATAAAAGTAATATTTGACATAATTAAGTAGAAATTTTAATGATTTTATTTATATAAATTCAATTTTTTATGACATGATTTTGTTTTATGTTGTGTATTCATTAGTTGGCGCGATTTTTCTAGATCGGATTTTGAGTCTATAATTGAATATTTTCTAAAACTAAATTATAAATTGAGTAAAATTATTATTTAATTATCTTTTAATATTCAGGAATTTAAAATCAGCTAAACTGTTACACCTCGGAAGTTCAAGGATCAGACCTGCAAGTTGAAACGGAGAAAAACCTAAAATCTGACACCAGACACAGAACGAATCATGAGGAGACCCGTGAGAGGAACCCACAAGTCGTGGTGTGACTCGTGGGGAGGCCAGGGAATGAATTTGAAAAATTTGAAATTTTGGATCCCATGGACGTGACTACAACTCGTGGTCAGGCCCCACAAGTCGTTAGGTCAGTCGTGGGGTGGGTGAGTAAGAAGAGAGAAGGAAGGCAGGTAGTATACTCGACGGAAGGACCCCATGAGTCATGGTCAGTCCCCACGATTCATGGGGAGGGTTGCGGTCAGCTAGTTGAGAAATTCTTGGTATTGAGGCAGTGTACATCACGAGTGATGACCACGAGTCATGGTCACCCAGTAACAAGTCGTGATGTCTTCCGTTATGAGCCCAGGAGACCTGTTGAGCAGTGTACTTCACGGACGACTCCACGAGTCGTGGTTCAGGGTAACGAGTCGTTAGGTCCCCCGTTGTGACCTTCTGGCAGTTATTTTGAATTATGAATAGTGACTTTTAAAGGGGTTAAGTTCATTTTAGGCCACTTTCATATTCATGCATGCAAGAGTGATAGAGTAAAGAGGTGATCAAGGCAATGCTTCAAGATTTTCTTCAATTCCTTCTCGGACATTTAAGGGAGGGTAAGAATTAGCCATTTACAGATATATAGGGTTATGAATGGGTGATTTCTTTTACACCCATGCCCAATCCCTCTCTAAATCACGAATGATCAAAGACTAATCTATGGAGTTTTTACCCAACACATGAATTTTCTAATTCTTTACATGGGTATGATTTAAATACGTTTCTATTATTGAATTATGAAGCATGGAAAAATTTGATAATATTTTCAATTAAAAATTATATTTCTAGCTTTATGAATTAAAAAGCTCATTGTTAAAAAGTTCATGAAAGATGAGATTTGTGATGAATGCATGACGATGATGAGATATTATGATGAAAAGTATGTTTCTAAGCTACCCATGTTTATAATTATGTTTTCGATATGAATTGAGTATTTCTAAATATGATAAAGCTTTGGGCAATGCCCACATGTTTAAGTACGATTGATGATTTCCCGAATTAAGCTTACCACATGGTTTTGGAGCGAAGACTCCCACTTATATTTTCAACTTGTGGTATGGTTTGAGTAAAGCTTCTTATATGCATGATTTCAACTTTGAGATGTATTTGATTTATGAGCTTCATCAATAGAAGATGTTGAGGTTCGTTGAATAACGATATAGAGCATATGCATGTTTTTGGGAGTAGTGTCTAGCACCGAGCAGGCTAAGGGTCGATCACCCTATGCCTCAGAACGTCGCGCCAATGTAGGTTGATACATTATGACTTTGGGACCTCCCTTGTGAGCTATCCCCTGCCCTATTGGGCCACAAGCTTGATATCAATATCATGGTATCGTCCCTAGCCCTGGAAAGGCTTTGGACGACTCTACCCACTTGAGTGTGATAGTTGGAACTACGTAAGCTCTATCGTGGTATGTCGGTTAAAAGACGAGTCTCCCATTGTTCCTCATGATTTCAGTTATGCATGTTCATCACTCATGAGATTTACATATGTAAGCATGTTCTAAACCAGGTTCGAATCAATGTCAGTTTTACTTATAAATATCATATTTCAGCTTTGATTCGATCGATTCAGTTATGATGATATGTTATGTTATGATGAGATCATGATTTCATAAAGAATGCATGCAGACCCTATTCTCAGATTCTTAATATTTATGTTTACATTATGCATTGTCTTTAAATGATTTTACTTACTTAAGCGGTTTTACTTACCCTACATACTCAGTATATTTCACATACTGACCGCATACTATATATTGTATCGTTTCATGATACAGGACCCGACTCTCAGTTTCAGCCCCGCTCAAGTTCGATTTCAGAGTTAGCACCTTCGCTGTTGGTGAGCCATCATCTCCCAAGGACTAGACTATTCATATTTCTTACGTACTTTCAGTTTCAGATTGTTGAGTTAGTTGGGGTCTTGGCCTATCAACTCGTTATGTTTAGAGACTTTTCAGACATATGGTTGTATTCAGCTTCAGATTGTGTATTCTGGTGTTATGTTTAAGTTGTACTTCCACTATGGTTATATTATTGATTATTCAGTTTCATTGATTGAGATTAGATGTATGTTTATGCCATGGGTCGACTTGGGGTCTCTCGGGACTCCTTGTCTTGTGTTGCGATCCAGGCCTTCATTAGGGTCGTGACAAACTTGGTATCTGAGCAATAGGTTTGAAGTTTCCTAGGGTGTCTGAAAGCCGCGTTAAGTAGATTCATTTTCATAGGTGTGAAGTGCTCCACACTTATGAAGAAGAGGCCACAAGATGTTTAGGAAATGTTCCCCTCTTTCATGATTTATGTCGAGCGATGAAATGTCTCCCTATCCTTCTAATTCGTGCTATTCGCGATTTCAGAATTATGGCTCCTCGAAGAATGAATGGTAGAAGGAATGAGAATGGAGAAGGCCACGAGGATGGCAATGGGAACGAGCACTAGTAGGCCCTACCAGTTCAAGAGCACCAGGCACCGGAGCCAGTGTCTATGCTGAGTTTCGGGTAGCTATTCAGATGCTTGCGCAGGCCTTGACCGCTCAGGTCAATCAGCAGGCCGTTGCGCATGTTCCGTAAAATGGCAATACAACGATGGCTCGAGTCAGAGACTTCTTGAGAATGAACCCGCCAGAGTTCCTTCGATTGAAAGTAGATAAGGACCCGCATAAGTTCATAAATGAGATAGTGAAGATCACCCAAGTCATGGGGGTGAATGGGGTTGAGTGCGTAGAGTTGGCCTCATACCAGTTGAACGAGGTCGCGTATATCTGGTTTCGCCAATGGAAAGATAGTAGGGTCGTCGGAGCGGGCTCTGTCACTTAGGAAGAGTTTCATGTTACATTCTTAAATCGGTTCTTCCCTCGTGATATGAGGGAGCTAAAGTCAGCTGAGTTTGTAAATCTGAAGCAAGAAAGGATGACGGTGCAGGAGTATGCCCTTGATTTCACCCGCCTTTTGAAGTACACCCCAGAGTTAGTGGCTGATCAGAGGGCGTGGGTGAGTAGATTCGTCCATGGTGTAGCGGGCTATTTGGATAAGGATTGTAGGACCGCTATGCTTTACCAGGACATGAACTTCACTCAGATAGTCTTGTATACCCAGTAGATGGTGGCGACACATCTGAGAGAGAGGGAGGCCAAGAGGGCCAGTATTGAGGATCAAAGATTCACACAGCCTAGGTCAGGTGGTGGGCACCGACAGTAGACCCACCAAAGATTATCAGCCCCAGCATCTTCAGCATTGAGTATGCCATCCATACCGAGGAACGATCATAGGGGGCGAGCATCAGGCTTTAGGGGTCAGAGCAGCAGACCCATAGATTCTAGTGTTCCAGCTTACCACAGGTGTGGCCGGGGTCACATGGGTTAGTGTCTAGCAGGTATAGGTGCATGTTTCGGGTGTGAAAATCTCGGACACATGCTCAGAGATTGCCAGTAGCGAGGCAGGATCATGATGGGGCCTGAGGCCCAACTTCTAGTTCAGCGGCCCCACTTGTATGTTAAGCACATTAGGGGGCATCTACTAGCACAGGTGGCGGTCAATGGAAAAACAGTTTCTATGCCTTAGCATCTCACCAGAAGTAGGAGGTCTCCGCGGATATGGTCACTGGTATGTTATGAGTTTTCCTTATGTGGCCAGTAGCTTCGGAGTCAGTCTTGAAGTCTTGTCAGAACACTTCTCAGTTTCTACTCTAGTAGATGACTCAGTTATAGCTAGATGGGTGTATAGAGGTTGCCCGGTCTCAGTCCTTCAGAAAGTCACCTCAGCAGATTTGATAGAGTTATCCATGACCGATTTTGATGTTATCCTCGGCATGGATTGGCTATTTGCATGTTATGCCTCAGTTAATTGTAGAACTCGGGCAGTAGAGTTCAGATTTCTGGGTGCCAGTCTTAGAATAGAAGGGTAGTTCAGTTGTGCCTGTAGTTCATTTCATTTCCTACCTTAAGGCCAGAAGATGATTTCTAAAGATTGTGTGTACCATCTAGTTAGGTTAAGGATGCCACGTCCGAGACCCCAACTATCCAGTTAGTTCCAGTAGTACGTGAGTATCCAGAGGTATTTCCAGATGATTTACTGGAAATCCTTCCCGAGCGGGAGATCGATTTTGGTATTGACCTTCTTCCCGACACGCAGCCTATATCTATTCCTCCTTACAGAGTGGCTCCAGCTGAGCTAAAAGAGTTGAAAGAGCAGTTGAAGGACCTGTTAGATAGGGTTTCATTAGACCGAGTAAGTCCCTATGGGTTGCACCAGTTCTTTATCTGAAAGAAAGATTGTTCTCTTCAAATATGTATTGACTATCGGTGATTGAACAAAGTCACCATCAAGAATAGGTATTCTCTACCTAGGATTGATGATTTATTTGATCAACTTCAGGGTGCCAAGTGTTTCTCAAAGATAGATCTCAGGTTTGGGTACCATCAGCTCAGAGTTCGGGAGTGTGACATCCCGAAGACAGCCTTCAGGACGCGGTATGACCATTATGAGTTTGTAATTATGTATTTTGGACTAACGAATGCTCCTGCAACCTTTATGAACTTGATGAACAGGGTGTTCAAGCCATACCTGAACATGTTCATGATTGTGTTTATTGATGACATCCTGATATACTCTTGGAATTAGGAGGAACATGCCGTTCATTTGAGAATAGTGTTTTAGGCCCTCAAGGATCGTCAATTATATGCCAAATTAAGCAAGTGTGAGTTTTGGTTGAACTCCATAACATTTTTGGGCCATGTGGTATCAAGTGAGGGCATAAAGGTGGATTCTCAGAAAATAGAAGTGGTGAAGAATTAACGGAGACCAGTGAATCCTTCGGATATTCAGAGTTTCTTGGGTTTAGCTGGTTATTATCAGAGATTTGTTGAAGGTTTCTCATCGATTACAACACCCTTGACTAAACTGACCCAAAAAAAAGGTGAAATTCCAATGGTCGGAGGCTTGTGAGAAGAGCTTTCAAGAGTTGAAGACTCGACTTACTTCAGCAACGGTATTAACTCTACCGAAGGGTACCGATGGGTTCGTGGTATATTGTGATGCCTCAAGGATCGGACTTGGGTGTATGTTGATGCAGCATGGGAAGGTTATAGCATATGCCTATAGATAGTTGAAAGTTCATGAGAAGAATTACCCGACCCATGATCTTGAATTGGCCGCGGTGGTATTCACGTTGAAGATATGGCGACATTACTTGTATGGGGTCCACATGGATGTGTTTACAGACCATAAAAACTTACAATATGTGTTTACGCAGAAGGATCTCAATCTTTGGAAAATGAGGTGGTTGGAGCTACTCAAGGACTATGATATGAGTGTCCTTTACCATCCGGGTAAGGCCAATGTAGTAGTGGACACACTTAGTAGACTCTCCATGGAGAGTGTGGCTCATGTGGATGAAGGGAAGAAGGAGCTGGTGAAGGATGTGCATGGACTCGCAAGGTTGGGAGTTAGGTTGGTTCATTTGATTCAATGGCGGTGTTGTTGTTCAGACCGGATCAGAATCGTCCTTGGTGACTGATGTGAAAGCTAGGCAAGACGAGGACTCGATTTTGGTAAAGTTAAAGGAAGCCGTTCAAAATCAGAAGGTGGAGGTCTTCTCCAAAGGGGGAGATGGAGTGCTTTGGTACCAGGGTCGCCTATGTGTTCCAGACATTGATGATTTAAGGAGCCGGATGTTGCACGAGACTCATGGATCCAGGTATTCTATCCATCCAGGTGCCACCAAGATGTACCGTGACTTACAGGAAATCTATTGGTGGAATGATATGAAAAAGGATGTCGTAGAGTTTGTAGAAAGTGTCCGAACTGTCAGCAAGTAAAGGTTGAGCATCAGACCCAGAGGATTGCTTCAGGATATCAACATTCCTCTTGGAAGTGGGAAGAAATCAATATGGACTTCATCACAGGTTTACCTCGTAATCGCCGGTAATATGACTCTATTTGGGTTGTGGTAGATAGGTTGATCAAGGCTGCTTATTTTCCACCGATCAAAACCACGGATTCGACAGAGGCTTATGCCAAACCATATATCCGGGAGCTAGACCGATTGCATGGAGTGCCCTTATCCATCATTTCAGATAGAGGTACTCAATTTACCTCTCAGTTTTGGAAGTCGTTTAAAAAAGGATTGGGTACATAGACAGGTTAAGCTCAACACAACATTTCACCCGCAAACGGATGGTCAAGCGGAGCAGACAATCCAGACTCTCGAGGACATGTTGAGAGCATGCGCCATTAACTTTAAAGGTAGCTGGGATGAGCATTTGCCTCTTATCGAGTTTGCATACAATAACAACTATCATTCCAGTATCCAGATGGCACCATTCGAGGCTCTCTATGGGGGGAGGTGTAGGTCATCCATTGGATGGTTTGAGGTTGGTGAAATGGCAATGATAGGACCAGATTCGGTTCACGAGACTATGGAGAAGGTTCAATTGATAAGAGAAAGGTTGAAAATCGCTCAGAGTCACCAAAGGTCCTATGTAGACGTGAGGATGAGAGAATTAGAATTTGAGGTCGATGACTGGGTATTTCTGAAGGTGTCTTCCATAAAGGGAGTGATGAGGTTTGGAAAGAAGGGGAAACTTAGTCCCCTCTATGTCAGCCCGTACTGGATAGTGAGACGTATTGGTAAGGTGGCTTATGAATTGGAGTTGCCTTCAGAATTAGCTTATGTGCATCCTGTATTTCATGTGTCGCTCTTGAAGAAGTGTTTGGGTGATCCAACTCTAGTTGTCCTGGTGGATAGTGTCGGTGTAAGAGACAACCTCAATTATAAGGAGGTTTCAGTAGAAATACTGGATCGTCAGGTTCAAAGGCTAAGGAACAAGGAAGTAGCTTCAGTTAAAGTGTTATGGAGGAATCAACATGTTGAAGGAGCTATGTGGGAAGTCGAAGCGGATATGAAGGCTAGGTACCCACATTTATTCTCTACCGGCTTAGTTCCAGCTTGAGATATCAGTTTTGGCCTAAAACTCTATTTAGTTTTCATGTTCAGTTCATGTGTACAAGTTTCTTTTAGGTATATGGATGTGTGTATGGTTTGTGAAACCAGCTCAGCTATGTAGTTTGAATCGAGGGTAGTCATACCGTTAGTTTTTGATTTAAATAATCAGTATTTTAATATGATAATTGTGTTTCTCTTCTTTTATGTATGTTTTCCAACATTCTGGGATGAATGTTCCCAAGGGGGAGATATTGTTATACCCCGGAAGCCCAAAGATCAGATTCCAAAGTTGAAACGGAGAAAAACTTAAATTCTGACACCAGACATAGAACGAGTCATAAGGAGACCCGTGAGAGGAGCCCACGAGTCGTGGTGTGACTCGTGGGGAGGCTAGGGAATGAATTTGAAATTATAGAATTTTGGATCTCACGGACATGACCACGACCCGTGGTCAGGCCCCACGAGTCGTTAGGTAAGTCGTGGGGTGGGTGAGTAAGAAGAGAGAAGGAAGATAGGCAGTGTACTCGATAGAAGGACCCCATGAGTCATGGTCAGTCCCCACGATTCGTGGGGAGGTTCGTGGTCAGCTAGTTGAGGAATTCTTGGTATTGAGGCAGTGTACATCACCAGTGATGGTCACCCAGTAACGAGTCATGATGTCTTCCGTTATGAGCCCAGGAGACCTGTTGAGCATTGTACTTTACGGACGACTCCATGAGTCGTGGTTCAGAGTAACGAGTCGTTAGGTCCCCCATTGGGACCTTCTGGCAGTTATTTTCTGCCAATTTAGTAAGGGCTTTTCTGTAATTCCTAAGATCCTAAGGCCTAAACTACGTCGTTTTGAATTATGAATAGAGACTTTTAAAGGGGTTAAGTTCATTTTAGGTCACTTTCATATTCATGCATACAAGAGTGATAGACTAAAGAGGTGATCAAGGCAATGCTTCAAGATTTTCTTTAATTCCTTCTTGGACATTCAAGGGAGGGTAAGAATCGGCCATTTACAAATATGTAGGGTTATGAATGGGTGATTTCTTTTACACCCATGTCCAATCCCTCTCTAAATCACGAATGATCTATGACTAATCTATGGGCTTTTTACCCAACACATGAATTTCGTAATTCTTTACATGGGTTTGATTTAAATATATTTCTATTATTGAATTATGAAGCATGGGCAAGTTTTATAATATTTTCAATTAAAAATCATATTTCTAGCTTTATGAATTAAAAAGCCCATTGTTGAAAAGTTCATGAAAGATGAGATTTGTGATGAATGCATGATGATGAAGAGATATTATCATGAAAAGTATGTTTCCAAACTACCCATGTTTATAATCATGTTTTCGATATGAATTGAGTATTTTCAAGTATGATAAAGTTTTGGGAAATGCCCACATGTTTAAGTACGATTGATGATTTCCCAAATTAAGCTTACCACATGATTTTGGAGCGAAGACTCCCGCTTATATTTTCAGCTTGTGGTATGGTTTGAGTAAAGCTTCTCATATGCATGATTTCAACTTTGAGATGTATTTGATTTATGAGCTTCGTCAATAGACGATGTTGAGCTTTAGTGAATAATGATGTAGAGCATATGCATGTTTTTGGGAGTAATGTCTAGTACCGAGCAGGCTAAGGGTCGATCATCCTATGCCTCAGAACTACGCGCAAACGTAGGTTGATACATTATGACTTTGGGACCTCCCTTGTGAGTTATTCCCTGCCCTATTGGGCCACGAGCTTGATATCGATATCATGGTATCGTCCCTAGCCTTGAAAAGGCTTTGGACGGCTCTACCCACTTGAGTGTGATAGTTGAAACTACGTAAGCTCTATCGGGGTATGTCGGTTAAAAGACGAGTCTCCCATTGTTCCTTATGATTTCAGTTATGTATGTTCATCACTCATGAGATTTACATATGTAAGCATGTTCTAAAACAAGTTCGACTCAATGTTCAGTTTTACTTGTAAATATCTGATTTCAGCTTTGAGTCAATCGATTCAGTTATGATGATATGTTATGTTATGATGAGATCATGATTTCAGAAAGAATGCATGCAAGCCCTATTCTCAGATTCTTAATGTTTATGTTTACATTATGCATTGTCTTTAAATGATTTTACTTACTTAAGCAGTTTTACTTACAGTGCATTTTCGGTACATTCCACGTACTGACCGCATACTCTATGTTGTATCGTTTCATGATACATGACCCGGCTCTCAGGTTCAGCCCCGCTCATAGTTCGACTTTAGAGTTAGCACCTTCGTTGTTGGTGAGCCCTCATCTCCCGAGGACTAGACTATTAAGATTTCTTACGTACTTTCAGTTTCAGATTATATTGTTGAGTTAGTTGGGGTCTTGTCCCATCAACTCGTTATGTTTAGAAGCTTTTCAGACATATGGTTGTATTCAACTGTAGATTGTGTATTCTGGTGTATGTTTAAGTTGGACTTTTGCTATGGTTATATTGTTGATTATTCAGTTTCATTGATTGAGATTAGATGTATGCTTATGTCATTGGTCGACTTGGGGTCTCTCAGGACTCCTTGTCCCATGTTGCGACCCGAGCCTCCGTTCGGATCGTGACATAAACTTTCACTTGTTAAATCTTTCTTATTCAAATTATATATATATATATATATATGTGTGTGTGTGTGTGTGTGTGTATGCATGTTTAATATTTAAGACCTTGAAGTAAACTAAATTTTATTATTAAATTTTTCTTATTTAAACTATTTAGAAATGGGTTTATAGAATTTGCTATACGTAATAAAATAAAGATTTCATTTTCATTTAAGTAATACAATTCATCGACTATTTTCTATAATAATAACAACATGTTAATTATGATGTCAAGTTCCCAATTTATTTCAAAGTTTTAAATATTTATTAACCTATAATATTTTAAAAGTAGTATTACCTTTATTAAAGTAGCTAAATCGGATCAATATTGATCCTTTTCAGGAATTTAAACTTTTTTTTTATATTTATTTTGTAACTCAAATATATTATTTAGTAATATTTACGTAATTTTTTAAAGTTATGTACTCAATGATATGAGTCACAACTTACACATATAATAATTCATTCATTTTATATATATATTTTTATTACTTGATGCGACATACATGTGCAAAACACGTATACTAAACTAGTTATTATATAATGTCAAGAAAGAAGTTGACATAATGTCCATAGACTACTTTTCAGCTCTATTTTTGAAAAAATAAAAAAAATAACATGATAATGTTATTTTAAAACATGATGAACCAGATTAAATTAAGACGATTGTTGTGAAGATTCACACTTCAAAATTTCACTCATAGAATTTTAAAATTTTAAAATAGTGACTTATTTTTCTATGTAAGAGCCGAAAACTAGCTATCTATGAATTTTTTCTAAGAGACGAGATCTTTATTTTCTCTTGAGAGACAAAATCTTTCATCCAGAAACATATTCAATATTTAAATTTGATGAATTTAATCTTCAAAGTTTTTACTAATTTTAGCACTAAATTTCTCACTCTTTTGAAATTATGGATCAAAATTCAATATTTTTTAAATTTTAACAAATTATATACGATCTCCGTTCTTAATTAAATGTCTCACAAAAAAATACTTCCTCTTTTAATAAATTCAATCAATTAGGCCAATGATATCAAATATTAGATGGTAGAACTAAAAAAAAAAAACATATTTGACTGTTGAAGAAAATGTGTTCTCTGACTCTGAATTTACATTTCAAAAATATGCATGAAATAAAATGAATTCATTCTTATTTTACTTTTTATCTCGAATTCTTTAAACAAATATGTTTTTCCGTTATGTTGGGGGAAGATACCCACTTTTAAAGTATACAATTTAGCAAATATGAAAGTAATATTTGTGCGAAAAGAAGTTTTAGTTTTATTATGAGATACAATTAAAGAATATCTCAAATTATTGGAAAAATGAAGTACAAAATAGAAGTACGTAGTTAGTTAATTAAGAAATGTAGCTCAAGAATTCTAACATATATTTCCCCTTTCTTTTGATTTATGCCATCTAAACTATTTTTAACAGAATTCATTTCTCTCTTGAGATCGAAACTTCTCTTTTGTCACTCCTCATATTCTGTATTTCAGCAAATGTCACCTGTAAACAATATATATAATCCAAGTAGTTGTTAATTAATTTTTCAAATGAATCATAAAACAGTTAATCAAATTAAGCACTTCCAACACATTTTCAAAAATCTTCTACATACATATAAGTTGTCTCTATTCAAATGCATTGTTGTTACCTGATTTTGACTCATCTTTGTTCCTTTTCTGTTTCTTTTGCTCTTCTCATCAGCCAAAGTTTTACTCCCATGTTGTGTCTTAATCTATCATCAACCAATTAAAGGGATATAACTAATAACTAATTTGACAAAGTTATCCAATTAGGCAAAAGTAAAAATAAATAATAATATTGAAAATAGACATCTTACGGATGGATAAAGGTTCATCAAGATCCTCTTCTTCTTCCCAAGTATAATTTTTTTTTTTTTCATCCCAAATATTTTGTGTTACATAAGCATTTTTCCTCTGTTTTCTCCTAACTCTATATTCTTGCGGTAGTAACTCATTCCATCAGTCTTCCAAGTAAAAATTATTTATCCCACTGTGTATAAAAAAAAAAGACAGACAAAATAAATAAGTGATTATTAAAAATCATATGGAATGGTGTTGTGCTTGTGCTACCAAAAGATAGATTTGTTTTGTGTTTAGCTTGCTGGGCATGGAAATTCAATGCTAAAAGAGGAGACTCTGGAAGAGTAAATTTTATGGATGGTCATTCAACTTTGTGTTCATTACTCAAAAGTTATTATTTTTTATTTTGTTACATAAAAATTATTTTATTTTACCTCATCTTTCACCAAAAAAAAATCTTTGATAAAATTTGGTTGAAACCCTACTTAAAATGTGAGAGAAAATAATAAAAATATGCCTTATGTTTGAAGGTAAATTCAATATGATCATTTAAATATACTTTTGAGCAGTTTTCTCACTTAATAAATAGATATTACGAACAAATAAAATTATGTTAAAAAAGAAAAGAAAAATACTTAAAAATTAATGAAATAAAATAGTATATTGATAAAAGATAAGTAAGTGAAAATGTAATTATTTTACACTAATGATAAATAAATTTAAAGATATATTTTTTAATTTTGCTTGTTTTTTTCAAAATTTTGTTAAATTTAATAGGTAAAATTTATTGAATATATAAAATAAAAAAAGCTTATTTTTAGTAAATTAATATACTAAATTAAGAGACTCAAAGAGATCGAGCTAGGAAACGCCATTACTTTCTGCAAAGATTTTGTAAGTAGTTGTTCACGTGTGATCATTGTCTCTCTGTACTTTTCGTTATGCTCGTCAATGCTTAAAGTAAATATTAAAAAAAAATTAATGAATGTATTCTTAAGAATAAATGAAAGTATTCCTAAAAATTAAACTAAAAATACTTTAAATGAAATTAGTATAGTAGTCGATGATATATTCATTTTATAATAACTCTCTTTTATTAAAAGAAAAAACAATTCAAATGCTAGTACAAAATATTTAAAGAAAAAAAGCAAAACAGAAAAAGTCATAATTTCTATTATATAGAAGCACGAAAAGAAGGATGACTAAGGGTAGAAAAATAATTTTAAATTTATTAAATAAGTACATTGGCCAATAACTATTAAATTTCTTTTTATGGATCCACTTTTCATTCAAATTTCTTCTTCTTTCTTTTTTTTTTTTTAAAATGCGCTATTTTCCACCTTTGTTATGTAATAAAAAAATTTCAATAAATTAATTTATGTAGTGTTTTTAACTATAAATTATCTTTTTGATAATTTTATAACTCAAATGTATAACAAAATATGATATTTCCATATAACCTAAATAAAATTATTTCTTTAAGGGAAACTATTTCATTTATATTTTTCATTGATCTTTTAATTGTAAAAAGTATAACTTTGGTAATTATCTAACTCAAGCGTTTAATTTTATTTAGTAAAATAACAAAATATGATATTTATATATAATAAATTTATTATTTCTTTAATGCACATTATATTATTCCATATTAGGTAAAGAAGAAAAAAGAATTTTCTTAAAAAGAAACTCACAATAAATATAATTTATGTAGATTTAGGAATTAAATATTTATTATACTATTACAAATTAATATCTTTATACTAGTTTTGAAATTTTAATTACTGCATTTAGTTACAATTTGTATGGTGCTAACATGTTTGACAATGATTTAATATACTTGATAAAGTTTTAAAAAGATATAAATTTTGTTTGAAGTTCTTTTTTTAATAATAAAATATTAAAATATTCTCAAATTGTACAGAAAAAGCCTCCTTCTTTAAAACACTATTTGAAAATAATTTGAAAAGAATATAGTCAATATATATTTGCCAAGAGAAGTATAATTATGCAAGAGCATATTTCTCCATCTATGACCAAACTTAATTGGATATGCTTCTTCTAATATGGTCAAAGTTAGTTGGGTACTTTCCGTGTGGTCACTAAAAATTTAATATTACATAAATTTTAAAATACACACATATATAATTAATGATACTTTTTGAAAAAAAAAAGAGCAAATATAAAATATCAAAGAAAAAAATCAGAAAATATTTAAAATGGAGAAAATTAAAATCGTGGCTCTAATATATCAACACTCATCACACAAAAACATATTTACATTTTATTCGTCTACTTTAAAATATTTATAAAGTGTGTAATCAATAATAAATCATAAAATATTATATATTAAAAAAAATATTAAACCCGTACATTGCATGAGTTATATAATCTATTATCTATTATATATAATATAATAAACAAGAAATGAACCAAGTCAATCTAGTCCATTGAGGAGTGTGTGGATAAAGGCCACGGGAGTGGATCCAATCCTCCCCCCTCCTCCCCCCACACACGCAAAAAAAGAAAAAAAGAAAAGGAAAAAGTACAGCCCATAACTAGATTCAAACCAGCAATATTGAAGAAACTTGACCACTAAGCTGTGTCAAGAGGTTCTTCAATACATAATATTTATCTCGTAAAATTAAATTTGATCTTATATATAAAGTAAAATTCTCCGATATCCCGTTTGCCTCCCTTGCTTCGCTTCTGACCACTCGGATGGTATTTGATTGGAGGAAAATATTTTTTAAAATTTTTAATTTGTCTAGTTATTTTTAAAAAATCAGTAAAATAGTAATTTTGGTGATAATTAATAAGAAAATGAGTTCTAAAAATAACATTTCCTGCTAAATTTTATGTTCTTTTTTAAAATTTCATATTTAATCAAATGCTATCGATCACATAAAATGAACCGAAAGGGATGAGAACAGCTCCATTTACCTTCTTTTCAGCTAACTTTTCAATAATTTGAGCTCGAGCTTTATTTTTCAGGTGAATCAATCTTGTTGCTTCTTCAATTCTGATTTTGACTTCTTCATTGGTGAGGAATTGAGAGCTTGATGCCATCTCCAAAGACAGAAGGGTTTCCTTGATGTGGAGAAAATGATGCAATAATATTGACCTTAAATGGTTGTTAAAGAAACAAACTTTTATTTAATTTTTTCTTTTTTTAATAAGATGGCCACTTGGCCCTCCGACAAAGTAAGTCAGCTCTTAAATTTTATTTTCCTATATGTTTTTAATTTGTTAACTTTGCCATGTAAATGAAGATCAAATGTGCTGCATTTCCTCCATCGAAGAGGAAGTGATCTGCACGAAAGAGAGGGAGAAATTGGATTGAAAAATGAGGCAAAACTGCCCTTCTCTTCCTCTACTTCTGTTTATATACAAAGTGGGAAGAAGGAGTTAGTTACTCCTCTAACTAACTAAGAATAGGAAAAGACTAATCTAACCTCCTAACTAACTACTAACCAACTTATAACTAATCCACACTAATACATTACAAATCAGCCTAACTAACTAGCTAACCTCTAAAACTAACTAATTGACTATCAAATGAAGGTTAATCTCAACACCCCCTCAAGTTGGAGGAGGTAAATCCCGTGACAACTTGCTGTAAATGGCCAGATGTTTTGGACCAGTTAAGGCTTTTGTTAGTATGTCGGCTAGCTGTCCTGTTGTGGGAATATGATGAAGTGCAATGAATCCCTCTTGAAGTTTATCACGAACAAAATGACAATCCACCTCGATGTGTTTAGTACGTTCATGAAAAACAGGATTTCGTGCAATGTGAATGGCTGCTTGACTATCACAAAACACATGGATAGGCAAGGTGCAGATGTTAGTAAGCTCTGTCATCAATCTGTACATCCAAATGAGCTCCCCTACCACTGCTCTAATGGCCCTGTACTCTGCTTCTGCTGAAGATAAAGACACTGTGGTCTGTTTCTTAGACTTCCATCCAAGAGCACTATCTCCCAAAAGCACCACGTATCCACTTACTGATCTCCTGGAGTCTGGGCATGATGCCCAATCTGCATCGCAATAGGCAGTGATGGTAAGGTCAGGATTGTGTGATATAAATGTCCCATGGTTTAAGCTTCCTCTGATGTATTTCAGCACATGTATGGCTGCTTGTAAATGTGTGTCCCTAGGTGTTTGCAAGAATTGGCTTAGGTGCTGCACACTATAAGCAATATCAAGCCTAGTATGTGTGAGGAAATTCAACTTCCCTACAAGCTTCCTATAATATGTAGGATCAGCAAGTAATTTCCCTTCATTAGCCTTCAGTTTGACAGTTGAATCAAGAGGTGAAGAGGCTGAATTGTAGGCAAGACAGTCAAATTCTTTCAGCAAATCAGTGGCAAATTTCCTTTGTGAGATAAGTACCCCATTTGGTTTGTAGATAATATGCATTCCCAGGAAGTATTGAAGCCTTCCCAGATCCTTTATCTTGAACAGATCATGTAAAAATGATTTCAAAGATTTAACTTCCACCAGGTCAGTTCCAGTGACAATAATGTCATCAACATATACTGCCACAAAGGTCAATGAAGTATCCAATTTTCTGTAAAATAAGGAGTGATCACTACTGGAATGAGAATATCCTCTAGAATATAAGGATGTTGCCAACTTTTCATATCATTGTTTACTTGCCTGTTTCAGGCCATATAAGGATTTGTTCAACTTACAGACAACTCTGTTGTCATTTACCAACAAACCTTGAGGTAATGCCATATATACTTCTTCATTTAAGTCACCATGAAGAAAAGCATTATTCACATCCAACTGAAACAAATCCCAGCCCTTCTTAACTGCTAATCCAATCAGCAGTCTTATGGTAGTCATTTTAACAACTGGTGAGAATGTCTCATTGTAGTCAATACTAGCTTGTTGTGTATACCCCTTCACAACCAACCTATCTTTGTACCTTTCCACAGTTCCATCTGCCTTATGTTTAATCTTATATACCCATTTGCAGCCTATGGTTTTCTTCCCAAGTGGAAGTACCACCAAATCCCAAGTATTGTTTGCATAAAGTGCCTCAAACTCAAGGTTCATGGCTGCTTGCCAAGCTGGATATATAACTGCTTCCTCATAAGAAGAAGGCTCATGATCATGTAAGTGTTCCTGCTGCTGTTGACTAGGATCAAGAGAGGTATGTAATGTGACAGATGCTGTAGGTGTTGGAGAACATGGTTGGAGATTAGGCAGTGTGTAGGTATAGTCTCTCAAATATGCTAGAACAGTATGTGTTCTACTGGATCTTCTAGGTTCCTGTGTAGTGTTTTGGGTTGTAATGTGATTTGTAATGTAGTTTGAAGAGTCAGAAAGGTCTGGTGATTGGTCATGAAGTTCAGGTGTAGTGGTATGTGTATCATGGTGTGCAGTATCACTAGATGGTGGTGAAGTATTGGTATAAGTAGTGACTGTGTTTGGAATACTATCATCCAGTTCATAACCAGTGCTGAAAGTGTTATCAGTTAAGTTCAAAACTGTAGAATTAAGAGTTAATTTCTGCAGAATGGAGTGTAAATTGGAATCAGGAAAGAACAAAGCAAAAGGAAAAACATTCTCATAGAATAAGACATCTCTAGAAACATGAATTCTTTTTGTGTGCAAGTCTAGAACTTTATAGACTTTAGTATTGAAAGGATAACCTACAAATACATGAGGTGTGGATTTGGGATCAAATTTGTCTTTGTGAGGTTTAACAAATGTGGGAAAGCAAAGGCAACCAAATGATTTAAGGTGAGAATAAGTAGGTTGTGTTTGATAGAGTATTTCAAAAGGAGTTTTACCATGTATTGAGGTTGATGGCAGTCTATTTATGAGGTAAGTGGCAGTTAGTATGCACTCACCCCAGTAGCTCATTGAAACTTTGGAATGAAACAACAACGACTTGGCTATTTCCAGTAGATATTTGTGTTTTCTTTCCACAATACCATTTTGTTGTGGTGTATATGGGCAGGTCCTTTGATGCATGATTCCTTTAAACTGTAGGAAGTCTGAAGTTTCCTTATTGATGAATTCCAGCCTATTATCAGTCCTAATACTCTTGATTTTGGCATCAAACTGATTTTCCATTAAGGAGAACAGAACTTTAATGGCTTGTAAAGCATTACTTTTGCAGTTGAGAAGCTGTGTCCAGGTTGACCTACTGAAGTCATCCACCACAGTTAGGAAATACTTGTGATTGGTATGGGTTGGTGTGTGATATGGTCCCCATAGGTCAATGTGCAGTAATTCAAAAAGTTTGGTTGAATGAGAAGGAGATTTTTGAGGGAAAGGTAATCTACTCTGTCTAGCCATGGGGCAGATTGTACAAGAAAAAGGTTGTTTAGCAGCAAAGGTGGTAGGTATTGCAGTTATACCTCTCATTTTAATAAAGGGTATATGTCCTAGTCTTGTATGCTACAAATAGTTTTCATCATATTCATGAGATGCACTTGTTATATGAGAATGAACATTACATATATGAACTGCAGAGTCAGAAATGCAACAAGTTGTACTATTATTTGATTGATTGGATCTTACAGATGGCATAGAAACTGGCTTACAAACTTGCTTATTAACAGAAAAAGAAGAGTTACTAGTAGAGACAGGGAAAGAAGAACAATCAGTGAAGGAATGAGAGTGTGGGTTAACACAGCCGGATGAAGTGTTATGAAATGCTGAACTATTGTGGCACTTGGGACAAATGAAATACAGTCCATTCTTGGCTCTACCAATCTCTAGAGGGCTCTTCAGTGAAGGGCCCTGCATAAGACAAGAGGAACTGTTAAAACTAACCATTCCTTCAAGTTGTGAAGCCAAGCAATGAATTGAGATTAGATTAGACGTGAAGCTAGGTACAAATAACACTTTCTGCAAGGTTAACACTGAACTTAAGTGTGCTCTTCTCCAATTTCAGTCACTTTTACCTTATAACCATTTGGTAAAGTCACTAAAAATGGATAGGATAGTGTCCTAACTTTACTCAAGAGGGTTTTATTATATGTCATATGGTTTGTGGCTCCTGAGTCTATGATCCATGAATCAACAGACAGATTTGTATACTTCTATGATAAATCACCAATCTCAGTAATGCAGGAATGACAAGCTATTATACCTGCAAGGCTTGCAGCACCTTGGCCATTGAGAATGTCCTCTACCTGGTTTTTGATTTCCCTTGGTGTGCTGTCTCCTTTCATACTGATGCTTCCTAAAAAACTCATCAACTTGTCATGTTGTTCCTTAGTTAAACTAGGTTCATACCTGTTAAGATTGTGCATTGGATTTCCTTCACTGCTCAGCACATTTGCTGCTGCTCCTGAACTTCTACCTTTGGTGAACTTGAAGTCCTGAGGAAATCCATGAATTCTATAGCATTTGTTCTTAGTGTGTCCAGTTTTCTTATAGTAATCACAGAATAGTATGGGCTTATCCTTATCGAATGAGTTACCAGATCTATAGTTAGTTTTTCCTCCATTCCTTGGTTGAAAATTTGTTCTGAAATTAGCATTGTTTCTTGTCATCTGAGTTCTATAGCTGCTGCTACTTCCTACACCTAAATTCCTGTCAGCACTATAAACTTCCTGTGTTGACACTTAGAGAGGTGAAATCCAAATGCATTCGACTATAGGGTTTAAGTTCCCTCTGCTTCTCTTCCTGCACTAGGATGGAGAAAGTTTGAGCCATAGTTGGCAGTGGATTCATCATCAATATGTTACCTCTCACCACAATATAGACTTCATTTAAGCCCATCAGAAATTGAATAAGTCTCCTGTCCTGTTCAGCTTTAAGCATTCTAGTTTTACCACCACAAGTACATGTACAGATACACTGCATATTGACATCTAAAGTGCTTAATTCCTCCCAAAGTTTTCTGACATTGTTGTAGTAGCTTGTGATATCCAGATTTTCTTGCGATTGAACACTAATCTCCTGTTGAAGCTGGTAAAGTTTTGTTCCATTTGCCTGGTCATATCTGTCCTCTAATTCATCCCATAATTTCTTAGCATTGCTCACATATTGTAAGCTGTCACTCAGCTCCTTCGAAAGAGAGTTCAGAATCCAGGATGTGATCATGTCATCACATCTCTCCCATTGAGTAAATATTGGTGAATTAGCGGATGGTTTTGTAATTTTTCCATTGATAAAACCTGTTTTGTTCTTCACTGACAGAGCACGAAGAACACCTCTCCTCCATGATTTGTAACCAGATCCATTGAAAACAGTAGATATCAAAGATGAATTTGCACTCTCCGATGGATGCATATAGTATGCATCATTTATGTCCTGTGCTTGGACTCGAGTAATTTCTGGATTTTGATCCATGACTGGAAGAGAAAAATAAGCTAATACAGTGCAGGAAAAATGAAGAATAGACGAATGTAGATCTGCAAAAACAGATCGAGAAAGAAAAAAAACAGAATAGATGAAGAAGTCGATGGAAAGTTCACAATGAATCACTGCATATTTTGCTCAGTGATCAGAGTATATATGTCGTACATTGTCGGCTCTGATACCATGTTAACTTTTCCATGTAAATGAAGATCAAATGTGATGCATTTCCTCCATTGAAGAGGAAGTGATCTGCACGAAAGAGAGGGAGAAATTGGATTGAAAAATGAGGCAAAAACTGCCCTTCTCTTCCTCTACTTCTGTTTATATACAAAGTAGGAAGAAGGAGTTAGGTACTCCTCTAACTAACTAAGAATAGGAAAAGACTAATCTAACCTCCTAACTAACTACTAACCAACTTATAACTAATCCATACTAATACATTACAAATCAGCCTAACTAACTAGCTAACCTCTAAAACTAACTAATTGACTATCAAATGAAGGTTAATCTCAACATAATTTTTTGTTTTAATTTTTTTTTTTATGCTACCCATGGGGTCCTTCAAGGAGGCATTATTTAGCTGGATATCATGATCATTGATATTTTAAAAGAATTTAATGCAGAATAATTCTGTAAGATTTTCATTTTCGTTGATTTTTTATTTTACACACAACCAATTTCTAAGATATTGGGTATGTTTAGTATGAAAGAAAATATATTTTTTTAAATTTTTTATGTTTGGTTGGTCAAAATTTTTAAAAAAGTATTTTTTTTAAGAAAATAAACTAAGGAAAATAACTTTCCTAATAAAAGTAAGGAAAACAAATCACATTGTCTTAGATGTATACAAATGTTTTTAGGATAATATTTTTTACTTGCATACCAAACACAAGAAATAAGTAAGAAACGACTTGTTTTCCTAGAATTTATTTTCTCAGAAAGTATTTTTCATGAATAATTTTTTTCTTCGTACCGAACACACTCATTAGGTAAATAGTGTTGCTTGAGTTGATGTTTATTTCGATCTTAAATGTCGCCTTGATTCAAATACCCCCTCTGTCTATTTTTGTTTGTCCAGTATTGATTTTACATTACTTTTAAGGAGCAATAAATAGAATGATAATTTTACTATGTCACTCTTTAATATAATAAATTTAATACTTTAGAAAACGTATAATGAAATTACTATAGTTAATAATAAAAATAAATTAGAAACTAAATGATAAATTATTTCTTGATTATTCAAATTAAACAAATAAGAATAAATATTTATTTTTAATATAATAGACAAATAAAAGTTACATAGAAATTATTAGTTTATTACTTAGTTTTAATTTAGTTACCTTTTTTTTTTTAATTTGCTGAGTTTGATCTACAGAGGATTTTTTGGTTCTAATACAAATTATGCTGGTATTGTAATATAAAAATTAATAGTAATGCAAAGGATTCTAATACAATGATTAGTAATGTAGAAAGTATTTGTTATTGGATCTTTGATTGTTGAATTAGGAAATTAAGTTTGAAGATCATGCGGGTGTTTTTGTCATTTAGTTGATTTAATTTATATACTATTAACAATTGTATTCTTATTTAATGTTTTATTTAGTATAAAATATTATATAACTTTTTGTATGAAAGAATATTTAAATTCCCCATCCTTATTGAGGCAAAGAAATTGATATTACCCGTAGAAGTAAAATAGCTGCATCCAAAAATAAATTTTAGCAGGATAAATGATCTCTTTCAAAAATAATTGAGTGTCACAACTCACAACTTAAAATTATTATTCGTTCCAACTTAACATATATTAAAAATTTATCTCCTAAGTTAGTCATCATCGATCGAGCTCAACGATATTCATACTGTATAAACTTTTGTTAAATTTTAATTCTAGAACGAGTTGACAGCTTAAAATTCACAATTACTGCATAAGAAGAAAATTATGATTTAATGTCATTTGTATTATTTATTTATTTATCAAGAACATTATCAAATAGTGAGGCAGAAGATGCAGAGCCCACAGAGTGTAGCCAACTATTATCAAGACAGGTCATTGCAAACCACTAGATACGTCTAATTTCATTCTTGAAGTCTACCCTCTTTTATTTCCCCCTTTTATTTACTCCCCCGTTTCATAATAAGTAAATAGTACTTTTAGTTTCGACATGTACAAATGTTATAAAATTAATTTGTAAAATCATGGCCTGTTTAATTTATTTAGATTTGAATAGGTGAATAACTTATTTTATTTTAACTCATTTAATTTAATTCATTTAAAATTAGGCTTCATGAGAAATTTTATCTAACTATTTTTAATAAAAGAGTTTAGGCACTCAAATAAATTATAAGAAAACAAATAAAGAATTTAAAACTTAATAAGAATTATGCCGGTTGAGTTATCACATAGTGTTCAACTATTTTATTCCAATTCATTCAGCTCAAGTAACTTTTGGGTGGGTCAATGACACATCTATTTATGAAAAAAGTACACAAAATAGATCGTAAAACTAAACTAATTATATAAAAATAGACAGTTCCATACTAATTACCCGTAATATTCAATTGACCAAAAGTAATTACAATTCGTGTCCCACTATGAGTTTAATTTGAAGGTCTTTCGGACATAAGATACCATGACACTATGAATATACAATGATGGTGCGCATAAAGTATACCATGACAGTATATGAATATATTGTGATGGTATCATGCATGATTAAGGAGTGTATCCTTGAAGGACTGCTCATTCCTCAATGATACCATGACAATATATGAATATACTATGATGTTATTATGAAGGATTGAGGAGCCCTGCGCGCTCTACGTCTGAAAAATCTGCGAATCTCTCCTACTTATGTTAAAAAAATTTCAGGTCTGCCTCATGGGATCCACGTTGAAAGAAATAAATTGAACGAGTATGATGTATTCCTCAAGGACTGTTCATCTTCAGTGATACCATTGCAGATATAGATATACTATGACGACATCATGAAAGATTGGGAGATGGTGTATTTTTTGTAATTAATTATGGGGGTATGAAAGTCAGATCATAGCAAGCTATAAATAGTTTGTTCCGATGGGACAACTATATTGTTTTTCCTTTATTTATAAACTCAGCCATTTTGACATGTACAATTTCAATTCAACACGCCTATTTGACACCGCTAAATACACTTCTTAAGAAAATTACTCACTCGTAAGAAGTAAGAAGTGTTTTTACTAATTTATCCATATTTAAATGTCTTGAAAATAAAGCTATTTAATAATTTTTTTTAAGTATGTAAAATTTTATTTATTTAAATTCGAGTAAAATTGGAAGAGAAGAATCACTGCCTTTTTAATTAGGTAAAAATATGTTATTTTCTATGTGTGAGGATACTTTTTTCGTCTACTTTTTACTTATTCATTATACTAAAAATTAATGTTCACTTTTATTCATCCAATTTGAAAAATTAAAAGAACAAGAAGTTGCTATTTATATAAATAAATAACAATTAAAACGATTATACAAGTGATTACACTAACATTATAAAACGAACATTTGACTCTGCTCTAAATCAGCTAGCTGCACAATTGGTGCCAAATCCAATTCTTTCCCCTTCTAAATCATAAAGCACATTCAATCCACGCTGTTGAACGATACCAATAATGCTAGCCTTTTCATAGCTTTCCGTTGCAGCAAAAGCCAAACAATTTACAGTATCACTTTTCCTCTATATAGTGCCCCCCTTTGACAAAGTCACATCAATACTACTTTCTTGACCGAAATGGAATTTAATCTCTGGAAACACAATTGGTTCGTTTCCCTCTGAGCTGTAGCAGGTGTCCATGAGCTCATCCAATTCTTCCGATAACAATGTATAGTTCAACATGGACTGTCTAACAACAGCACGAAGTGCAGAGTATACCACTCGTGGCAATCGAGTGATGACCGTTCCGCTGTCTATAATTGTCTGTCGAGACGTGAACTCTGTCGACCAGACACTTAGTTCGTTTCCAGCTACACTTATACCCACTAGATCGAGATAGTACTTTACTGGATCATCCCCTTGTACCAATGATGTAAATTGGTTTGAACAAGTGTTAGATTTTGCCTCGGCTTCATCCCCAAAATGTAGATCCGCATCTCCGTTTTCTGGGACGAAATAGCTAAACATTTGCATCGATGGACTACTTTGAGATGTCAAAGACAATTCTCCTTTGCCAAGTCCGAGAATTCCAGCTGCACCAGCAAAATTTTCGTCGTCCACATTTTCTTGACCACAACCAAATTGGAAGTCCATTATTGTACCAAGATCATCTATAGTGAGAATGTCACATCCCCAAATGCCTTTAGTAAACGACTTGTCGCTGTACGTGACATCAAATGGATCCGGCAATGTACCTCTGCAAGAGGATTTTGAAGGATCGTACAGAGGATCATCTGATATGCAACCTTCGGTACATGATTGACAACGTACCCAAGTCAAACGGCTACCAGTGTCCACAATTAAGTTATAATCTTGCTGTGGTGTGCCAAGACTTATCTTTACAGTAAACCGCCCATAATCAGAATTAATTGGATCAGAGACACTGTCACTATTCTGTTTCTTATTCATTGAACCAACTCTACTACGGTTTACAAGTTTGGCCGATCCATTAGCATTGAGAGACCAAGGTCCAAATCTACAACCTTTTTTCAGCTTATGGGATCCAATTATTCCACCTATATAAAACCATAGTAATAATTTCATATAGGGTTTAAAAAAGTGATGAATCAATTCCAAATAACACTTTTATGAATTTTATCCGGGTTCGAGCAATTTCTCCTGTATCAAAATTGAACTTGAAAAACAGCTACAAGAGAGATCCAATACACTATCCTATAGTGGTATAAAGCAAATTAAGCAAAGATGAGAGATTCAAATCACGCGAGCAGAAAAATATTAATGATGAAACTGATTAATTAAATATCCTATAACATAAATTTAAATCATATGAAAGGAAAAATATTCAATGCATTTTGACTTGCTACTAAAATAATTGGAATACGTCTTGGCTTGCCACCGAAGATGTTTAAACTAAATTGCAAAATAAGTTTATAAATAAGAATTTTGGGTGTTAATTTAATTATATATTGGCTTATAGTCATTTTCATCACCCTAGTCCTAAGGTAAAAATTTTAATAAATTATTATCTTTAAACTTAATTTATAAAAATATATTTTACACAAATTTATTCGATTCAATAGTTTTCTTGGTTTAGTTTTACAAAATTAAACAACCTACCCTAAATTTATGATTTACACATGAATGGGTTCGATAAAATTTCATTTGAAAAACCATTGACACCTCTAACCGAAGGTTATGACTGCATACACGAGCCTAATTCCTTCGAGCGAACCCTCAACTCGCCATTATATATATATCATGACACATATACTCTTTTTGACAATTTTTATTTATCTATTATACTAAAAGTAGATGTCCAGTTTAAAAAATTACCTGAGCTAGACCTCTGGCAGTTGGGTTTTGGTTGCACCTGAGACTGAGAGTGAGGTGTTTCTCCAACTCCAAGAATAGGCACAATTGTTAGGGAATACACCAAAAAGATACATATTGTACTAGGAATCTGTTTATACATTGATCAATATAATGAAACTGAAAACACACAATTTTGCTACAAATTTGTTTGTACTAATTAATAGGATGAACCCACTTGAGATGGAAATCACAAAATACTTGTTAAGAAGAAGAACAAGTCAATGCTACCGGAAGTCGACTTCAAGTCTTTGCAATTCTTCCTTCTTCTCCTTCTTTAGTAATATTTTTAATTTAATGTCACCCCAATCTTCAATCATTGTCAAGGTGGGGACTTCTTTGGAAGATATCTTCTTATATATATATTTTAATAGTTTAAAATTAAAATTAGTTGTGATGTACAATGAAGATTAAGAAAATGATATTTCAATTCACATAAAAGTAGTAATACATTGACATAATCAATCTATCATTAATTAATGCAATCGAAGCTATATGATCTGTTGGATTTTTAATATTTTTTTTCATCATTAAGTACGTACTCTCATCCTAATATATTTGACATTTATAAAATGATAAATCTTTCTAATGGTCCAAAATTTATGCCTTCAACGTTCCCCTTAAAGTAATTAATTTTTTTTTTTCAAAAAAAATATGAATACAAGTAAGAACCTCTACCATTCCTAATCGAAATTTTATAAACTCTAGGATTGAATATATCTCCCAAATAAAAAGAACCTTATACATATATAATTTCATAGTAATTTAGTTTGTTTTTCTTATTTTGACTTAACACATAATATAAAAATATTTAAAAAAAATATTTATGAAAAATATATTCTTTTTTAAACAGACTAAGGAACGGTAATACAAAAAACTTGAAACGAATGGGAAGAGTATATATATCATTTATTTATCAAGAATCTGGCAAATAGTGAAAATTAAGAAGGTAAGATTATGTCATCCTTCATGACATTGATGGTATGTGGAACTCTTATAACTTGTCTGTCATTAAGGCTCAACATAACTACATGAATTAAGTTTTATTTACAAGCATGCATATTGAAGAATAGAGAAATAAATATCATAATATTGATATTACATAAACTGTCTCCATCAACATCAAGTGATTGGCTAGAGAACCTTGCTTTAACCCAATTAAAATTGAAGACCAGGTCAGTCCACTAATACTCCAAAATCCAAATCAATGGGGTCTCTCTTTTAATTTGTCTTACAGAAAAGTCACTGGAACCAGCATATGCATCTACTAATTTTCTGGTGGAAATTTGACATTTCTCCTCTTTCTGGACTTTGATGTTTTGAAACTTGTTTTTATCTATTTCCACGAGAAAAAAAATGCTTTTAGCACACCAAACACAACACATGCTGAGTGGGAGAATTTGCATTTGGTGGTTTACCTTCACAGTAGATCCGTTGTTTAAGTAGCAATTATATATGCTTATGTTTTAGCTAGGGAATATGTTCGCGCTTCACGCGATGCATTAATTTCATGTTAGAATTAAAGGTTAGATGAATTGTATCTTTTATTATTATATCATCTTTATATATATATAAAGATTTTTCACTTTTAGATACAATGTGTGCCTATGTTTTAATAGTATTAGATTTCTAACATTGGATAGTATATAAGTTTTGTTTTCCAAAATTTTATTACAGACAATTAAAATTTTGAGAAGTTACTTCACCAAGTAACTATGAAAAATATCATATTCATCATTACCACTGATTAACACTAATATAAGAAATAATTCTTCATCATTTCTTCTTCCTAAGGATAACTAAAAAGGAAAAAATGTTCATGGACCAAACATGGGAGGAGTACATCAAATACTACAATTAGTGCTAATGTAATGATCGAGCCAATCAATAGATCATCATTTTAATTTATTTTTCTCTACGTACTCTCTATCTCTAATAAGCATATAAGGAAGTGATCAAAAGAAGAAAGAGAGTCCAAAAGGAAGAAGATTGAAAATAATTAACAGGAAACACATGCAATGGGATTGGTCCTGTTTATACTAGACAATTAAAGAGGGTGGTAATTAAAATTTTAGAACAGTATTATTTTCTTTCCTTATTTAAATACAATAAGGAAAGAGAAATAATACTGTTTTATGATATCTTTCCTCACTCTGCTCCTATATGCATCAGAAGACGACATACATAATTGCAAATGCATAATTCCCATAAGCTATCATAAGAAAGAAGTACTATATTTAATTGTATGGAGCATACGATTGCAAATGCAAATGAAAAAAGACAAAAAAGATGAATGAATTATATATGCACATAAAAGTATTTATGTCTTCCATTTCAATCAACTAATTTCTCTTCCATAAAAGACAAAAATCTTAAGTTCTGCTAGAAGCCTAGAACATAATTCTTGTTGTCTGTTATTCTTCAAATTCCGAAAAGCTAGGACAAAAGCCTTAAATTTTATTCTTGATAGGCCTGAACTTCTTGGGCTCATCTTCGAGCAAGGTAAAACATGAATGACAATGTAAGTAGACTTATAGATAGAACTTTTTTTTGGAAGGGGGGGGGGGGGGAGGCGGGGAGGGGGGGGGGGAACTTACCATCAACTTAATTTTTTCGTTATGATTCATGTTGGTTGTGACACTCTTTGACACAATTTATATGTAGGTAAGAGTTAAGACCACCCTTTTTCTTCATTAATTATAGAAAATGAAAAGACATGGGTTATAAAAAAGCTATACAATTTAGAAAATTAAAGTTCTTTCATTTAATTGAGTAATTATATAAGTAGTTTCAAATTTGTTTTCAAAACAAAATTAACAAAAATAAAAAATAAATAGAAGAAAAATCCAAAAAAAAAGGGAGAAAAAAGATAAATGATCTTCTAGACCATAGAGAGGTGTCACATTACCTTATTTATGTATAGCTTTATGTGTGTGTGTGTGTGTGTGTGTGTATATATATATATAGAGAGAGAGAGAGAGAAAGAGAGAGAGAGAGAGAGAGAGAGAGATTGATTCATCACGTATGTCTTCCTTTTTCATTTCTTTCTTTCAAAAAAGAAAGGTGTCAAAACTAAACTTTGAATCAAAAAGTATTGTGGCAGTGGAGAACTTATGTTATTACTACTGTATTGGGATCTGAAATAAACCAAAGTGACACTACGTAAGCTCCAAATTCTTATTTTTTGCATGTCTTTACTATCATCTTTAATTTCTTATTAATTGTTCTCTCTGATATTCGAGTAATGACTAAATTGTATCATAGTTATTAGGGGAAGCTAGAAGGATTGTTTCAAAGAATAGGTGTATGCGATAAAATTAAATGATAATAATTAAATAAATGAGTAAAGAAATAATTTAAAATGAATAAAAATATTTAAAAAATAAAAAAATAATAAATATGAATGAAACTCAAGGAGACATGCTGAAAGTCTCCCGCACTAGTTATATTAAGCTGAAGCTGAATTAAAGCTATAACATAAACCGAAGCACCTTGTGAAAAAAATACAACTTTATGATCAAATTAAAGTGTAGACCTTGGTTTAGACTTTAGAGTTATACGAAAGTTTGAAATTTATATCGACTTAGAATATTTAATTTAGATTTCGCTGAAAATTTTATAAATAAACTCTAGATCTATTATAATATAGTCTCTCTCTCTGCATATACATATATAATGAAAAAGCCCAAAATATAAATAAAAGAGGAAATTTCAGAAATAGTAATATTTTGGGCGAGAATAGATTGAAATAGTAACATTTTAATTATTTATATAAAATGACAATATTTTATGTGCCATGTGTTGTATTTATCCCATGTAAAACACATCAAATACAAATACAAAAATCTAATTAGATGAGTGATTTTAGAAATTATGTTCACCTAAATAATTAGTTATCACTATTCATGCAATTGATAATTATTACATTCCTTAATTAAATGGACTCTAAAAAGATGATTTTTTTTATATAAATACCTTGTAAAATAAATTACCTAAATAATTAGTTACCATTGCTCATGCAATTGATAATTATTGCATTTCTTAATTAAATGGACTATAAAAACGGATGAAATTCTTATTTTATATAAAAACCTTGTAAAGAAAATCTGAATAAATAATTTATCTCCATAATCATATACTTTTCATTATTTGAATTATCAAAAATAAATAAATAAATTGTATCATAAATACAAGATAAAACATATTAAATACAAATACAAAAATCTAATTAGATGAGTAATTTTAGGGATTATGGTTTACCTAAATAATCAGTTACTATTATTCATGCAATTTGTTATAAAATAATAAAACAAGAGGAAGAATATTGTAGAGAAAGAGAGAAGCAAAGAAGTTCTTATTTCTCTTAATGAGATCCTCTTGAGGGGTTAAAAGGATGAATTACAATGAACTAAAAATCCCTCTATTTCTAGGGGAAGACTAACCTTAACTTATACATTCACTATAATACAAATATACATTAAGAGCTTATCTGATTGCAAGCTCATCCAATCGTAAGTTTATCCAATTGCAGACTTATCCAATGAATATCCACCTAATATAAAATATTTATAACACTTCCCCTTGGATGTTCATTAATAGATAGCGTGCCTCGTTAAAACCTTACTAGAAAAAAAATAGTGAAAAAAATCTAGTGAAGGAAAAAGAGTACACATATTTTGTAATATGAATTGGTAGCTGTTTCATTAAAAACCTTATATGGAAATCCCAATGGGACAAAACCTTGCAAGAAAAAAAGTGTACAACGCGTTTTAACTCCCCCTGACGAGAACATCAATCCAAAAGCTTGAATTTTTTCATCCCAATCTTGTGCATCATTTTCTCAAAAGCTGAAGTTGGTAGAGATTTGGTGAATAAATCAGTCACATTGTCACTTGAACGAATTTGTTACACGTTGATATCACCATTCTTTTGGAGCTCATGTGTATAGAAAAGCTTTGGCGAAATGCCCGTCGTTCTATCTCCTTTTATGATTCCTCCCTTTAGTTTTGCTATGCATGCTGCATTATCTTCATATAAAATTAAATAACTTTCCTGCATCACATAAGCAACAATCCTTTAACAATATTGGTTATAAATAATAAACTTATATCGATATTTTTATTCATTCATATCTCTACTAATAAAAGTAAAATTATATTTTTCTGCACAATATTATCTCATTATAGTAATTACAGGATATATAAGTAGACCAATTGCACTAAAATACGGTACTTTCTAACCATTTTCATGAGATCGAAATTAATCTTTATTTAGTGATCTCACATCCATTGGGGTATTCAATAGAATCGCTTTAAAACTTTTAAAACCCTTTAAAGATTTTCATATATCTTTCACTGTCTATCTAAACATGAAAATATTTTTATTATACGCACATCAAATTTTTCATGTACTTCCAGACTTATGAGAAACCTCAAAATAATTAAATCCACCACAGGAGGATCTCTCCATATAATAATGTCAGGAATTGCAAAAACCTTTATGCCACAAGAATCCATTTATACCCATTGACATTATACTTGAATTGTGTATTCTTATTTGGCCAATCATTTATCTATTCATACTTTTTGACAGATTTGGATTCAAGATCCGTGTTAATATTTATAATATTGAACGCTACATTATATCAAAGGTATCGTCGGCAATCATTTTAATATCGATCCAATACAACATAACTTATCAAGATCTCTTCATTTTTCATCATTTCAGGTATCTGAACCTTTGTCAAGGTTTTATGAAGTATTATTTCGTGGTGTTTATTAAAGCACTTGCCTCATTATTATGACAATCTTAATCATTTGCTCCTCTTCTTCTTCAAGGAGTTCTATATTTGGAACCGTTTGGTCTATCACGCTTCAGGCGTCTTATAGACCATGTCCTTCAAGGACATTTCGTTGGCACATTTACAACTGAATTATAAAATAGGGTCAGCAAATACATCTGGCAAATGATTTACAATATTTTGCAAGTGAATTATCTCTTGAACTTTAAGTTCACAATTTTTTTACCGAGGATCTAGATAATTCATCCATACTCATTTTCAGTTGCTAATCACTTCTCCCCCTAATATTAGAAAAACTAACTTTTCCCCCCCAAGTTCATTTGGGGACCCATCTTTGTGCATTATGGTGGAGTCATTGAATCATATAGCACAAATTCAAATTTTTAGATGGAATTATCTGGTTCCTGACCCTGAACCAATTGTGATAGGGGAACCTTGTTGGCTTGATGCATTCAAGTGTTGCTATATATTACATAAACATATCTCATATCAAATTTTATTTGCGATTTTTGTTCTCATAACCAATGGTTTAGCTATAATTGAAGGCATATAATTTTTTACTAAACCAACTTGGATATGAACCACCATTATCAACATGCTTTTATAATTTAGAACTGTGCTCTTAATTTAACAATTCGAGCAAACAACCTTGCAAAAATCAATTGCAAGTTGATATCAAAGCACATGTGACCATACCATAGATGCATTTATTAAAATTATGTAATATCCAGATAGTTCACATGGCAAGTGAACGAGCCCACATTCACCCTTTTATAAGTTCCAAAATTTCAGGAAATATAATTCCAATCTTAGCTGATCAAGATCATTCTATCACGAGAACAAGCAACACAAGAGAATTCTTGAAGAATCTTTTATTTCTTCAACATATAGCCACGTGAATTCTAAATTATTTTTGCATCATATTTGAACCGGGATGGCCAACTAGTTATGCCAACTTATCTTTATTTCAGTAAACTTCTAGTTTACTTTCGCATGTGATTTTGTCATCGTACTCATATTTATATACTACAAATAAAAGAAAATTGCTGGTAAACTTTTACATAAATATTTATAACCCGCTTCAATTTTAGTAATATGATGATATTAGATCTTCCCATAATTTATAGTCTCAATTTTTTTAATATTTTTTAAACTTATAAGTGTCCTTTTGAGACTTACTATAATAGTAACACATTAGTTTTTCCGGAGCTCTCAATTAATTTTGTGTACTACCACATATTCCATCTGTCACGCCCCGCCTTGGGGGGTATGACTGGCACCTGGTGCCCTACTAGGACCTGAACTGCTAGAATGCTGAGCCTGAGCACTTCTGGTGCCTGGTTGGCTCTAACTCTGATTCATGGAATCAACGGGCTATATAACGGCTGTAAATACAGCCCCCGGCCGGCTAGGCCTATAACCACCTGTACAACCACAACAACTAACCAGAACCACGTCAACGTAAGGGAACCTATGCGGGCCGACAAGGCCACCATGCTGTCTAGTTACTTCTGAATCAAGAAAACAGGAGCTAAACTGCTACGTGACCAACAAGGTCACCACTACCAACTGAATAAGGCCCCACACGACCATCATAAACAAGCTAAGACATACACACGGCCTCACACGACCGGTATAACTAACCTCCGGGAATACACAATCTGCAAGCCTCTAAGAATACTGATAAAATGATCGGGACAGGGCTCCGGCCTACCCATACTATACAACAAAAGAAAAGAAATAAACCTCTAGCTGTCTAGCTCCGGATGACAGGAGCTGATGACTCTATGAGCTGGCTGGAATCACGAGGTATCGGCTCCTCGTCTATGAGTACCTGCAGGCAAGTAATGCAGCGCCCCAAACGGGCGTCAGTACCACTGATACTGAGTTTGCAAAGCAAAAACTGAACATAACTAAAGATAAGCAGCAGTACAGATAGTTCTGAATAGCCGAAAATAGTTAAGAGTGTCGGGGATGGCGAAATCTAAAATGAGCTTATCTGTACTAAAAAGCAGATGAAAGTCATACCTGTTGCTGCGGCGTCCTGCTATTTATTAATCTAATAAATAACATACATATATAAATATATAGCATACAAGGACCTATACAAGGACCTATACCAGCCCCCATAAGCCGGAAGGTGCCAACCAACACGCAATCTATATACCCCTACCCGGGTCAAACCATCCAAAAATAAGGTCACTCCACTCGCCTAATAACTACGAGCACCTTTACCGGCCCCCTGGGTATGAAGCTTGGGATCTCTGAGCCCCTGACTATAACTGTATCTGAGTCCGGAGGACTCCTGTAACTATATCTGATATCTGTATCTGTAATCTGTGCCCAGGGCGCAAGCGCTCGGCAGGGTATACTGTAATGCTGATCAGCTTGATATGGGGAATATTGCATCCCATCTTCGTCCTACTGCGGACAGCATGCCACTCCTTGGAGTGACGCATCCTCACCCTCTGGTGGGCGAGTCGACATAGTTATTAACCCTGGGGCGACAAAGAAGCTCTAAGGGTGCCCACATATCACAAACAAGTCTCAACAAACAACAATAATCACATATAACGTGTATAATAAATCTGTTCATACTGTTCATGCTTTGATATTCTATTCTGGATCTCTTGCTAAATTAAACTGAATCTGGTACTGAGTCTGAAATGATACCTCGTTGTTTAATACTGATTTACTGACTTTTATTCTGAATATAACATAAAAACGCAAACATACTTAATACTTAGCTTCTGGAACCTCCTTCTGGAGTTTATTCTATTTTACTATACTGAAATTACTAACTTGTCGAAGAAACTAGCTTTACATACCTCAGTTTCTGATTCCCCGACTAACTGGCGTAACTCGGTCAATACTCCGCTATTTCTTCCAACTGCATTCATATTTATAACAGTTAGGACTAAATTCAACAATATCCTGGAAGAAAAACATCACTTTTAATATATATATAGCCCAAACTTTGACTTATCGAAAAACGATCGAAAACTCACTATTTCTTGGAAGTCCAGGAGGGAAAAATACTCACTTCAGGGCTAGGAATATATTTACACTAATTTGGAGCAATTCCACTTACCTTAGCTCGGTAGCACGACGGTTCGCCGGCCGAATTTCACGAAACTAAACCCGTAGGAATGCTCCTCGCTGCTTATTACCTTACTACCCAAGATTATACCGAGTTTGGACCGCGTATAATGGTGTAATCGGAAGGGAATTCCTTCAAAATCCTCGTTCCCTCTGTTTTCCTTCGTCCTCTCTATTATTCTTTGGAAATTTATAAGAATTTTCTAAAAAAACGAAGTGGAGGGGTTTATATACTTGGGCCCGTGACATGCCGCCATCGCGAAGGCCCTCCCTCCGTGGCACGCTGCCATCGCGGAGGGGTTCTGCCCTGGCTTCTCCTGTGGTGGTTCGGTGCAAATATTCGTCCGGTCTTCCCCTGGGACTTTTCCTAGCATTTATGTCATTCTAAAACTCTTAACCAACATGCGAATAAGCCATATAAATGTCGTGAATTTACGGGGTGTAACACCATCATATCAACATCATTAATAGTTTCTCCACATAGTTTCAACTTAGAAACAATTCTAAATGTTGAAGAGTTGTACTCATGAACAGACTTATAGTCTTGATGAATCCAATCTTATCGTTTCTTTGGGTGGATGACCATCTTCAGGTGGTCATATCTTTCTTTTAGGCTATTCCATAAAACAAGTGAATTCTTAATCACGAGATATTCAATTTTCAGAATTTCATCATGATGATCACGCAAAAATATCATAGCCTTAGCACGATCTTGGTTTGATGCTTTGTTTTTATTTTTAATGGCGTCTCCAAGACACGTTGCATCCATATGGATTTCAGCATTCAATACCCATGAAAGGTAGTTCTTGTCCGAACCTTGAAGGGCAACGAAATCAAGTTTCCTAAGGTTAGTCATATTAAAAGAAAGAGAAAAAGTAATACCTTAGCATTCAAATTTTGAGACGGTTGAGTCATAGAGAAACAATATCATCAAAGGAATATTATTCTTGTAGTTAAGTAATACATCTTTCAAAAAAAGAATTTCAATTATTCTTACCTCAGATCTTTTCAAAGTGAGTGTCATGCTGATAGCATGTTATAAAATAATAAAATAAGAGGAAGAATATTGTAGAGAAAGAGAGAAGTTCTTATTTCTCATGATGGGATCCTCTTGAGGGGTTAAATGGATGAATTATAATGAATGGGAAACCCCTCTATCTATAGGAGAAAATTAACTCTAACTTAGATATTCACTATAATACAAATACACATCAAGAGCTTATCTGATTGCAAGCTCATCCAATCGTAAGTTTATCCAGTTGTAGGCTTATCCAATGAATATCCACCTAATATAATATATTTATAACATAATTAATAATTATTATATTCCTTAATTAAATGGACTCTAAAACCGGGTGAAATTCTTATTTTATATAAACACCTTGTAAAACAAATATGAAAAAGTGATTTATCTCTATAATCATATACTTTTCATTCTTTGAATTATAAAAAAATAATTTGTATCATAAATACAAGGTAAAACGCATCAAATCCAAATGCAAAAATCTAATTAGATGAATAATTTTAGGGATTATATTTCACCTGGGTAATTAGTTATCACTATTCATGCAATTGATAATTATTACATCCCTTAATTAAATGGACTCTAAAAACTGATGAAATTCTTATTTTATATAAACACATTGTAAAGAAATCTGAAAAAGTGATTTATTTTCATAATCATATACATTTCATTCTTTGAATTATAAAAAAAAATGAATAATTTGTATCATAAATACAACCAAATACATGTATTTTAATAAATAAATTCTAAAAAAATAATGAATTATGTATTTAATTGTATCAAAGAGTACTAATATGTATTTCTGTTAAAAAAATGTGTCCATTGATAAATACATAACAATACAACTTATATTTATATGTATATATATGTATATGTATAACATAATAACATGATTATGTTGTAATCTATATGTTTTCACTGTATCATAAATATAATTAAATACAAATAGAAGTCCTAAAAATTAAATACATACGACTGAAAAGATAATGTCGAAATACATACTATACATAACCTATAAAATACGCTAATAGAATTTTTTTAAAAATAAAAAAATTAATTATCACAATTAACGGGATTCTATAATCTACTTGAGACTCCAAAAATTATAAAGGTTTGATTAGTAAAAATCTGATGAATTACACAGTTGAAGATTTTTTTCTAAAATATAAAAAATACGTATCTTAAATTGAAAATTAAATAAAAATCATGCATGATAATTTCTCCTTCTGCATAATATAAAAATACAAGCAAAATATAAAAATACAGTTCCTCCAAAAATAATATGGTGCCGCCGACCCCAGGATCATCAAATTACTTTTGGATGATGGGTAGAACTATTATGGGCATGCTCCTACTGTTGTTGATATGTGTACTAAGACTGGAGTTATTTCTCCTTTCAAGTACTTTTGCATGATGAAATTTGAAGGTTTATCAGCCCCGTTTCTGTGAAAGGAATAATAGGATATTTTTATGCTCTTATTGGTGAAGTTTAACCAACAACCAGAAGGTAGATATTTGAATTTTAAAAAAGTTTCTATCAAAAATAAATACATAAGAAATACTTTTGATATAAGAAACAGAGGGACATCAAATCAAAAAACTATGATTTTCGAACAACAACCAAAAAAAGAGAGAGATGCGAGAGAAAAGGAGGGGGGGGGGGGGAGGATAGAAAGATGGAACAAATAATTTGCTTTAAAGCTGATTTTTTTTTAAAATTTTAAGTTTGAAAACTGAGGATCTGGGTGGTTATTAGAGAGATTTACAGTGGGTAATATGAGAGAGGGTAAAAATAGTCAAATATACAGTAAAAAGTGAATATATGGCGCATCAAATGAAATAAAGCATATTATGTAATCTTTTGCAATTGTGGCCATTATATGTAAATACTTTCATAATTGTGTTATGTTATATAATTTTTCCTAAATAAAACAAAGACCAACAAGGTTTGTCCTAAGTGAGGCCCAATAAATTAATACAGAATACTAAAAAATACCTACTTACTAAGCAGTGATACAATTAATTCAGACAAATTAACGAATAGCAAGGGTCTGGAAGATTCATTGTCCTGCTTGCTCATCTCTCCGACCTTCGTTTCCATGGAGGATGCTTGCTTCTGTGCAGTACTCTCCGTCTCCAGGTAAAATAACAGCTTCATGATGTACTTTCTTGTTGGATAATATTGTTCGCTACTGAATCCATTACCATTTTCATATAACTTTTTAGATATTAGAACTAAACTTTAGGGTGATTTCAATTTCAGCAGTTTCAGTCACCAGACGCTTAAAAATCAGATCCCAAGAGAAAGATCGACTTTAGTTCGCAGATATTTTGGTATATGTATTCGGTGCTTTCTATATTTGTACCCTTATTTCTACAAAAGGATTATGTGAGATCGATTTTGATATTTTCCTTTACTTGTATCTAGTAATGGGTTGAATCTCCTAAGAGATTGATACCACCATTAACTATTTAAGATTATAGAGAATATCGTCATCTGTTTGAGTGTGTTGATTGTATTATAATATCTGAAGATTAAGTACCTATTTTCTCCTCCTCCTATCCTCTGATGTCTGAATATGTACTTAACCTTTGACACTGTCGAATTCCATTTTGATATTTTTTCTATACTTTACCTGGTAATGGACTGAATCTCTGAGGAGATTAATACCACCTTTTCCTGGATAAGTTTAGTAAGAATATCCAAATCTTTTGTATTTGTCTTGACCATCTATGACCTGTTATATTCCACCATTGTTTGCATGTTCTCCTCTCTTGGTTCTATGTTGTATTAGTATTTTAGTCCGATTCCCTGTTGTGGTATACTATGTCAAGTATGAAATTTGTTGTTTGCTGTATTTATCAATTTTTTAGCTCTTAGTCGTAACACCTGAAATGTGTTGTATCGAATTGTACCTGCAAAATTAAAAATTTCACTAGAAAAAGAATCTACCAGTGCATTGCCTTTTTTAAAGATGTGGGCAAAATGCACTAGGCCTTTGTATCTCCACTCTTCAAACCTTCTCCACCACCATACCAATATTTCAAAGAATCTTCCACCTTGCTTCTAGAATGTTAAAAATAGCCAAAGAATTAGATTCTATTAGGACAGGAATCCTAAGTTGCTCAACACAATATTTAATACCCCTTTCAATGGTTGATGCTTCAGCACCTAAGCTAAAGGTAACTCCTAACTTCCTAGCTCTGTAAAAATGAAATCCCCATTCTCATATCTTACACAAAATACAACAAACCCTTCCCCAGAGTTGCCTCTGCAAGCTCCATTAGTATTACATTTATACCAACTTCTGTTAGGTCTCTTCCATGTAACCACCTAACTCCTTGTTTGTGGTTTGCAATTCTCTAAGTATTGAACCATGTGTGGCCACTGGTTAGAGACTTCCCTCATCCCTAGAACTCTAAATTTGATAAACTTAAATATATTCTCATTAATAGCCTGTATTATTTTTCCCCTGCTCAACTTTCCCCCATGGGATATTGTATTCCTCTTTTTTCATAATTGCCAACATATAATGCTGGGACAACTTTGTATAGTCCTGTCAATCTTGCATGACCTTTTTATAGATAGTTTCACCTGTATAAAAGGACCATGTAGGCTTGCTGCTCTTATGTAGTACTACCATATTGACAATGCAAACTCCTCTGTCAGAAATAGGTGCTCTACTATTTCTTTTTGTGGCTGTTCACAATATCTACATCTTGATACCAAATAAATATTCAGGTGCTTTAGGATATCATCAATTGGTATTTTAAGTGTCCAGACTCTCCGTAGCAGGAAGAAAATTTTATATGCATGCCCCCTTTTGTCCATATTTTATTGAACTCCTCCCTCTCCTGTTCTCTCTATTGAATGCTTTCCAATACACTTTCTACTGTGAACTTCCCTAATATGATTTTAATCCACTATGGATGATTTGGATTATTTGAAGATGCTCCCACATTCAACTTCCTTAGGACATGATCAACAATCTCCTTTGGAAAATGTTTCTGTAGTTTCCCTATATTCCAACCTGTAAGTTGTATAAAGAAACTCAGGTCTTTTGATATATTTGGTCTAGCAAGATTACGAAATATAGTTTTTCACACTTTCAATTCCTCAGCAATTATCTTCCTAAGTATTTGATGTACCACTCCTTGGCTCCCACCAAATATATTCATCAATTTGATCTCTGGCTTTTAACATCTTTTTCCAAATATGATATCCACCTTTCCATTGTACTTTTACAGTATTTGTTTCACATAAAATTGGTCCATAAAGATGTCGTGATTCTAAATTTCCACCAAAGTAGGGGTGGACATGGTATATACCGAATACCATATCAAAATCAAAATTTTTGATACCATAGTATTTGGTATGCTTTTAAAAATACTTTGATATTTGGTATTTGTAAAAAAAATACTGAAATACCAAATACCATATCAAATTATATATGTACACATATAATTCATATATATATTATTATTATAATACTAGAAAATATATAAAATAGTATAAGTATAAAACTAGTTATTTAGACATCAGAACTTTGACTACTCTATCTTGATTGAAATATTCTTTTTGGGTAATAGATTCAAAAAAGAAAATATTTATACTTTCTTTTTAATATATTTACAATGTAAGATGTTAGTATGATATAATTGCGACTTTTCTTAAAAAGTCAAAGTCATAATTTTCTATTATACGAGTATATATAAGTCGAAGTCGGATAAATTATGATTACCGATTTACCGTACCATAAAATAATAAAAATAAATTTTAAAATACCGAACCATATCAAATTAATATGGTATGGTAATGATATAGTATTTTTAGTAATCGAAAATTGAAATTACCATATCGAAGTTTTAAATACCATACTATACCATACCATGCCCACCCCTACATCAAAATTTAGCAAAATAAGCTTTTGAAATATCATATAATGATCTGAATCCCATTCCTCCTTTAGCTTTAGGTATGCACATTTTGGCCCAAGATACCCAGTGTCTGTTTCTACCTTCTTTGTTGCTCCAAAAATATCTTGTAAATAACTTACGTACTTCATTGATTGTGTATTTTGTTGGGACCAATGCTAACAATAAATACACTGGGGTACTTTGTAATACACTCTCAATATGCACTGCTTTACCACCAAATAATAATAATTTGCCTTTTCAATTTTGTAGCTTGTCCTTCACCTTTTTTGTTAAGGTCATTAAGTTTTCTTCTTCTTTCTACTGTGGAAATAGGATATCTCAGGTATTTGAAAGAAAAATTTCCTTTTGTAAAACTTGTGATCTGCTCCACTTTGTCCACCAGCCTTCTTTTCACCTTTTTAAACATGTAAATGGAGCCTTTTTCCCTACTTATTAGTTGCCTTGAGATTTCTTCGTACTCCTTTAGAATTCTCATTATTTGCTTTAAGGATCCTTCCTTTGCTGAAGTGAATATAATAGTATCATCTGCATATGCAAAATGATTCAGATTTTGGCTCCATTTAGGCATCCTATATCCAACATACTGTTGGTTATCAAAGAGTAAGTTAAAAGCTCTTGATAATATTTCTGCTGATATGACAAATAAAGCTGAGGATAATGGGTCTCCTTGTTTTACTCCTCTTGTTGAATAAAAAAACCTTTAATTTGACCATTAAACAAAATGGAGTACCAATTATTGGCAATAAGTCTCCATATAATATCAATAAATTGATCTGCAAAGCCCAGCTTTTTTAGAAAATTATTAGGTATTGCCAAGACATTCTATCATAGGCCTTTTTCATGTCTAACTTGATGATCACATTGGATAGCTTGCCCTTTTTTCTTATGTCAATGACTATTTCTTGAGTAAGCAATACATTTTCAATAATACTTATCCCTTTTACAAAACCCGACTAGTTGAAAGAAATTATTAGTGGCAGAATCTGGTCAATCTGATCATGTACTATCCTTGAAATAATCTTATTAACAAAGTTACTAAGACTTACTGGTCTTAGGTCTGAGTAACTCTGAATAAGATCTTCCTCAGGTATTAATACCAAATTGGTGTGAGTGATGGATTTTGGCAGAGTCTCACCCCCGAAAAAGCTGCATATCAGGTTGAATACATCTGCACCCACTATATCCCAACATGTTTGACAAAAGCATCATGTAAATCCATCTGGTCCACGAGCACTTTCTCTATTTAGATTAAAGACAACAACTTTCAATTCTTCCTGCATTGAACATAACCTGTCATTCTTTTCTTGCTCTATCAAGCATGGATGTGAGATATAATATCATTACTCCTTCCTATGTAAACTGTTTACGATTCCAGTCCACTGCTTCATTTGCCATCTGATCCTCCCCTTCAATCCAATTTCTATTTCTATCTTTTATTTTCATCTGCAATCTCCTTCTCCTCCCTTTAATTAGATTATGAAATATCTAGTATTCCTATCTCCTTCTATAAACTAGTCTATCCTTGCTTTCTGCCTCCAATATTCTTTCTCAAATGTAAATATTTCTTTAATTCTGCTTGATATTGCTAGAGGATGGTTCTGTTTTTCTGAGTTGGGTCTTATTCAAAAAGGCTTTCTTTTATTCTTATATCTCCTCTCTGATGATCAACTATTTAAAAATATCTCCATATACTTCTCTACTCCATCTAGATAGAACAACTTTTATTTTCTTTAATTTATTTTTGAAGTTAATAAAAGGGTTTGCATTCATCTCCTCCCCCCAGTTAAGCCTAACTATGTCTAGAAAGGTCTCATGCTCTCTACAAAACTTCAAGTACTTAAAAGTTTTAGAGAACTTTTATACCTGTTCACCATAAATGCACAACAAAGGTGCATGGTCTGAACTAGTTCTTACGAAGTGCTCTACCTCCAATACACCAAATCTATCAATTAGAGGTTGATTAACCAACATTCTATCCAGCTTCTCAAACATACAATCCTCTGTTGTTTTTCCATTCCACTAGGTAAAAGGACTTTCTTTAAAAGTGATTTCTTCCAACTCACATGAGTTTATTCAGAAAGCAAAGTCCTCTACATCATGAGGCAAAATAAGAACACCTCCTATCCTTTCCGTTTAATACTGCATTAAAATCTCCCCTTATCATCCAAGGTGTTAGGGTCTTTTAAGTTTTAATGATTGACAACAAGTTGATGAAACAGGTGAATAAAGCTGGTCCAATGAAAGGATGAGCATAATACTTAAGAAGCAGGAAATATTCAAAAGTAAAGGCACGTGTATTAAGGAGCTGATAAGCAATATTCAACAAACTCAGCAAAATCAACACGTGGATAAGTTGGGAGAGTTGGAGTCTAATTACAATACAACTAAATGTAAGAGTTTAACTTGAACAAAGACTCCCACACGAGAAGGAACTCTAAGGCGGGCAAAAGTGTTGCCGTAAAAAGATTGGAAGAAAGAAGAACTCTTTGGAGATGTGTGTATATAAAGGATTATGATATCTCAGAATATACATACACTTAAAGACAGAAAAGGAGTATATTGCATTTGGTGAGATTCTTTTTGACAAATCAGTTCTAGTAAAGTGTCAAGCTAGATTTAGCTTTTCTTGTACTAGTAGTTTGTCGTTGAGTTGTAAGTGTTGAATTCTTAATTCACTGAGTTATAAACTGAATTGAGAAGAGTTGGTCTTCAAGTAGTGTTACTAGAAAGACATTGTTGTTGGTTAGGAGATTGAACAATTAGGAATTAGAGTTTATAAATCTTTAGATTGCAAGAGTTGTAATCAACTGTTTGAAGAGACTCTTGGAGTTAGTGAAGTTGGAGAAAAATCCTATGGAGTACAGATCGTGATTTTTCACCTTTGGAGTTGGATGTTTCCATGCTAAATCATTGTCTTATTTACTTACTGTTTTATTCACTCAAGTGGAACACGTCTGACAACTTGTTTCATTCATAGGCAAACAGTTAAGACAACTTCTTAGTTTGTGCGGTCTATCAATTGGTATCAGAGCAGATTTATCTTAAAAGGTTAACACCTAATATAGATCGTGATGAATTTTGCACCACCCATTGGACACTGTGAAGGGTAGTCAAGCTCTCGACCACCTCTTTTCAATGGATCACACTTCATTTGGTGGAAGACTCGCATGGAGAATTTTATCCAGGCTGAGGACTATGAGTTATGGGATAGGATTATTACCTGACCTATTATTCCAAAGAAGATGATGAATGGAGTCGAAGTTCTTAAAGTAAGGTGTGAATTTACTGCGGATGACTTGTTGGCTCTCAAGAAAAATGTCAAAGGTAAGAACATCCTTATATATGGGTTAGATCCTAATGACTACAACCAGATTTTAAATTTCTCAACATCAAAATAGATATGGAATGCTTTGATCAATGCTCATGAAGGAACAAGTCAGGTCAGGAAGGTCAGAGTTGCTATGTTATTTACTAAATATGAAACACTCAAGATGAAGAAAAGTAAGTCTTTGCAAGAAATGATCACAAGACTTACATCACTAGTAAATGAACTATCCTCCCTGGGAAAGGTGCTCACCATTGAAGAACAAGTTGACAAAGTCATAAGGGTCCTTCCTAAGGCAAAATGGGATGTCAAGGTCACTGTTATTCGGGAAGCTAAAGACATTTCTACCATGACGCTTGATGAATTAGTAGGAATCTTGAAGACGTACGAGATGAATATGGATGATTCAAAGAAAGAAGAGTCAATCAAAGAAAAGTCACTGGCTCTCAAGGCTTGTGATACTGACGAGTCTGATGGCGATGATGAGCATATTGCCTTCCTTGCGAAGAAATTAAAAAATTTCTAAAGAAGGAAAAGGGATATGATAAGAAAAGATCAGACAGTAAAAAGAGTTCCAATGAAAAGTCTTCAGTTGGATGCTATAAATACTACAAAACTGATCATATGATTAAAGATTGTCCACTCTGGAAAATTGAGTGGAGAAAAGAAAGAGCTGAAAAAGAAATAAAGGAAAAGACAAAAAAAAAGAGGAAACTTATAAAATGATGGCTGCTTGGGGATCTGAATCTGATGAGTCTGACACTGAAGTTGATGAAATTGCATTCATGGCACTAGGAGACTCTGATTTGAAGAAGATGACAAGAACTCCGAGGTATGCATCTCTAATCTAAATGAAAACATTCATACTTTGTCTAAAATAAAACTTATATCTATGATGAATGCTGCAATGGATAAACTCCAAGAAATCACCTCTGATAGAGATCAGTTGTTTAATACTCTTTCTAGTCTAGAATTGGAGTTCATTAATCTAAAAAATGGTAAAGATATTATTAATAAGAAAAATTGTGCTTTGAAGAAATACATTGTTGAACTTGAGACTATCAGTGAGAGTCAGAAAAATCCTCAAGTCAAAAAGAAGAAGATAGTGAGAATTTAAGGAAGATTGAGTCTAAACTCAAGCATTATAAAATTGATTACTTTTGTGAAAAAGAAAAAGTAAGAAAATTAAATTTGGAAGTTTCAATTCTAAAAGGTGATCTTGAGAAAGCTAATAGTTGGACCAAGTTTTCTATGATTATAAATAATCTAAGTGGGAGGGTTCAAAATGAAAGAGCTGGAATAAGTTTTTTTAAAGAATCAAGTGTCACTGAAGATATATGTTACTTATGTGGTAAACAAAGGTCATCTTGCCACTGAATGTCTAGCAGTTAGAAGCAGAAATAGGAGTATCTTGTTGGCTAAAGTAATTAAATACAAAACTGCTAGTAGGAACAGGTCATACCTGTTGCCATACTGGGCAGAAGAAACTTGACTCATCCCTTTGAACACAAAAAAGGACCCAAGCTTGTCTGGGATCCTAAAACTAACCTGTAAGTTGTTTTGCAGGTGAGAATGAAAGGGAGTAAGCATTGGTACATGGATAGTGCTTGTTCAAGACACACGACAGGAGATAAACGAAAATTTCTTTCACCCACTCCACTAAAAGGGATAAATGTATCCTTTGATGATTGAAAAAAGGATACTGTTGCAGGAATTGCCAAAATTGGAAGTTCATAAACAAGGGCCTTAGAAGATATGTACCATGTTGATGGATTGAAACATAGTTTACTGAGTATATCTCAGTTGTGTGACAAAGGCAACAAGGTAACATTTACTTCTGCAGGTTGTAAGGTCAAGAGATTGGATGCAAAGGAAATTGTTCTAAGTGCAAGCAAACACAAAAATATATACAAGGCAGACACTGTGAGAATGCCTGGTACAAATCTGACTTGGCTTTAGCTCAATGGATTGTGATCCCCCTCTCTGGCACAAAAGACTGGGGCATGCTAATTTGAAACAGTTGAATAAACTTGCTTCAAAGGACATAGTTATAGGGTTGCCTAAAACTAAGTTCCAAAATGACAAAATCTGTAGTGCTTGTGTGAGGGGGAAGCAGGTGAGGTCATCATTTCCATCAAAGAATCAAGTAAGTACAACCAAATGTATGGATATGCTGCATATGGATTTATATGGACCTATGAGAGTAAGAAGCAGAGATGGAAAAAGGTACATCTTTGTTCTTATTGATGATTATTCTAGGTTCACCTGGACTCTAATTTTAGCATCTAAAAATGATGCTTTTTCTGTTTTTGTAAAAAAGATGGAAAAGAAATTAGGCTCTTCCTTAATTTTCATAAGATCTGACCATAGAACGAAATTTGAAAATGCTAAACTCTTAGAATTTTGTTCATTAAATGGAGTAGATCATAATTTCTCTACTCCAAGAACCACAACAAAATGGAGTAGTTGAAAGGAAAAATAGGACTTTAGAGGATATGGCTAGAATTATGATGATTGCAAGTAATCTTACAAAAAATCTTTGGGCTGAAGCCATAAGCACTGCTTGCTATATATTGAATAGATGTATGAACGGACCTCTATTAGAGAAGACTCCCTATGAATTACTCAAAGGTAGGAGATCTAATATTGCTCATCTTAGAATCTTTGGGTGTAAATATTTTATCCATAATAATGGGAAAGATAATTTGAGAAAGTTTGATGCCCGAAGTATGAGAGAATCTTCTTAGGTTATTCTCAACATACTAGAGCTTATAGGGTACTGAATAAAAGAACAAACTGTGCTGAGGAAAGTGTGCATATTATTTTTGATGAGTCTTGTGTTATGCTTGAGACTGACATGCAGGATGAAAGCAAAACTGATGAACATCCTCAGGAACAGGTTGCATTAACTGTTCCATCTGTGAAACAAAATGTGGACTCACTGACAGGGGGGATGACATGTATGAAGTTGAGCTATGATCAATGCAGCAAGCCAACTCAAATGCAGGAACCTCACAAGGATTGCAACTGAAAAGCTACAAGTATCAGGATTCACATCCCATTTAACATGTTCTCACAGATCTTACCTCTGGGATCACAACCAGATCAAGATTGAAGAAATTATGTGCTTTCAATGTCTTCTTATCTAAACTGAAACCTAAAAAGGTAAAAGAGGCTTTTTTTTTTACAAAGATTGGATTCTGGCTATGCAAGAGGAACTAAATCAGTATGAAAGAAGCAAAGGGTGGCATACTTAGTACCTCCCCCTGAAGGAAGAACTGTGATTGTCACTAAATGGGTATTCCGGCAAAAGCTAGATGAGCATGGAACAGTTAGAAGGAACAAACCTAGGTTGTTCCAAGGATATAGTCAAGAAGAGGAAATTAACTATGATGAGATATTTGCTCTTGTTGCAAGACTTGAAGCAATCAAACTACTCATAGCTTTTGCAGCCTTCAAAGAAATCACTCTTTACCAAATGGATGCAAAGAGTGCATTCTTAAATGGTTATCTGAAAGAGGAAGTCTATGTGAAGCAACTCCAGGATTTAAAAATTCTGAATTTTCTAATTCTATCTATAAGTTAGATAAAGCTTTATATGGGTTGAAGCAAGCTCTAAGAGCTTGGCATGAAAGACTTTCAAAAATCCTTTTGCATCATAGGCATACAAGAAGAAAGATTGACAACACACTCTTCTTAAAAACAAAAGGTCAGGATCTGCTGATTTATACAAGTGTATGTAGATGACAATATATTTGATTCGACAAATAGTCTCATGACTCAAGAGTTTGCCATGCTAATGAATGGAGAATTTGAAATGAGCATGATGGGAGAATTAAATTTCTTTCTTGGATTACAACTTAAGCGGACTCCTACTAGAATATTGATTCATTAACAGAAGTATGTGAAGGAGTTTCTCAAAAGATTCAATATGGAGTCTGCCAAAGAGATTGATACTCCTATTGCCACTGTCAAAAAATCGGATCTTGATGAAATAGGTCCATCCATAGAGCAGAAGCTGTACAGAGGTATGATTGGATCTCTTTTATATCTCACTACTAGTGGACCTGACATTGTTTTCAGTGTTGGCTTGTATACTAGATTTCAAGAAAATCCCAAAGAATCATATCTCAAAGTTGTTAAGAGAATTTTGAGATACTTGAAGAGGACAACTGAACTAGGGTTATGGTATCCTAAAGGAAGTAATTTTTTCTTGGTAGGATACGCAGATGCTGATTATGTAGGATATTTTATGGATAGGAAAAACACTACAGATATGTTATACTTCATTAGACCATGTTTGATCTCTTGGTCCACTAAGAAGCAAAATTCTGTAGTCTTATCTACTACCGGGGCTGAATATGTAGCAGCTGGTTCATGTTGTGCACAGTTATTGTGGATCAACCAACAACTACTGGATTTTGGTGTTGATGTTGAATGTGTGTCAATCCTTTGTGATAATACTAGTGCCATAAACATTTCCAAATATCCAGTTCAATATAAGAGAACTAAACATATTGACATAAGACATCATTTTCTTGGAGACAATGTTAAGAAAGGTCATAATTCAATTATGTTTTATTCTAATGAAGAGCAAATTGCTTATATATTTATCAAAGCATTAGGCAGGGATCATTTTAAAAAGAACAGGTTACAATTGGGGATGATTAAGATTGCATAGGTCACCTTCAATGATTAGCTAGATTATGCAAACTTCTTTATGCTATTGCTAACTATGTTATTCATCCTAACTTTGCACATTTACTGGTGTGTCCCAAGTCTAGGATAGAATTTAAAATTTTGACAAGAGTTGTGTATTAAATTGTGCAGCGATATCAAAATTATGTGGGCAATCACTCATAGCTATCAGGTATGTTCTTTTTTCACATAATGTTTTACTGTTAATGAGAAACAACTATGACTCAGTGTTCCACCCCTTCAGCAATTATTTTAACTGTCACTGCTTCTTCTCTTCCCCATAAAGTTGAAACTGCCATCCCCTACCCACCACGTCTCCCACTGACAACCCATTGATCAACAGTCATGTCACACGATTCAACTTCTGTTTTTTCTTCTATAAAGTAGTAGCTTGGACGATTTCATAGGAAATCAAGTTGAAATTCCTTACTTGAATCCTCATAAAACATCACCATTATGGCTTCTACTTCATCTTCTTCTTTAAGTAGCTCCTCAGCCTCTACCTTAGAAAAATTATCTGTATCTCAAGAACTAGTGGTGCACCCATCTGAAACTCCCTCTCCCATTCCAATTAAAATGTTAGATTTTGCAGCGTGAAATTCTTTTAAAACTCAGTTTTCTTTTTCCTCAACCATCCCACTATTTCCGTCTGGTTCATCCCTCAAAATCTGTGACATTTCTCTCCTTCAATCAACTCCAAATGAAAGAATTCGTATTGAAGACTTGATTCCCCAAAGAGTTTGAACCCGGTTAAGAAAGAAATTTGGTTCCCCTATTCTTATCCTTGATTATGAACCTGACCATGAAATATTTCCACCTATCAGTTCTACTCGTATCTCTCTTACTCAAATTCGAAAATGACAGGAAGATGAAAATCTTGCACAAGCTCTTCAAAAGAGCAAGAAGAAATATTCCACATCCTCTTCTGTTGAAAAGCAACCCTCATCTTCCAAGGATGTATTGCTCAAATCTGTTCGCAAATCCAAAATGGTCAAAAAGACCATTCCCAAATCTACTTCCTTTGGGTCGTCCAGATCCCCTTCCAAAACTCTCTCTTCTGCCAAAAAGACCCCTTTTATCTCCACTTTCAAATCTTCTTCACAACCCCTTTTCATACCCACCCTAAAACCCCCTTCAAAACTTACTCCAAAATCCTCTTCAAAATTGACTCCCAAACCCTCTTCTAAACCCTCTCCAAAACCACCTTTCAAACCATCCTTCACTTCTACTTCAAAGCTCCTTCCCCCACTAAGAATACCAGAACTTCAGAACGGGTTTCTCGACCTGGTTCACCACATGGATCTGATTCTGATGAGGATGTGTCTATTAGGTTTGATACTTCTGTCCTCACTGATACTCAACTATCCCATTGAGTGCACTTTTAAAAATGAGTTGTTCTCCGGAGAAGGGTAGTGACTGGGTTTGGTAGCCCAAAAATGGAGGTGTTGCTTGAAAAATTAGAATTTCAAGGTTGGACATCCCTATTTCTTCAGGGTGATTTTCGGAGGAAGTTTCGCAAACCTGAAGTGATTGAGTTCTATGCTCATGGATTTGTAAATTGTTTCCTCTTTTCTTCCACTATTAGGGGGTTTCTTTCCATTTAGTGGCTGAAGACTTGGCACGTGTCTTGGGGATCCCCAGTGGTGGGTGGGATCACTATATCAAATTTGAGTGGCCACCACTGGATAATTTTCCCTCTGCTAGGGATATCTGCTAAAAATTCTCTAGCCAACTAAATCTTGTCCAGCATCGCCGCATTCAAAAGAAAGAAATGTCCCCCCTCTATCAGTTATATTTTGATATTGTGCATAAGATACTCGTCCCTAGAAAGGAGAGAGGAATTGAGGCAAACAATCTTGATCTCACCCTAATGGAGCTACTAGATACTAGGATCAAGATTGATTTTGACATGCCCCGAGCCTACACCCTAGACGTAACACGGTACTTGAAACCACAAGTGACCCCAAGTCAACCCCTGGTCTATCATACACTGGTATACTGAGTAAGACATACATAGCGGAAGCTTTTAAAATGATAACATAAAATGTTCATAACAACAAGATTGAATCGTAAAGTTTAAACATCATGATAAATACTGTAAATTTTGAAAGAAAACCATGTCTATGTCTAAAGCTGTCTAATTGAGGAGTTGCTGGGACAAGCCCCTAGCTAACTCGAAAATATAATTGAAAACAATGTAGAAAAACTGAATAATGAACTAATGCCCTCGGAGGATGAGGACTCACGTTTCTGCAGCTGAGAGGTATCTGACAACGTCGGCTAACTGTGTTGGGTCTGAGAACCTGCAGCTGTATCATGAAATGATACAGCATAAAAATATGCATCAGTACTTTGAATATACTGAGTATGTGAGAGAAACGCGAAAAACCATATGAATAACTAATATCTGAACTGATATGGCATGATATGACCAACTGAAATGCTGAAATCTGCTGCAACTGGTGTAGAATTGATATGGTGCAGATTGACCCTGACCGATGGTCATAAACATGCCCTAAATTTGTTTCTGATATGAACTGAACTAGTTGAGCTGGACTGGGCTAAATTGTACTGATCTGGACTGACTAGAGGGAGAGGCTTTAACCGACATATAACCACGTGAGCTAGACGTGGAGTTCGATGTATATACCCCATCAGTAGGACCCAATATACCTTGCCAGGGTATAAAGGCATGAACTGGGTGATCACAAAAGTCTGGGGCCAAATCAGGACAATAATCTGAATCTGAAATCCTACGTCGGCAACGTAGTTCTGGGAACCTGGGTGTGCTGGAACCCCGGTCCGCTTGGTGCTAAGTCCTACTCGCACTAGAATCTTATTCTGAACTACTAAGCTGATAGCTCGAAACTGGGGTCCAAGAATAGTCAGGGACATATAGCTGAAAGTACCCTGAGAGCCTTATCGGACCAGATGTTGAAACTGAGTTCTAAGACTGGTCAGAGCTGCTCATCTAGAAGCGTCGTAACTGTCTAAAGAACAACTAATAACTGAACTGGGATCCTGCGGTTGGTCAGAGCTATAGATGGAATGTCATGACCGCCTAATGGACCAAATAACTATCATCTGAATTTGAGTCTAGTAACTGGGAGGCACCACTGACATCTAGAAAATAAAAGGGCTGGTACAAGAAACATGATGAGTCGTTACTGTTGATGACGACTAGTGGTGACCTTCCGTCAAGTACACTGTAAATTCATCAAATTTCTGAACTCCGGCTTCGCAACGGGTGACTTTATAAGTCGTAGGGCCTGATAATGACTCATGGGGTCGTCCGTTAGGAATACTGGTATATATTCTTGGCATCCTTCCCACGGTTGATCTGACGAGTCGTTGGGTCCCTTAACGACCCGTCAGATTGGTCGTTCTACAATATTTCTGCAGTTTTTCATATTTTCTGATTTAAGTCCTGGATATTAATTTTGAACTTCTGGGGCATTACAGATTTACCCAACCTCATGATGAAGCATATGCAACTGGTTCTCACTAAAGATGATAAAGGACATGCCCTTCCCTATGTCTTTTGATTGTCTTATGTATTTGAAGACTATTCAGTCCCTGTTCAAGTATGGATCTTCCAGACAACAAAGGATGTCCTTGGGAAGTGAAACATGTTGATCTACCTGCTTCTATGAGGAGAACTGACACTCCTTTTCAAAGAATGCGCAATGCTTTGGCAAAAAAGACTGCTGAATTGAAGTTGTTCATGTTGTTCATGCTCAAGAAAAGACTGTTCTTCAAGCAAATATCATTGAGTTGGAGGATACCCTTGACTCTGAAAGAGCTGCAAATGCTGATACCATTGACGCCTGTCCTAATTGCTTCCCTCAGCTCCTCCTTCCTAGAACTAATTGTGCTTGTTCCTAGTTTTTTGTTGACTTACCCCTTCAGGCTTAGCTATTTTTATTTTTCAGTAATGTATTAGTTGTGATCAAGAACTATATTTTTCTTTAAATGAATTGTTTGTTCTGCTTATAGTGGTTATTCCTTACTGCACTTTTACCGTCTTCTCTTGTCTTAAGAAATTGTTATCTTGTTTGTCTTAGGATTGCCCCAGTGGCAATAGGTTGTATAACTGCTATATTTGCAATAATTCATTGATTCATCTTTTCAATGATGCCGAAAGGAGGAAGAAAAATATGATTTTGGGAATGTAATAGTTATAACCTAATAGACTAACAAGTTTCATTCAAGAGAGTTTTTGCTTACAGGTAAAGTCAGTATATAAATGGCATTGGGTTTGTCATCATCAAAAAGGGGGAATTTGTTGGGTTCTTTGAAGTTTTGATAATTGACAACAAGTTGATGAAACAGGTGAATAAAGTTGGTCCAATGAAAGATTGAGCATAATACTTAAGAAACAGGAAATATTCATAAGTAAAGGCACGTGAATTAAGGAGTTGATAAGAGATATTCAACAAACTCATCAAAATCAACACGTGGATAAGTCAGGAGAATTGGAGTCTAATTATAATACAACCAAGTGCAAGAGTTTAACTTGAATAAAGACTCCCACACAAGAAGGAACTCTAAGGCAAGCAAAGGTATTGCCGTGAAGAGGTTGGAAGGAAGAAGAACTCTTCGGAGACGTTTGTATATAAAGGAGTGTGATATATCAGAATAGACAGACACTTACAAAGAGAGAAAAGGAGTATATTGCATTTTGTGAGATTCTTGTCGACTCATCGGTTCTAATAAAGTGTCAAGCTAGATTTAGCTTTTCTTGTACTAGGAGTTTGTCGTTGAGTTGTAAGTGTTGTATTCTTAATTTAGTGAGTTATAAATAGAATTGAGAAGAGTTAGCCTTCAAGTAGTGTTACTAGAAAGACATTGTTGTTAGTTAGGAGATTGAACAATTAGGAATTAGAGTTTCTAATTTCTTAGATTGCAAGAGTTGTAATCAATTGTTGGAAGAGTCTTTTGTAGTTAGTGAAATTGGAGAAAAATCCTGTGGAGTACCAATCATTGTTTTTCACCTTTAGAGCTGGGTATTTTCCATGCTAAATAATTGTCTTATTTACTTACTATTTTATTCACTCAAGTGAAACACGTCTGACGACTTATTTCATTCGTAGGCAAATAATTAAGACAAATTCTTAGATTGTGCAGTCTATCACAAGGTATTGAAATGTTGTTGGCTAGCTGGTATATATCCTCCCATAGTTCTAGTCTCTGATGGGCATCACATTTTGCATAGACTAGTGTTGTCATTATTTCAAAGTTCATATCCAACAAGTTAATATTCAGAGTGACTTGTTGTTCTTTGTTATTTACCACTTCTACTTGAGTATTGTCTGCCACAAAGTACCAGATCTTACCATTAACATTTACACCATCATGCTTCATCCCCAACTTCCTTTTTATATTTATCAATATGCCTAATATTCTAAAAAGGTTTCATTAAAGCAATAATAAAGAACCTATGATGCTAGTGTAACAAATGAAACCTATGAAAGGCTTGATTTATTCTCGTTGATCTTATGTTCTAAATAAAGTATTTATTATCTATTTGAATTAGATAGTACTGCTCCTTGTTAGAATCCTGCTAGATTGTATCTTCTCTGGCACCATGTTCTTCTTTTCCTTCTTTTTATCCCGTTTATTGTTGGTTTTTGGCGATATTTTTGCACCTTTGGCTGCATCTCCTATTGTTTCCTTCCCCCCTTTGCTACCTTTATCCACCTTCTCCATCATGTTCTCCGTGTCTTGCTAGTTATGAAACACTAGATCGTGTAATAATCTATTAGGAGAAGCTTTGTTATGCATAACCACCAATTGTTTGTCTGTTGAAGCAACAAATGCATTTGTCTATCAGCTTCCTCTTATTCATTGACACTAGTTGTATAGGTTGTTGTAGGTTGTTCATCTCCTGCTAGGACTAATTCCATATTATTCTCTTCATCTGTGTGTTCCATTCTTCCTGCATTTTCAATTACTATGACTTTATTTTTTTTATATTTCTTGTCCTGTTATTACTTTTTCTTCTCCTGCACTTTCATTTTTGCTATTTTTCTTTACTTTGAATGTAGCATTTGATTCCCCTTTATCCCCTGTATTTTCTGATGTCTGCCCTATTTGCTCTTGCTCCTTCTCAGCCCGATTCTCACTTGAAGCTTCAAACTCCCCTTCTTCTCTTTTTGCTCTATCTCCCCAAGTATTACAGTCGTTTATAGCCCTTGTAGATTTATTGATCCTCAGCATGTTAGAAGATGTCTCTTCTTTATTGCCTTCAATTTCTTAATGTTGTGATCTACTCTTCTTTTCTTTTTTTCCTTTTTGTTTTGATCTCTTCTCTTCCTTGTCCTTTTTAAGCTCTGTATCACTTAACACCTCAAAATGATTAACTATTTGGATTTGAAATTGTCCTTGTTCTTTGATTTTTTTTTCTTTCTTTTCCTTAGTTCTATTGTCTTTTATGGTCAGTCATACCTTTGGATCTCCCATTAATCTTCCACTAGAAAGAAATCTTGTTGGGAATTTCTTAATTTATTGAGCCTTGGAACTGTCTACTTGTGTCTCTTCTCCCTTGATCTCCTTTTCTTCCCCAACATTCTATTTGACACCTGGATTGGTATTCGGTTCTGGGTTCAAGATTCTGCATTACTCAATTGCATGACCTTGCATTTTACAGTTAAAACAATATTTAGGCAGGAAGTCATATCTGATTCTTACTTTTCCTATCCTAACTTCTCCCGTGTTTTCATCTACTATCTCCATTATTATATCTTAGGCAGCTTATCTATTAGGTTCACTTGAACTTTTGCTCTTGCACAACTGGGTCTTCTTTTATTGATTGTTGCTACATCCAATTGAAGCGGTTTTCTCATTGCCGATGCTAGGGAAAATAAAGCTTCTTTCACATAGAAAGTAGGAAGTAGATTTGAAAAAAAGATCCATGTCATTGCTTGGATTGTTTCCTCCTCCATTTTGAATCTTGAACCATAGATAAGGGGTCTATCTGATAACTAAATCCATCTTTAGCCTTAAAGTGGTAGACACTTTTTGACATGATTCTCACAAAATCCTTTAGCAACTTAAACCTAATCAACACATGCCTATTACAAAACAGTCTTATTTGACATTCGTTTTTTGTTCCACATTGCTAAGGAATTAATAGTAAAAATTCCTCCAATGATGGCCAACCATATGAGAATTTATCCATAATTGCATATTGTAGGTTTTCAACTACATTCATCCTAGTTAGTTCTGCCTCCATCCAACGCAATATTGGATCTCCGTTTATCATTGTTATTGTCTTCATTTGGATGGGTTGTATATGGCTCACACTCTCCTTGTCTTTCATTTTTTGTTCATAGTTTCTCTATAGGAGTGGGTTGGTGTATTTGTGAATTGGCTTGAGATGTTTGTGGTTTTTCAGGATTAGCTTTGGTAGTTGGCAATGGAGGGAATGAATTTTGATCGATCCACAGGATTGATCAACCAGTGGCCGACGCCGTCATGGTGGTTTGGCTCAATTATAGTCTATAAGATGATGATGTGGCATAGTTTTTTCTTTCTTTCTACTTTCTCAATTTTAGGTCCTGTGAGATTTTTTTAGAACTTATTTTGTGTTATGTTACAAATCTCAAAAGTCACTTCTTTAATCCTCTTAATCATACCTCAAGGGCAAAGATATTTTTGAACCAAACTATTAATAGAGGATATTTTTATTAATTTCTCATAGTTTAAGGATATTTTTAATTTTTTTCCTTTGAAATAATTGAAAAATAATTTTCAAAAAACTGTCTGAGATGATATTTTGTATTGAAACCTTTCATCAACTAATTTAAAAAATCAATTATCAGCCGACATGATTGATAATTCAATTTTTTCTGTCCATAGTATCCTTCCAAGCTCAATCGTCCCCACCCCAACTCCCCTCCTTTGACCATCCCATCTCGCTCTCAAATTAAAGTATTTTTTTAAAATTACATATAAATATATTTTTAAAATTGGAAAAACAACAATATTTTTGTTCGAAACAACACAAACCCCAAATTGGGATAACTCTCCTGCCCATTACATTCCATCTCTTAAAACTTAATTTTGTGATTCAGTTGAGGGTTGAAGTTCCATTACGCTTTTATTTGCCATTCATTCTAATTTCTCGTGTACCGCTGTCCGCAATTAAAAGTAGAAAATAAAACAAAAACAAACAAATAAAAAAACTCAGTTCATTATTAGGATAAGATTTGCATATTTATTAAGAAAAAATTAATAAAAATTATAATTTGACTAATATAGAGCTATTAATTTTTTTTAAATATACCATAATAATTCTTTTCACATTTTAAAATGACTTTAAGTATTAAGGGTAGAATTGAAAAAAAACATGATCAATTATCTCTTAAATTTTGAAACTAGCAAATACTAGATTGAAATAATTATTTTTGGTACATCTAATAATTAAAATGAATCAGAGGGACTACTAGATATACTAAAATTAATTGTTCCAAAATACTCCCCCCGTTTCATTTTAATTGCTAAGTAAAAATAGTTGTTTCAAAATATTTGCTAGTTTTAAAATTCAAGAGACAATTTGACCATGTTTTTTCAATTCTACCCTTAGTATTTAAAGTTATTCTAAAATATGAAAAGATTTATTATTGTATGTTTACAAAAGATTAATAGGTTTTATTAGTCAATTGTCATCCCTATTAATTTTTTTGTTAATCGGTGTGCAAATTTTATCCTAACAATTAAAATGGAAGAGAGGGGAGTAGTAGCTAGTTTCAAAATTCAAGAAATAATTGACCACTTTTTTTCAACTTTATTCTTAGTACTTAAGTCATTTTAGAATATGAAAAGAATGATTATGATATGTTTTCGACATATGACTACAAGTTAATAGTGTTATATTAGTCAAATTGCAATTCATATTAACTTATTTTTTATTGATTATGAAAATTTTATCCTACCAACCACAAATAAATATAATATAACAAACAATAGTAATCACAAGTTGCTATTATTATATAAAAAATAGGTAGAAATGGAAAGGATGACAGAAGTGATTATATATATAATAGTGAGGCAGAAACATGAAAAAGGGCTCTCGATCATCAGGGAGCAGCACAGTTAGTGCCAAATCCAATTCTTTCCCCTTCCAAATCATAAATGACATTCAATCCACGCTGTTGAACGTTACCAATAATTGTTAATTCGTTTGCTGCGGCAAAAGCCAAACACGTTATTGTTCCTTTACTAGCATGTGGAGTCCACAGCTTTCCCTCGGCTGACAAAGTCATATCAACAACGGCAGTTCCTTCTCCGAAATGGAATGTTATATCTAGTAACACAAGTTGTTCTTCATTTCCCTTCAAGCTGTAGCAGGTGTCCAGTAGGTCATCTACTTTTTCTGATAATAATGTGTATTTCAACATGGAGCCTCTAAAAGCAGCACGAAGTGCAGAGTATACCTCTCCTGGCAATCGAGTGATGATCGTTCCACTGTCTATAACCGTTCCTCCAGAAGTGAACGTCGTCGATGGCACTTGGAGTTTCTTTCCAGCTACACTTATACCAATTAAATCGACATAGTAGTATACTGGATTTTGCCCTTTTACCAACGGCGTATATAGGACGTTTGCACAAGTATCACATTTTGTCTTGGCTTTATCCCCAAAAAGTAGATCTCCAATGCGGCTACTTGTTGTTGGGATATAATAGCTGAACTTTTGCACTGCTGAAGCAATTCGAGTGGTGAGAGAGGACTCTCCTCTGCCGAGTCCGAGTATTCCAGCAGCATCACCAAAGTCGTCACCCCCAATTTCTTCCCCACAACCAAATGGAAAATTCATTATTAACGCATCAACATCTTCAACTCCCGTAAGAGTATCACATCCCCAACTGCCCTTTGAAGAGGATTTATCACCATAACTCACACTAAATGGACCACTGCAGGAAGTAGTATTATTTGTATATGTGGAAGATTTTGAAGGATCAAAAAGATAATCTTCTGATTTGCAACCACTTGTGCAGGGTTTACAACGCACCCAAGTCGGTGGGCTACCAGTATCCACCATTAAGTTGAAGTTCTGTCGTGGTGTGCCGATACCCACGTTTACAGTATAGTACCCACGATCGTTAAGAATGGAAGCAAGTGGTTTTTCAGGTCTCCTATTCATCCTATCAACTCTATCTTGATCCCAATTCAGAAGTTGGCCCGATGTTGGAGTTTTACCATTTGGATAGCATGGTCCATATCTAGACACCAGTTCCAATTTCTGTGATCCAATTGTTGCACCTATAAACCATATTCAATAGATCAATAACCCAATTATAGCTACAGGTTATGTTTCCAAAGGGATCAAAAAGAGAATAGCAAAAATGAATAATTATAAGTAGACTATAAAAATAAAAAGTCAATGATACTTACTACCTACATAGTCCCTGGTAAAATGGTACTGATTTTCTTGTCAAGAATTATATCAAACACAGTTTGCACGATCATTGAATTTATTTCACTAAGACGGTATAATCACATGTAAATAAATACAAACTGCACCGAAAATCTCCATGAATCGTACCTTGTTATAAAGTTGTTCCAATCTTTTTGGAGAAGAAAACTTTACTAGAATCTTCAAAGAACTTTTCATGAATTGAAGAAGGAAGGAGAAAAATCTTTTAGTATGTTGATTTGTCTGTATACATTGGAAAAAACAAAAGAGATTCTCTTTTATATTTAAAGAACTCAAAACACATTCAAAAGGAGTCCTAATTATTCTGTTTTGTTCATCCTTTTAGTATAAATTAATACTAAATTATTTATGTGAGTCTGAGTTGACCAACATGAGTGACTCGAATCAAATTCTTTCATCTTTTTTTACTTTTTAACTTCTTTTTCTTTACATAAATGGAACAAGTTATTACTACCAAATACCGGACCAGATCCACCAACTTGTAGATAAAAGATTAATATAACCGATCTTGTTATCTTGCACAGGATTTTAGCTAAAAATTGGAGAGTCATGGGCGGTGCCAGGGGCAAAAGGTTCATCTAATGGTTTATTAGGCCAAATTTTTAAGAGAATAAAATTTTGTTCAAAAAAAAAAATGCCTATTTTAAAATAAATTTTCTTAATGGAAAAATCACACACAACCTATCTAAGGTTAAACATTTTTTTGACCTATACATATACTATGAAATATTGAATTTCATTGGCTTTTTATTTTTTAAAGTTTGTGGGTGAAAATTTTATTGCTAGGACATAACCTGACAACAGTGACAGATAAAGCGAATAGTTTACGAGGAGAAGAATTGTCGTCACAAATGCAAATGGAATTAAGTATAATTTAGCGCATATAGAGAGATTATTTTACCTGAGGTAGACTTCTGGCAGTATGGTTTTGGCTGCAACGAGCTGACATTAACCACCTGAAAATGGGGTGGTACTGAGAGTTTTTCTCCAAGAATAGGCAGTGTTAGGTGATAACCAAAATACACCAAAAAGAAGCATGTCCAAATATGTTTATTCATCCAATGACCCATAGAATGAATCTCAAATTTAAACTTTTTTTTTTTCTTCGTTGTGTCTTTACTTTGCTATAGGATCAACCCACTATTTATATAACTTGAGTTGGAATAAAGGAGAGAAGACGTCAATGCGACGACTTCAAGTCTTTGCCATTACTCCCTCTGTCCCAATATTTACATTGGCATTTTGAAAAATTTAAAATATTAAAAAATTTATATATTCAAAATATTTAAAAGACAAATAAAAAATTATGATAAAAGAATTTATTTTATTCTTAAAATTCAAAATTGCTACATAAATATATATATATATATACGAAAAGGATTAAAATTGTCTCTGAACTATGCGAAATGGACCACATATTCCCTCCATTACATTTTGGTATCAAAAATACCCTCGCCGTCCAATTATATGACCACAAATACCACTAAGGTTAATAACATTTTTTTAACTTATGTGGCAAGCTACGTGGGATTTTTTTCTCCACCTAAGCAAGCCAACTAGGACTAACACTATAAGAAATATAATTTTTGTGATAACTTTTAGTGGCGACTTGAAAACCTTGCCACAAAAGGTGATAGTTTTAGGAGCAACTGAAAATAATATTAAAAAAATATTTATAATAAGTAACTCTATGTATTTTTATTTATTTATATAACACTAAAATATAATTATTAATACTTTTAATATATTAGAAATGATTATTCATGTAAAAATAGTAATACTTTTAATAAAATTTATTGTTAAAAGTGAAAAATAGTAAAGAAATCCTTTTATGTTGCCACTGATTATTTTGTTTTGTCTGTATGTATATTCAAATTTTATGTGTGATCTTATTAATTCTTTGCTAATAAGTATTGAAGAGTACTTTGAGCATATATAATTACTATACAAATATATTAAAAGTGTTAATAATTATATTGTAGTGTTGTATAAATAAATAAAAATACATTGAGTCATTTATTATAAATTGTTATGAAATAATAAAGAAAGAACAAGAATATTATAGAGAAAAAGAGAATGAGAGAAGTTCTTATTTCTCTTGATTGGATGAAATACAATGAAGGAGAACCCCTCTATTTATAGGGATAATTTCTCCTAACTTTTCTCCAAAAAATAGACTTTCACAATGATATAAACACATGTATCCAGTACAATACAAATACCTTTATAGACATTCACTATAATACAAATATGTTTATAACACTCCCCCTTGAATGTCTATTTGATAGATAATGTGCCTCATTAAAACCTTACTAGAAAAAAACCCAGTGGAAAAAAATCTAGTGAAGAAAAAAGAGTAAACATATCTAATAATACGCATTTTTGGTTGCCTCATTAAAAATCTTACAATGAAAACCCAGTGGGACAAAACCTCGCAAGGGACAAAGAGTACAGCGCGTATTAACTCCCCCTAATGAGAACATCCTTGAATCTTTGCATCCCGATCTTGTGCACCATCTTCTTGAAAGTTGCAGTTGGTAGAGATTTGGTGAATAAATCAGCTATATTATCACTTGAAAGAATCTGTTGCACATTAATCACCATTCTTTTGGAGCTCATGTGTGTAGAAAAATTTTGGCGAGATGTGCTTCGTTCTATCTCCTTTTATGAATCCTTCCTTTAGTTGTGTTATGCATGCAACATTATCTTCATACAAAATTGTGGGTACTTTGTCACAGTTCAAACCACATTTTTCTCCAATGAGATGTATCATGGACCTCAACCACACACATTCTCGGCTTGCTTCATGAATAGCTATTATCTCAGCATGATTTGATGAAGTAGCTACCAGAGACTGCTTTATAGATCTCCAAGATATGACAGTACCTCCACATATGAACACGTAGCCAGTTTGAGATCGAGCTTTATGTGTGGGTCAGATAAATACCCAGCATCAGCATAACCAACAAGATCGGGACTTGCTAACAAATTAACCGAATGTTATGCCTTGTAATATTAGCAAGATATATTAGTGCATCAATCACACTAAGATATGGTACTTCAGGACCAAAGATTTCCTCATATAAGAATTATGAACAAGTTTAAAGAAACTTGTAAATGCTTCAGGCATTTCGAATCCTTCATGATTTTCGTACAAATTTTGTCAAGTGATAACATTAATTAGTATTTAAATGCGTGACATCTTCTAGTGTCTGGACTACAGGTCCAATAAGCTTTATGCTTATCAATGCGCATCATTTCACTTGATAATTATTTCTACATCAACATGCTTTAATAGACGTAGAATTCAGATCCTCACAATCTTTTACAATATTGCGCACTATATTGTATCAAAAATATCGTCAACGATCAGTTCCAATGCGACATAACTTATTGAGATCTTTTCATTTTTCGTCATTTTCAGGTACCTGAACCTTTGCCAAGGTTTTATGAATTGTTATGTCGTGGTGCTTTCTTAAAGCACTTGCCTCATATTATGACCATCTTAATCACTTGCTCCTCTCCTTCTTCAAGAAGTTCTATATTTGGAACCGTTTGGTCTATCACGCTTCAGGCGTCTCATAGACTCTGTCCTTCAAGGACTTTTCATTGGAGCATTTGCAACTGAATTATAAAATAGAGTTAGCAAATATATCTGACAATTGATTTGCAATATTTTGCAAGTGAATTATCGATTGAACTTTAAGTTTACTTTTTCTTTTTTCCGAGGATCTAGATAATTCATCCCACACTCAATTTTCAGTTGCTAATCACTTCTCCCCCTAATATTAGAAAAACTAACATTTACCCTCCAAACTCATTTGGGGACCCATCTTTGTGCGTTGTGGTGGGGCAATTGAATCATATATTGCACATTCAAATTTTTAGATGGAATTATTTGGTTCCTGACCCTGAACCAATTGTGATAAGGGGAACCTTGTTGGCTTGATGCATTCAAGTGTTGTTATATGTTAAATAAACATATCTCATACCAAATTTTATTTGGGAGTTTTATTCTCATAACCAATGATTCAGCTATAATTGGATGCATACAATTTTTGCTAAACCAACATAGATATGAATCAGCATTATCAACATGATTTTATAATTTGGAACTACGGTCTTAATTTAATAATACGAGCAACAACCTTACAAAAATCAATTGCAAGTTGATATCAAAACACATGTGACCATTCCATAGATGCATCTATTAGCAAACGGTTCACATGGTAGGTGAATGGGCCCATATTCACCTTTTTATAAGTTTCAAAATTTCACGAAATATAATTTCAATCTTAGCTGATCAAGATCATTCTATCACAAGAACAAGCAACACAAGAGAATTCTTGAAGAATTTTTTATTTCTTCACCATATAGCCACGTGAATTCTCAATTATTTTTGTATCACATTTGAACCGGGATGGCCAACCGGTTATGCCAACTTATTTCAGTAAACTTCTAGTTTACTTTCGTATGTGATTTCATCATCATACCCATATTTATGTACTACAAATAAAAAAAACCGGCGGGTAATCTTTTACATAAATATTTATAACCCGCTTCAATTGTAGTAGCATGAAGATATTAGATCTTCCCATAATTTATAGTCTCAATTTCTTTTTCAATGTCCTTGAAACTTATAAGTTTCCTTTTGAGACTTACTACAACAATTTCATTCCTTCAGGTAGTAATATATTAGCTCTTCCGGAGCTCTCAATTAATTTTGTATACTACCACATATTCAATCATATCAAAATAGTTTCTCCACATAGTTTCAACTTTGAAACAATTTTGAATGTTGATGAGCTATACTCATGAACAGACTTATAGTCTTGATTGATCCAATCATATCGTGTTTTTGGGTGGATGACCATCTTCAGGTGGTCATACCTTTCTTTTAGGCTATTCCATAAAACAAGTGGATCCTTGATCGTGAGATATTCAATTTTAAGAATTTCGTCAAGATGATGACGCAAGAATATCATAGCCTTAGCACGATCTTGTTTTGATGCTTTGTTTTCACTTTTAATGGTGTCTCCAAGACCCATTGCATCCATATGGATTTTTGATGCTTTGTTTTCACTTTTAATGGTGTCTCCAAGACCCATTGCATCCATATGGATTTTTGATTCTTTGATTTCACATCAGGGACTAGATCTGTATTAGATCTATATTTGTAACATTTATCAAAAGTTCTCAATTTCTCATTCTTCAGGAATGGAACATGATCATCTAAATATGCCTTAACCACATAAAGTATGATAGCTTAAAACCTCTTTTAAGATATTGCTACTTCGGGAGCAAATCGAGGTATGCATAGATGATTTCTCTTACATATTTTCATAATATTGTTCTGCTGAAACAAATATATTTTCATAATATTCTTCTTCTAGAACAAATATATTTTTCACAATATTGTTCTTCTGGAAAAATTATGAGGCATGAATTGTCAAGTGAATCAATAAGTGTTGGGCTTGTTGAGGCCTGATTAATTTGGCTCGTTAGAAACCCTAATAACCCTAATCTATTTCTATAAATAGATAGCTTGTACTTGTAATCTATACACCACAAGAGAGAGAGTAATAAAATTCCTCCTAGTTGCAGTTGTGGACTAGGTCGTGAGACCGAACCACGTAAATTCTTGTGTGTCGTTTGTGTTCCGTTTTTCTCTATTTTCTCACAGTTAATTTGTGTGTGTGTGTTTATTGTTGTTATTCTGTTTTCCCAACAAGTGGTATCAGAGCGAGGTTATACACACGAAAAAAAATATTAGCAAGAATCACCTAAAATTTTTGAAAAAGAACTAAAAACTGCCACCGCGACCAGCTGATGCCGGAAAAAGAAAAAAAAAAAAGGAGCAGCCGACGCCTGGAGAAGAACCGAAAGCAGCAGCTACCTGCTGTGCAGCCAACCGGAGAAGCGGAGCTAGCAACAACAGATCGAGCAGGAGGTCGAGTCGCCGGAGAAATTGTTTTCACCGGAAGTTACCAAGATCTGAGATCAGTTGTACCGGGTACCTCATCTAGTCGTTTGAGATGGCAGAAGATGGGAAGTATCGAGTTGAAAAGTTCGATGGTGCAGATTTCAGTTGGTGGAAAATGCAAATTGAGGATTTGCTGGTTCAGAAGGAATTAGACATGGTATTGGGTGACAAGCCAGAAAAGATGTCTGATGCAGAGTGGGCAGGTTTGGATCGGAAAGCCATGGCGGTTATCCGACTCTCGTTGACCAAGAATGTAGAGTTTAACATTCTGAAGGAGAAGACAGCGAAAGGTGTCATGGAAGCGCTGTCTAACATGTACGAGAAGCCATCTGCAACAAACAAGGTCTTTCTGATTAGAGAATTGGTGAACATAAAAATGAAGGAAGGCAGTTTAGTTACCGAGCACATAAATACAATGAATTCAATCTTAGCCAGACTTACGTCAGTGGGAATTAAGTTTGATGATGAAGTTCAAGCCTTACTACTGCTATCGTCATTACCTGACAGTTGGTCCGGAACGGTTACAACAGTTACTAGTTCAGCAGGACCCGATGGATTCACTTTTGAGAAGATTCGTGATCTCATTCTAGGCGAGGATGTCAGAAGAAGGAGTTCTGGGGAATCATCGAGTGAATTGCTAAATGTCAGCAGAGGAAGGAGAAATAGCAGAGGTAGTGGGAGCAGGAACAGAAGAAGGAGTCAGTCGAAGACTCAGGATCGCTCAGATGTAACGTGTTGGACGTGCAAGGAGGTGGGGCATTTCAGGAATCAATGCCCGAATAATAAACAAGTTAACATTGTAGGAGACTATGCTCATAATGATCTCTTGATATGTAGCGTGGAGAGCAGTGTGGATTCCTGGGTCATGGATTCTGGTGCTTCATTTCATGCTACCCACAGCAGTGAAGCATTGCAGAATCTGAAAGAAGGGGATTTTGGAAAGGTAAGACTAGCAAACAATAAAGTTCTTGATGTAACGGGCATGGGTGACATGATTCTCAAAACTTCAGTCGGTTCGTGGACTTTAAAGGATGTCCGAGTGATTCCAAGCTTGAAGAAACGGTTGATTTCTGTTGGGCAGTTGGATGATGAGGGACACGATGTTAAGTTCGGAAACGAGCAGTGGAAGGTGATGAAGGGGAACTTGGTCATAGCTCGAGGAAAGAAATGGAGTTCGCTGTATATGGTCTATTTACCATCTGAGGGAGTGACTGTCCCAGATCAGAAGAGAAACAAAATCCGGTTCACAGAGTCTCGTGGGCAGAAGAAGGTTCATTTTGCAGGAGATAAACCCAGAGCCATAGGTCAGATCCAGGTTGAACGTGCTTGGAAAGGTTCAGGTAAACCAGTCAGGGGTTCTCGTGGCAGTGGGAGCATCGGCAGTCAGCCAGTTAAAACTTCAGCCAGAGTTACCAGACAGTGGGTTAAGAGAACCAGTGTTCCAGCTGTCAAAGTCTCTCCGGATGATTACCTGCTAACTATGGAGAGTGTTGTTTGTTCTCAAAGTATCCCAGGATTCGGCAGTTCGTGCAAGTGGGAGTCGGTAGGGACAGAGGACGAGTCAGGGGCAGTTTTAGCCGTGACTGATGTTGGAGCTTGGGGAAGCTTCAACGGGCCTTCAGGTTAACTGATGAAAAGGCCGCTGCAACCAAGAAGATGAGGAGGAAACTACTAGACGTACAAGTGCTCACAGTGGATGGCAGTTGAAGATTATCATGCCTCCAAGTGGGAGATCGTTGGGCTTGTGGAGGCCTGTTTAATTAGGCCCGTAAGAAACCCTAATAACCCTAATCTATTTCTATAAATAGATAGCTTGTACTTGTAATCTATACACCACAAGAGAGAGAGTAATAAAATTCCTCCTAGTTGCAGTTGTGGACTAGGTCGTGAGACCGAACCACGTAAATTCTTGTGTGTCGTTTGTGTTTCGTTTTTCTCTATTTTCTCGCAGTTAATTTGTGTGTGTGTGTTTATTGTTGTTATTCCGTTTTCCCAACAATAAGTCGTTCCTCAAGTTCATATACAAAATCGATATTGTTATTAGTAAATACATAAATATCAAGAAATACTAACCTTCATATTTCTAAGAAAACTTTGATTTTTCTTACCTCAGATCTTTCAAAGTGAATGCTCAAGGCAGAGACTCGTGCTGATAACGTGTTATAAAATAATAAAGAAAGAACAAGAATATTATAGAGAAAAAGAGAATGAGAGAAGTTCTTATTTCTCTTGATTGGATGAAATACAATGAAGGAGAACCCCTCTATTTATAGGGATAATTTCTCCTAACTTTTCTCCAAAAAATAGACTTTCACAATGATATAAACACATGTATCCAGTACAATACAAATACCTTTATAGACATTCACTATAATACAAATATGTTTATAACATAAATAAATTTTTCAATATTATTCTCAATGGCAACTATTAGTGTTGCTCCTAAAACTATCATCTTTTGTGACAAGCTTTTCAAGTCGCTACTAAAAGTTGTCACAAAAAGTTATATTTCTTGTAATGTTAGTCCTAGTTGGCTTGCTTAGGTGGAGAAAAATGTCTCATGTGGCTTGCCACGTCAGTTAAAAAAAAGTGTTATTAACTTTAAGGGTATTTGTGGTCTTATAAATGAACGGCGAAAGTATTTTTGATACCAAAATGTAAAGGAAGGTATATGTGATCCATTTCGCATAGTTCAGAGGTAATTTTGACCCTTTTCCGTATATATATTAATGTTTTTCAATTTTAGTTAGCTTTAGGGTCACCCGTTATTGACCAATCTTCAATCGTTTTCAAGGTGGAGAGATGAGAGGAACTTCATTGGAAGATAACTTTAAAACTTTGGACGCTACCAATTAAAATTGAAGACCAGGTCTCTAATACTCCAAAATCCAAATCAATGGGGTCTCTCTTTAGTGTTACCAAAGGTCCCTGGAACCAGTCCCGGCTCTATCGGGTATTTAAAAAAAAAAAAAAGGCAGCTGTCTTAGGCCTCTAAATTTGAGGGGTTTCTTTTTCTTTTTCTTAGTAATAATAGGTTATAGTTTTTTTCTTGAGTACTATTTATAAATCATACAAAAGGAAAGAATTATTAGAAGAAAAATTGTACATTTGGAGTGTTATATCTTGAAAAATGTTATATGGATTCACTATATATTATAAATTTTAAAAAATTATTAAAAGAAATTGATTATAAAAAAATTATTATTAATTTTGCATGTCAAAAAATTAGAAGAATTATATATATATATATATAAGGCCTCTATTTGATTTTTGCTTTAAGCAACTAATGAGCTTAGACCGCCCCTCCCTGGAACCAAAATATTTATCTAATTTTGATGTGGAAATTTATTACAAAAATAAAATAAAATCACCCCGTACTTTTTCTTCTCTGTATAGGGATGGTTTAGTAAACTGCATAAATATAGTATTGAATAGATTATTATTAATAATTTTAAAATTATAAATGTAAAATATTATTTTTTATTTATTATTTGATTTAATTTTTGATATATTAAAAACAGCACTAACGAGCAAGAAAAGAGATGCGCTAAGGCACAACGGCTTTCTAAAGCTGCTGCGCCCTTGCTTCTTGCTTTCAGCCGGAGCTTGCTGGGTAGTGAAGTGGTCCGTGAAGGTTAAATAAGACTTGTGTTAAGCAAGCAGAGTAGTCAAGCCAAAAAAGCAAGAAGCGGTTTTCGTTCGATCGACGAAATCAATCGTACTTTCACTACTGTGGACTAGCTTTCATAAAGCACCTTTGGGCAGCAGCTACTATTGGAATCCAATTTCGAGATCAATTCGACAATGAAACTCTTTAAGCAATGATCTTATCTATGTCATTTCTTTTGACGCGATACAAAAGACGACTTTCGATAGTCACTTAGCCCCTTGACCTCTGAGAGGTCTTCTTCTCTCCATAAGTACTACATCGACACATCACAAGGGGTTTCGTCTGACTGTACTAAAAAGGCCGCACCTAACATACATTGCATAATTTATAAATGAATTATTTGCTTATAAAACTATCCACATTTTTTAGTTTTGTACACTTTCTGAGACAATTGATCTTTAGCCATGCTTATGCATGTATAAGAAATTCTTGTATTATTAATATCATGGCTTGCTACGTATTAGTTATACAAGGATAATATCAAGTAAAATATATGTATTAATTATATAAAAATTCAAAAATTATAAAAAAAACAAAGAATTAATTAATTTTATATATATATATATTCTCTAATATCTTCTATCAGACGACCCCATAGTTCTTCCTATTCCCAAGACTCTTCCTCCTCCACATTATTATACATGTGTCTTCCCATGTGGTAACCATTACGAGCGGAACTAAAGTATCAGAAAAAGTATGTACAAATTTTTTTATTAAAAAATTACTATATTAAAAAGAAATTTTAATAATGAGAAAACTTTAAATTACAATCTAAATTGTCTCTAAGGTTGATTTCACACAAATATCAATTAGAAATTTTAGACGATGATCTAAAAATTCTTTAAAAGAAAAAAATACTGAAATATAGTTCGGTATAAGCTTTCGATTATTGGATTATATATAGTTGAATGTGCTAAGTTAACTTTCATTTATACTAGTGAATATGTTTGCGCGATAATAAAAATATTATTGAATCTATCAAATGATCAATAATATAATTATTAATTTAGATATTATTTATCTTTTCTATATAAAAAAAATTATAATAACGTATGAGTTAATTTATATATTCAGATTAATTTAGTCATTTGAGTTCTTAGAAAAAATTCAAAAGAATCACTTTTTTCATGTTCTCGAATACATGCATAGTATGATTCATATATAATTAAAGATTTAAAGGTAATTTTAAAGCCTACATAATTTCATTCTTCAAATGTCAAAAATATTTATAAAAACATATTTCAAGTCTTCAAATTCAGATAAATTTAATTCAAAATTTATTAATTTCTTTTTCCTCATTGAAAATTTTAAACGTAATTACACATATCTATTAACTTTTATAAGTGAAACTGCATTTTGATAATTTTTTTGACTTATATAGAAAGAAGAGAAACATCATTTCTCTTATTTTTGTAAATAGGTAGTTTATTATTTTGTGTTTGTATTTGTTATTTTTTTTGATGAGCTAGTTAAATTTTGGGTCATAAATATTATTTAGAAACAACTCAAAATTAAAATGAAAAAATCGCATAGAATAATAATAAAAGATCTTCAGAAATAACCTCTAATTCAATTAAAATACTTATTTTCTTCTTAGTAGGAAGTCCTCTTCTCCTCTTTCAGGTCCTCCATGTTTGTTCGAGAAGGAAAGAAAAAATACAATAATTTAAAACTACAATCATAATACAAAAATTCCATCGATCGAATAATATAATAAATCAAATCCGAATAATATTACAATTGTATAACAATATAAGAAATTAAAAATAATTTCAATAAAAAATAAATAATATTTTTTCCTCAAATCACTGGATAAATAAAATTACAAAAGAACATAGTATTACTTAATATGCGAAATTTAATTTTGCGAAAAAATGAAGCGGGAGATCGCCTCATACTTCTGCTTTCACATTTATATAGAGAAAATATTAATTTACTTTATGAAAAAAAGACATAAAATTCCCCCTGAACTTGTCCACAAACTCACTTTAGCATTTTAACTTTACGTGCATTTGTTTATCCCCTCCTCCCCCTCCCCCCCCCAAATGTGTTTGAAGTCTATTAAACACCACCCAAAAGGCTGACGTGAAAAATAAATTTTAAAAAAATAAAAAAGCGTGTAATTGAAAAAATAGATGGGTCTGTTGATATTTATATTATATAATAGAATAAAAAATAAAAAAATAAAAGAAACTCTATCCAACTCTATCTTCTTCTTCAGACCACCCCACCCCCTTCTCCTTCTTCAAATTTGCCAATCCTCTCTCCTTCTTCAACCCACCCTGCCACCCTCTTCTTCACCCTTCCCTCCCCCCCCCCCCCCAACCCGATCTATCTTCTTATTCGAACCCCTACCCCTTTTCTCCTTCTTCGAACCCTCACTCCAACCATTTTTCCATCTGTGACCTCACCTCACCCACCCAACTCCCCTCCCCCCCCCCCTACACACACAAAGTACACTTATTTATCTTCTTTTTTTTACTTTGTACTTTCAAGATTCAATTTTCTTAGAAAAAATTTATTTTTTTTGAAATTAAGGACATCCATTCCTCCATTTTTCTTGAATTAATTAGGATTAGAAATTAATTAGTGTAAAAAAATATTAAAAAATAAAAAAAATAAAAAATTTAAATTTAAATAATTTTCAACGTGCGTTGACATGGCGGTAACGTGGTACTGACATGGGGCTAGTGTAAAATACTTCACATTGTGAGAGTGGTATTATTCTCTTAGGGTGATATTTAGTAGACTTCAAATGCGTCTAGGGGGTAAACAACATTAGTAAAGTTAAAGTGCTAAAGTGAGTTGTGTGGACAAGTTCAGGGGGAATTTTATGTCTTTTTCCTTACTTTATTGATTAAGAGAGCCAAAAGTTATCAGTGACTTAATTAGGGGAATTAAGCAAAACAAACATAAACGACTATTATTATTAATAATAACTTAATAAGGAATAAGGGAAAGCAAATAGGAAAAAAATAGCTTCCGATGAATTAATCAAATATAATTACACTTGAGTAAAATATTAGAAAAATAAATTCATTAAGGTAATCAAATATTATAAGATAAATTGAATATATATATTAAATAATTATTGATTTAATGAAAATAATTTTTGAGCTTTCTAAACCGAAAAAGAGATGGATAAGTAAGAAAATATAATGAAGAAATAATTAAATAATTTTAGGTTGTTATAAATGGGAAAAATATCAAAAAATTGAGAAAAAAGATAAATAAAAATGGTGATTTTAGAAGCATACCACATCATCACATTCATATTCTTCCTATATATATATTAAAAAAAATTAATTGACTAAGGTAATAAATATTTATAAAATAAATTGAATATATATATTAAATAATTATTAATTTAATAAAAATGACTTTTGGACTTTTCTAAATCAAAAAAGAGATGGATAAGTAAGAAAATATAATTAAAAATAATTAAATAATTTTAAGTTGTTATAAATAGAAAAAATGTCAAAAAATTGAAAAAAAAGATAAATAAAAATGATAGCATTAGAAGCATGCCACATCATCATATCCATATTCTTTCTTTATATATATTTATATAGATATAGATTCAACTTCAATGTGTAGTTTAAGAAAATGTTTTAGTATAATTCAAACTATTAGTAAACGTTTGAAACAATTATGATAATGCACGTATATTCCTCCATCTTTTACTTCACTCGCATCCAACTATGCAGCTACGACTGGTGTGCGCACCAAAGTAGACACACGAGAACTGTTCGATTGAATTGAGTTAGACTCAAGATCTATTTTTTAATATGATATCATAACAGGGCTTTTTCCAATTGATATTGAGCCCACAAATTAAAATGTTCACGCTCTAGATGTCCAGTCCTGGACATGAGGTGGGGTGTTGAAGAATGAAAAATTGAATTTCTACATTAGTGGTTGATGAGATGATGGACTCCTTATCCATAAGTTAGCTTTTGAGATTAAATTAGGCTCAAGATTCATTTCTCAATGATACTTACCAATATCCCAATATTTATCTCCTAAGTAAATTTGTTATAAAATATTGATCTTTTTTAAGCTTTAATTGCTAAACCTAATTCTTGACTAAAAATATACTAATAAATATTTAAGTTTATATATAAATATCAAAATCCTTTATAGTAATAACCCAAAAATTTAAGAGAATTTTATATGGTACAGCACTCACTTAAAATTATTATCCTAAATAACATTACTTGTGATTCATTTCATAAATTACAAACTTATTTACCGTTATAGCATATTTTAAAGATTCTAAAAATAAAAGCTAATCCATAAATTAAGGAATCATGTTTGATTCTTATTAATCTATTTCCCTTTCTCTCTCTTCATAAAAATAAATCCACATTTTTCACTCCATTTTACCATTCTCTTTATTAGACTCTATGTATATTTCAAAACTCTCTCTTCTATAATAGTAAAAAATAAAAAATAATGTAATTACGTTAACATTATATACACTAGAATACCATTTATAATTTCTATGCTTAATTTTATGAAAGTGGGTAGTTGATAATTTATGTGAGCTGATTTTTTTTCCCGATTTTTTAAAATCTAATATTTCACATTCTACTCATTTTTAAATCTAGTAAATTTCAAGTATGCATATCTAAAAAAAATATTATATTAAAATAGTATCCACCAGTTATGATCGTAACTTCATGAGGAAATACGTTGATTTTTTTATATTCGTACTCTTTCTATTATTTTTTTTGGTTAAAATGATTAACAAATACATTCCTTCTTCTTGGTACACAAAATCATTAAATTAGATATTTGTTACTTTTATTTATAACAGTTAAATGAGATCTAAACATCAAATATCAGTATGTATACATACATACATACATACATACATACATACATACATACATACATACATACATATATATATATATATATATATATATATATATATATATATATATATATATGAACATCTCATTATAGCAGCCATAAATTTTTCAGACAAACGTTGCCACTATAGAGAGGTTTGATTGTATATTCTTATTTTTTTAATATCAGTTTAGATGGATTTAGTATACCATGATAGAGATAAGTTTTAACTATCTCAATTATCGTCTGACAAGAGGTAAGTTTTAACTATCTCAATTATCGTCTGACAACACACTTGTAGATAGACTAGACTTCTAGATATCTTATGTGATAGAGTTCATATTTATATGGATGTCTTAGGTTGTAATATGTATAGTAGGACTCCTGGCTAGCAGAATTATAAATAGGCCATATTTATGTATCATAATCAGCCGAGAAATAAATAGATTTTCTTTCTTATATTGCTCATATTTCTTCACGGTATCAGAGCTCAGGCTCAATTAAACGATCTTGAAGTGTTAAAATCGAGATAACAACCATGTCCACTTCTTCAAGCCCTTCTCTCACCCTTTCACCCTCTTCACTTCACCAACTGATTGCAACTTGTTTAATAAAATTGAAACCGAGCAACTATCTTGTTTGGAGAACTCCAACTTATGCAGACTATGAAAGTCTCTAATATCATCAAAGAAGATGCACCTACTAAAACCCTGTACAATGAGAAAGGAGAAGCTATTCCAAACCCAAAGTTCACAGAATAAGAAGAATAAGATGTTCTGGTTAGGAGTTGGTTCTCTAGAACAATGAGTGAGGAGTCCATGTTCCTCATTATAGGGTGCTCGATGGCTAAACAAATTTGGTCCTACCTTGAGGATACTTACCTACAAGCTATCAAGGACAACGAGTTCCAATTGAAACAACAACTGTAGACCAGAAAGTTAGGCACTAAATCAGTGGATGAATATATAAAAGAGTTCAAAGGAATTTGTGATAGTCTTATGGATATACATGAACTATTGGATGAAGATAACAAAGTTACCAAATTTTCTTGGGGTCTTGGTAGCAAATATAAGATTTTTCCCACCGTGATGCTAGGAAAAGCTCCTTATCCTACATTCACACAATTTGTAAATTCTCTTAAAGGATTTGAAATGAGAGAGAATGATGAAGCATAGAACCCCTTGCTTGACATCAAAGTATACTCAAGCACCTCTATTTTCATGAATAGCCCTTGTAGGACTTGGAGGTCTCGAGCTTGGCTTCCTTGTGAATGAATTTGATGCAACTTCATTTTCACTATTCTCCTCTTCTTGAAAAGGATTCCTCAATTATAAAGAATTATCATAAAACATATCATAGAGAGAAAGATCACAAACATTGAAGGTGTTATACACTTGACACTCCGAAGGAAGGTCAATCTTGTAAGCGTTGTCACTTAGAATGTCAAGCACTTGGTATGGTCCATATCCCCTTGTCATCAACTTAGTATTCCTCTTGGTTAGAAAACGCTCCTTGGGAAAATGTGCCCACACCCAATCTCCCGGTTCAAGCATAACTCTCTACGACCCTTGTTTGCTTTTTTGGCCATCTCTCCGCTCTTCTTCTCAAGGTGAAGTCTCAGCTTTTTATATAGTTTCTTCATAGCATCGTCCCTTTGGTTACCATCTAAACTCAAAACAACATATTGAGACAAAAGGGTGAGATTCAAAGGGATTAGTTGGTTAAAACCATAAATGACCTCAAATAGAGATATGCTAATAGTACTATGAATGACTCTATTATAAGCAAATTCAGCTAAAGGCAAATGTTCTTCCCAAGATATCAACTTTTCTTCCTCCACAACTCGAAGCATAGAACCCAAAATCCTAGGTTTAGCTATTGGTTTGGGGGGAACAAGAGGTAGAAAATAACAACTTAGTATCAAGTTGGTCCCACAATTCCTTCTAAAGTGACTAAGGAACTTAGAGTCCCTATCACTTTTAATGGGCTTGAAAATATCATGAAATTTGACCACATGCTCAAAAAATAAAGATGCAATATGAGAAACTTTATCACATTTATGACATGCAATAAAATGAGCAATATTTGAAGATCAGTCAATAACCACAAAAATGCTATCTTTTCCCCTTTTAGTCCTTGGCAAACCCAAAATGAAGTTCATAGAAATATCATGCCAAGGTATTTGAGGGGTGGGGAGAGGGGTGTATAAATCATGGGGAAGAAGTCTAGATTTAGAACTTCTACATTAAACACATTGGCCACAAACCCAAGCAACATCATTATATATTTTAGGCAAATAAAATTATTCCTCAAGAATTCCCAAGATCTTATCAACACCAAAATGACCCATTAATCCTCCATCATGTGCCTCCCTCACAAAGAGTTCCCTCCAAGAACTCATGGGCATACAAAGTCTCTTGCCCTTAAACAAGAAACTATTAAACTTGGAGTAAGGAGTAGAAGATCTATCTCTAAGCCATTTTTCCTTTCCCATTCTTCACAATCTTGAAAGATCTTAGCAAAGTGGGATACAATGTCTTCAAACATCCAAAGCCAATCAATTTAGAAGATAAAATATTTATCAAAATATGCTTTCTAGACAAGGCATCTGCCATAATATTGTCCTTTCCAGAAATTCAATCCATTTGGCATGCTTTTTGTTCAACTTCCTTTAAGCCCTAAGATATTTCAAAAAATTATGATCGGTTCTAACCACAAACTCTTTGGGCCACAAATAATATTGTCAATTACTCAAGACTCTAAGTAATGTATATAATTCAAGATCATAAGTAGAAGAATTTAAAGCCGCACCTTTGAGTTTTTCACTAAAATAGGCAATTGATTTTTGATTTTGCATTAAAACGGCACCAATACCTACTTTGCTAGCATCACATTCAAATCAAATATCTTCTCAAAATTGGATAATTGCAACAATAGTGTGGAGCAAAGCATTTCTTTCAAGATCTAAAATGTCTTTGCTTGCTCCTCACCCCAAGAAAAAGGTTTATCCTTATGTATTACCTCGGTCAAGGGAGATGCTATGGTGCTAAAATCCTTAACAAAATATCTATGGAAACTAGTCAATCTATAAAAACTTCTCATATCACCAATGGACTTAGTAGTTGACTAATTCTTAATAGCGTCTATTTTGGATTTATCCACCTCAATGTCCCTCGAACTCACAATAAAGCCAAAGAAAACAACTTCACCAACATAAAAGACACACTTTGCAACATTAGCATAAAGTTGTTCTTGTCGCCCATTCATGTTCTTTCCATACACTAAAATGCTCAATATGCCCATTCATGTTCTTGCTATACACTAAAATATGATAAAGTAAACACCACAAATTTTTCAATGAATGGCTTCATTACATGTTTCTTCAAACGCATGAAAGTACTAGGAGCATTAGTGAGACCAAAAGGCATCATCACCCATTCTTATAGACCAAACTTGGTCTTGAATGTCGTTTTCCACTCATCACCGGACTTCATATGGATTTGGTGGTAACCACTCCTAAGATCAATTTTAGAAAAGAGGCAAGAACCATTCAATTCATCAAGCATGTCATCTAAAAGAGGTATTGGATAGTGATACTTTATCATTATTTTATTAATGGCACGACAATCAATGCATATTCTCCACGTTCCATCCTTCTTTGAAACTAAGATGACCTTCACCGCACACTGACTCATGTTCTCCTTCACAACTCTCTTTTCAAGGAGCTCCTCCAATTTTCTTTGAAGCTCTTTTGTGTCCTCCGGGTTGCTTCTATAAGCCGCTTTATTTGGTAATTGAGATCCTAGGACAAAGTCGATTTGATGTTCAATACCTGCAAGAGGTGAAAATCCCCTTGGGAGCTCCTTGGGAAAGACATCCACATAATACTACAAAAGATAAGAGATAGGGTTAGGCGAAGAAGATGTTAGTTCATTAGTAAGCAAAGAGTAATCCTTATGCACGATAAGGATCATCGGCCTTTGTTCCTTAACATCCTCCCTAATATCCTTGTAACTTGTCAAAAGACCACTTTATGCTTCTCTTAGGCTTCTTCTTTTTCTCACTCTCCTTGGAACTTTCTTACTACCACTTCCTTCTCCCTCACCTTTGGCCTTATCCTTAAGCTCTCTCATCTTTTGATATACCTCATCAACTAGCAAAGGTGTCACTGGTTGGATAAGTTATTAGTGATCATTCGTCAATACTGAATACTTATTGGTTCTTCCATCATTCCTAGTCATACAATTATAGTACCAAGATCTTCCAAGTAGTAGGTGGCAAGATTGCATTGGTACCACATCAAATAAGATTTTATCACGGTAATCTCCAATCTTGAACTTAATCAACACTTGTTTTTACACCTTCAACTCCCCACAATCATTTAGCCATTGAAGCTTGTAAGGGTTAGCATGTTTATTAGTAGGAAGATTCAAGAAACTTACAAAAGTGGTACTAGCCACGTTTGCACAACTCCCACTATCAATGATCAAGATACATCTGCTCCCTTTAGTGAGACACTTAGAATGGAAAAGGTTTTCTCTTTGGCTTGGATCTATAGCTTGACTAATCATGGCTCTTATAGCAACATAGTTTGGAACAGTGATCTCCCCATCTTGTTCTAAGGCCTCTTGCTCAAACTCTTCATCATTACCGAAGACATCTTTTTCTTCTTGGGTATCCTCAAGAGCACCCTCACATTTCTCCTTGTTCTTAGGACAAAGAACTTCTTCTCTCATAATAAACACCTTTTTATTAGGACATTCACTTATCACATGGCCTACCCTTAATATTTTAAGCATTTGAGAGGCTTGTTACCTCCTTCTCTTGGCACATTCTTTGAAACGTTTCTCCCTTGTGAAGAAGGAGTCTTCTCAAATGGCTTCTTGAGTCTTGCTTTGTGTCTTTGGGCTTGGACCAATTGGAAGAAGAGTTGCCGACCTCTCTGCCTTTACTCCATGAGTTTGAAACCCTTTTTAATTTGAATTGCTTGTCCTCTTTGAACCCCCACTCAACTTCAATAGTTATTTCAATTGTTTCTTCTAAAGTTGGATACTTGTGGAGTTAGAGTTGAGAAGCAATTTTTTTGTTCAACTCGGATCTAAATCGAGTAGAGACATAAGCTTCTTCCTCTAAAGAGTTAACTCGCATTTTCAAAGTTTGAAACTCATCATAGTACTCTTCTACACTCTTAAACCCTAGCCTCAGTGTATAAATCCTTTTGAGTTGATCTTGCTTGAACCGCTTGGTGATATACTTTCTTCTCATGATTGTCTTCAAGACCTTCTAAGTAGGAATGACGTCAATACCCATATCCTTCTACCTCTTACCATGGATTTACACCATGTCGAAGCAAACCCTTTAAATTGAGTAATAGCATAGCTTGCCTTCTTCACCTCGGATATGTCATTGGTTTGAAAAATTCGATCACATTGAGTCACCAAATCAAGGTACTATTCGGGGTCAATACTTCCTTTAAAGCTTGGAAGAGTGACCTTGATGGACTTGATCCCATGATCTCGACCTCCGTAGTACCCTTGATCACCATATTTTTCATTTTCTCGGTTATATTCAAGATTCCCATGATCTCGGTAACCTCCATGTCTTCTTTCTTGCATGTGCATTTGCATTCTAGCTCCTCTACCACCTCCTCTATTCTCAAACCTCCCTTGGCCTCCTTGTCTTTCCAATTGTTCTCCATAGTTGTCACCATAATCATCAGGACGTCTAAACATTCATTTAAGTTTGGGTTTTAATTTCATTTCGAGATGGTGAATTTGGATTTGGAAGGTTTGATTGGTGTTGGACTTGTGGTGTTAGAGTGGCATAACTTGTATGCCACTTATAAAAGACTCGAGGAGACATCACCCTAATATCATTCTCCAAAACCCCCAACCTTTGATTTAAGTTGGCTAACACATTCATCAATTCATCTATCTTAGATTAGGATTAGGAGATTGTAATCCCTCTTCCGCCTGCATGGTACCTATGAAGAGACACTCAACAAAACAAGCAAACAAGTTAGTAGTTAGAAAACAACCTCACAAGTCGCTCGAGTTTACACACCTTTGAGTGACCTCACGATTGCTTGGTTGATGTTGAAACTTGTTGAAATCGGCAATTGACAAGGTGCACAATTGCTACCCTTGGTTAGAATGGATTCTTATTGGTAGAACAATGGACGAGTTAATAAATTCTAATGGGATTGAGCCAGAAAAATTAACGACGAAAATAAAATGAGAAAGTTCAAGAACGAATTGGGACGAACGAAAATCGAACTCGAAAAAAATTGAGTAATAGAAAGTAGGATGAGTTACTTGATTTTAAGTAGTTTTTGAGAATCAATGAGAGGAAAAATGATGAAGAACTAATTAATTATTGTGTAAATCTGATGAAATTTGAGTTGGAAAGAAGAACTATGAAGTTTGGATACTTAAAAAAATTTTGAAATCCAAAAAAATTTTAACACTTAGAGAATTTTTGGCTAAAAAGCCAAAAATATGCATATTTAAGCCTCTGAAGTTGTGTTATACGTGCCTAGGCGCGACTGGGCATCGCTGGATGTGTGTGGCTGATGTGGCCGGCTCAATTAGCACTGACTGACACCTCGTTGGTGTTGATGTGACATTCCATGTGGAATTTTTCTTTTTTTTTTATAAATCAGATCTTTTTTTCAAATTTGAATTTATTTATTTTTAAATAACAATATCCACGTGTGGTCCCACTAACACATTTTGCCAAAAATATCAAAGAGAAGATGGATTAAAAGTACCTTTGGGTCATCTTCTTCATCTTGAAGATATGAAGTTCTTCAAGAACATGAAGAACAAACCCTTGTCCAAAAATTCTCCAAATCACTCCAAAATCTAGGATTCTTTCCCTTAATATGGACAACAAAACCCAAGCAAAATAAAGTGTCAAATCAACCTCCACCAATAAGATCCAAATGCAAATTTCTTCAAGTTCTCAAGCTCCAAGGTCTTCAATGGTAGAATCAAATCCACAACTCAAATTTCAAGAGAACCCTAAGATACAGACTCAAAAAAATACTAGGGAACAAGAATCTAGTGTCAAAAAACAACAAACCAAGAAGGAAATTTTTTTGGATTTTTTTCAATTCTTCTTTTTTTTTTTTTTTTGAAATTTAATTTTTTTATTTAATACCTAAATCCCAAGATTAGTGTTGTAAGAACAACACTAATTCCTAACTTTAGATACCAAATGATACAATAACAATATGCAAAAAATGAACACTAACTAAGAACAAGGAATAAACTTAAAAGTTAGACACAAAGATGAAAATTAATAGATAATAATGGTTATAGCAACCAAAACCTTCTATTAATTGAAATCCAACCAAACACCTAAACTATCAAATGAACCTCAAGGGAATTATAATTCACCTTGCAATCCACATTTCCAAACAAGTCTCAACAATACTCAATTAAGCTCTCAATTTTCTCAAGAGAAGACAGGTCAATATTTGTCCATACTAAAATGAGTGCAACTCAACTATTTATAGTTTATGCTATGTTATTAAAAAAATAGCGCAAAGTGGCTTATTATATAAATTGCAACGTTAGCGCTATTTTACAAACTAGGCTTTCTTTCCTTCTTCTGAAGTATCCATCAAAGCATAAAACCCCTTTCTTGGCATTAAAGTATGCCCAAGCACCTTTATTTTCATGAATATACCTTGTAGGACTTGGAGGTCTCGAATTTGGCTCCTTGTGAATGGCCTTAATGCAGCTTGATTTGTATCAGAATCAAGAGACCAATCAACAAAAAGAGGCTCAAAATCAAATCCTTGCCAGATTTGTGGAAGCAGTAACCACACAACACGTTTCTATTTTTATAGATGAAATTATTCCTATCAACCACAACAAAAAATTCCCCAAGCATTAGCTGCAATGAGCTCCAATGATCAACTAGGCAATAATTACTACATGGACGCGGGTGCTACTAATTACATGGTGCAATCTGCATGTATACTTAAAAATCCATCTTCTTAGAGGAAATGATTATGTGATGGTAGAAAATGGTGATACTCTCAAAATTAATCACATTGGTAACACAAATATTGAAAGAAATATATGTCTAAACAATATCTTTATTATGCCTGAACTCAAGAAAAATCATGTTTGTTAGTAAATTTGTGATAGATAATACATGTTCTGTGTAGTTTACTGACATTAGTTTTTTGGTTAAAGGTAAGAAAACAAGGACAATTCTGGAAAAGGAAAATAGATAAGATAATTTATACACCTTGGGCGGCAAGATGCACAGGGCTCTAACATCTACAACGATAAAGAAACATTCATACACAATTTGGCATCAAAGATTAGGGCATCCACACTCAAGGATACTTAAATTTTTATATAACAATAAGTTAATTAATATTAGGAGTTGGAATAAAATTTTCTCAATTTGTACTAGTTTTCAAATGGAAAAAAAATTATAAGTTACCTTTTCAAGTATCAAATAAATGAGAGTTTGAGCCATTGACAAAAATACATAGTAATTTACGGGGACCAGCCCCAATTATATCTTCACAAGGAATAAATTACTATGTAATATTTTTTGACGATTCTACAAGATTCACTTGGATATATCCCCTAAAGAAGAAGTCAGATTTCTTTGCTACCTCTGTGAATTTTCACAAATTAGTAGAAAATCAATTTTTAAAGAAAGCTAAGACTTTTAATACGAGGGAGGAGGAGAATTCAATAGTCTATAGTTTACAGGCTACTTAGCACAATATGGGATAAACAACATATTTCTTGTCCACATACACGGGAAGAAAAAGGTGTAACAAAAAGAAAATATAGACATCTTGTTGAAACTGGTCTTACTTTGTTATTCAATGCAAATTTGCCTATGTTCCTTTGGGCTGGAACTTTTATGACTGCGATTTTATTAATCAATAGAATGCCCACTTCTACATTGAGTATGGCATCACCATTTTTCAAGTTATACGGGCAAGAACCTCACTACAACACTGTGGAAGTTTTTGGACATAGATGTTTTTCTTACCTCAAAGGTTACAACAAAGACAAGTTTCAACCAAAAAAATTTGCATGTATATTTATCGGGTACAGTCTTCTTCACAAAGGTTACAGATTCAATCATCCTCAATCAAGGAAGATTTATATTTCAAGACATGTTATTTTTTAAGAAACTAACCTACCTTATCTTTATTCTAGTCCTACTAAAAATGCAAATTCGACTATCTCTCAGTTCATCACATTCAATGAATTTTTGGTACCCAAATATCTCGAGAACAAGAGTCTCACCAATCTATTAAAAAAGAGACATCTTCCACGCCAAATGATTATTGTATGCCTACTGTTATAGTTGATTCAATATTGGTTCCCACTCTCTTGCAATCACCTCCAAATGAGCACCTTGAATTACCTTTAACGGACTGTGCTATTTTTGCGCCATTAAGCCTACTGCCAACTGAATTTATATCCTCGATAGATAGCTCACCATTAAGTTCTTCTACTATTAATCCCTTCGGTAGTGAAGGTATCCTCCTAACTGTTGACCCTCTCAATCTATCTTCCCAAGAAACTATACATAGTAGCACCCCTCGACTCTCTATCTTTCTCACTGACCAAGCTCATCAAACACTCTCAGCATGGTCACTCGAGCAAAATATCTACACCACCCAACCCTCACTGCCTTCGTATAGTCATCTCCCAGCGACACAATCGAACCTAAATCTATCAAAATGGCTTTGTCCCAGCCATATTGGCTCCACACCATGCATGAAGAACTCCATGCGCTACGATCCAATGATACTTGGCAACTCGTTCCCCAAAACCCTCACATGAATATCGTTGTATCACATTGAGTTTTCAAAACCAGGTTAAAAGCTGATGGTTCTGTTGAATACTTCAAAGCTCATTTAGTTGCAAAGGGATATAATCAAATTTAAAGAGTGGACTTTGGAGACACATTTAGTCCAGTCGTGACGGCAACTATTATTCAACTTGTTCTTACTATTGCTTCCACTCTCCACTAGAAAATCAAGCAATTCTATGTCAAGAATGTATTCCTCCAAGGTGAACTTAAGGAGACAGCTTTTATGGAACAACCTCCATGGTTTGTTGATCTAGTCTTTCCAACTCATGTGTGTAAGCTGCAAAAAGCCCTGTACAGCTTGAAACAAGTACCCAAAGCTTGGTTTCACAAGTTTACTACCCACCTTCTTCATTTGGGATTTACTTGTAGCAAAGTAGACTCTTCCTTATTCATTGTAGTCTTCTCAAGGTACCATTTTTTACCTTTATTATATGTCGATAATATACTCCTTGCAGGTAGAACTTCCTCAATGCTTCGTGCCTTAATTAACAACTTGAAAATTCCAAGTTTTCCATGAAAGACATAGGGCTTCTTCATTATTTCTTAGGCATTGAAGTTTTACATGCCAAAGATGGTTTACACCTTAACCAATACAAGTATGCCCTTGATGTTTTAGAGAAAACAAAAAGGGCATATGCTCGTGCTGTTCACACTCAACTTGCTCTGCAACATGGATTACATGATTCAGATAGTACTCCAATTGATTATTCTAAATTTAGAAGTGTGGTTGTAGCTCTCCAATACCTAGCCTCACCCAAGTTGTTAATATTCTTTGTCAATTCATGCAGAATCCAATAGATAATCATTGGTCTGGGGTAAAAAGAGTGTTGTGCTATTTAGTTGTTAAGATTGAATATGTCCTTCAAACATCTGACCATTTATCTCTTAATCTTGTGGGCTTCTCTGACGCAGATTAGGATGGTTGTCCTTTCACTAGATGATATACCATTGGCATTTGCATATTTCTTAGATCAAATTGTGTATCATGAGCATCGAAGAAACAGTGTATTGTCGCTAGGTCTAATGTAGAGGCAGAATACAAGTCCTTAGCTTCCTTAGCTGTTGAACTCACCTAGATAAGCTACATTCTTAAGCACATTGACGTCTTCCTACACAGTCCTCCTTTGTTGTTCACAAATAACATTTCAGATCTCCATTTAACTTCCAACCCGGTACTTCATGCTTGAAGGAAACATGTCGAGATGTACTATCACTTCGTACAAGAGAAAGTTGTTCAGGGTTCAATGGTCGCTAAATATGTCCCTTCACAGCAATAGGTTGTCAACGTCTTCACAAAGACATTAACAAAGGCTTAATTTCACTTCTTCTGCAACAAGCGTGAAGTTGTGCTTGAAAGGGATGATAGAGAAAAGCTTCGGCTATCTCAAGTACCGTCTGTCAACACACTTGTAGATAGACTAGACTTCTGGATATCTTATGTGATAAAATTTATATTTGTATGAATGTCTTTGATTAATATGTATTGTTGGACCTCTGGCCAACAGAATTATAAATATGCCATCTCTATGTATCATAATCAGCGAGAAATACATAGATTTTCTTTCTTATATTTCTCATATTTCTTCATAATTGACATATTTGTGTATGTACAGAATTATGTTTTAGTGAATGTCACGACCCAAGAGTACACCCGAATCGTAGATACGGGATGAAGAACCCCGAGAGACCCCAAGTCAACCCATGGTATGAGCGTCTAACTAAACCATTCACATGAGGCTGAAGTCTTAGCTTAATAATCATGAACTAAATGAAACCATGACATGAAATATAAGAAACAACAAAACATGATCCAAGCATAAACAGTTGATTACTACAAGTAGTTCTGAAAGCCTCTAATCATAATAGACGGGTTGAAGGGACAAGACCCCAACTAACCCCAACATACTGAAAACTAAAAGACAAACAAGATCTGAACATGAAGCCCTCGAACCATGAGGACTCACCACTGAGAACTGAGAGCAGATCTGAGAGCAAGCTAGGAGCGATGTTGGACCTGTGAACCGGATCCTGTATCATAAAACGATACAGCATAAAAAATATGCGGGTTAGTACTTGAAATGTACTGAGTATGCGAGGTATGCAAAACAATACTTGAAAACATAAAAGTTATAGGAGTAGGGACATCATGATCATGAAGACTGGAATCATAATTATATCGTAAGGCTCAAGATTTTCAAAATATTCAAAAACCTGTCGTAGTCATAACATGAGGAAAAACATCTCATAAACATGACTTGAGCCAAAAGAACCTAATCATACATGCATTAAAATATGAGGAACGGTGGGAGATTTCTATAATCGACATACCCCATATGAGCACACATGGAGCTCGACCTGTAAGCCTAGTTGGGAGGCTGTTCATACCTTGCCAAGGGTATTAACCATGAAAGGAGTGATATCACTCATGAAGGCCCCATAGGGCAAAAGGGACAGTCATTGAGGAGGTCCCAAACATAACCTACGGTGGTACGTCGTTCTGAGATTCGGGATGTAACCTAGGCCCTGAACCTACTCGGTGTTAAGTACTACTCCCAAAACATGCAACGTGCTCATAGAAAGTTCATACATGACATGCATGGCTAGATAAATCGTGATAATCATAACATGCTTGAGAATTCGTGATACTAGCCATGGAAATGGGGCCCTTAGATCGTCCAAAATCATAGTTCATAAATCATAAGTGACATGTGTACATTGCCCATAATTTCCATCATACTCGAAATGCTTAAATTTATAGGAAACATGATCATAATAACATGAGTAATTGAAAACATGCTTAAAATTCAAAGTTCATATCATGCTTGAGAAACCACCATAACCATGAATTTCACTAAAAACCCCGTGATTTGGGCACATGTGCTTTTAGGGATTAAATCATTAAATATTGAAAAAATAAGTGAAAACAACCCAATAATTCAAACCCATGATTTTAGACATACTACAACATGCTCATACCGATTTTTGAGGAAACATGCATTTGGGTTATGACCATCAAGAGTTCGTAAATTAAACATAGAATTAGGGAGAAATTGGGCATGGGTGGGGACTAAACTAACCATTTAAAACCCCACATACCTAGAGATTCTCGATTCTTAACTCCCTTGAAAAGCCCTAGATCGAAACTTAAAGAACTTGAAGAAGAATACTTGAATCCCTTTTCTCTTACCTCTCTACTCTTATATGCATCAAATGAGGTTTATCATGAATGATTTCCCTTTAAAAGACCCTGTCCTGACCACAAAATGACGTAGTTTAGGTCTTAGGAGTGTAGGAAATTACGAGAAGGCCCTTACTAATTCCCAGGAAATAACTGTCAGGTGACCCTAATGGGTGACCTGACGACTCGTCAAGACGGACAACGACTCGTCGGGTCGCCCGTCAAGTACACTGGATACCAAGTCGACTGGGCTCTTAATGGGTGACTCAACAACTCGTCACAAGTGACCATGAGTCGTGGTCACCTTCCGTCAAGTACACTGTTTCATCCTCAGTAAAAATTTCCTGGCTTGCTCACGGCCCACCTCACGAGTCGTTGGGACAGACCATGCCTCGTGGGGGTCCCATCCGTTAGGTGCACTGGTCAGACCTCTCAAGAAACCCTCAATCTCACCCCACGGGAGACCTGATGACTCGTGGTAGCTGACCACGAGTCGATCCCACGCCTGTGGGGACCTCAGCTCCTCAGCCCATTCTAGCCTTCCCACGAGCCACCTAATGACTCATGGGGTCTCCTCACGAGTCGTCTAACGACTCGTTCTGCACTGCTACAGCATTTTTCAGATTTTTCCCCGTTTGCCTCCCGGGTCTGATCCTTCGGTTCCCGGGGTATAACGATGAATAAATTTGGTATAGTGTAAATATAATTATTTGAAGGTGTGTTTTTATTCTTGGGATGTGAAGTTGGTACACCAGCTGATATTCTTAAATATTTTGAGATTATTACAAGTTTTAGTATGTGAAATAGGTATATCAACCGGTATGCTGAATTTTAAAATATCAGTATGAATATTACTATTTGAAGGTGTGTTTTGAATTGAATGGGTCTAAAGTTGGTATACCAATTGGTGTTCTTGAATATTTTATGATTATTACATGTTTTAGTATATGAAATGGTATCATAAATCATATGCTAAATTTTAAAATATCAGTATGTATACAATCATGTTTTAGTGAAGGGAATGAGTATAATTATGATAAATATAACTATTTAATATATATGTGGTCATAATGTGTATGAAATGCATATAAATTTCATATGAACTGACATGTATATGAAATGTGGATGGAATGCAATTTGTATCAGTCACAGAATTTACTACCATTAATGGTATTTTCTCTCTAAAAAATATTAGAAATTAATGTTGAATGAATCAAGCAAATAAAATTTAAAAACAACAAATTATATCGAAAATGAATTCTGTAATAGTTTTGAATTAGAGATCTACCATTTAGAATGGACTCTTTGAGCAAAAAGGTGGAGAAAATGAAGGAACAATGTCTCTTATTTTTGGATGGAAAAAGAAAAAAAAGGATAAAATAACAAAAACAGTTTATTTAAGTTATCTCCATGATTTCCACTAGTGTTTGCATCGAAACCTCTCCATCCGTTGCACCAACCACATTCATGGATCGAACAGGGATTACAGGGCTATGCAGCATTCTTTACAATGCAGATCAATAGTGATAATACTATAAAATCCATGCTTCCTAGCTCAGATGATAGCGGAGGGCATGAAGCTAGCCATGGACTACTACATGAATCACATGTGGCTGACCAATGTGCTCGATACACTAGCCTCGGAGGCAACACCCACCATATTTCATACTATGCAGACCCACTGGAATCTCCCAACCCACTTCAACCCCCCTATCCATGTCAACCAGTTTCAACATATTCCTTTCTTTCCCTTCCCAAAAAATAACCGAGGGCCACCCTCTTCTATACCTATGGTTTCCCCAGCCAGTCATACCACCCCAGCCACCAAACCAAATGGAAACCCGCCCCCCAAAATACTCACCAAGAGAAAGAAAATATGGAGGAAGTAATAGAAGAGATTCTTCCCCCAAGAACCTCGTTTACAGAAATATCAAGTCTAAGAAATGCAACCCTTATGATATTCCCAGATAAAGAGGACAAGAAATATATTCTGAATTGCTCACTAGCACTGATCAAATGCTCCTTCGACTTGAGGCCAGCTCTGAACATAGCAATTGCCAAATACGTCATAGTGATGACTCCAACTCTGAGGGGGAGCCAATTACCATCCAAGAAAACTCAAGTGACTCTCCACCCCAAACCATCTATTTTCCAATAAGTAAGCCTACTAGTTTTATAATTTGGAATATAAAAGGGGCCAACAACGATAATTTCAAAAGAAATTTTAGAGAACTCCTTAGGGTCCACAACCCTTGGATAGTAGCGTTACCAGAAACTAAGATGGAGAATCACATAACCATCCGAGATGAATTTAACTATGATGATATGATTGAGGTCCCTGCTAAAGGGAGGTTGGGTGGGATAGTCCTCCTTTGGCTCTCCAAGATAGTCAATGTCACCCACCTCATGCAGTCGGAACAAGAGCTACATACCATGATTCAGGTACACCCTTCTGATAAAGCTTGGTTATTTAGCATCATCTATGCTAATACTATTGTTACCTCTAGGAGAACTCTTTGGGAACACTTAGAATCTATAGCTAGCACTTTAAACGATCCTTGGTTGATAGCTGGTGATTTTAATGAGATTCTTCACCAACATAATAAATATGGTGGCAGAAATATTAAGCGTAGTAGGAGTTGTAGATTTTGGTCTTGTATAAACCATTGTAAGTTCATTGGTCTGGGATTTAAAGGTCCGCATTATACTTGGCCTAATCATAGAAGGGGCAGAGGTAACAATAGGTTAATTTTAGAAAGATTAGACAGATGTTTTGCAAATGACAAGTGGGTGGATATTTTTCCAAATGCTTCTATTACCCACCTCCCAAAAACCTACTCCGACCATCACCAGTGTTGATTAGCACTTCAAACTGTATCATCAATCGACCGTCTAGACCCTTTAGATTAGAAAATTTTTTATACTCCCACCCGGATTTTAATAACATTGTCCAGCAAAGTTGGCACCAAAAACCACTACTGGAAGCAACCAATATCTTCAAAGATAAAATTACCACCTGGAGCAAGGATACCTTCGGTAATATCTTACGTCAGAAAAGGATTATCACTGCCAGATTTCGTGGAATCCAAAACTCAAAAAATCTAATCTCCAATATTTTTCTGCAAATGCTTGAAAAGTGGCTTATCTCTGAGTTCAATGATATCCTAAAAATGGAGGAGGATTTTTGGAAAATTAGATCCCGCATAGACTGCCTTAAGGATGGGGATGCAAATTCCAAATTCTACCACATCTCTGTACTAAATCGTAGGAGAAGAAATAGGATATCCTACTTTAAAGATGATCAGGACAATTGGATTACTGACCATGAAAGGCTTGTACACCATAACTCAAACTTCTTTCACATTACATTTACCACGGACCACCTATCGTCCAACTGGAAAGACATTGATAATGCTGCGACCAGCTTCCACACGGTTGATCTTTCTGATCTAGACAACCCTCTTGTAAATTATGAAGTTACTCAGGCGATATTCTCTTTCAAAGCACCCAGCCCTGATGGACTTCAACCCCATTTCTACCAAAAACATTGGCACACAATCAAAAACTCCTTGTTTACATTCTGCCATCATATTTTCAACACTCCAAACATTCCCACTAGCATAAGTGACATCCTCCTTTGTCTCATATCCAAACTGAAAAATGCCAATCACTTTAGCAACTTTAGACCCATTGGATTATTAACACTATCTATAAAGTTATCACAAAAATCATTGTCAAACGCATCAAGCCTTATCTACACAAGATTATTGGCCTTTGCCAAAGCAATTTTCTTAAGGGTCGTAAGGCTTGTGATAACGCCATCTTAATCCAATAAATATTCCTAAATATTAACAAAACCAATAGTAATATAGGTAAACTTCATTTCAAAATTGACCTGGAAAAGGCTTTCGACCGACTTGAGTGGTCCTTTGTCCAGCGTGTGCTTGCCTATTTTAAATTTCCTCCAAAGATTAGCAAGCTTATCATGAAGTGCATCAGCACTACTAATATTGTAATCCTAATCAATGGTACCCAAACTAGTTATTTTTTCTCATCGCGAGGTATCAGACAAGGAGATCCCATGTCCCCATATATCTTCATCCTTTGCATGGAACTCCTCTCAGTTTACATTAATTATCAGGTTGACCTTCTTCAATGGGAAGATATTACTCTTAGTAGTGGAGGCCCCAAAATTTTCCATTTGTTCTTTGTTGATGACCTAACCCTTATGTCGAAAGCTAATATAAAATCTATCCATTCAATCGCCCACCTCTCCTTTTTTTGCAAGCTTTTAGTACAGAAGATCAATACCAATAAGTCAAAGGTGTTCTACTCCAAGAACTGTCATACCGATATTAAAAATAAGGTACAAGAACTTCTCCACATAAAAGCCAGTAATACCTTTGGAAAATACCTATGTTTCCCTATTTTGAAGGGCAAACCTAAACCCCCTAACCTTCAATACTTTATTGATAACATGAAAAATAGGTTGGCTAACTAGAAAACAAATTTCTTAACCCCAACTGGGCGTCTAGTTCTTGCAAACTCAACACTCAATGCCATTCCAGCTTATACCATGTAATATATTGTCATCCCCTCCTCTACTTGCAAAGTTATCGATAAATTTCAAAGGAATTTTATTTGGGGCACTACCTCCCTTAAGCATAAACTATATTAAATTAAGTGGGATACCATCACTCTCCCAAAAGAAAAAGGGAGTTTGGGTTTAAAAAAGGCCTAAGAATAGGCACTCTCTTTACCACCTTAGCATGGAGACTCCTTACTAATCATAAGAACCTTTGGGCAAAAACTATCATTCATAAATATATCTCTAAATTCTCCACCTCGGCTAACTCCTTCATATGGAAAAATGTTGTAGCAGGATGCCAGCACTGCTCAAAGGCTATTTCTTGCGATCCTGGACCAAGCACCACGATAGATATCTGGAATTTTAGGTAGATTCTTGATACTTCACCCTACGAACCATCCTTCAGGGCCCCCTCAAGATGGAAGAAACCACTCTCAAGCTATCAGATCTCTGGGATGATAGAAAAGTGGGATTGGAATAAAATTTCCATGGAAATTCCGAGTTTAGTTTCCACCAATGCTCTCTCAGTCAATATTAACAACCCTGAAATCATGGATACCCCCTATTGGACTCTTAACTATAATGGTCTTTTATCCACCAAATCTATCTACTCGTTACATGAACAAAAGAACCACAACAGCTACCCTTTCCACTGGATTTGGTCCCTTCGCACCTTGAGCAAAATAAAATTCTTCCTCTGGCAGTGTTCTCACGATAGACTGCCTACAAAAAGTTACCTCCACCACATAGGTATAACATGAATCCTGCATGCCCTATCTGCCAATCGCCTACAAAAAATATTCAAGACATTATGTTGGATTGCCACATTGCAAGAAAATTCTGGTCAGACTTGGGATTAAATTTGCATAATCTCCCATATTATGAAACTCACTGGCTAAATCTCTTGTCGGGCCTCAACCCCCCTAGAAATTTTGGTTGGCTCACGTGGACTGAGATCCTCCCCTTTGCTATTTGGCACTTATGGCTGAAAAGAAATGACAATTCTATAAACCATACGCCCACCAATCTCTCTATTCAAAATGTCATCATGAAAGCTTCTGAATACAAATACTCCACCGCTAACAAGGATGCTGATAACAACAATAAGGAGGTGCATATTAAATGGAATCAACCTTCCAAAGACATTTTAAAACTTAACATTGACGGTGCCGTTAAGAGAAAAAATGATGCAGCGATTGGCGGAGTAATCAAAGCCTCTGATGGAGACTGGATAATGGGTTTCTATCAAAAAATACGTGCTTTATCACATACCCAAGATGAGTTAGCGGCACTTCAACAAGGTTTATTTGTGGCAGTAGCACATAACCTCAACCACTTAGAAGTTGAAACGGACTCCACGGAGGTATTACAATTACTGCAATCTAACCAACCAACTTACCAAACTACTCTTGACAATTGCAGGTCCCAGTTGAAGAAATTGCAGAATCCAGTCATCCGGCACAGTTAACGTGAAGGAAACAAAGTGGCACACCTTTTGACAAAAGAAGGAGTGAAGCTAGCTACGTATAAATATCTAACTACTATAACAACCCCTCCACCCGCCGTTCTAGCAGCCTTTATGGCGGACAAGCAAGGAAAAACTACTAGCAGAATCATTTCTGAATATGAATGTAATCAACTACTTAGTTTTAGAAATACTGTTGTTATGACTCCTATTAAAAGTGCACTAGCACCCAGGACTTCTGTAATTTTGTAACCTCTATATATATAATATTATTTTTACCTACCAAAAAAAAAAATTATCTCCGTGATATAGGCCTAATTTGTTTATTTATTGCTTTTTTAGTTTAATTGATTTCGTATATATTTTATAAGAAAACTACTGCTATACATGGTAAACAAAAAAATACTGCTATAGTTTATAAATAGATTTCTTATAGTATAAATATGTTTTTCTCCCTTTTAAAAAATATTTAACTAATATTCAGTATTAGATAATTTTGGATAAAACACTTGCTTAGCTTTTGCTTCTACTTCTTCTAACTAAGATTTGAGATTACTAGATATTTCTATCCATTAATTCCAAGTTTGAATTGATTTTGTTTCACTTTACATGAAATAATAAGTTCATAATGATTGAAAAATTTAAAAATAAATGGGTGTTTGGGAAAGCTTGAAAATAATGAGAAAACATCATTGTTGCAAAATGTGTTTGTTAGATTTATTGTTGTTTTGGCAAACTGATGATTCGGGTTTGTTCTTTATGGTATATATAAAAGTTATATTTCAAAATTGAGCTTATTTATTCGAGGAATTGAGGTAGATTTGGTTTTCAATTGCATGCTTGATTTTTGAAATTTGAAAAACATATTGCTAGTCAAGGATAACAATTTGTTCACTTGTACTTCATGCAAAAATTTTTGATGTTTGATCAAATAAATGTCCTGATCTCAAGCAAATGTGTCTTAACGTTTGGCACTCACATGGTCACACTTCAGACGAGGATGTATAAAATTTGATGTGAAATTTCAATTTCATTCGCATACAAAAAATAATTGATGCAACATTTCATTGACGATATTAGATAATATATATAAATTCATGTATTATTTATGCGGGGTAAAATATAATATAAGAATACGTATATTTGCAATACAGAAATTAAATCATTTAAGGATAAAAATATTCTTAAAATAAATAATTTCTAATTACTAATTTTTTATCATTATTACCTCACAATAATTTTTATCATTAATCACCGCATATCTATCACTTCATTATTATTTCATTTGTAAAAAGTTTATCATTATAATCTCCACGTGACTAAAATATAAACACCGAGTCAAGACCTCTAAGAAAATTATAGAGAAAGGCTAGTACAAACTACTATAGATAAATTTTTGAGCCGTTCGAAATTGAATATGAAAATTTTGATTTAAATTTTTTATTTTTGTATTCAAAAAATACAAATTTGATTATAATTAAGTTTTGCATAAACTACCTTTCTTTTGAAATAGGATTTAAGTTTTGTCTTTTAAATTTGTGATTTTTAATTTTTGATTTAATTGTTCATTTAATGAAAATTTATAAGTCAAAATATCTTTAATTATAACTTAATTTCGTTAGATAAAAACTAATTTCATATGAAAAAACTTTTAAAAAGGTGTTTACCTTAGGGTATAAGTTTTATAGTATTTGATTAGTAAGGCAAGACTTTTAGAAAACTTTGTCTTGGGACATAACTTGTGCCTTGGGATATAACTTTGTTGTCTTAAGGCATCACTTGTGTCTTGGGTGATAACTTGTGCCGTTGAACTTATGTCCTGGGATTGAACTTGTGTCACTGAACTTATGCCTTGAGAAATTTTTTTGTCTTGAATTCTTTTTTTGCCTTGCATTTTTTAATTTTTTTTTTTGTCGTAGGGAATATTTTCTATTCCTTTTTTATTACTTAAAATATATTTTAACAAAATTAAAGATCAGCCTAAAATAAGGATATTTCTGTGAATGACCCGATTCCATCAGGAAAAGAATGAGGCTTGACATAAATATACATCCCCCACAAATATTTGGCATCCATATAATAAAAAAGTAAAATTAAAAAATGGTAGACTTAACAATATTGGCATAACTTAGCCAACTAAATAAAAAGGCTACTATACATAGTGATTTATATAACAATGAATATTTTTTATCCCATATTTGTAGGCGTAAAAATAAGTCAACTTAGTCAATTAGATTTGAAACAGTTTTTCTTTATCCATTGGAAATGAGTTTCAACTTATTGGGTGTATCTATATGTATAGAAGCTTTCACTCCCCCCTCCCGTCTCTTTTATCTTTGTCTTTTTATTTTATTTATTTTTCTGCGATTTTAAATGCAAACAAATGTATACCAAATTATCAGTGCATATATGAATCAAATGTTTATAACATATTTTTCTACACTATATTAAATTCGTATCTTTTATAACATAAGTGTATACATATATATATATATATATATATTGAATGTATCACAGATTTTATTATATTTATGTATACGTGAATCATATGTATATCATACAATTATCTACATTAAATTGAATGTATACATATACTTATTGCATACATCAACATCGTTTTATATATTTACTGGATAGAATAAAAACCACATGTATATCACAAAATTAAATTGAATATATACATATATTTTTATAATATGTATGTGCATTTAAAATTGATTTACTCAATGTATGCGCTACATAGTATATATTCTTATTATTTGTATATATAAATGATATAATTGTACTGGCATCGCTACATAATATGTATAACTAAATGTATATCTATTAATTTACAAAATGTGTATCTATTAATTCACAATATATATATATATATATATATATACACACGTGATATTTCACAAAAAAGAATTTCAAAAATGGCAACAATTTGAAAGAAATTAGGGTTGAGTGGCACAATTTAATTATTTACATAAAATGACAATAATTTATGTGTCATGCTTTGTATTTAGCGTTAGTAAGCATAACCAAATACAAATACAAAATTTAAGAATTTGAGTGATTTTAGGAATTAGATTTCAATTAGAATTTCAGTTACAATAAATCACTCAAGTGATAATTATTAAATTTAATTAATAATAAAATTTTAATAAAGGATAGAATCCTTATTTACCAAACAAAAAATAAAATCAAATATAATATTTCAAAAAAATCTTACAGATTTGAATAATATTTCAAATATTCGAACAAATTTATTTTCAAATACAGGAAAATATATATTTAGCGTTCAGTGTTGTAGGGTTTGTATTCAAAAAATTTTTATCTATAAATTTTTCATAATATGTTGGTGATTTAAATACATGATAAATTATGTCAGACAAAATTTGTTCGTTTATGTATTTTTTTTAATTTCTTCTTTTTCTTTATCAACTTTATATCAATAATAAATTTTATTAAATTAAAATTTTATCAAATAAAATCCATTTTTATGAAAAAATCAAAACATGTTATCTGTCATTAAACGTATTCTAAGTACATATCTATTCAGAATAATATGTGCCTACTGATATGTATTTCTTCAAAAAAAAATACATATGTATTTATATGTACTAATACTAAGATGTATTTCTTTTAAATTTAATATTTTCCACTAATGAATCAAAATCATCAAAAATCAACACATTTATATGTATTTGAAAAATAATCCGTATATGTAAAATACATACAAAGATATGTATTTGACTGTATATCCCTGTTATAATACATATTTTGCAAAAAAGAAAAACATACCTATTTTTCAATTAAAAAAATATATACAGTGCTTTGTATTTGATTGTATATCCTTTCTAAAATAAATATTTTATAAAAAAAAATACATACCTATCTCAACAAAAAAAATACATAATTAAAAAACTTAAATGTGTATGTATAACAAAATATCAATTTCACGATGTAATATGAATTTGATTTGTTTCATAAATACAAATAAATACATTTATTTGTTTGTTTGATGAATATATCAGGGACATGACTATATATGAAAGTAACTTCTGTTCATTAAAATTATTATTAATGTACAGACAAAAATCAAACATAATATTTCGAAAAATCTTACAGATTTGAATTCAAAAAAAAATCGAATTGATATATTTTAAAATACAAAAAATTATATATTTAAAATTAAAAAAAATAAAAACGATAATAGACTTACTTGATTTAGAGAAGAACATGAGATAATTTAGCGAAACTTTCTAAGATTTAATTCTGGTCTCAGATTTGATTAACGTTGATGGAGGAAAAAAAGAGATTGGGGAAAACAAGTTGGAGGGAGAAGAAGAAGAAAGCAGGTTCAGTGGGAAGTAAATTAAGGAACCACTGTTAAAAGGTAAAAATACAAAGTAAAAAATAAAAAATAGCACATTAAATGAAATAAAATCATTATACGTAATTTTTTTAAACTATGACCATTATATGTAAATAGTTTCTTAAATGTGCTATAATATGTAATTTTTTCTTCACAAAATGTATACATGTAACTCTTCTTCTCCACCGAAACATAAATGAAGGTCTTACTATTTTTTACATACTTTCTCTTTTGAGAATTTTCACTCAATTAATGATGGGTAACAGGATCAGAATTAATTTATTTCCCCCGTTTTTGAATTTGTTCAGCCCCTAAAAATTTTTTCTTCAACTTGGACAAGGGGATGATCTTGTAGGTAGAGAATTTTAAAAATTAGAGTCATTGTCCCGATCCTTGACAAGTTTCTTTCAATTAATAGTCTTACCCATTGAATTTTGAACAAAAAAGGCATAAAAATTTTAAAGAAAATCCCAACTGCAAGATAAAGAACCCTAAAATCCTTTAAAAAAAAGAGGGTACATACAACAAATATAAAACTAAGCTAAAAGTATAATAATATGAAACAAGAAATTAAGTAAACAAGAAATTTAGAGAGTAAGATAGAGTGTTCTTATTCTGCCAAGTGTGTTCAAGTCTCTACAATATGAGTTGAGATTCTATTTATCTAATTTGGAGATTCATTGTTATAATAGAGTTCTAATAGAGAAAATTTAAAAATTTAAGAAAGAAGATAGACAGAGAAGAAATCCCCATAAAAAAATGTATATGAATCAATTAAAAAATGAAAATAGATGTGCAATAAAATTTTTATTTTTACTCAACTTTTTCAATCATTAAATACTATTTCCAGTGATTCAATGAGTATTAAAAAATTATTATATATTAATTAATTAAAAATAAATTATTCTATATTAATTTAAGAAGTTAATATAGTGCACCAATTTTTCTAAAAGAATTGATATTGAATCTCTCTTTCTTGGATCACGTTTGCAATGATCAAAATTCGTCTTGAAGCAGGTCCAACTGGCCAACATGATGTCCAATCCAATCCAATCCAATGAAGCAAGCCCACATGACAATTCCTTACTGGATGAAAATTTGGCATGGTATATTAATAGTCTTAAATTGACATAAAATAGTCTTTTTACATTTATTGGAACAATAAGATAGCATTTAATGGCCTGAAAAATTGAGTAAAAAGTGGGATTTAAATTGGCGATTCTATTAACAAAGGCACAATTTTTTTCAAAAAAAAAATGAACAGTTTTTTACTTTTTACTCTTGCACGATTTAAATTTTTTTTTACTATTGCATGATAGTGTTTCAGAATTTTCTCTCTCTTGGGGTTTCCTCTTTATTCAATATCTCTTTTTCCCAAAAATTGTTGCTAACTGTTTCAATTTTTCTTATTACTTTAGAAGGATAAATTGAACAAATCTTAAAATTAGGATTTCTTAAAAAAGTTATGTATTTTTATTTTTTTTTTGTCTAAATTTAATGAGTAAGACTAATATATACATACAATTTATTATGTATATATAAATCAGTTATGTCAATATGTTATGTATGCATAATCGACTGTATACATTATATATTGATACATTAAATTAATGTATAATTTTAACTTTTTTATAATTTCTTATATATATATATATATAAAATCATATTTATAATATATATCGAGAGTATTTATTACTAGTATATTTCAATTTATTATGTATACATAAATCAGTTGTACACATATTTATATATACATTATATTAATGTATACATTTAATTTTTAAATTTTATTTCTTCCTATTATATATACATATCTTTATAATCTTATATTGGTATACATTAGTTCGTATTCACTGTATACATTTATTTTCATTGGTATTCATTGTTCCGTATTACCTGATAAATTAGTATATATTTGTATTGGTATACATTAGTTTATATTTATTTAATAAAGTAGTATACATTTATTTGTACTGATATCTTTTTATTTGTAAATATTGGTCCATAACAAAATCTATATACATGAATATGAAAATAAAATAATTTAATAATTAGAAATTTCACTTAAAATAAAAAATTAATTAAAATATTCTCATTAATAATTACTCAAAATAAAATAGGACTCAGGTTTGTACTAGTCAAACAACATTCAATACAACCCGGCTAGAAGCATTTAAAGAAGATAACCCCAAATATTTCTTTTATTTCTCTAAATCTACTGATTAGATGGTGGTATCAACCTTTTAAAAGGTTCAACCCATCAATCTGAAAGTAAGGGGAAGGAAAAGAGATGAAAGGGGTACTTACCTTGAGCTGGATAAGGGAGACGGGATGGGGAGTGCAGCCTCTGTGGACTTTCATAGCTTGAAGATTGGTAGGTGACCTGGAGGAGGGAAGCCAGTCCTGATAACGGTGAATAAATAGACTTTGGAGCATATAGAGGATGAATTTAGACTTAACATACCTGGGGAAAAATCTTGGTGCTTATCAGAGATGACGAAGCGGAGCTCAATTACCATCGGAAGAAGCTGGTCTCCGATCTAGAGAAAACACAAGAAGGTGAAGGAGCGGACTCATCGAGAAAATGTCCAGAACTTTCCTAATTTTCTTTGCTTTTGTTATCATTGTCGGCAAAATTTTGAAATTGGACCGGGTCACTTTTGGGCCTGGTCATGTAGTTTTGTTGCTGAACCTTTTTTTGTTTTAATAATAGAGGCATATGTCTCACCTTTGATTTTTTTTTTTTTAAAAAAAAAAAAACTAGATCCTTAGTTTACGGGGTTTCCAATAACAAATTTGTATACAACTCTAATAACTAGATAAAAGAAATTCAATCTTGTTATAAAAATATTTGTATTATAGTGAATGTCTATAAAGGTATTTGTATTGTACTAGATATATGTGTTTATATCATTGTGAAAGTCTATCTTTTGGAGAAAAGTTAAGAGAAATTATCCATATAAATAGAGGGGTTCTCCTTCATTGTATTTAATCCTATCAAATAGAAATAAGAACTTCTCTCCTTCTCTCTTTCTTTACAATATTCTTGTTCTTTTTTTATTATTTCATAACACGTTATCAACACAAGTCTCTGCCTTGAGCACTCACTTTGAAAGATCTGAGGTAAGAAAAATCAAAGTTTTCTTAGAAAGATGAAGGTTAGTATTTCTTGATATTTATGTATTTACTAATAACAATATTGATTTTGTATATGAACTTGAGGACCGACTTATTGATTCACTTGGCAATTCATGCCTCATAATTGTTCCAGAAGAACAATATTATGAAAAATATATTTGTTCCAGAAGAACAATATTGTGAAAATATATTTGTTCCAGCAGAACAATACTGTGAAAATATGTAAGAGAAATCATTTATGTTATATGCATACCTCGATTTGCTCCCGAAGTAGCAATATCTTAAAAGAAGTTTTAAGCTATAATACCTTATGTGGTTAAGGCATATTTAGATGATCATGTTCCATTCCTGAAGAATGAGAAATTGAGAACTTTGATAAATGTTACAAATATAGATCTAATACAGATCTAGTCCCTGAAGGGAAGTCAAAGCATAAAAAATCTATATGGATGCAATGGGTCTTGGAGACACCATTAAAAGTGAAAACAAAGAATCAAAATCCATATGGATGCAATGGGTCTTGGAGACACCATTAAAAGTGAAAACAAAGCATCAAATCAAGATCGTGCTAAGACTATGTTATTCTTGCGTCATTATCTTGACGAAATTCTTAAAATTGAATATCTCACGATTAAGGATCCACTTATTTTGTGGAATAGCCTAAAAGAAAGGTATGACCACCTGAAGATGGTCATCCACCCAAAGGCACGATATGATTGGATCTATCAAGACTATAAGTCTGATCATAACTATAGCTCATCAACATTCAAAATTGTTTCAAAGTTGAAACTATGTGGAGAAACTATTTTGATATGATTGAATATGTGGTAGTATACAAAATTAATTGAGAGCTCCGGAAGAGCTAATGTATTACTACCTGAAGGAATGGAATTGTTGTAGTAAGTCTCAAAAGGAAACTTATAAGTTTCAAGGACATTAAAAAAAAAATTGAGACTATAAATTATGGGAAGATCTAATATCTTCATGCTACTACAATTGAAGCGGGTTATAAATATTTATGTAAAAGATTACCCGCCGTTTTTTTTATTTGTAGTACATAAATATGGGTATGATGATGAAATCACATACGAAAGTAAACCAAAAGTTTACTGAAATAAGTTGGCATAACCGGTTGGTCATCCCGGTCAAATGTGATGCAAAAATAATTGAGAATTCACATGGCTATATGTTGAAGAAATAAAAGATTCTTCAAGAATTCTCTTGTGTTGCTTGTTCTCATGATAGAATGATCTTGATCAGCAAAGATTGGAACTATATTCCCTGAAATTTTGAAACTTATAAAAGGGTGAATATGGGCTCATTCACCTACCATGTGAACCGTTTGCTAATAGATGCATCTATGGAATGTTCACATGTGTTTTAATATCAACTTGCAATTGATTTTTGTAAGGTTGTTGCTCAAATTATTAAATTAAGAGCATAGTTCCAAATTATAAAATCATGTTGATAATGCTGATTCATATCTATGTTGGTTTAGCAAAAATTGTATGCCTCCAATTAAAGCTAAATCATTGGTTATGAGAATAAAACTCCCAAATAAAATTTGGTATGAGATATGTTTATTTAACATGTAGCAACACTTGAATGCATCAAGCCAACAAGGTTCCCCTATCACAATTGGTTCAGGGTCAGGGACCAAATAATTTCATCTAAAATTTGAATGTGCGATATATGATTCAATTGCCCCACCACAACGCACAAAGATGGGTCCCCAAATGAGCTTGGGGAGTAAATGTTAGTTTTTCTAACATTAGGGGGAGAAGTGATTAGCAACTGAAAATTGAGTGTGGGATGAATTATCTAGATCCCGTTGCAAATGCTCCAATGGAAAGTCCTTGAAGGACAGAGTCTATGAGACGCCTGAAGCGTAATAGACCAAACGGTTCCAAATATAGAACTTCTTGAAGAAGGAGAGGAGTAAGTGATTAAGATGATCATAATGATGAGGCAAGTGCTTTGAGAAAGCACCACGACATAACATTTCATAAAACCTTGGCAAAGGTTCAGGTACCTGACAATGACGAAACATGAAGAGATCTCAATAAGTTATGTCGCATTTGAACTGATCGTCGATGATATTTTTGATACAATATAGTGCGCAATATTGTAAAAGATTGTGAGGATCTGAATTATACATCTATTAAAGCACGCTGATGTAGAAATAATTATCAAGTGAAATGATGTGTATTGGTAAGCATAAAGCTTATTAGACCTGTAGTCCAGACACTAGAAGATGTCACGCATTTAAATATTAATGAATGCTATCACTTGATAAAATTTATATGAAAATCATGAAGGATTCAAAATGCCTGAAGCATTTACAAGTTTCTTTAAACTTGTTCATAATTCTTATATGAGGAAATCCTTGGTCCTGAAGTACCATATCTTAGTGTGATTGATGCACTAATATATCTTGCTAATACTACAAGACATAACATTCGGTTAATTTGTTAGCAAGTCCCGATCTTGTTGGTTATGCTGATGTAGAGTATCTATCTGACCCACACAAAGCTCGATCTCAAACTGGCTACGTGTTCATATGTGGAGGTACTGCAATATCTTGGAGACCTAAAAAGCAGTCTATCGTAGCTACTTCATCAAATCATGCTGAGATAATAACTATTCATGAAGCAAGCCGAGAATGTGTGGTTGAGGTCCATGATACATCTCATTAGAGAAAAATGTGGTTTGAAATGTGATAAAGTACCCACAATTTTGTATGAAGATAATGCAACATGCATAGCACAACTAAAGGGAGGATTCATAAAAGGAGATAGAACGAAGCACATCTCGCCAAAGTTCTTCTACACACATGAACTCCAAAAGAATGGTGATATTAATGTGCAACAGATTCGTTCAAGTGACAATGTGGCTGATTTATTCACCAAATCTCTACCAACTGCAACTTTCAAGAAGATGGTGCATAAGATCGGGATGCAAAGATTCAAGGATGTTCTCATTAGGGGGAGTTAATACGCGCTGTACTCTTTTTTCCTTACGAGGTTTTGTCCCACTGGGTTTTCCTTGTAAGGTTTTTAACGAGGCAGCCAAAATGCGTATTATTAGATATGTGTACTCTTTTTTCTTCACTAGATTTTTTTTCCACTGGGTATTTTCTAGTAAGGTTTTAACGAGGCACATTATCTATCAAATAGACATTCAAGGGGGAGTGTTATAAACATATTTGCATTATAGTGAATGTCTATAAAGGTATTTGTATTGTACTAGATATATGTGTTTATATCATTGTGAAAGTCTATCTTTTGGAGAAAAGTTAGGAGAAATTATCCCTATAAATAGAGGGGTTTTCCTTCATTGTATTTAATCCTATCAAATAGAAATAAGAACTTCTCTCCTTCTCTCTTTCTTTACAATATTCTTGTTCTTTCTTTATTATTTCATAACAAATCTCTAGTTTTAAAGGATATAATGACATGATATATATAGGAGATTTCTAGAATATAGAAAAATTGATTTATAATTGAAATGCAATAAGGTGAAAATTTGTAAGCAACTCTTTTTTTTTATCAAGGAATAAAACTTTCTTTACGGTTCAAACTTTTTCACAATTTAATAGAGATTGAAATCTTTAAATTCTAAGTTACGCCTAAAAAAGTCATAATAATGTTTTTTTTTCTATTGAAGCGTTGTTTTATGGCCTTTTGGTTTTAGCTATAACTTGCCAATAGTTTGAGTCTAGAATTTTACTAATATTTACTGGGTTAAAAAATGTCAATTACATTTAACATTTGCACTTTTGTGTCTATTCATCTTACTAGATTATGTGACGAATTTTTACCAATGTTGCTAATCCTGTGAGGTAAAGTTATATGTGTCAACTGGGTTGATTTGACTCGAAATTGGATGAACTAAATTGATTTTCGTCAGGATCAGACCAACTCATTTAAAGAGGGTAGGGCCGATTGGTTGAAGCTTAAATCAGAACCTGCACGGATCAATTTGTTCTGTTGGTTAACCGAAATCGATTAGACCCGGTAAAGTCACATCAGTGAAAAATTACTTAACAAGATTGATTGGTTAGACCGAATTCAATAGTTATTTAGCCATTTAATTTTGTAATTTTTAAATAAATAATAAATACTTAATTTATTTTTTAAAATTAATTAAAATGTATTTTAAGTTAGAAATCGGATCCGGCCGATTTGGTTATCGAAACCACATGGGTCCACTATAATCCGTAAAGCACAACCCGATTGAAACCTCTACCTACCAATACAGTAACCAACCCAATCCGGACCGGTCGGGTTCAGTTTTTCCTGACCAGACTGATCTGGCTCGGCTTCTTAACACCCATAGGTAAAGTGAACAAATGTTCATTTTTGAACCGTTATAATTTATACTTGATATTTAAAAAAATTATAAAGCTTATCCTTTGAGCATAATTCAGATATACGAGACTGAAGTTTAAAATTTGCATCTAACTTCAGACATTTTTATCTGAAGTATGACCTTGTAAGGGCCAAACAACAAATATTTTAACCTAAATTTTGGTATGATTGCCATGGCCATCTTCAGAAAAAAAGTTTTTTACTAAAGTTATTGTGTTGACTTAGCCTAACTTCAGGGATTTTTTTTCTGAAGCTATGACTTTGGCAAACACCAACGTCAAACCTTTTTTAATTGAAATTGTGACTTGACAATACCAAACTTTGAATATTTTTCACTCAAGGTATGGTCTTAGCTAGACTTCAAGTATAGAATGGCTTGTGAAGGCCAACTTCACATATTTTTACTCATCGACGTGAAAACTATTTTATTTTTTATTTTAGTATATATTGATTAAATTATAATCATTGGTAATGATATTAATTTTTCTTTACTGAAATTGTGTCCTTGAAAAGGCCTAACTTCAAGCATTCTTTACTGAAGTTATGTCTTGACAAAGTTAAACTTTATATATTTTAGCATGAGGTCGGGACATATATTTTCCCCAACTTCAGATATATATATATATATATATATATATATATATATATATATATATATATATATATATATAAGTACAACAACAACAACCCAGTGTAATCCCACTAAGTGGGTCTGGGGAGGGTAGAATGTACGCAGACCTTACCACTACCTTAAAGGTAGAGAGGCTGTTTCCGGTAGACCCTCGGCTTTAAGCGAAACAAACCTGACAACGTAATAATAGCATATATAATATCAACAAAAACTAATGCTCGCACAAAAATACACAACAACAATATACTAACGATAGACAATAAATAGGAAGCATCAGGTAGGAGCTAACAATGAAAGATAGGAACTATAAGAGCAAAATTAGGCCTACCCTTGAGAATGAGAAAGTCGTGTAACAACAGCTCCCTACTACCCTGCTACCCTAATTCGTGTACCCCATACCTTCCTATCTGAGGTCATGTCCTCGGTAAGCTGCAACTGAGCCATATATTTCCTAATCACCTCACTCCATTGCTTCTTCGGTCTACCCCTACCTCTCCTAAAATCCCCCATCGACAGTTGCTCGCACCTCCGCACTGGGGCACTCAGACACCTCCTCTTCACATGTCCGAACCATCTCAATCTTGCTTCACGCATCTTGTCCTCCACACCAGCCACTCCCACCTTGGCTCGGATATCGGCATTTCTAATCCTATCACTCTTAGTATGCCCGCACATCCTCCTTAACATCCTCATCTCTGCAACCTTTATCTTCTGTACATGAGAGTTTTTTACAGGCCAACACTCCGCCCCGTACAACATAGTCGATCTAACCACCATTCTATAGAACTTGCCTTTTAGTTTCGTCGACACCTTCTTATCACACAAAACTCCAGAAGCGAGCCTCCATTTCCTCCAACCTGCACCTATACGATGAGTAACATCCTCGTCGATCTCTCCACTCTCTTGAATAATAGACCCAAGGTACTTGAAACTTTCCCTTTTTGGGATAACTTGAGTACCCAACATCACTACCTCATCCCCCCTGGGCAATGCGACACTAAACCTATACTCTAAATACTCCGTCTTGGTCCTGCTCAACCTAAAGCCTTGTCGCCAAACCTCCAACTTAGCGTTTACGCCTCCACGAGTCTCGTCAATCAGAATTATGTCATCCGCAAATAACATGCACCAAGGCACCTCCCCTTGGATCCCTCGCGTCAATGTATCCATCACCAAGGCAAATAAAAATGGGCTAAGTGTTGATCCCTGGTGCAACCCCATCCCAACTGAAAAATGTTCCGAGTCTCCTCTCACCGTCCTCACCCGAGTCTTGGCTTCGTCATGTATATCCTTGATTGCCCTAATGTACGCCACCGGTACCCCTTTAGCCTCCAAGCATCTCTATAGGACCTCCCTCGAGACCTTGTCATAGGCCTTCTCTAGGTCGATGAAAATCATGTGAAGATCCCTCTTCCTCTCCCTATATTACTCCACCAATCTCCTAACGAGATGAATGACTTCTGTAGAATAAATCAATTGATGCAAAAAAACGGGAAAAAAAATGACTTCAGCTTTTTTGAAGATTTTAATAAAGTAGGTTGATTTTTTATATCTGTAATTCGTATTTACTTTTTACTAAATCTGAATAGTGCACACAATTTTTTTTTCTTTTGTGGGTATCTGAATTCAAATATAGATATAAACTTTATGTTTTTGACTTGTATATGAATGAACTTTTCTTTTGTTATTTGAACCGATTCAAACATATATGATGATGGTTGATATGACCCAAAATGCTTGAAACTTCGTGTCTTGGGTATGGATTGTGCATTTATCTTCATTTTCACCTGTCTCACGTGTTACATCTTTTCAACCCCTCTTTTCCTATATACACCTTACAAATCCACTTTTTCTTTTCTACCGTTTTCATTTATGAATTTACCGTAAAATCTCCCGCAAACTTTTACTCAATACCCACTTTTAGTTTTGATGCTACAAAATTTTCATCACCGTAAAAAAAATAGTAAAATCGCTCTCACGTGCAGTAACACCAAGAGTGCCGCATAAATAGAAATTTAGAAAAGAATTTTTTATCTGAAAAGATATGTATTTATTGATGATCTTACTTACTGAAAAATAATTGGGCCATAAAATGAAGATAGTAGTCCCCGTCAAAATGGAAAAGGTTGTGGGCTTCAATGGAGAAAAAGATAGTTGGGAAGCCAACAAAATAAAGAAGAAAAATTTTAAAGTGTGAAAAAGAAAAGTGGGATTCATAAATTTCATTTATCTCAAAATAGAAAAATTTACATATTAAGAAAAAATATTAAAAGTATTAATTACTTATTGGCCAATAAAAAAATGTACTTCATGATCAGTTTAAAGTTTTTATTTTCTCTTTTAGGAAAGTAAATATATTTTCTTTATCGTCAGAGGCGGATCTAGAATTTTGAAGCTCCGGGTGCCACACCCTTTGAGCGCAGGAGCGTGGTTTCAATATTTATACAGGAGAAAGAAGAAATATCTTAAACATATACTTCATCAATGTAAGAGCCATGACTTGTTGTTGTTGGTATGTTTTGGTCTTTTCTTAGGTGAGGTTCTAGGTTTAACTCTAATGAAACGCAATGTTTTTAAACAATAAAGCCGCTGTTTAAATATTTGCGAAAAAGAAAGTCAAAGCACAGGGTTGAAGTTACGACCTTAGGTAGGAAAACTTGACACTCTGCCGCTGGCACTATACAGCTATTTGTTGGTTTGAGTGTCATGTTTTATATTTATACACAATTCTTGTACAGATATACATATATATAAGAGCTTCAATCGAAATGTTCGAATGCCATGGCAACGCCACGATTATATATGGATCCGCCCTTGTTTATCGTGTTATATCTTGAGGAATACAATAAATTAGGATAAAAGGTATATAAATACTTATAAAATTAAAATACTAAATTAAATTAAATGAAGAAATTCAGAGTGTATTATATATATATATTATTAATAACAAGATTGTGGATACTTATAATATAGAAGCAAAAAGTAAAAATAAAAGAAAGTGGACCAACTAAACTTTTAGGTGAAAATCTAAGGATATAATTGCAAGTTTACATGCCCAGCCAAACATCCACTGACCAACCAAATCCTATCCCAACGAATTCACGACAAAAAAAAAAAAAAAAGCAAATAATTGAGAAGACAAGTAAGTAAAGTAGAGACAAAACATTCGTAACCAAAAAGATGCTCTCATTCTAATTTAATTATTTTTATAATTTTATAATAAAAATATATAAAATATATTAAAATATTTTAAATATATGATGTAAAATTTAAAACTAAAAAATTATTAGAAAAAAATATTTTTAAAATAAATATACAAAATAAGTTAAAGAGATTAAAATGAAAAGAGAATTTAATTCCTAGACAAACTACACTTTTCCGTAAAGGTGTATAAGGCCAATTGACAAATCACACTAATTTAATAACTACAATTAAATCGAAAGAAAGAAATTCATTTAATGATTTAGTTTAATTTAATTTAGTGTTGAAAAATAAATTCGATCATAATTAGTTTAGTTTGATTGAATTTTAACTAAAAAAAGTTAAATTAAATTAAATTAATCCGATAAACATTAGCATTATTAGACCCAGGATGCACTAGTTGCCTAATAAATAAAAGAATTATACCAGACAATTTACTATCCAAACTACCAAAACCAGTTACTGCCATGCAAATGGATGGTACATATAATGTATACGAATACTGCATAGAAAAAGCCAAAATAAGTTTTCAAAATACATGTAATAAATTTTATAATCCCTCTTATGATGTATATAAAATCCTAGTAAGAGATCTTAATATAAATACAGACTTTGTAATAGGTTTAAAATTTATTTTTAAAGATACAGGCGGATGCCTATTAACTAGAGATGGTATAGTATTTTTTAAACAAGCTACTTATACACCAGTATTAACAAATAACATACAAACTAAAGAAAGAATACAACAAGAAGACCTAAAAACGTGCTGTAAAGATTGTGGTGATACAAATAAGTATAGTAAAAATATGTACGAAGAAACTAGTGAGGATAACTATAATTCAGACGAAGAAATACTAGGAAAAAACTATACGCTAATAAATATAGAAACCAATTTTTTTAATTTTAATAAAGGATTAAATACTATAAACAATATTAAAGGGCCAAGAGACTTAGATAATGTAATAAAAATACTAAGAGGAAAAGCTAGAATGGTGATTAACTACAAGAGACTCAATGACAACACAAGAATAGACGCCTATAAATTACCAGACAAAAATGAATTACTAAATAGAATACAGGGTAGAAAGATATTTAGTAAGTTTGATTGTAAGTCAGGCTATTGGCAAGTTAAAATGCACCCAGACAGTATAGAATGGACAACATTCACCTGCCCAGAAGGACATTTTGAATGGCTAGCCATGCCATTTGGCCTAAAGACAGCTCCTCCAATATTTCAAAGAAAAATGGATGAAATATTTGGAGAATATAAAAAATTTGTATTAGTGTATGTAGACGATATTCTAGTATTTAGCAGAAATACCCAAGAACATCTAGGACACCTCCAGATAGTATTTAGACTATTCATACAACATAGTATAATAATAAGTAAAAAGAAGATGGAACTATGCAAGACTCATATTAATTTTTTAGGAGTTACCATAGGAGACGGCAAAATCAAATTACAACCACATATAAACAAAAACGTATTAGAAATGCCAGACAGATTAGATAAAACAAAAGATTTACAAAAATTTTTAGGACTAGTTAACTACGCTAGAAACTTTATACAAAACTTAGGAAAAATAGCAGGACCTTTGTATGCTAAGACTGGTAACAAAGGACAAAAACATTTTAATACAGAAGACATAAAACTAGTAAAACAAATCAAAGAAAAGATAAAAAATATACCAGATTTAAACATACCTTTAGAATCAGACTACTTAATTATAGAAACAGACGGAAGTAATTTAGGATGGGGAGCCGTATTAAAAGCCAGACCTAACAAATATAGTAATAAAATAGAAGAAAAAATATGTGGATATTCTAGCGGAAAATATAGAGAAAAAGGTAACATGAGTAGTATAGATGCAGAAGTATTAGCCATAATATACGGTTTAAATAGTTTTAAATTATACATTTTAAATAAACCCGAACTAATGGTAAGAACAGATTGCGAAGCTATAGTAAAATTCCACCAAAAGATAGAACAAAAGAATAGCAGTAAAAGAAGATGGTTAAACTTCATAGATACTATATCAATTTACCCTAGAATAATATTTGAATATATAAAAGGCAAAGACAACAATCTAGCAGACCAATTAAGTAGACTAAATTTACAAATGATATAATCTAACAGAATTTTTATTTCAGAAATGAGACCAGCTGCATTTTCTTTCACCAGCCTTAAGACACAGCCCAAATCTCAGTCCACAATACAAAATACAAAAAGACAGTACAGACAAAATCATTTTCTGTGACCACTTATAAGTTATCTCTAAGGCTTTTCTATAGATGGGAGAATCTTCACTCATGAACTAGTGATTTCTTCTATTCTTATAGCTATTTCTTTTATTTCCTTCGTATTATTATGTAACTGTTGTACTTGAGTATGAATATTACTTATAGAAATATCATTACTATTTTTTAGTTTTGTTATAATTTCAGTCTCTTGTTCTTTGATAAAATCTAAATTTTTCTCTAGATTTTCTATTATCTTTTTATGTTTTGTCTGAGTTTCTTCTAAAAATTCTAGTCTTTTAACGATATTTTTGTCTTGTTCTTGTATTTTATTACTTAGATTGATTATTAGGTCTATTATAGTATTATATTGCTTATCTTCGGTATGAAGGATGTGATCTCCTTGACTAAAATTATATTTAATAGACGTGCCCTATATTTCTTTTCAGGGTATATTCTTAAATCTAAGTATTCTAGATGTTTTAGTTGATCTATTTTATCCTATAGAAGATAGTATCCTTTTATTCCTTTCGTTAGCTCGTAATAAATTTCTACTTAGGTTTAATTGGTTTTCTAAATTAGCTATTTCTCTATTAATGGATTCACTATATCTAATTGTATCTATCCTAAATCTGTTTGAAAACAAAATAATATCTGGATCTGCTGAATCTATTTCGTCTTGATTATTTTTTATTATAGATTTTATATATGTAGAAGTTTCTTGTAGGTTTTTTATCTGAATTCCTAAATTACTATTGCGTCTACGTTCTTCCTAATATATCTGATTTCTAATTTTAATTCGTCTAATGTATTCTTTCATGAAGTATGACATAGTAGTTAGTCTAAAATTTTAATCTAAGGGTCCAGAAACTTATAGCTCTGATACCATTATAGATAGAAAAAGTTTTTTTTTTCAATTAAAAAGAGCAACAGAGAAAAGCATGTATGAGAATGAAAATAAGAATTTAATATAGCTTTTCAGTCTCTTATAGCTTTGATAAATTACTACTGTGTATAGCTCTGATACCAATAATACCGGTATTTAGACAAAAGAGAAAATAGTAGCATTAATCCAGATGATGAAAGATTTCAAGACTCCCAAGACCCATATGATGGATATGACTCAGGCATGAGTTTTGACTGAATTGCCCTTCACAACTTATCAACCTGAAGACAAAAAAAAAAAAAAAAAAAAGACAAATAGAGTCTAGTCATAGTGGGGATGCCCACTACGTGTCCTGTAAATAAAATATAGGTGGGAATGCCCACTAAGAGTCCTGTGAGTACCCACTTTATCACTACTTTCTGAAAAGAAAGAAAAATTGATGAGTACGCGTCAGTCTGTCAGACCAAAGTGGACAAAACAGGATCATCACTAATGCATGTGACGATGGGGCCCAATGCGCACCCGACTTGCATTATTGATGACAATGTCGGCAAAATCTTAAACGTCCACCTGTCTAAATCCAGACCCTTCTTGCACCTCTTTCTTATCTATAAATACCCCTCTTTAATTCTACAAAGACAAGTTAAAAAAAAGAAGAAGTGAACCCAATTCTCTCTGAAGCCTTCCATGTCCAAAACCTCTCTACAAACTCAACTTTCCTACTAAATCTAAAGATCCTCTAGTCATACAACTTACAGTTTTTTAATTAAAGTTTGTAAAAAGTCAGTCGGGGTTCCCGAAAGGGAAACCTCTCTTTCGTCTTAATACATGTAAGTTTTCTTTTATATTTCCCCTATATGTAAATTATTTCATGTTTTGAATTTTAAATTTACATATGAATTTTTAAATTTTGAAAAATTATATCCTTAGTAAATGGTTAGACTCTTAGCTCTTAACAACAACAGAGGGATTAACCTGTAAATTCCTAGGAGTGTGAAGGTGTTTTAGTGTGTCCGCTGAAGGACTTTGTTTACGCCAATATCTGGGGTGTGGTTAAAGAATGGAGTTGTTAAGAATAAAAGGGTAAAGAGTAAGATATTGAAAATGATATACAAAAATACAAAAATAATAATAGTAAAAAATAATAAAAACTGGGGAACTATAAAGGATCACTGCATGTTAAAGACTGAAAAAGGAGAGGGAGTACTGAGTAGGATTTCACAACTTAAATTCTTACTTTCATTCTCATACATGCTTTTCTCTGTTGCTCTTTTTAATTGAAAAAAAAAAACTTTTTCTATCTATAATGGTATCAGAGCTATAAGTTTCTGGACCCTTAGATTAAAATTTTAGACTAACTACTCTGTCATACTTCATGAAAGAATACATTAGACGAATTAAAATTAGAAATCAGATATATTGGGAAGAACGTAGGCGCAATAGTAATTTAGGAATTCAGATTAAAAACCTACAAGAAACTTCTACATATATAAAATCTATAATAAAAAATAATCAAGACGAAATAGATTCAGAAGATCCAGATATTATTTTGTTTTCAAACAGATTTAGGATAGATACAATTAGATATAGTGAATCCATTAATAGAGAAATAGCTAATTTAGAAAACTAATTAAACCTAAGTAGAAATTTATTACGAGCTAACGAAAGGAATAAAAGGATACTATCTTCTATAGGATAAAATAGATCAACTAAAACATCTAGAATACTTAGATTTAAGAATATACCCTGAAAAGAAATATAGGGCACGTCTATTAAATGTAATTTTAGTCAAGGAGATCACATCTTTCATACCGAAGATAAGCAATATAATACTATAATATACCTAATAATCAATCTAAGTAATAAAATACAAGAACAAGACAAAAATATCGTTAAAAGACTAGAATTTTTAGAAGAAACTCAGACAAAAATAAAAAGATAATAGAAAATCTAGAGAAAAATTTAGATTTTATTAAAGAACAAGAGACTGAAATTATAACAAAACTAAAAAATAGTAATGATATTTCTATAAGTAATATTCATACTCAAGTACAACAGTTACATAATAATACGAAGGAAATAAAAAAAATAGCTATAAGAATAGAAGAAATCACTCGTTCGTGAGTGAAGATTCTCCCATCTATAGAAAAGCCTTAGAGATAACTTATAAGTATCAAAATCCTGTAGGATTCTCCAATCACATAACTGCAAATAACTCAGAAACACTCATAATTAGACAGAATAACACAATTATAGCTTTATTATTAGAAATAGATAAAAAACTAGAAAATATAATTAAAGAAAAAAATACAATACCGGATCAGTCAGCCGGAATAGAAGACATAATTAAAAAATTTAATAACATAGAAATTACTCCGTTACAAGAAAAACTACAATTAAAAAGAAAAATACCAAAATGGACTTTCTTTCAAATCGGAGGGGAACCAGAGACCTCGAAGAGGAAAGACCAAGACCTAGTTACTCAGATAACCAGATAGGAAATAACCTAATATCCAGAATTTTCTCTAGACAATCCAGAGAAGAAGCTAATAATCAATTAAGTGAAATAATAGACATAGATAAGGACCTTCAAATCTTTAAACAAAATCAGATAAAATTATTAGATCCAAAAGTTTTATATAATACTAAATATTTTTCTAAAACAGATCTATTATACAGACATTATAGAGAATTTATTTGATGTCTTGGTAAGTCTGATGAGTCTGTTAGAGGATTTTCTTCTGGTAGAGGATGAATATGTTTATCTTTTTCTTGTGCTTGTTCCAATAAGTTTTTTAAAGTCTTCTTTACTACGTCTTCAATAGCTTTTTTTGTCTTTTTCTTATTATTTTTTATCTTTTGTCTAGATGCTTCTCCTACTGAGAAAGAGAGTGGAAGACGTCTTCTGGGTGGAGTCTGGGGTGTATCATCACTTTTTGGCAAAGTGACAGCCATTAACGGATTTGATGTGTCTTGACCGGCTACCGTTTGAACCGGACTAGCTGTACCGTAACCTGGTACAGTAGGTCTAGTTGCATTCAGAGAGGAATGCACACTCGTCTCATCCATTTTGGCTTGAGATGGAGAACTCGAGTCTGTTTGAGTGGCTCTATCCACTGTATGTATGGCTGATGTCTGTTTGTCTTTGGCCAGTAGTGCCATAATCTGATCTTTTTCTTGTTGTAAGGCTTCGCATTTAGCGTTAAGTCTCTTGAAGCCTTGAGTCATTGTCTCGCAGTGGTCACAGAAAATGATTTTGTCTGTACTGTCTTTTTGTATTTTGTATTGTGGGCTGAGATTTGGGCTGTGTCTTAAGGCTGGTGAAAGAAAATAGTTTGGGCCCAAGTATCCTCTTGCATAGTCTAAGGCTTCGGTTAAATCATTAAATCCTTTAAATAATGGATTTTTTATACCTTGTATAGACTCTATAACTTCTAGCCAGTTTTGAAAAACACCTTTTGTTTTACCATGTATGACTACATAAAATTTAAATTTTTTCTCAGTGTTTTTCTCTGTAAAATATTGCCCTAAGGCATTTACCGTGGCTATAAAATATTTTAAATCTTTTTTATTATAAGCTATCCATAAGTTGTCTATTAAACACTTTTGAGGTCTGTCTAATCTACAGTCTGGTCTTTCTTTAAAAGATAAATTGCATTTAGGATAAGCAATTAAATTAAAAGGTCCAAAATGAATTCTTTCTAAAGTGTCTGTTTCCGACTGAGGTCTAAACTTTGCATTACTTAACAGAGTCTGTAGATAAGAGTCTGGGGCAGAGGCTTGACCCTTGCCTTTGTCTGAAAAATCAGGTCTCATTTGAGCCCTAATTTGTCTGATGTCTCCAGCTGGTCTCATTTCTGAAATAAAAATTCTGTTAGATTATATCATTTGTAAATTTAGTCTACTTAATTGGTCTGCTAGATTGTTGTCTTTGCCTTTTATATATTCAAATATTATTCTACGGTAAATTGATATAGTATCTATGAAGTTTAACCATCTTCTTTTACTGCTATTCTTTTGTTCTATCTTTTGGTGGAATTTTACTATAGCTTCGCAATCTGTTCTTACCATTAGTTCGGGTTTATTTAAAATGTATAATTTAAAACTATTTAAACCGTATATTATGGCTAATACTTCTGCATCTATACTACTCATGTTACCTTTTTCTCTATATTTTCCGCTAGAATATCCACATATTTTTTCTTCTATTTTATTACTATATTTGTTAGGTCTGGCTTTTAATACGGCTCCCCATCCTAAATTACTTCCGTCTGTTTCTATAATTAAGTAGTCTGATTCTAAAGGTATGTTTAAATCTGGTATATTTTTTATCTTTTCTTTGATTTGTTTTACTAGTTTTATGTCTTCTGTATTAAAATGTTTTTGTCCTTTGTTACCAGTCTTAGCATACAAAAGTCCTGCTATTTTTCCTAAGTTTTGTATAAAGTTTCTAGCGTAGTTAACTAGTCCTAAAAATTTTTGTAAATCTTTTGTTTTATCTAATCTGTCTGGCATTTCTAATACTTTTTTGCTTATATGTGGTTGTAATTTGATTTTGCCGTCTCCTATGGTAACTCCTAAAAAATTAATATGAGTCTTGCATAGTTCCATCTTCTTTTTACTTATTATTATACCATGTTGTATGAATAGTCTAAATACTATCTGGAGGTGTCCTAGATGTTCTTGGGTATTTCTGCTAAATACTAGAATATCGTCTACATACACTAATACAAATTTTTTGTATTCTCCAAATATTTCATCCATTTTTCTTTGAAATATTGGAGGAGCTGTCTTTAGGCCAAATGGCATGGCTAGCCATTCAAAATGTCCTTCTGGGCAGGTGAATGCTGTCCATTCTATACTGTCTGGGTGCATTTTAACTTGCCAATAGCCTGACTTACAATCAAACTTACTAAATATCTTTCTACCCTGTATTCTATTTAGTAATTCATTTTTGTCTGGTAATTTATAGGCGTCTATTCTTGTGTTGTCATTGAGTCTCTTATAGTTAATCACCATTCTAGCTTTTCCTCTTAGTATTTCTGCGTTATTTCTAACCATGAAAGCGGCTGATCTATGTCTAGAGTTAGATCTCCTTATTACACCTAATTCTAATAATTCTTTAATCTGTTTTTGGAAGTCTTCTAAGTCTTGGTTAGTAGCTTCTATAGCTGCTGTCTTTATAATGTATTCGGAATTTATTATATTCAATTTACACATTATTTTGTTAGATGTCCAATGTATTAAGGGTTTTTCTCCAATTATTTCTAATTTGTCTAGCATATTTATTACATTATCTAAGTCTCTTGGCCCTTTAATATTGTTTATAGTATTTAATCCTTTATTAAAATTAAAAAAATTGGTTTCTATATTTATTAGCGTATAGTTTTTTCCTAGTATTTCTTCGTCTGAATTATAGTTATCCCCACTAGTTTCTTCGTACATATTTTTACTATACTTACTATATATATATATATATATATATAATTTTTATAAATATTTAATCTAATTTATAAATAACTTTTTAATTTTTTATTATAATTTTTGTCTTTTGACACATCATTTTATAATGTCATCACTCATTTAATATTTTGTGTTGTTTCTTGAGTTAGGAAATTTCTTATATAAATGTATGCTAAATGGCTAATAGAACTAAAAAATCTGCAAAATCCAAAATTAAAAAGTCAGATTTTTATTAATTAAATTTAATTTTAAATTTGATGTACCCCTTGCTTTTCTGCCTCAACTTTATTCGACAGAGCGTAAAAGTTTTGTCTAAAAAGAATGAGAATATATTTGCATGATCGGACCTTCCATATTGAGCCCACTTGTTTGAAAAAGTAAATAAAATTCTGCGGGGATGGACGGATGGTAATTCTCATGGAACATGTCTTTTGACTTTCAATTTTTTTCTTTTTTTAATTTAATAATATTTGATATTTATTTTAAAAGTTTAATTAATTTAAATTTGTATTCAAAAATTTTATTTTGGGAAAATAAAGCTCCATATCAATTGAAGACGACTGTAAATTTAAAATTTAAATTTAAAAATTTTAATTTAAATAAAATAAATATTTATCACTTTATTATAATTTTTCGTGAGAAAATACTTTAAACCTTTTTGAACAATTTAAGATCGCCTTCTAACATTTAACATATCACAATTTTCCTTATATGCATTTTATATATAGACGTTTACTAGATTTTTAATTTTTTATTTATCTTTAATACACATTTTTATAGTAAAAAAACATGATATATATAAGATAACATTTTTTGGTACTTCCTCCATTTCTTTTTAAGTGATTTTTAAATTTTTTAGATTTGATACAAAATAATTAATTTTTTAAGAAATTGAGAAGATATTATTCTTTTATTCAAAATTATCCTTACTAATTCCCTTTCTTTCTGTATTATTTGTTTTTTTTCCCTTTCCATGTCCTCTTAAAAAAATTATGAATAAAAATAATAATATACTAAGTTACAATTTTAACTCTTTTTAATATACTCTATTAATAAATATCAAGTATGCCACAGATTAATAAACTCAATTTAAATGAAGTATCCAAATCATTCATGCAAAATATGCAAATAGGCCGGAGTTAAGAATTTAGCAATTAATGCGGGTGTTTTAATTAGATATGTACTACGTGAAAAAAATTAATTATGGAAATTTTTTTCTCGAGACTTAAGTGATTAATACTATTTATACTTTTGAAAAAATTAATTTTAAATTTCATTAATTAATAAATAATCTAAAATAAATATTTTAATTATGTGAACAAATAATATGAGACCGATAGAGTAAATGATTGAACAATATTTTAAGAAGTCTTTACAGTTTGCATGAGTAACTGGAGAAAAAATAAAGGTTAATATAGTAAATAATATTCTTGATTAATGTTCCAAAATAGCTTTACCACTGATGATAGTCAAACTTAAATTTCTAAAATATAATTAGCAAGAGTAATTTAATAAAATAAATATTGATAAATAATTTCTTTATAAGAATATGCTAAATGAAAAAAGGATAAGTAAAAAGTAAACAGAGGAACTAAAAAAATCAAATGAAAAAGAAACGAAGGAAATAATATCTTTTATATGAATTTTATATCCAATAAAATGTATTGGTAAAAAGTTAATATGAATGGAATACTCTCTCTGATTAGATCACACCTACTTTTATTTACAAAAGTCAAATTTGAGTATTTAAAAAAGAACGATTGAAATTTGGACAATAAAAATTTGATGTGTTAGAAAATGAAAAGAAATACCGTGAAGTGCGATATTTCAAGGCTCAAGGACAATGAGAGAACTGTTCAAGAAAAACATGGCTACTCATTAAATAGCACTTAGGTCCAAAATAAAGTAAATTTAACTTCTTCTTTTTTTTTTTGGGTGTGCGCGGGGTTGCAAACGTTATTGATAAGTAGCGAGGTATATAAATCGGATTGATTTAATTTTTTATTAAAAAGGTTATTAAATTAATTATGTCGATTTATTAAATCGATAAACTAAATCAAATCAAACATAAAATTAATTTTTTCGATTTCGATTTTAATCCATTCTCTTGATTTTCTTGGTTTTTCAATTTTTTGAGCCTTTATATTTGATTTCTTTTTAACTAAATCACACGTCACTAAATTAACCAAAAATCATAAAGCTACAAATGACCTCTAAGGAAATTTAAAAAAAAATATATGAAGAAATGGAGATAGCTTAATGGTTCAACTTATAAGAAAAATAGAAAGAAGAGATAGAAATAAATATGCGAAAGTAACCAGCGACAGATGAATAAGGAGAGGAGGAGAAGTCTCTTGAAAGTGAATATGAAGACTGAATGGTTTATTTTATCTTTCTAGGTTTTTAGGTTAACATTGACCCTTTATATTTGGATCATTTACTTATTAGTTACTGGCTAATGTCTACTTGAACGATATTACAATTTACATGTTTACAACTTACAAGCTCAAATTTGAATATATATCTAATTTCTAAACATTGTAAAATAATAAAATTAATTTAAAAAATATTTACAAAATAGATTATAAATAATATTAATATGTATACAAAAAGTTAATATATATATATATATATATATATGTGTGTGTGTGGGGGGGGGGGGGGGGTTAATATCAAACCAAATCAAGATGATCGAGTTTTCTTTTCAACGTCAAATCAAGCCACAACTCAATTTTATTTCTCGAATTGACTTGATTCGTCGGTTCAGTTTGACCTGTACACCCCTATTGATAAGCAACAAAGAACTAAGAAGGAAAACAAATACTTCCTCCGGTTCATTTTATTAGTAATTTTTGTTTTGTCTCTTTAAAAAATATTAATTAAATTTTTTTTAACTAAATTATTTTTATTTTTTCTCTAATATCATTTAATGCTATTCTCAATTTCATCATATTTACTGTAAAAAATAAAAATTAATAATTAATTATATATTAATTTTTTTAAAATAATAATTATTTTAAATTAATTATTTATTATAAACACGACAATTTAAATGAACGGAAGGGAGTACTACATGATAGAAAGAGGTTAGATAAACTTACCTCCTAAGTTTACTTTGTTAGGTAGGGTAAATGTGTCACGATCTATTTGCTGTGAGTAGCACCCACACTAATTCTTCCGTGCGCGAACCACATCTTACCAACTAACCCAATCATTTAAGCCTCATTTAATCAAATCAAATCAACTCATAAGATAAATAATAAAATCTGAAATGAAATATCAATCAATTGCGAAAGCCTATCTATTACAATTTTAAGGACCCGAAAGTCATTGTATAAAAACTCTAACTAACAATGTCTAAGAATAAATAAATAAAAGAAAAATAATTAGAGTCTGAAAAGAATAGACATCCGTCAAAAGAAGATCTGTAGCAACCTGGAAAGAGAAGCTCATCCTCAAATCAGTCATTGGTCACTCTAGATATGAGGTTGCGATGAAGACTCTAGAACACAATCTGCATTCAAAGAAAAGTACAACTCAAAATAAACTGTAACCTACATCAACCGAAGAATTTGAAGAATCAAGCTACTCTATAGGAGTTTTTCCTTTTCTCAATGCCTGAGAATGCTCAAAGTCTAAAACAAACAATACAAGAATATTTAATTATCTATTAATAACCTTGGGAATCACACCCACCCAATTCTACCCGTTATCAAGGTTCAAATCATTACCCACGATTTAATTTTTCATAATCTAATTCCACAATGATCACATTACCCTAGTCCATGGAGTTTTTACTCCTTTAACCTCCTTTAAAATGCTTTTTATGCTAAATGTCTCATCTTTATTGAGTTCTAAGTCTCAACTTATCATAATTATAAACTAGAATGTTTCATTTCATCCTAGGAAATGTTAATTAACCACTTAAAAATCTAGGAAACAATAACTATCAACATCCATTGAATTTATCCTAATTTTCATAGTTCTAGGATTTCAATGATCATCCCACCATTAATGACCTTTCAATGATTTTAGGGAGTTAGGGGAATTGATAGATGAAAGGGTTAATGAGGATTCTTACCTTGAAGGGGAGATATTACCTGGCCTTAGACTTATTGCTTCGTAGCTCTCCAAGTTTGTGCTTTAGAATTATGAGGTGAAAATCCCAAAATAACTTATTTAAGCAAGCATTTTGCCTCACGTCATTTGCTATAGCGGTCATCCCTTTGCTGTAGTGGACCCGCTATGCGACCCAAGGCTCGTTATGGCGAGCTTTGACATCTTGTCAACCACAGCTATGGCGGCACTTGCACCGCTATGGTGGTCTCACTGTAGCGAAAATTCCACCGCTGCAATGGTGCCTCGTTAACCAATAGCTCGGTAAAACTGCACACTTTTTCATTTCAAAGCACAAGTATTACACCAAGACATCACAACATAATATCAATTTTTAAATCTCCCATCCTTGAGTTTTATTAGCTCATTTTCACTAAAAGGACTCTAACAAGGATCTTATGGCCCTTACCTACCCAATAACGACTGAACAGATCATTACAAAAAGCATTCAATTGAATTTGTTGCCCTCGAACTTCTGTTATCTTTGATGAACTTGAGCATTTATCTCTTCTTTTTTAACTTCATCATGTAGTTAAGGTCCTTCTTTTTACTCCTCTAATTTAAAAATAAGTGTTATTTTTAATTTAGATATACACTTTAAGAAAACTATTTATTTTTATGAAGATTTATTTTTACTAATTTACTATTAATAAATATCTTGAAAAAATGTAGTTCTTTATTAGTTTTTTGGTTATGTAAAATTTTCGTTTATTAAACAAGGATAAAATTGAAAGAACATCATCAATGTTTTCTTGATTATGTGAAACACCACTTATTTTGAAATAAAATAAAAAATAGAAACACTACTTATTTTAAAAAGAAGAAGTATATGAAACAACTACTTTACACTATAAAGCGGGAGACTCAAATTATGATTTTATATATAAAAATGAAATATTTACATAGAATATTTATATGATATGAGTATAATTTTTCAATTCGATCCATGTATGATAAGGTAAAATTTATGGTCAAGTTAATAGATTTACTGTATTGAAAATCCTGAACGTCTGCCTTATATATAAGAGAAAATGTAGAACATCTATCCGATGAACAATATACCTAAGTTCTAACTTTTGCCAATAAGGTAGGACTTCTAGTTAATTAAGCAGGTTCATTGTCTTAAAATATCCTGAACATCTACCTTACAGATAAAAGTTAGAACTTATATATGATGGGCAACATACCTAAGTTCTAACTTTTTGCCTATAAGATAACACTTCTGATTAGTCGAGCAGGTTTATTGTCTTAGAATGTCTTGAACGTTTTCTTTATGATAAAGTTAGAATTTTCTGAAACAGAAGCTATTTTTAAAATAATTTGTTAAGTGGCGTCAAAAATTTTAAGTTTTTGCATCGACTGCCCCTATTTTAGGGTAGTCTTTAATTTTTGTCTCTCAAATTGGTGGTATTTAAATTTCTGCCATTTGAATTTCTGCCCCAAGGCTTCTGTTCATGCCCTACTAAACTTTTGCCCCTTAGGTACAAATTCATGCTATTTAATTTATGTCCTATTTATGCCTTAAGGTATAAACTGTGTGAATTTATGCCTTAAGGCATAATCTGTGTGAATTTATATCTTAAAGCATAAATTGTGCAAAAACTTTTATGTCTTGCGAATTTTAATCTTGCCTTGCCAATTCCTTTACTCTTCATTTTTATCACTTAAAGTGTCAAAGGATAAAAATTAGAAAGCTCAAATTTAAAAAACAAAAATTAAAAATCACCTCAAAATAAGAGTATTTGTACGAAAATCATCCATTATGAAAGTTATTTTTGTTAAACTCTTCTAATGAAAAATAAAATATTATGACCAATTCATTTTAAAATCATTTATGAACATAGACCTATTTGTTCTATAAGAAATTGGCCAATATAAATTTAAATTATTGGCAGTTACTTTTGTCATTCTTAGTAAAAGAGAAAAGGTCAAAAATAAATAAATTGTTCAATCTTTCTGCTCTAAACATTCAATACACACATGGAACCAAAACCCATTGAATTTTCTTTTTCTTCATTTCAAAGGAGACATCTTTTATTAGACAAACAAGTTGCATATGTTAGTCCATATTGTTGACTTGAAGTTGCAAATTGATAAGGAAGTCTATAGCCTGTGCTCATATTTTCCTACTTTGTTTAATTTCTGCCTAACCTAGCATCTAACAATCTGCTAGGTAAAGTGAAGATCTTTAGAATCTCTTTTCTCTTTGGCCGACACCTATGTAATATATAGTCTTATTATAACTCAGGTAATGGTCAGTTTCTTTACATATGTTGTAAGTTTCCAAATCTTCTTGTATAAGAAACATACAAAAATTAACTAGGGCTCATTCGCAGAAATGTCGTTATTTTTAACTAGTTTTTTATTTTTATTTTTTAGTATTTTAGACAATAAAAAAATAATTAAATATGCCTCTAACAATAAATTAAAAAAAACTGCAGGATATAAATTTAGTGACACAAGTTATGCTTTGTATAAAAGTTCAGTGACACAAATTATACCCCATAACACAAGTTATGCCTCAAGTTATGCCTTAAGATAAAAAAAGTTATACCCTAAAAAATAAATTGACATAAATTATTTCCCAAAGCATAAATTCAGTATTTACAAATTATGCGTCAAGACAACATAAATTCAGTGACACAAATTATATCTTAAGACATAAATTTAACGGCACAAAGCATAAATTCAATATACAAATTATATCCAAAAACAAAATTCTCTAAATATCTAACTTGTGAATTACAAAATTTATGTGTTAAAGCAAATATTTTTAAAAATACTTTTTATCCTGCTAATTTAAATTAAATTATAATTAAAAATATTTAACTGAATATATTTTATATATTCTAAAATAGAATCGTCGGTGCAAATCCTTGACTTAATAAAGCCGCTCCACATGCCAATAGCAGTATGTTAAAGTAAATTAAAAAGTACACTTATTTAATTTATTGTTTCTTCACCATGATATCAAGATGATAGATGATTGTACGTTTGCAGAAATATTTGTGCTTTTGCATAGATGTACCAGACTGTTGGGGACAGGCTTTATTGTGCTATTATTGTTCATAGAAGGGTACTTTTATTTTTGGTCCAAAGAAGGGTACTCCAATTGCCTTGGAAGATGTGCAAATGCTACAACACTAATTTATCAACAAGCTTTTTATTTTGGAATTTTTGCAAAAATATACAACTTAATATTAAAATACATTTCATATATTACATATTTTTATATTATGTTAGCATAGTCTTTTTTTTTCTTCTTTGTTTTGCAATAATACTTATACAACATTTTATTACTGTACGTGGTACATAAATTTTATATAAAAATATAATATAATATATAAAAAATATTTATATACATTTTTATATTATCATGAAAGATTATACAATTTATATAAAAATTCGTATTTGATCTTCTCTGAATTTCAATTACGAAACTTCATAATGAATCAAATCTCGTTTAAATGACATCAAATTTTAATCGCAACTTCAAAATGACACTATCGATAAATCATAATTATTAATTTGTTAAAATATATAATAAATTTAAAATTTCATTTGTGAATTTTCAAGTTTTTAAAATCTCTAAAAATAAAATTCAAGTTAATTAATTTAATAATTAATATTTAAATATATAATAATAAAAATATTAAATTCATATAAAATATCTATAAATTTAAATATAAAAATCACGGAAAAAGAAGAAAGAAGCAACAAGAGTTAAAAAAAGGAAGAAGAACGAAGAAGAAAGAGAAAAGCAATAAGGAAGCGATAGAAAAAAAAGAAAAAAAACCCGAAGAAGCATAAAAAAAAGAAAGAAATAGAAACAGTAGGAAAAAAATATCAAAAAAGCAAAAAGAAAGAATGAGGAAGAAAAAAAAAATTAAAATAAATAATTATTTCATCTTAATTGTCACGAAAGTAATTTTCCCTTTTTTGGTGGACTTCCCTATGCTGCCACAAGGATTCTCCAAAAGATGCAAGGACAACATTGTGGAAAAAATTATAATTTGTTTTTAGTATGGGACATTTTCGCCCTCACGTTATTTAGCTGGCAAAATAAACCGAAAAATCACATAAGAGGAAAAATGTGTATAACTAAAACTCTGAGAGAGTTTAATATTTAGGACAAAGTTAGAGAAGAAAATAATTATTTATACCACTGTAATTTGTCGTTTCTTCGTCTCGATTATCAACCTCGTTAATTTAAAACACAGAAAACACGTGCCTTTATGTTATCAAACTAAGATACAACTTACCTTTAAAGCAAAAAGGGTCAACTAGCTTTGGAATCGGAGTGCACATAAAATCTAATACAATAATTAAAGTGAAAGACAAAAAGAAAAACCAAAAAATTAATGTATTTAGAAAGCCAAATAACAAATTCCAAATCCATATAAGACGGAACAAGGCAACGCCAATACTTGTTAGTTAATTCAGCCAATAATTGCAAAATACAAAGCAGAGATAAGTCGAATCCAAACAAGAAACGAGTCATTCCTACCCAGTTTTGCTTTTTGTTTCCATTAGGAGACCATTTTATTATAACATAAAATAGCATATTTTGTCACCTAAAATCACCCACGCACACACAGTACTCATATATTACACATTATGTTCCATTATATGTATATATGAAAATACATTATTAAAGGGAGTGTACTAATAAGCGATTCAGTGACCAATCAAGTTATAAATTGATTCAGTGATCAATGTTTCATGTTCACAGAAATATTAGCTAATTTCTTTTCATGTCCGAGCCTAGCTGATTTCTTCAGCTATACTTATTGCTCGTGAGTGATAATATAGGTATTATGTTAAATTAGTCAAAGGGGCCTAAGCTAATCCGATATCATAATTATCAAAAAAAGAAAAAACAAAAGTAAGTAAAAGTGCTTCTTGTTCAGTTAATTTTCTAATCATATTGGACTAATAATAAAAAGGTACTACTACTAAAAATTTTACCTCTAATGGGTATGCATATTGATCAAAATTTGTAAATTGTAATTAGGGAAAAGTTAACTGAAATGATAAATAAAGAAAAGTCAGTAATGAGAGGAAGAAATAAACTTTTATTAGGCAAGAAAAGCTTAAGCTTAAAATTAGACATCTATCTACATGGATTCCACCAACAATTTTTAGAGAATATAAAGTAAAAAAATTTTATTTCTTCTTAATCCTCCTCGTTTTCACCCTTCTCCTCAGCTTGGACTCTGCTACTATTGATAGGATT